>JAWNPH010000042.1:0-600000 GCA_035047645.1 Drosophila merina
AAACTTCAAATAATCAATGGCTGCTCTATGAATATCATTGTGGAACGCCAACAGCGTTTCACGGCATAACTACTGTCAGAAACACATCTCACTGCTACCATAAGTAAAACTTTCAAATAAGTGGCTTTTTGTTCTACGGAACAAATTATCCAGTTGGAAAAGCACATGGCGGAACCGGTATCCTGATTAGAAACCGCATCAAACACCACTACCATTGCGAGTGTGGAAAAAACTACTTGCAGGCCACATCTATGAAGCTACAACTAAGAAGAGCCAATCTTACCCTCGCAGAGGTATATTGTCCCCCTCGTTTCAATATTTCAAAACAACAATTTCTGAACTTCTTCAACCACTTCATTACTGCACGTGACCACAACGCCAACCACACCCACTGGGGATCACGCTTCGTCACCACTAAAGGGAAACAGTTGTATAACGCCATCATAAAAGCAAACAGAAAACTTGACTACGTCTCTTCAGGCAGACCACCATACTAGCCTACCGACCCGAACCAAAGTGATGACTTGATCGACATCGCAATAACCACAAATACCCCTCGAAGCCTTATCAATGTCGAATCTTTACCGGATCTATTATCTGACCGTTTTAAATCTCAACCTCCTCCAACGCAACAATGCGGGCTAACAGATTAACATCAAAGAGAACAAACTGGGTCAAATACAGAATATACATAATTACACACATTGAGCTGAACACAAGGCTACACTTTTACAGGCTAACTTTTAAGGATCATGCTAGCTACGCAAGCAGGAAAGCAGTAATAACAACTGCGTCCTTGTCCAGGCTCATGCCCAATGTAGGAGGTCCAAATTACCCTGCAAGGAAACTACTGGTGGCGGTAGCCAAGGCAACGCTGCTCTATGCTGCACCAATATGGAGCAACTCCACCAAGAAAGGCCTTTACTTGAAAGGAGCACGCGCGGTGGTACGGTCTATGGCCCTTAGGCTCATTAGAGGCTTCAGGACCATATCCGGAGACGCAGCACTAGCACTGGCAGGCTTGCCGCCAATCGACCTGGAGATAAAGGCTATTTGTCAGGTCCGAGAAGGTGCTACCCGGCTGGAGGCTCACGAGCGACTGATGGGAAAGTGGCATACCAGATGGATAACATCGCAACGGGGGAGGTTGTCTTACTTATCGGTGGATCGGTGCACCGCTCAGCCCTGGCGGCTTGATCGCGGCCATGATGGAGAACAGCGACTCTTGGGAGCGGGGACATAACATCATCAGAGATATGATGAAGCGGGTCCGAGCCGACGAGATGGCCAACAGGGCTGAAGGCTAATACAGGCGACGTACACCTATACGGTGGCAGGAGGAAAAATACCCAGCGAAACCAGGGATTTTCCTACCGTAAGGCATAATAAAAAAAAAAAAAAAATAAGTCTACACTTTGATGCCGTGATAGAATCCGCAGCAAATACTCTGGAGAGTGTCTTAGTTGCAGCCGCTAGAATCTCAACATCGTAAATACAGAGCACACCTAGCAGACTCAGAATGATAAACGCAGATATCGAGCGGTCCGTTTTTGAAAAACGACGTATGCGACGGGAGCGCCAATCGCAAAGCAAAGATTTAAAAATGCCTCACGAAATCTCTCTTATGCGCTGAAGGAAGAAGATAAAAACGCCCAAATTTGCTATATAGAGCAACTCTTAATTTCAGGCAAAAACTCGCTATGGACACTCATTCCAGTCTAACCACACCGGCGGAAACTATTTCACCATTAAGGAATATCACTGGTGGTTCGGCCCGCAGCGATAAAGTGCTGTATGCACTATTTCCTTGCTTTTTATAGATATCCCAAAACGCGTGTAGTCCAGAGTGATGAAAAAAATTTATAATAATAATGATACCAAATGCACTCAAGAACCACATAGTTTCCTAATCGTACAAAACTATAAGCCTATTTTGTCTCTCAAAACTATTTTAAAAATGTCTGATGACCCGAATAACCCCCAACCTGTCTCTCAGGCTTTTGACAAGGTCTGCCTAGATGGATTAATGTTCAAAATAAAAACAATGCTTTCCCAAAATTCCCACAAACCTCTGAAATCGTATCTCTACAACAGAACCTTTGCTGTGAGATGTTACTCTGATATGTTCGCTGGAGGTAGCGTACTTGGACCATCGCTGTACGACCTTTATACAGCAGACATACCCACAAGCAGACTTCTAACAACTTCTACGTTTGGCGACGACGCAACGATCTTAAGTCGATCTACAACTTCGCACTAAAACCAATTTGGCCTCTTACGGCTCTTTGGGGAACTTTGGGGAAGTGCCAGTAGTAGTGACATTGAGATCCTGCAAAGGGCCCAATCAAAGATACTGAGAACAATCACTGGAGCACCCTAGTATATCCGAAATGAAAATATACAAAGAGATCTTAAGCAGATCTGTCAAAGATGAAATAACCCATCAAAAACAAAAGTACTTGAACAAATTGACGTCACACCCTAACCACCTTGCGAGAAGCTTAACACGGGTTTGCGAGCGATCCCGACTTCGCCGCAACGACCTTCCGACTCAGCGCTGATCATAAGGTCCTTTTTTTCCAGACCATAGTTAAAAAGACTGTTGAATATCATTTAAATTAAGGATTTGAAAACGTATTGTTAGTCTCATACTTCCGAGGAGATCCAAAAAATACAGCAAAGTTAAAAAAAAAAAAAAAAATTTGTTGACATGACTATTAAGTTTGGTTTTATAAGATTGCTTTCTGGAAGTTCTGGGAAGTCTTCCGAATTAATAGGTAGTAATTTTTTATTTATTTTTAGCTGCAAAGCAGAGCAGTATAAAAATACGTCTAACGCCTTTAACGTTTTCATATAAGAAGACGGTAAAACTTAATAATATTGTACCTATCCATTTCCTATAATATTTTAATTTCTATAATAATGAAAATTATTAATAACTTTAATTTCTACTTTTGTATTTCTTATATATACATATTAACTATATTGAATGTAGGACCGTAATTTTATAAACTTAAAAAAAAGTATGTTCACACTTGAACGGTTAAAGCATTTTAATGTAAACGATGTTTTTCGTTATACGGCTCAACAATCCTTCTTAATGCTTTGATGCATCAGACTGATCTGGTAAAAAGAGCTTTGACCAAATGGTAGATAATGGATGTGAATGTTTTACATTTGTCAAACATTTCAACTGTTTTACATGGATTGACTATATTGAAAAAGAGTATTTTTCGAAAAGTAAGTGTGTATTGGATGTTCGTCCCTAACAAGAGACGGAACTACCGTAACAGGTCGGTAAAAGGTTTTTAAGCTTCCGGTATTTCTTCCTTTATCATAACCAAATCAGCAAACACCCAGTAAGCCGACCGAAGGTACCGTTCCACTTTTCACTTTTTCACCATCTATTCCAATTTCTGATTATGTTTACTGCCTTTTACACTTCCAAAACTATTCGTCGCCGACCCTGCTCGGATCTGCTGACGCATTTTTTACCTCCGTTCTTTTGTTATCTTTACTGTTCTTAAACGGTTGACTATAGTGCTTTGATGGGCATAGGCGATTTCAACTTAAGCACCATTATTTGAAATTGGGCTCAAGATTCAGGTTGCATGCTACCTAGCAATGTTCACCAATCGCACGAAATTGTAAGTTTAAATGATTTAGAAAGATTTTTAGTTTCCGAAAATGCACAAATCAATTGCACTATAAAAGTATATAAATCTCTTGATTTTATATTTCTGAAAAATGAGATTAATAGTAAAGTAAAGTTATTTAATAAACCATTAACCCATTGATGATTATGGTAAGCCATAGATGATTTTAGTTACATTTTATAGTGTTTAGCCATACTTTTCTGCCAATTCTTACTATCATATGATGATTTGAACTTATTATTAATACTTAGTATTAGTCGATGGAAAACTTATATTCACCAATATATTTCCAACGGGCTATGCAATGCTAGATTTCGTAAAGAGGAACACTGAGCAATTCAAAGAACCGTACTTGAAGCTCAATGTCTATGCTGCATTCTTTATTTTGTGTGTAAAATATGCCTCTTTTATTTGGAGTCCATTCTGAGGCATTTGATCTAATGGAGTGCACCGGCTTCAGATAAAATTTATAAAGTTTGCCACCATTCCATACGCTGTCAGCTTCGGTTTATTTTTGATAATATTTGATATCAGCGAAGTCTCATTTAAGGCATGGGAATCCATATATATACTCAGATTTTCGTATAGCTAACGTTTTCTCTGGATGCTTTGGAATACAAAATTTTTTGCACCGTTGTAAAGCTTACGCTTTATGCTTATTCGCTGCCTACGTGCAGCTTTTGTTTTTAGTCACTAATAAACCCCTGTTAAATCTACACGTTCATCAGGTTATGGGCCCAGGCTAGCGTGCCAGTGCGGTTGAAAGTGAATTTGACTTTATGAACAAGTAATTCTGGACTTTCTGTTTGGTGACTCCTAACAGCGAGTTTAATTTCTTTGAAAAATAATCTTTTAAACGAATCCGCGTCGTGTAAAACAATTTCAAAATGAATGTCATTGCAAATTGAAAAACTGTGCGATGGAAATTTTGATATTTGGGCATTATCGATGAAGAGTGTTTTAATAACTAATGATTAATGGAACGTCGTGTGTGGTTATTTTGTATATCAGAGTGGACAAAACTGTGAACTGTGGACAAAATCGGATCAAAAGGCATTACCTTACATCATACTGAATCTGCAGTCTTATCAAAGACTGCATGTAAAGTCGTGTTTAACTTTGTCAGAAGCATGGAAGGTGTTAAAGAAAGTACACCCACTGACCGGTCTAACATAACAAGTGCACCTTTACCAAAAATTATGGCGTCTAAAAATGGAAGAAAATAATAACCTTAAAGGGCATGTTAATTTGTTTGTGGAAATCACAAATAAATTAGCAGAGGTCGACATAGACTTAGGTGACCCGGTGAAAGTGATCATGTTATTAACAAGTGTGCCCAGAAGTTTTGAGCATTTCGTGGTCGCTATGCAAACTCGTGACGAGTTACCTTCATTTGACATTGTGAAATCGAAACTTCTAGATGAAAGGCACAAGGCCAATGCAGAAAAGACAGAGAGCGCTGATAGAAAAGTGTATGCAGTACATACGAAAGAACCAAAATTAACAAACTATAAGAAAATTAACGGTCCAGTTAGTGAGAAATGCGAAATGCGGGCAGCCGGGCCACAAAGCTGCAAAGTGCAAACAAAGAAATAACTTGAAAAATGAGTCCGAGAATAGTGAAATAGAAAAATGGTATGCTGTTTTGTGCTTAGGCTATTATGCGAGGGAAATTTCCAGAAATGCGTGGTGTCTCGATAGGGGTCTCAATAAAATAATTAACGAAACTTGGTTAAAAGGCATAAAATCAAAACTAAATAGTGGAAACGTGTGTAAGACATGTGCAAAAAGCAAAATTCTTGTCAAGAAATTTCCAAAGGCAAGTGAAAATCGCGCAACATAAGTATTAGCTTAGGGTGTCCCTCAATGTATAAGAAAAAATTTTTTTCCCCCTAATGTATTGCAGGAGGCATCAAAATTTGCGTAATTAAGTACAGATTACAAAACTGCTCAAAAAAAATAATTTATGAATCATCTTGAGGGCTCTACCGGTCTTCAAAGAATTGAAAAAAGGACATTTTTGTCCTAATTAGTTTCGAGTGTTATTTTTGATTTCGAGTGTTACTTTATTGCGTTATCGAGAGCAGTATTTTTTTATATCGTTATCGAACTTGTTACGTTAAACTAAAACATATAAAAAGAAGTTAGCTATTTTTTTTTAATTAAAATTGTATTTATTTATATTGAAGTCCACTGTTACTATTTATAATAACTTATACTGCAGAGATTCATAATTTCTAGCGAATATTTACATATGTACATACTTAAACCTAATTAGGGTGTCTAGAGGCATGAATTAATTTAATCAATTAATTTATATATCAGCTTGGCAGATCTGTTAGGTAAATGCGCTGGAGGTCCTTCTCGGCCTCAGTCTCAAAGTAAGCTGTGACTTTTATAAACAAGGCTGCTTTCGATAAGGAACTGACTTAAAAGCTAACATAAAAAAGCTTCAGAGCGGCCCCTGCCAATGTGCAGAGCTTTGTCGGCTATGTGAGAGCTTCCGGCCGAACGCTTGGTCAGCAATTTGACCGGTGCTAAAGTAAGGATGATCGGTCCGGTTAACTTAGTTAACTACTCCTCCCTCAAGATTAAGGCCGCCCCCGGCCGACCATATTTGGGCAATCACTTCCTTAAATTGAGCCGCGGATCTTCTGGCTCTAGTGGCTCTCTGGCAGTTTAGGCCGATGCAGACGAGAGCGCAGTAAATTTCTCCCGCAATGTGCCACTTGGCTTACTCGGTAGCCGTCGACATTTTCTTCGAATTCCTTGATTTGCTCCAGATTGAGTTCACTCAAGCGGTGAAGGTATGGGAGACTCAAGATTTCGTGCTTCATCGTGATGTTAAGGACAGGTGAGCTAGATACTCCCGGTGCCCTCTTTTGGACTATGTCATGGTTGGTAAATGTAGTCTCATTGACCATGGCACTATTCTTGAGTGTTATGAGGTGCGTGCCCTTAAGTTCAGTTGTCCACACGCACGAGTGCAGGTCTGTCATTAATGACGAAGATTTCTACGTCGACATAAGCGATAGGGAGTAAATCGCTCTGTTGTGTATTGCAATGCGCCACGACTCCAGCGTGGAGTTCTTGGGCGCACGAGCTCTTTGTGGGCAATAGACAGAACATGGCTCCTGGTGCTGTGGAGCAGTTCTTGACAGTGGGGATTTCTCCACCACATTCCGCCACCACATTTTTCTCTAACCTCAACACCGTATCATAGTGTGCCACAGGTAGGATGGTGATTTTGTTGCATGTCATTTTAACCCTGCGGAATTTTTTTGAATCAATCAAATCAAATCCTGAATCAATTTGTACAGTTTTAGAAACTTTTAAAGTTTGATTGACCGTATTTTTGAGTTCGTTAATTCGAACCTGTGTTCTGGTATTGATTTCAATCTGATTATTGTGTGCATCGATTAGTCGTGCTTCAGTAAACTTTATCTTCTCCAAATCTTCAGCGTCAGGTGTCCCTTTAACGCGGTACCCAAGAAGTCTAGGCTCCTGGCTTCTCTGTGATGAACACTCAACGAGTCAAGCATATCACGGAAATAAGCGATATCAATGCTCAGAAGCTTTCGCGTGTGGGATTGGGGAAACATGTCAACTATTCTGTCGGTCTCATCCACTACTCGCCTATACTCAGAGAGATTAGCTGAGTGTCTAACATAGGCAAATTCCTCCCAGACTAAGACTCTACCGTCAATAACGGGAATGTAATCCGCTTGGGAATAATCGGTAATATGAGCCGATGTCACGGCCAGAAGACAGAGTAGAAACGATGGTAACGACCTGTAATATGGGCGTTTCGATTAATGCATGTTCAGAAAGGAGTTTCCCACCACCAGGAGAAGAAAATTTTATTATACCAAAAAATATCAAAAATTATGCCAAGTGGGTATTAATATTGAAAAATATTGAAAACTTATGCGAAGTGGCTAAAAATGAAACAACATAAAAAACTCCGAGAGAACTGCAACTGGGCTCTGCTCGGGTTACTTGAGGTTGTCTTTGTGGACCACCCCCTCCCTTTAATTAGGACTGTGGTCACCAAGTCTGCCTTGATGATCCTCTCCTCGCATAAGGGAGTGAGTTTGTTGCCTAGTCGCCTGTTTGACTTTACTAGGACTTTATCGCCGACCTGGAAAACTCTGTTCTGCCGAGAAGCGTTTCTTCGGTTTCTGGTCATATTGTGGGCGTTTTTAATTTTTTCCTGGACATCATTTTGTGGATCGTCCGGATCTGCCGGCACAACCTCGGCCGGTTTCTTGTTTATGACGTAATAGCTAGATTTGTTATATCTGGCAGTGGCCAGCAAGATCAACTCCACTGTGTCACTTATGCCTTTGTCGATTTTTAGGCATCTAGCAAGTTCGATCAACGTTCCATAGCACGTTCTACTTGTCCGTTGGAGACGCTATGAGGCGGTGTATTCGAGATGCTGATGCCGAAATGGTTTTCCAGCATGACCACTATTGTGTGCGATTTCAATGATGGTTTATTGTCGCAGTAGATGGCTTTGGGGAAAACATTCATATGTTGTAGCAGGGGTGCTTTTCGATCCTCTATGGTTGTAGACGGAATCGACTGTATCATAGCGAATTTCGAAAATTTGTCAATGCAGGCAAGGAAGTATTTCTTATCCGTTGAGAAAATATCGACATGCAATATTTCTCCTACATGGGCCAGGTGTTTCGCCGAGCTCCTGTTTTCTCGGATGTCGATCATACTTTGCTTGGCGCAGGTTTTGCATTTGGCTACTATCTCGCTCGCCAATTTCGTAATTTTTGGAAAGTAGTACTTGGAGAGTACCTGCTTCACGTTTTCTGGGGCCGACCTGTGAGCTCTGTTATGGTCGGTGGTGAGGATTTCTCTTCTTTCCACGACCGCGAAAATATCGGTGACCCTATTTTTACAATGCCAGAATTTTGTGGCCGGAAATTGTTGAACCACATCATCCTGGATTAATGCCAGCGTGTGAAGATCACAGTGGAAGGCATTTACACCATTAGGAATAAAGGTGTTGGTGAGTTCCTCTAGCAAAGTCTGTTTGCACGAGAAATTGATTGAGTGCCGCCTCTTATTTCCAAACAGTATATAAGTTCGTTTTCAAAGGGAGCGCGCCTCTTGTAAAATTATTTGGTTTTGAAAGCAGTTCACGGGGTTGTCCATAAACTCAATCGTGTTTGTAAGCAAAAGTTCACTGTGTACCGTGGCCGCGCATGACTCTGGTTCCTGGTCTCCAACAACGTTGAGTTGTTGTCTCGAGAGGGCATCTGCAACGAGGTTATTTTTTTCGGGCTTGTAAAAATTTGTGCGCCGGACTCATCGATGCGTGCTTTCCATCTCTTTATCTTGGCGTTCGGATTAGATTCCGATACCGCAAATGTAAGGGGTTGGTGGTCGGAAAAGATGTTTCTCTGACCGCATATAGGTAGTGTCGCAACTTGGCTAGTGCCCAGACTATGGCTAATAGTTCCCTTTCGTTGGTAGCATAGTTAACCTCTCTGTCGCTAAATGTCCTAGCCATCATTATAATCGGTCATTATAATAAGTCCCTCCTGGGATAGCACTGCGCCAATGCCGTAGGCCGAAGCATCTGTCGTAAGATCAACCGCTTTTTTGTAGTCACGTTATCTGAGGATGACGTCCTCAGATGCCAGGATTATTATTATTTTTTTTTTTTTTTCTGTTTTTTTCTGTTTTTTTTTATTAATTTCCTTTAAATTACATTCTGTTTTTTTAAAGAATAACAATGAGTAATGGTTGAAGAAAGGAAAAAAGGTAGCGGCCCTTCCCATTGCAAGGATACGCTAATACTTTAAGAGTTTACTAATAATTTAATTCTGTTGGAGTTTTGCGTTTTAATCTTCTCGGTTCCAGCTCTCTCATCGGTATTTGTCTCAGGTTTGGGTTTTGGTGGTTAAGTAGTTGATTTGTGTGTTTTTTGCTGCTTTTTTTAATAGTTTCGTTGACTGTCTCTATGTTTAGATCTTTATGTATATCTTAATTTCTAATATACCATTCGGCATTTGTCATTGTTCTTAGCATTTTCGATTGCGTTCGCTGGATTAGCTGTAAGTGAGATTTACTGGCAGTTCCCCAGATTTCTATGCCATACGTCCATATTGGTTTTATTATCGCCTTGTATATTGAAATTTTGTAGTGTAGGTTTAGTTTAGAGTGTTTTCCTATTAGCCAGTTAAGTTGTCGAAATTTGTTTTTTATTTCATTTCGTTTATTTAGAATGTGCTGCTTCCATGTCAGTTTTGCGTCGATAGTTAGTCCAAGGTACTTGGCATATGGCCGTAACAATATTTGATTGTTGTTGATTTTAATTGCGAAGTTTTTGGGTTGTCGTTTTGTGTATATTACTTGTTGAGTTTTGTCTTTATTTATTTCGATGCCCCATCTCTCAAACCAGGATACTGTTTGTGTCATGATTTGTTGTAGCGTACTTGCAGCTGTTTTTTCACACGCGCTTGACGACATTAATACAGTATCATCTGCGAACGTAGCAATCATTGATCCAGGGATAGTTGGCTCTGGAATATCGGAGGTGTAAATCAAGTATAAGATGGGCCCAAGCACACTACCTTGGGGAACACCCGCTGACACTGGCATAATATCTGAGCATTCATTGTCATATTTGATATAGAAATATCTGTCCGTTATATAGCTTTGTAGGATGGTATACAGGTTTTCTGGTAGCATATTTCTTAGCTTATGCAGCAGTCCTTTGTGCCATACTTTGTCAAATGCTTTAGCAATGTCCAAGTACACAGCATAGCAAAACTTTTTTTTGTCGAAATCTTCAGTTATTTTGTTAATTACTCGATGGACCTGTTGGACAGTCGAGTGCTGCTTCCGAAAGCCGAATTGGTGAGGAGGTATTCTATTTTTTTGTTTTAAGGCTGGCTCGATTCTATTTAATAGGACTTTTTCAAATACTTTTGAGAGGACAGGTAATAAAGTGATTGGTCTGTACGAACTTACAGTATTGGCGTTTTTATTTGGTTTTGGAATTGCTTTAATTTGGCCTACCTTCCAAGTTATGGGAAAGTATTGCAATCGAAGGATTCCGTTAAACAGGTTTCTAATATAGGTGATTATAGCGTCTGGTAGTTCTTTAAGAACTTTTCCTCTGATTAAGTTATATCCAGGGGCTTTCTTATTTTTAATTTGTTTTATGTGAGATTTAATTTCTGCCTTTGTTATAGTTTTAATTGCACAATTTGAGTTGGTGATTTGTGTTGGAAGCTCAGCGTTGCCGTTGTCCATGTCATTTGTAAATGATGTTTAAAGTGTTCAGCCAGAGTGTCTGCTTTTTCTTTGTTTGATCTCGCCCATGTGTTATTGTTTCTTTTTATAGGCGGCTTGTGTATAGTTGAGTTCGTCAATTTTTTGGTCGCTTTCCACAGAGAATAATTTGTCGATAAGGAGGTTCCGAGGTTGCTAAGGTAGTATTGTAGCCGGTTATCTTTGTCTGCCCTGAGAATTCTCTTGAGTTCGTCTGTTGCTTTATTAAGTTTGTGTTTATCTTCTGGATGCCTAGTCCTTTGCCATATCTTCCTAAGGTTGCGCTTTTGCCTGATTTTGTCTTTAATAAAGGCGGGAGTTTTCTTTAATGCAATCATTTTTATAGATGGTGTCGATTGCGTTGCTGCATATATGATGTTGTCATTTAAATATGCTATTGTGGAGTCCAGTTCGTTGTTTGTCTTTAGAGAGATATTTATTTCCATGTTCTGTTCCAAAATCTCGCGAAACATATTCCAGTTTGTTTTGTGGTTAAATAAAGGGGGGTCATTGTTGTTTTCTTCTACCCCACCATGTAACGTAATTAATATTGGGGAATGATCGGAGGAGAGGTCTAGGCATGATTTTATTGTTAGGTTATCGCAAGTTATATTTCTTGTAATGCAGAAGTCAATTAAATCCGGTATTTTGTTTGTGCTCGCCTGTGCTTAGGGCACGGCTATTATTGCTTCTTATTGCTTCATACAGTTGTCTTCCCTTTGCAGTGGTAAGTCTGGACCCCCATGTTATGTGTTGGGCATTATAGTCACCTCCTGCCTAATACCGATTTCCCAGTGATTTTAGAAAATCGAGGTAATGGTCTTTTGTATTGTTAAATTTAGGTGGGCAATAAACTGCAGATATATTTATTGGAGCCGTTGTGTCTGAGGTCGATATAGTAGTAGCCTGTATGTAGTCCTTTTTGAATCCACCAAGCTCTATGCACTTTATGCTTTTTTTTAATTATTACTGCAGTACCACCATGGGCCTTACCGTCCGGGTGATTAGTAGAGAATATATTATAGTTAGGTATGTTTATATAGGTTTTCTCAGTTGAGTGTGTTTCAGAAATGAGCATGACGTCAATTAGCTTTTCATTTAAGAATGTTTTTAGTTCAAGTAAATGGCGTGAAAGTCCGTTAGCATTCCAGATGGCGATTGTTAGGTGTTTATTTGTCAAGTTTAGATACTAGAAGCGTGACAATGTTCATCATATTTGTCATTTGGGCTATTAATTGTTTCATCAATTGTTTTAGTTCGTCAAAATCATTTTGTGCGGTTTGGCTTAATTGAGTTGGAGCAGGCTGTATATCAGGTACAATAGCAGTTTGGATTGCTGAGTTGGTTTGATGGCTAGTTACTTGGTTTCTATTTAAGACTTCGGCATAGGATATAGCTGGCGTCTTTAAGCTTGCTACGTTATTTGTTGTACTGTATTGTGTCGTTTGATGATTTGTTTCTGTTACCGGTATTTCTTTTTTCGGAGAGTTGGGTATTTTTGGATTTGCAGTGCTTTGTACACCATACAACCTTTATAGTTTGCAGTGTGGTTTTCACTGCATAGTGCACATTTAATACATGTTCGGTCCGATCTTGTATTAATAGTACAGGATGATGAGCTGTGTTTTCCAGCGCATTTTACACAAGTTGGGTCTTTGGTGCAGTAATTTTTGGTATGTCCATAGACATACGAAAGAACCAAAAGTAACAAACTATAAGAAAATTAACGGTCCAGTTAGTGAGAAATGCGAAATGCGGGCAGCCGGGCCACAAAGCTGCAAAGTGCAAACAAAGAAATAACTTGAAAAATGAGTCCGAGAATAGTGAAATAGAAAAATGGTATGCTGTTTTGTGCTTAGGCTATTATGCGAGGGAAATTTCCAGAAATGCGTGGTGTCTCGATAGGGGTCTCAATAAAATAATTAACGAAACTTGGTTAAAAGGCATAAAATCAAAACTAAATAGTGGAAACGTGTGTAAGACATGTGCAAAAAGCAAAATTCTTGTCAAGAAATTTCCAAAGGCAAGTGAAAATCGCGCAACATAAGTATTAGCTTAGGGTGTCCCTCAATGTATAAGAAAAAATTTTTTTCCCCTAATGTATTGCAGGAGGCATCAAAATTTGCGTAATTAAGTACAGATTACAAAACTGCTCAAAAAAAATAATTTATGAATCATCTTGAGGGCTCTACCGGTCTTCAAAGAATTGAAAAAAGGACATTTTTGTCCTAATTAGTTTCGAGTGTTATTTTTGATTTCGAGTGTTACTTTATTGCGTTATCGAGAGCAGTATTTTTTTATATCGTTATCGAACTTGTTACGTTAAACTAAAACATATAAAAAGAAGTTAGCTATTTTTTTTTAATTAAAATTGTATTTATTTATATTGAAGTCCACTGTTACTATTTATAATAACTTATACTGCAGAGATTCATAATTTCTAGCGAATATTTACATATGTACATACTTAAACCTAATTAGGGAGTCTAGAGGCATGAATTAATTTAATCAATTAATTTATATATCAGCTTGGCAGATCTGTTAGGTAAATGCGCTGGAGGTCCTTCTCGGCCTCAGTCTCAAAGTAAGCTGTGACTTTTATAAACAAGGCTGCTTTCGATAAGGAACTGACTTAAAAGCTAACATAAAAAAGCTTCAGAGCGGCCCCTGCCAATGTGCAGAGCTTTGTCGGCTATGTGAGAGCTTCCGACCGAACGCTTGGTCGGCAATTTGACCGGTGCTAAAGTAAGGATGATCGGTCCGGTTAACTTAGTTAACTACTCCTCCCTCAAGATTAAGGCCGCCCCCGGCCGACCATATTTGGGCAATCACTTCCTTAAATTGAGCCGCGGATCTTCTGGCTCTAGTGGCTCTCTGGCAGTTTAGGCCGATGCAGACGAGAGCGCAGTAAATTTCTCCCGCAATGTGCCACTTGGCTTACTCGGTAGCCGTCGACATTTTCTTCGAATTCTTTGATTTGCTCCAGATTGAGTTCACTCAAGCGGTGAAGGTATGGGAGACTCAAGATTTCGTGCTTCATCGTGATGTTAAGGACAGGTGAGCTTGATACTCCCGGTGCCCTCTTTTGGACTATGTCATGGTTGGTAAATGTAGTCTCATTGACCATGGCACTATTCTTGAGTGTTATGAGGTGCGTGCCCTTAAGGTGGACGGTTGTTCAGTTGTCCACACGCACGAGTGCAGGTCTGTCATTAATGACGAAGATTTCTACGTCGACATAAGCGATAGGGAGTAAATCGCTCTGTTGTGTATTGCAATGCGCCACGACTCCAGCGTGGAGTTCTTGGGCGCACGAGCTCTTTGTGGGCAATAGACAGAACATGGCTCCTGGTGCTGTGGAGCAGTTCTTGACAGTGGGGATTTCTCCACCACATTCCGCCACCACATTTTTCTCTAACCTCAACACCGTATCATAGTGTGCCACAGGTAGGATGGTGATTTTGTTGCATGTCATTTTAACCCTGCGGAATTTTTTTGAATCAATCAAATCAAATCCTGAATCAATTTGTACACTTTTAGAAACTTTTAAAGTTTGATTGACCGTATTTTTGAGTTCGTTAATTCGAACCTGTGTTCTGGTATTGATTTCAATCTGATTATTGTGTGCATCGATTAGTCGTGCTTCAGTAAACTTTATCTTCTCCAAATCTTCAGCGTCAGGTGTCCCTTTAACGCGGTACCCAAGAAGTCTAGGCTCCTGGCTTCTCTGTGATGAACACTCAACGAGTCAAGCATATCACGGAAATAAGCGATATCAATGCTCAGAAGCTTTCGCGTGTGGGATTGGGGAAACATGTCAACTATTCTGTCGGTCTCATCCACTACTCGCCTATACTCAGAGAGATTAGCTGAGTGTCTAACATAGGCAAATTCCTCCCAGACTAAGACTCTACCGTCAATAACGGGAATGTAATCCGCTTGGGAATAATCGGTAATATGAGCCGATGTCACGGCCAGAAGACAGAGTAGAAACGATGGTAACGACCTGTAATATGGGCGTTTCGATTAATGCATGTTCAGAAAGGAGTTTCCCACCACCAGGAGAAGAAAATTTTATTATACCAAAAAATATCAAAAATTATGCCAAGTGGGTATTAATATTGAAAAATATTGAAAACTTATGCGAAGTGGCTAAAAATGAAACAACATAAAAAACTCCGAGAGAACTGCAACTGGGCTCTGCTCGGGTTACTTGAGGTTGTCTTTGTGGACCACCCCCTCCCTTTAATTAGGACTGTGGTCACCAAGTCTGCCTTGATGATCCTCTCCTCGCATAAGGGAGTGAGTTTGTTGCCTAGTCGCCTGTTTGACTTTACTAGGACTTTATCGCCGACCTGGAAAACTCTGTTCTGCCGAGAAGCGTTTCTTCGGTTTCTGGTCATATTGTGGGCGTTTTTAATTTTTTCCTGGACATCATTTTGTGGATCGTCCGGATCTGCCGGCACAACCTCGGCCGGTTTCTTGTTTATGACGTAATAGCTAGATTTGTTATATCTGGCAGTGGCCAGCAAGATCAACTCCACTGTGTCACTTATGCCTTTGTCGATTTTTAGGCATCTAGCAAGTTCGATCAACGTTCCATAGCACGTTCTACTTGTCCGTTGGAGACGCTATGAGGCGGTGTATTCGAGATGCTGATGCCGAAATGGTTTTCCAGCATGACCACTATTGTGTGCGATTTCAATGATGGTTTATTGTCGCAGTAGATGGCTTTGGGGAAAACATTCATATGTTGTAGCAGGGGTGCTTTTCGATCCTCTATGGTTGTAGACGGAATCGACTGTATCATAGCGAATTTCGAAAATTTGTCAATGCAGGCAAGGAAGTATTTCTTATCCGTTGAGAAAATATCGACATGCAATATTTCTCCTACATGGGCCAGGTGTTTCGCCGAGCTCCTGTTTTCTCGGATGTCGATCATACTTTGCTTGGCGCAGGTTTTGCATTTGGCTACTATCTCGCTCGCCAATTTCGTAATTTTTGGAAAGTAGTACTTGGAGAGTACCTGCTTCACGTTTTCTGGGGCCGACCTGTGAGCTCTGTTATGGTCGGTGGTGAGGATTTCTCTTCTTTCCACGACCGCGAAAATATCGGTGACCCTATTTTTACAATGCCAGAATTTTGTGGCCGGAAATTGTTGAACCACATCATCCTGGATTAATGCCAGCGTGTGAAGATCACAGTGGAAGGCATTTACACCATTAGGAATAAAGGTGTTGGTGAGTTCCTCTAGCAAAGTCTGTTTGCACGAGAAATTGATTGAGTGCCGCCTCTTATTTCCAAACAGTATATAAGTTCGTTTTCAAAGGGAGCGCGCCTCTTGTAAAATTATTTGGTTTTGAAAGCAGTTCACGGGGTTGTCCATAGACTCAATCGTGTTTGTAAGCAAAAGTTCACTGTGTACCGTGGCCGCGCATGACTCTGGTTCCTGGTCTCCAACAACGTTGAGTTGTTGTCTCGAGAGGGCATCTGCAACGAGGTTATTTTTTTCGGGCTTGTAAAAATTTGTGCGCCGGACTCATCGATGCGTGCTTTCCATCTCTTTATCTTGGCGTTCGGATTAGATTCCGATACCGCAAATGTAAGGGGTTGGTGGTCGGAAAAGATGTTTCTCTGACCGCATATAGGTATTGTCGCAACTTGGCTAGTGCCCAGACTATGGCTAATAGTTCCCTTTCGTTGGTAGCATAGTTAACCTCTCTGTCGCTAAATGTCCTAGCCATCATTATAATCGGTCATTATAATAAGTCCCTCCTGGGATAGCACTGCGCCAATGCCGTAGGCCGAAGCATCTGTCGTAAGATCAACCGCTTTTTTGTAGTCACGTTATCTGAGGATGACGTCCTCAGATGCCAGGATTATTATTATTTTTTTTTTTTTTCTGTTTTTTTTATTAATTTCCTTTAAATTACATTCTGTTTTTTTAAAGAATAACAATGAGTAATGGTTGAAGAAAGGAAAAAAGGTAGCGGCCCTTCCCATTGCAAGGATACGCTAATACTTTAAGAGTTTACTAATAATTTAATTCTGTTGGAGTTTTGCGTTTTAATCTTCTCGGTTCCAGCTCTCTCATCGGTATTTGTCTCAGGTTTGGGTTTTGGTGGTTAAGTAGTTGATTTGTGTGTTTTTTGCTGCTTTTTTTAATAGTTTCGTTGACTGTCTCTATGTTTAGATCTTTATGTATATCTTAATTTCTAATATACCATTCGGCATTTGTCATTGTTCTTAGCATTTTCGATTGCGTTCGCTGGATTAGCTGTAAGTGAGATTTACTGGCAGTTCCCCAGATTTCTATGCCATACGTCCATATTGGTTTTATTATCGCCTTGTATATTGAAATTTTGTAGTGTAGGTTTAGTTTAGAGTGTTTTCCTATTAGCCAGTTAAGTTGTCGAAATTTGTTTTTTATTTCATTTCGTTTATTTAGAATGTGCTGCTTCCATGTCAGTTTTGCGTCGATAGTTAGTCCAAGGTACTTGGCATATGGCCGTAACAATATTTGATTGTTGTTGATTTTAATTGCGAAGTTTTTGGGTTGTCGTTTTGTGTATATTACTTGTTGAGTTTTGTCTTTATTTATTTCGATGCCCCATCTCTCAAACCAGGATACTGTTTGTGTCATGATTTGTTGTAGCGTACTTGCAGCTGTTTTTTCACACGCGCTTGACGACATTAATACAGTATCATCTGCGAACGTAGCAATCATTGATCCAGGAATAGTTGGCTCTGGAATATCGGAGGTGTAAATCAAGTATAAGATGGGCCCAAGCACACTACCTTGGGGAACACCCGCTGACACTGGCATAATATCTGAGCATTCATTGTCATATTTGATATAGAAATATCTGTCCGTTATATAGCTTTGTAGGATGGTATACAGGTTTTCTGGTAGCATATTTCTTAGCTTATGCAGCAGTCCTTTGTGCCATACTTTGTCAAATGCTTTAGCAATGTCCAAGTACACAGCATAGCAAAACTTTTTTTTGTCGAAATCTTCAGTTATTTTGTTAATTACTCGATGGACCTGTTGGACAGTCGAGTGCTGCTTCCGAAAGCCGAATTGGTGAGGAGGTATTCTATTTTTTTGTTTTAAGGCTGGCTCGATTCTATTTAATAGGACTTTTTCAAATACTTTTGAGAGGACAGGTAATAAAGTGATTGGTCTGTACGAACTTACAGTATTGGCGTTTTTATTTGGTTTTGGAATTGCTTTAATTTGGCCTACCTTCCAAGTTATGGGAAAGTATTGCAATCGAAGGATTCCGTTAAACAGGTTTCTAATATAGGTGATTATAGCGTCTGGTAGTTCTTTAAGAACTTTTCCTCTGATTAAGTTATATCCAGGGGCTTTCTTATTTTTAATTTGTTTTATGTGAGATTTAATTTCTGCCTTTGTTATAGTTTTAATTGCACAATTTGAGTTGGTGATTTGTGTTGGAAGCTCAGCGTTGCCGTTGTCCATGTCATTTGTAAATGATGTTTAAAGTGTTCAGCCAGAGTGTCTGCTTTTTTCTTTGTTTGATCTCGCCCATATGTTATTGTTTCTTTTTATAGGCGGCTTGTGTATAGTTGAGTTCGTCAATTTTTTGGTCGCTTTCCACAGAGAATAATTTGTCGATAAGGAGGTTCCGAGGTTGCTAAGGTAGTATTGTAGCCGGTTATCTTTGTCTGCCCTGAGAATTCTCTTGAGTTCGTCTGTTGCTTTATTAAGTTTGTGTTTATCTTCTGGATGCCTAGTCCTTTGCCATATCTTCCTAAGGTTACGCTTTTGCCTGATTTTGTCTTTAATAAAGGCGGGAGTTTTCTTTAATGCAATCATTTTTATAGATGGTGTCGATTGCGTTGCTGCATATATGATGTTGTCATTTAAATATGCTATTGTGGAGTCCAGTTCGTTGTTTGTCTTTAGAGAGATATTTATTTCCATGTTCTGTTCCAAAATCTCGCGAAACATATTCCAGTTTGTTTTGTGGTTAAATAAAGGGGGGTCATTGTTGTTTTCTTCTACCCCACCATGTAACGTAATTAATATTGGGGAATGATCGGAGGAGAGGTCTAGGCATGATTTTATTGTTAGGTTATCGCAAGTTATATTTCTTGTAATGCAGAAGTCAATTAAATCCGGTAGTTTGTTTGTGCTCGCCTGTGCTTAGGGCACGGCTATTATTGCTTCTTATTGCTTCATACAGTTGTCTTCCCTTTGCAGTGGTAAGTCTGGACCCCCATGTTATGTGTTTGGCATTATAGTCACCTCCTGCCTAATACCGATTTCCCAGTGATTTTAGAAAATCGAGGTAATGGTCTTTTGTATTGTTAAATTTAGGTGGGCAATAAACTGCAGATATATTTATTGGAGCCGTTGTGTCTGAGGTCGATATAGTAGTAGCCTGTATGTAGTCCTTTTTGAATCCATCAAGCTCTATGCACTTTATGCTTTTTTTTAATTATTACTGCAGTACCACCATGGGCCTTACCGTCCGGGTGATTAGTAGAGAATATATTATAGTTAGGTATGTTTATATAGGTTTTCTCAGTTGAGTGTGTTTCAGAAATGAGCATGACGTCAATTAGCTTTTCATTTAAGAATGTTTTTAGTTCAAGTAAATGGCGTGAAAGTCCGTTAGCATTCCAGATGGCGATTGTTAGGTGTTTATTTGTCAAGTTTAGATACTAGAAGCGTGACAATGTTCATCATATTTGTCATTTGGGCTATTAATTGTTTCATCAATTGTTTTAGTTCGTCAAAATCATTTTGTGCGGTTTGGCTTAATTGAGTTGGAGCAGGCTGTATATCAGGTACAATAGCAGTTTGGATTGCTGAGTTGGTTTGATGGCTAGTTACTTGGTTTCTATTTAAGACTTCGGCATAGGATATAGCTAGCGTCTTTAAGCTTGCTACGTTATTTGTTGTACTGTATTGTGTCGTTTGATGATTTGTTTCTGTTACCGGTATTTCTTTTTTTCGGAGAGTTGGGTATTTTTGGATTTGCAGTGCTTTGTACACCATACAACCTTTATAGTTTGCAGTGTGGTTTTCACTGCATAGTGCACATTTAATACATGTTCGGTCCGATCTTGTATTAATAGTACAGGATGATGAGCTGTGTTTTCCAGCGCATTTTACACAAGTTGGGTCTTTGGTGCAGTAATTTTTGGTATGTCCATATTTTTGGCAGTTTGTACATTGGGGAAGTGTTCGCTTTGGTCGCGGTGGCTCAAAAATTACTTTGCAATGAAGAAGGTGCTCAATTTTATAGATGTCTTTATTATTTTCTTTCATTTTAAGTTCAATAGAGAATAGAGGCAATGGTTGTTTGGAGTCGTAGCGCTGGATGTTGTGTAAATTTATAACTTCATGTCCTTGCTGGGCTAGTTCATTTATAATATCGTCTTTGTCTGTAGCATGATGGACGTTACGAAGGATTACCTTAAATCCTCTCTGGTCTTTTGGTCTGAAGGTGTAGTATTTGGTCGATTTATCTTTTAATAGTCCTAATATGTTGTGATAGTGAGTAGTTTCTAGTGGCTGTATTTTTATTTCATTAGTTGACAGTGCTTTAAGTTCATATCGTGTTTCTTCCAATGAATTTAAAGCAGTAGTTAGTGCGTATATGTTTTCAACATTTTGAACATATATGGGGGGGGGGGGGGGTTTGCTTTTTTGTGCTCAATTTGCATTTGCGCATTTATGGTTGCATTTGTCCCATTGTCAGTTTGGTTTTCGTCTTCATCATCTTGTGCTAGTAACCAAAACTTCAAATAATCAATGGCTGCTCTATGAATATCATTGTGGAACGCCAACAGCGTTTCACGGCATAACTACTGTCAGAAACACATCTCACTGCTACCATAAGTAAAACTTTCAAATAAGTGGCTTTTTGTTCTACGGAACAAATTATCCAGTTGGAAAAGCACATGGCGGAACCGGTATCCTGATTAGAAACCGCATCAAACACCACTACCATTGCGAGTGTGGAAAAAACTACTTGCAGGCCACATCTATGAAGCTACAACTAAGAAGAGCCAATCTTACCCTCGCAGAGGTATATTGTCCCCCTCGTTTCAATATTTCAAAACAACAATTTCTGAACTTCTTCAACCACTTCATTACTGCACGTGACCACAACGCCAACCACACCCACTGGGGATCACGCTTCGTCACCACTAAAGGGAAACAGTTGTATAACGCCATCATAAAAGCAAACAGAAAACTTGACTACGTCTCTTCAGGCAGACCACCATACTAGCCTACCGACCCGAACCAAAGTGATGACTTGATCGACATCGCAATAACCACAAATACCCCTCGAAGCCTTATCAATGTCGAATCTTTACCGGATCTATTATCTGACCGTTTTAAATCTCAACCTCCTCCAACGCAACAATGCGGGCTAACAGATTAACATCAAAGAGAACAAACTGGGTCAAATACAGAATATACATAATTACACACATTGAGCTGAACACAAGGCTACACTTTTACAGGCTAACTTTTAAGGATCATGCTAGCTACGCAAGCAGGAAAGCAGTAATAACAACTGCGTCCTTGTCCAGGCTCATGCCCAATGTAGGAGGTCCAAATTACCCTGCAAGGAAACTACTGGTGGCGGTAGCCAAGGCAACGCTGCTCTATGCTGCACCAATATGGAGCAACTCCACCAAGAAAGGCCTTTACTTGAAAGGAGCACGCGCGGTGGTACGGTCTATGGCCCTTAGGCTCATTAGAGGCTTCAGGACCATATCCGGAGACGCAGCACTAGCACTGGCAGGCTTGCCGCCAATCGACCTGGAGATAAAGGCTATTTGTCAGGTCCGAGAAGGTGCTACCCGGCTGGAGGCTCACGAGCGACTGATGGGAAAGTGGCATACCAGATGGATAACATCGCAACGGGGGAGGTTGTCTTACTTATCGGTGGATCGGTGCACCGCTCAGCCCTGGCGGCTTGATCGCGGCCATGATGGAGAACAGCGACTCTTGGGAGCGGGGACATAACATCATCAGAGATATGATGAAGCGGGTCCGAGCCGACGAGATGGCCAACAGGGCTGAAGGCTAATACAGGCGACGTACACCTATACGGTGGCAGGAGGAAAAATACCCAGCGAAACCAGGGATTTTCCTACCGTAAGGCATAATAAAAAAAAAAAAAAATAAGTCTACACTTTGATGCCGTGATAGAATCCGCAGCAAATACTCTGGAGAGTGTCTTAGTTGCAGCCGCTAGAATCTCAACATCGTAAATACAGAGCACACCTAGCAGACTCAGAATGATAAACGCAGATATCGAGCGGTCCGTTTTTGAAAAACGACGTATGCGACGGGAGCGCCAATCGCAAAGCAAAGATTTAAAAATGCCTCACGAAATCTCTCTTATGCGCTGAAGGAAGAAGATAAAAACGCCCAAATTTGCTATATAGAGCAACTCTTAATTTCAGGCAAAAACTCGCTATGGACACTCATTCCAGTCTAACCACACCGGCGGAAACTATTTCACCATTAAGGAATATCACTGGTGGTTCGGCCCGCAGCGATAAAGTGCTGTATGCACTATTTCCTTGCTTTTTATAGATATCCCAAAACGCGTGTAGTCCAGAGTGATGAAAAAAATTTATAATAATAATGATACCAAATGCACTCAAGAACCACATAGTTTCCTAATCGTACAAAACTATAAGCCTATTTTGTCTCTCAAAACTATTTTAAAAATGTCTGATGACCCGAATAACCCCCAACCTGTCTCTCAGGCTTTTGACAAGGTCTGCCTAGATGGATTAATGTTCAAAATAAAAACAATGCTTTCCCAAAATTCCCACAAACCTCTGAAATCGTATCTCTACAACAGAACCTTTGCTGTGAGATGTTACTCTGATATGTTCGCTGGAGGTAGCGTACTTGGACCATCGCTGTACGACCTTTATACAGCAGACATACCCACAAGCAGACTTCTAACAACTTCTACGTTTGGCGACGACGCAACGATCTTAAGTCGATCTACAACTTCGCACTAAAACCAATTTGGCCTCTTACGGCTCTTTGGGGAACTTTGGGGAAGTGCCAGTAGTAGTGACATTGAGATCCTGCAAAGGGCCCAATCAAAGATACTGAGAACAATCACTGGAGCACCCTAGTATATCCGAAATGAAAATATACAAAGAGATCTTAAGCAGATCTGTCAAAGATGAAATAACCCATCAAAAACAAAAGTACTTGAACAAATTGACGTCACACCCTAACCACCTTGCGAGAAGCTTAACACGGGTTTGCGAGCGATCCCGACTTCGCCGCAACGACCTTCCGACTCAGCGCTGATCATAAGGTCCTTTTTTTCCAGACCATAGTTAAAAAGACTGTTGAATATCATTTAAATTAAGGATTTGAAAACGTATTGTTAGTCTCATACTTCCGAGGAGATCCAAAAAATACAGCAAAGTTAAAAAAAAAAAAAAAAAATTTGTTGACATGACTATTAAGTTTGGTTTTATAAGATTGCTTTCTGGAAGTTCTGGGAAGTCTTCCGAATTAATAGGTAGTAATTTTTTATTTATTTTTAGCTGCAAAGCAGAGCAGTATAAAAATACGTCTAACGCCTTTAACGTTTTCATATAAGAAGACGGTAAAACTTAATAATATTGTACCTATCCATTTCCTATAATATTTTAATTTCTATAATAATGAAAATTATTAATAACTTTAATTTCTACTTTTGTATTTCTTATATATACATATTAACTATATTGAATGTAGGACCGTAATTTTATAAACTTAAAAAAAGTATGTTCACACTTGAACGGTTAAAGCATTTTAATGTAAACGATGTTTTTCGTTATACGGCTCAACAATCCTTCTTAATGCTTTGATGCATCAGACTGATCTGGTAAAAAGAGCTTTGACCAAATGGTAGATAATGGATGTGAATGTTTTACATTTGTCAAACATTTCAACTGTTTTACATGGATTGACTATATTGAAAAAGAGTATTTTTCGAAAAGTAAGTGTGTATTGGATGTTCGTCCCTAACAAGAGACGGAACTACCGTAACAGGTCGGTAAAAGGTTTTTAAGCTTCCGGTATTTCTTCCTTTATCATAACCAAATCAGCAAACACCCAGTAAGCCGACCGAAGGTACCGTTCCACTTTTCACTTTTTCACCATCTATTCCAATTTCTGATTATGTTTACTGCCTTTTACACTTCCAAAACTATTCGTCGCCGACCCTGCTCGGATCTGCTGACGCATTTTTTACCTCCGTTCTTTTGTTATCTTTACTGTTCTTAAACGGTTGACTATAGTGCTTTGATGGGCATAGGCGATTTCAACTTAAGCACCATTATTTGAAATTGGGCTCAAGATTCAGGTTGCATGCTACCTAGCAATGTTCACCAATCGCACGAAATTGTAAGTTTAAATGATTTAGAAAGATTTTTAGTTTCCGAAAATGCACAAATCAATTGCACTATAAAAGTATATAAATCTCTTGATTTTATATTTCTGAAAAATGAGATTAATAGTAAAGTAAAGTTATTTAATAAACCATTAACCCATTGATGATTATGGTAAGCCATAGATGATTTTAGTTACATTTTATAGTGTTTAGCCATACTTTTCTGCCAATTCTTACTATCATATGATGATTTGAACTTATTATTAATACTTAGTATTAGTCGATGGAAAACTTATATTCACCAATATATTTCCAACGGGCTATGCAATGCTAGATTTCGTAAAGAGGAACACTGAGCAATTCAAAGAACCGTACTTGAAGCTCAATGTCTATGCTGCATTCTTTATTTTGTGTGTAAAATATGCCTCTTTTATTTGGAGTCCATTCTGAGGCATTTGATCTAATGGAGTGCACCGGCTTCAGATAAAATTTATAAAGTTTGCCACCATTCCATACGCTGTCAGCTTCGGTTTATTTTTGATAATATTTGATATCAGCGAAGTCTCATTTAAGGCATGGGAATCCATATATATACTCAGATTTTCGTATAGCTAACGTTTTCTCTGGATGCTTTGGAATACAAAATTTTTTGCACCGTTGTAAAGCTTACGCTTTATGCTTATTCGCTGCCTACGTGCAGCTTTTGTTTTTAGTCACTAATAAACCCCTGTTAAATCTACACGTTCATCAGGTTATGGGCCCAGGCTAGCGTGCCAGTGCGGTTGAAAGTGAATTTGACTTTATGAACAAGTAATTCTGGACTTTCTGTTTGGTGACTCCTAACAGCGAGTTTAATTTCTTTGAAAAATAATCTTTTAAACGAATCCGCGTCGTGTAAAACAATTTCAAAATGAATGTCATTGCAAATTGAAAAACTGTGCGATGGAAATTTTGATATTTGGGCATTATCGATGAAGAGTGTTTTAATAACTAATGATTAATGGAACGTCGTGTGTGGTTATTTTGTATATCAGAGTGGACAAAACTGTGAACTGTGGACAAAATCGGATCAAAAGGCATTACCTTACATCATACTGAATCTGCAGTCTTATCAAAGACTGCATGTAAAGTCGTGTTTAACTTTGTCAGAAGCATGGAAGGTGTTAAAGAAAGTACACCCACTGACCGGTCTAACATAACAAGTGCACCTTTACCAAAAATTATGGCGTCTAAAAATGGAAGAAAATAATAACCTTAAAGGGCATGTTAATTTGTTTGTGGAAATCACAAATAAATTAGCAGAGGTCGACATAGACTTAGGTGACCCGGTGAAAGTGATCATGTTATTAACAAGTGTGCCCAGAAGTTTTGAGCATTTCGTGGTCGCTATGCAAACTCGTGACGAGTTACCTTCATTTGACATTGTGAAATCGAAACTTCTAGATGAAAGGCACAAGGCCAATGCAGAAAAGACAGAGAGCGCTGATAGAAAAGTGTATGCAGTACATACGAAAGAACCAAAATTAACAAACTATAAGAAAATTAACGGTCCAGTTAGTGAGAAATGCGAAATGCGGGCAGCCGGGCCACAAAGCTGCAAAGTGCAAACAAAGAAATAACTTGAAAAATGAGTCCGAGAATAGTGAAATAGAAAAATGGTATGCTGTTTTGTGCTTAGGCTATTATGCGAGGGAAATTTCCAGAAATGCGTGGTGTCTCGATAGGGGTCTCAATAAAATAATTAACGAAACTTGGTTAAAAGGCATAAAATCAAAACTAAATAGTGGAAACGTGTGTAAGACATGTGCAAAAAGCAAAATTCTTGTCAAGAAATTTCCAAAGGCAAGTGAAAATCGCGCAACATAAGTATTAGCTTAGGGTGTCCCTCAATGTATAAGAAAAAATTTTTTTCCCCTAATGTATTGCAGGAGGCATCAAAATTTGCGTAATTAAGTACAGATTACAAAACTGCTCAAAAAAAATAATTTATGAATCATCTTGAGGGCTCTACCGGTCTTCAAAGAATTGAAAAAAGGACATTTTTGTCCTAATTAGTTTCGAGTGTTATTTTTGATTTCGAGTGTTACTTTATTGCGTTATCGAGAGCAGTATTTTTTTATATCGTTATCGAACTTGTTACGTTAAACTAAAACATATAAAAAGAAGTTAGCTATTTTTTTTTTAATTAAAATTGTATTTATTTATATTGAAGTCCACTGTTACTATTTATAATAACTTATACTGCAGAGATTCATAATTTCTAGCGAATATTTACATATGTACATACTTAAACCTAATTAGGGAGTCTAGAGGCATGAATTAATTTAATCAATTAATTTATATATCAGCTTGGCAGATCTGTTAGGTAAATGCGCTGGAGGTCCTTCTCGGCCTCAGTCTCAAAGTAAGCTGTGACTTTTATAAACAAGGCTGCTTTCGATAAGGAACTGACTTAAAAGCTAACATAAAAAAGCTTCAGAGCGGCCCCTGCCAATGTGCAGAGCTTTGTCGGCTATGTGAGAGCTTCCGGCCGAACGCTTGGTCAGCAATTTGACCGGTGCTAAAGTAAGGATGATCGGTCCGGTTAACTTAGTTAACTACTCCTCCCTCAAGATTAAGGCCGCCCCCGGCCGACCATATTTGGGCAATCACTTCCTTAAATTGAGCCGCGGATCTTCTGGCTCTAGTGGCTCTCTGGCAGTTTAGGCCGATGCAGACGAGAGCGCAGTAAATTTCTCCCGCAATGTGCCACTTGGCTTACTCGGTAGCCGTCGACATTTTCTTCGAATTCCTTGATTTGCTCCAGATTGAGTTCACTCAAGCGGTGAAGGTATGGGAGACTCAAGATTTCGTGCTTCATCGTGATGTTAAGGACAGGTGAGCTAGATACTCCCGGTGCCCTCTTTTGGACTATGTCATGGTTGGTAAAT
The DNA here is from genome assembly GCA_035047645.1 of Drosophila merina. Taxonomy (NCBI): domain Eukaryota; kingdom Metazoa; phylum Arthropoda; class Insecta; order Diptera; family Drosophilidae; genus Drosophila; species Drosophila merina. The sequence goes on from JAWNPH010000042.1 coordinate 27,289, forward strand.
GTAGTCTCATTGACCATGGCACTATTCTTGAGTGTTATGAGGTGCGTGCCCTTAAGTTCAGTTGTCCACACGCACGAGTGCAGGTCTGTCATTAATGACGAAGATTTCTACGTCGACATAAGCGATAGGGAGTAAATCGCTCTGTTGTGTATTGCAATGCGCCACGACTCCAGCGTGGAGTTCTTGGGCGCACGAGCTCTTTGTGGGCAATAGACAGAACATGGCTCCTGGTGCTGTGGAGCAGTTCTTGACAGTGGGGATTTCTCCACCACATTCCGCCACCACATTTTTCTCTAACCTCAACACCGTATCATAGTGTGCCACAGGTAGGATGGTGATTTTGTTGCATGTCATTTTAACCCTGCGGAATTTTTTTGAATCAATCAAATCAAATCCTGAATCAATTTGTACAGTTTTAGAAACTTTTAAAGTTTGATTGACCGTATTTTTGAGTTCGTTAATTCGAACCTGTGTTCTGGTATTGATTTCAATCTGATTATTGTGTGCATCGATTAGTCGTGCTTCAGTAAACTTTATCTTCTCCAAATCTTCAGCGTCAGGTGTCCCTTTAACGCGGTACCCAAGAAGTCTAGGCTCCTGGCTTCTCTGTGATGAACACTCAACGAGTCAAGCATATCACGGAAATAAGCGATATCAATGCTCAGAAGCTTTCGCGTGTGGGATTGGGGAAACATGTCAACTATTCTGTCGGTCTCATCCACTACTCGCCTATACTCAGAGAGATTAGCTGAGTGTCTAACATAGGCAAATTCCTCCCAGACTAAGACTCTACCGTCAATAACGGGAATGTAATCCGCTTGGGAATAATCGGTAATATGAGCCGATGTCACGGCCAGAAGACAGAGTAGAAACGATGGTAACGACCTGTAATATGGGCGTTTCGATTAATGCATGTTCAGAAAGGAGTTTCCCACCACCAGGAGAAGAAAATTTTATTATACCAAAAAATATCAAAAATTATGCCAAGTGGGTATTAATATTGAAAAATATTGAAAACTTATGCGAAGTGGCTAAAAATGAAACAACATAAAAAACTCCGAGAGAACTGCAACTGGGCTCTGCTCGGGTTACTTGAGGTTGTCTTTGTGGACCACCCCCTCCCTTTAATTAGGACTGTGGTCACCAAGTCTGCCTTGATGATCCTCTCCTCGCATAAGGGAGTGAGTTTGTTGCCTAGTCGCCTGTTTGACTTTACTAGGACTTTATCGCCGACCTGGAAAACTCTGTTCTGCCGAGAAGCGTTTCTTCGGTTTCTGGTCATATTGTGGGCGTTTTTAATTTTTTCCTGGACATCATTTTGTGGATCGTCCGGATCTGCCGGCACAACCTCGGCCGGTTTCTTGTTTATGACGTAATAGCTAGATTTGTTATATCTGGCAGTGGCCAGCAAGATCAACTCCACTGTGTCACTTATGCCTTTGTCGATTTTTAGGCATCTAGCAAGTTCGATCAACGTTCCATAGCACGTTCTACTTGTCCGTTGGAGACGCTATGAGGCGGTGTATTCGAGATGCTGATGCCGAAATGGTTTTCCAGCATGACCACTATTGTGTGCGATTTCAATGATGGTTTATTGTCGCAGTAGATGGCTTTGGGGAAAACATTCATATGTTGTAGCAGGGGTGCTTTTCGATCCTCTATGGTTGTAGACGGAATCGACTGTATCATAGCGAATTTCGAAAATTTGTCAATGCAGGCAAGGAAGTATTTCTTATCCGTTGAGAAAATATCGACATGCAATATTTCTCCTACATGGGCCAGGTGTTTCGCCGAGCTCCTGTTTTCTCGGATGTCGATCATACTTTGCTTGGCGCAGGTTTTGCATTTGGCTACTATCTCGCTCGCCAATTTCGTAATTTTTGGAAAGTAGTACTTGGAGAGTACCTGCTTCACGTTTTCTGGGGCCGACCTGTGAGCTCTGTTATGGTCGGTGGTGAGGATTTCTCTTCTTTCCACGACCGCGAAAATATCGGTGACCCTATTTTTACAATGCCAGAATTTTGTGGCCGGAAATTGTTGAACCACATCATCCTGGATTAATGCCAGCGTGTGAAGATCACAGTGGAAGGCATTCACACCATTAGGAATAAAGGTGTTGGTGAGTTCCTCTAGCAAAGTCTGTTTGCACGAGAAATTGATTGAGTGCCGCCTCTTATTTCCAAACAGTATATAAGTTCGTTTTCAAAGGGAGCGCGCCTCTTGTAAAATTATTTGGTTTTGAAAGCAGTTCACGGGGTTGTCCATAAACTCAATCGTGTTTGTAAGCAAAAGTTCACTGTGTACCGTGGCCGCGCATGACTCTGGTTCCTGGTCTCCAACAACGTTGAGTTGTTGTCTCGAGAGGGCATCTGCAACGAGGTTATTTTTTTCGGGCTTGTAAAAATTTGTGCGCCGGACTCATCGATGCGTGCTTTCCATCTCTTTATCTTGGCGTTCGGATTAGATTCCGATACCGCAAATGTAAGGGGTTGGTGGTCGGAAAAGATGTTTCTCTGACCGCATATAGGTAGTGTCGCAACTTGGCTAGTGCCCAGACTATGGCTAATAGTTCCCTTTCGTTGGTAGCATAGTTAACCTCTCTGTCGCTAAATGTCCTAGCCATCATTATAATCGGTCATTATAATAAGTCCCTCCTGGGATAGCACTGCGCCAATGCCGTAGGCCGAAGCATCTGTCGTAAGATCAACCGCTTTTTTGTAGTCACGTTATCTGAGGATGACGTCCTCAGATGCCAGGATTATTATTATTTTTTTTTTTTTTTCTGTTTTTTTCTGTTTTTTTTTATTAATTTCCTTTAAATTACATTCTGTTTTTTTAAAGAATAACAATGAGTAATGGTTGAAGAAAGGAAAAAAGGTAGCGGCCCTTCCCATTGCAAGGATACGCTAATACTTTAAGAGTTTACTAATAATTTAATTCTGTTGGAGTTTTGCGTTTTAATCTTCTCGGTTCCAGCTCTCTCATCGGTATTTGTCTCAGGTTTGGGTTTTGGTGGTTAAGTAGTTGATTTGTGTGTTTTTTGCTGCTTTTTTTAATAGTTTCGTTGACTGTCTCTATGTTTAGATCTTTATGTATATCTTAATTTCTAATATACCATTCGGCATTTGTCATTGTTCTTAGCATTTTCGATTGCGTTCGCTGGATTAGCTGTAAGTGAGATTTACTGGCAGTTCCCCAGATTTCTATGCCATACGTCCATATTGGTTTTATTATCGCCTTGTATATTGAAATTTTGTAGTGTAGGTTTAGTTTAGAGTGTTTTCCTATTAGCCAGTTAAGTTGTCGAAATTTGTTTTTTATTTCATTTCGTTTATTTAGAATGTGCTGCTTCCATGTCAGTTTTGCGTCGATAGTTAGTCCAAGGTACTTGGCATATGGCCGTAACAATATTTGATTGTTGTTGATTTTAATTGCGAAGTTTTTGGGTTGTCGTTTTGTGTATATTACTTGTTGAGTTTTGTCTTTATTTATTTCGATGCCCCATCTCTCAAACCAGGATACTGTTTGTGTCATGATTTGTTGTAGCGTACTTGCAGCTGTTTTTTCACACGCGCTTGACGACATTAATACAGTATCATCTGCGAACGTAGCAATCATTGATCCAGGGATAGTTGGCTCTGGAATATCGGAGGTGTAAATCAAGTATAAGATGGGCCCAAGCACACTACCTTGGGGAACACCCGCTGACACTGGCATAATATCTGAGCATTCATTGTCATATTTGATATAGAAATATCTGTCCGTTATATAGCTTTGTAGGATGGTATACAGGTTTTCTGGTAGCATATTTCTTAGCTTATGCAGCAGTCCTTTGTGCCATACTTTGTCAAATGCTTTAGCAATGTCCAAGTACACAGCATAGCAAAACTTTTTTTTGTCGAAATCTTCAGTTATTTTGTTAATTACTCGATGGACCTGTTGGACAGTCGAGTGCTGCTTCCGAAAGCCGAATTGGTGAGGAGGTATTCTATTTTTTTGTTTTAAGGCTGGCTCGATTCTATTTAATAGGACTTTTTCAAATACTTTTGAGAGGACAGGTAATAAAGTGATTGGTCTGTACGAACTTACAGTATTGGCGTTTTTATTTGGTTTTGGAATTGCTTTAATTTGGCCTACCTTCCAAGTTATGGGAAAGTATTGCAATCGAAGGATTCCGTTAAACAGGTTTCTAATATAGGTGATTATAGCGTCTGGTAGTTCTTTAAGAACTTTTCCTCTGATTAAGTTATATCCAGGGGCTTTCTTATTTTTAATTTGTTTTATGTGAGATTTAATTTCTGCCTTTGTTATAGTTTTAATTGCTCAATTTGAGTTGGTGATTTGTGTTGGAAGCTCAGCGTTGCCGTTGTCCATGTCATTTGTAAATGATGTTTAAAGTGTTCAGCCAGAGTGTCTGCTTTTTCTTTGTTTGATCTCGCCCATGTGTTATTGTTTCTTTTTATAGGCGGCTTGTGTATAGTTGAGTTCGTCAATTTTTTGGTCGCTTTCCACAGAGAATAATTTGTCGATAAGGAGGTTCCGAGGTTGCTAAGGTAGTATTGTAGCCGGTTATCTTTGTCTGCCCTGAGAATTCTCTTGAGTTCGTCTGTTGCTTTATTAAGTTTGTGTTTATCTTCTGGATGCCTAGTCCTTTGCCATATCTTCCTAAGGTTGCGCTTTTGCCTGATTTTGTCTTTAATAAAGGCGGGAGTTTTCTTTAATGCAATCATTTTTATAGATGGTGTCGATTGCGTTGCTGCATATATGATGTTGTCATTTAAATATGCTATTGTGGAGTCCAGTTCGTTGTTTGTCTTTAGAGAGATATTTATTTCCATGTTCTGTTCCAAAATCTCGCGAAACATATTCCAGTTTGTTTTGTGGTTAAATAAAGGGGGGTCATTGTTGTTTTCTTCTACCCCACCATGTAACGTAATTAATATTGGGGAATGATCGGAGGAGAGGTCTAGGCATGATTTTATTGTTAGGTTATCGCAAGTTATATTTCTTGTAATGCAGAAGTCAATTAAATCCGGTATTTTGTTTGTGCTCGCCTGTGCTTAGGGCACGGCTATTATTGCTTCTTATTGCTTCATACAGTTGTCTTCCCTTTGCAGTGGTAAGTCTGGACCCCCATGTTATGTGTTGGGCATTATAGTCACCTCCTGCCTAATACCGATTTCCCAGTGATTTTAGAAAATCGAGGTAATGGTCTTTTGTATTGTTAAATTTAGGTGGGCAATAAACTGCAGATATATTTATTGGAGCCGTTGTGTCTGAGGTCGATATAGTAGTAGCCTGTATGTAGTCCTTTTTGAATCCACCAAGCTCTATGCACTTTATGCTTTTTTTTAATTATTACTGCAGTACCACCATGGGCCTTACCGTCCGGGTGATTAGTAGAGAATATATTATAGTTAGGTATGTTTATATAGGTTTTCTCAGTTGAGTGTGTTTCAGAAATGAGCATGACGTCAATTAGCTTTTCATTTAAGAATGTTTTTAGTTCAAGTAAATGGCGTGAAAGTCCGTTAGCATTCCAGATGGCGATTGTTAGGTGTTTATTTGTCAAGTTTAGATACTAGAAGCGTGACAATGTTCATCATATTTGTCATTTGGGCTATTAATTGTTTCATCAATTGTTTTAGTTCGTCAAAATCATTTTGTGCGGTTTGGCTTAATTGAGTTGGAGCAGGCTGTATATCAGGTACAATAGCAGTTTGGATTGCTGAGTTGGTTTGATGGCTAGTTACTTGGTTTCTATTTAAGACTTCGGCATAGGATATAGCTGGCGTCTTTAAGCTTGCTACGTTATTTGTTGTACTGTATTGTGTCGTTTGATGATTTGTTTCTGTTACCGGTATTTCTTTTTTTCGGAGAGTTGGGTATTTTTGGATTTGCAGTGCTTTGTACACCATACAACCTTTATAGTTTGCAGTGTGGTTTTCACTGCATAGTGCACATTTAATACATGTTCGGTCCGATCTTGTATTAATAGTACAGGATGATGAGCTGTGTTTTCCAGCGCATTTTACACAAGTTGGGTCTTTGGTGCAGTAATTTTTGGTATGTCCATAGACATACGAAAGAACCAAAAGTAACAAACTATAAGAAAATTAACGGTCCAGTTAGTGAGAAATGCGAAATGCGGGCAGCCGGGCCACAAAGCTGCAAAGTGCAAACAAAGAAATAACTTGAAAAATGAGTCCGAGAATAGTGAAATAGAAAAATGGTATGCTGTTTTGTGCTTAGGCTATTATGCGAGGGAAATTTCCAGAAATGCGTGGTGTCTCGATAGGGGTCTCAATAAAATAATTAACGAAACTTGGTTAAAAGGCATAAAATCAAAACTAAATAGTGGAAACGTGTGTAAGACATGTGCAAAAAGCAAAATTCTTGTCAAGAAATTTCCAAAGGCAAGTGAAAATCGCGCAACATAAGTATTAGCTTAGGGTGTCCCTCAATGTATAAGAAAAAATTTTTTTCCCCTAATGTATTGCAGGAGGCATCAAAATTTGCGTAATTAAGTACAGATTACAAAACTGCTCAAAAAAAATAATTTATGAATCATCTTGAGGGCTCTACCGGTCTTCAAAGAATTGAAAAAAGGACATTTTTGTCCTAATTAGTTTCGAGTGTTATTTTTGATTTCGAGTGTTACTTTATTGCGTTATCGAGAGCAGTATTTTTTTATATCGTTATCGAACTTGTTACGTTAAACTAAAACATATAAAAAGAAGTTAGCTATTTTTTTTTAATTAAAATTGTATTTATTTATATTGAAGTCCACTGTTACTATTTATAATAACTTATACTGCAGAGATTCATAATTTCTAGCGAATATTTACATATGTACATACTTAAACCTAATTAGGGAGTCTAGAGGCATGAATTAATTTAATCAATTAATTTATATATCAGCTTGGCAGATCTGTTAGGTAAATGCGCTGGAGGTCCTTCTCGGCCTCAGTCTCAAAGTAAGCTGTGACTTTTATAAACAAGGCTGCTTTCGATAAGGAACTGACTTAAAAGCTAACATAAAAAAGCTTCAGAGCGGCCCCTGCCAATGTGCAGAGCTTTGTCGGCTATGTGAGAGCTTCCGACCGAACGCTTGGTCGGCAATTTGACCGGTGCTAAAGTAAGGATGATCGGTCCGGTTAACTTAGTTAACTACTCCTCCCTCAAGATTAAGGCCGCCCCCGGCCGACCATATTTGGGCAATCACTTCCTTAAATTGAGCCGCGGATCTTCTGGCTCTAGTGGCTCTCTGGCAGTTTAGGCCGATGCAGACGAGAGCGCAGTAAATTTCTCCCGCAATGTGCCACTTGGCTTACTCGGTAGCCGTCGACATTTTCTTCGAATTCTTTGATTTGCTCCAGATTGAGTTCACTCAAGCGGTGAAGGTATGGGAGACTCAAGATTTCGTGCTTCATCGTGATGTTAAGGACAGGTGAGCTTGATACTCCCGGTGCCCTCTTTTGGACTATGTCATGGTTGGTAAATGTAGTCTCATTGACCATGGCACTATTCTTGAGTGTTATGAGGTGCGTGCCCTTAAGGTGGACGGTTGTTCAGTTGTCCACACGCACGAGTGCAGGTCTGTCATTAATGACGAAGATTTCTACGTCGACATAAGCGATAGGGAGTAAATCGCTCTGTTGTGTATTGCAATGCGCCACGACTCCAGCGTGGAGTTCTTGGGCGCACGAGCTCTTTGTGGGCAATAGACAGAACATGGCTCCTGGTGCTGTGGAGCAGTTCTTGACAGTGGGGATTTCTCCACCACATTCCGCCACCACATTTTTCTCTAACCTCAACACCGTATCATAGTGTGCCACAGGTAGGATGGTGATTTTGTTGCATGTCATTTTAACCCTGCGGAATTTTTTTGAATCAATCAAATCAAATCCTGAATCAATTTGTACACTTTTAGAAACTTTTAAAGTTTGATTGACCGTATTTTTGAGTTCGTTAATTCGAACCTGTGTTCTGGTATTGATTTCAATCTGATTATTGTGTGCATCGATTAGTCGTGCTTCAGTAAACTTTATCTTCTCCAAATCTTCAGCGTCAGGTGTCCCTTTAACGCGGTACCCAAGAAGTCTAGGCTCCTGGCTTCTCTGTGATGAACACTCAACGAGTCAAGCATATCACGGAAATAAGCGATATCAATGCTCAGAAGCTTTCGCGTGTGGGATTGGGGAAACATGTCAACTATTCTGTCGGTCTCATCCACTACTCGCCTATACTCAGAGAGATTAGCTGAGTGTCTAACATAGGCAAATTCCTCCCAGACTAAGACTCTACCGTCAATAACGGGAATGTAATCCGCTTGGGAATAATCGGTAATATGAGCCGATGTCACGGCCAGAAGACAGAGTAGAAACGATGGTAACGACCTGTAATATGGGCGTTTCGATTAATGCATGTTCAGAAAGGAGTTTCCCACCACCAGGAGAAGAAAATTTTATTATACCAAAAAATATCAAAAATTATGCCAAGTGGGTATTAATATTGAAAAATATTGAAAACTTATGCGAAGTGGCTAAAAATGAAACAACATAAAAAACTCCGAGAGAACTGCAACTGGGCTCTGCTCGGGTTACTTGAGGTTGTCTTTGTGGACCACCCCCTCCCTTTAATTAGGACTGTGGTCACCAAGTCTGCCTTGATGATCCTCTCCTCGCATAAGGGAGTGAGTTTGTTGCCTAGTCGCCTGTTTGACTTTACTAGGACTTTATCGCCGACCTGGAAAACTCTGTTCTGCCGAGAAGCGTTTCTTCGGTTTCTGGTCATATTGTGGGCGTTTTTAATTTTTTCCTGGACATCATTTTGTGGATCGTCCGGATCTGCCGGCACAACCTCGGCCGGTTTCTTGTTTATGACGTAATAGCTAGATTTGTTATATCTGGCAGTGGCCAGCAAGATCAACTCCACTGTGTCACTTATGCCTTTGTCGATTTTTAGGCATCTAGCAAGTTCGATCAACGTTCCATAGCACGTTCTACTTGTCCGTTGGAGACGCTATGAGGCGGTGTATTCGAGATGCTGATGCCGAAATGGTTTTCCAGCATGACCACTATTGTGTGCGATTTCAATGATGGTTTATTGTCGCAGTAGATGGCTTTGGGGAAAACATTCATATGTTGTAGCAGGGGTGCTTTTCGATCCTCTATGGTTGTAGACGGAATCGACTGTATCATAGCGAATTTCGAAAATTTGTCAATGCAGGCAAGGAAGTATTTCTTATCCGTTGAGAAAATATCGACATGCAATATTTCTCCTACATGGGCCAGGTGTTTCGCCGAGCTCCTGTTTTCTCGGATGTCGATCATACTTTGCTTGGCGCAGGTTTTGCATTTGGCTACTATCTCGCTCGCCAATTTCGTAATTTTTGGAAAGTAGTACTTGGAGAGTACCTGCTTCACGTTTTCTGGGGCCGACCTGTGAGCTCTGTTATGGTCGGTGGTGAGGATTTCTCTTCTTTCCACGACCGCGAAAATATCGGTGACCCTATTTTTACAATGCCAGAATTTTGTGGCCGGAAATTGTTGAACCACATCATCCTGGATTAATGCCAGCGTGTGAAGATCACAGTGGAAGGCATTTACACCATTAGGAATAAAGGTGTTGGTGAGTTCCTCTAGCAAAGTCTGTTTGCACGAGAAATTGATTGAGTGCCGCCTCTTATTTCCAAACAGTATATAAGTTCGTTTTCAAAGGGAGCGCGCCTCTTGTAAAATTATTTGGTTTTGAAAGCAGTTCACGGGGTTGTCCATAGACTCAATCGTGTTTGTAAGCAAAAGTTCACTGTGTACCGTGGCCGCGCATGACTCTGGTTCCTGGTCTCCAACAACGTTGAGTTGTTGTCTCGAGAGGGCATCTGCAACGAGGTTATTTTTTTCGGGCTTGTAAAAATTTGTGCGCCGGACTCATCGATGCGTGCTTTCCATCTCTTTATCTTGGCGTTCGGATTAGATTCCGATACCGCAAATGTAAGGGGTTGGTGGTCGGAAAAGATGTTTCTCTGACCGCATATAGGTATTGTCGCAACTTGGCTAGTGCCCAGACTATGGCTAATAGTTCCCTTTCGTTGGTAGCATAGTTAACCTCTCTGTCGCTAAATGTCCTAGCCATCATTATAATCGGTCATTATAATAAGTCCCTCCTGGGATAGCACTGCGCCAATGCCGTAGGCCGAAGCATCTGTCGTAAGATCAACCGCTTTTTTGTAGTCACGTTATCTGAGGATGACGTCCTCAGATGCCAGGATTATTATTATTTTTTTTTTTTTTCTGTTTTTTTCTGTTTTTTTTATTAATTTCCTTTAAATTACATTCTGTTTTTTTAAAGAATAACAATGAGTAATGGTTGAAGAAAGGAAAAAAGGTAGCGGCCCTTCCCATTGCAAGGATACGCTAATACTTTAAGAGTTTACTAATAATTTAATTCTGTTGGAGTTTTGCGTTTTAATCTTCTCGGTTCCAGCTCTCTCATCGGTATTTGTCTCAGGTTTGGGTTTTGGTGGTTAAGTAGTTGATTTGTGTGTTTTTTGCTGCTTTTTTTAATAGTTTCGTTGACTGTCTCTATGTTTAGATCTTTATGTATATCTTAATTTCTAATATACCATTCGGCATTTGTCATTGTTCTTAGCATTTTCGATTGCGTTCGCTGGATTAGCTGTAAGTGAGATTTACTGGCAGTTCCCCAGATTTCTATGCCATACGTCCATATTGGTTTTATTATCGCCTTGTATATTGAAATTTTGTAGTGTAGGTTTAGTTTAGAGTGTTTTCCTATTAGCCAGTTAAGTTGTCGAAATTTGTTTTTTATTTCATTTCGTTTATTTAGAATGTGCTGCTTCCATGTCAGTTTTGCGTCGATAGTTAGTCCAAGGTACTTGGCATATGGCCGTAACAATATTTGATTGTTGTTGATTTTAATTGCGAAGTTTTTGGGTTGTCGTTTTGTGTATATTACTTGTTGAGTTTTGTCTTTATTTATTTCGATGCCCCATCTCTCAAACCAGGATACTGTTTGTGTCATGATTTGTTGTAGCGTACTTGCAGCTGTTTTTTCACACGCGCTTGACGACATTAATACAGTATCATCTGCGAACGTAGCAATCATTGATCCAGGAATAGTTGGCTCTGGAATATCGGAGGTGTAAATCAAGTATAAGATGGGCCCAAGCACACTACCTTGGGGAACACCCGCTGACACTGGCATAATATCTGAGCATTCATTGTCATATTTGATATAGAAATATCTGTCCGTTATATAGCTTTGTAGGATGGTATACAGGTTTTCTGGTAGCATATTTCTTAGCTTATGCAGCAGTCCTTTGTGCCATACTTTGTCAAATGCTTTAGCAATGTCCAAGTACACAGCATAGCAAAACTTTTTTTTGTCGAAATCTTCAGTTATTTTGTTAATTACTCGATGGACCTGTTGGACAGTCGAGTGCTGCTTCCGAAAGCCGAATTGGTGAGGAGGTATTCTATTTTTTTGTTTTAAGGCTGGCTCGATTCTATTTAATAGGACTTTTTCAAATACTTTTGAGAGGACAGGTAATAAAGTGATTGGTCTGTACGAACTTACAGTATTGGCGTTTTTATTTGGTTTTGGAATTGCTTTAATTTGGCCTACCTTCCAAGTTATGGGAAAGTATTGCAATCGAAGGATTCCGTTAAACAGGTTTCTAATATAGGTGATTATAGCGTCTGGTAGTTCTTTAAGAACTTTTCCTCTGATTAAGTTATATCCAGGGGCTTTCTTATTTTTAATTTGTTTTATGTGAGATTTAATTTCTGCCTTTGTTATAGTTTTAATTGCACAATTTGAGTTGGTGATTTGTGTTGGAAGCTCAGCGTTGCCGTTGTCCATGTCATTTGTAAATGATGTTTAAAGTGTTCAGCCAGAGTGTCTGCTTTTTCTTTGTTTGATCTCGCCCATATGTTATTGTTTCTTTTTATAGGCGGCTTGTGTATAGTTGAGTTCGTCAATTTTTTGGTCGCTTTCCACAGAGAATAATTTGTCGATAAGGAGGTTCCGAGGTTGCTAAGGTAGTATTGTAGCCGGTTATCTTTGTCTGCCCTGAGAATTCTCTTGAGTTCGTCTGTTGCTTTATTAAGTTTGTGTTTATCTTCTGGATGCCTAGTCCTTTGCCATATCTTCCTAAGGTTACGCTTTTGCCTGATTTTGTCTTTAATAAAGGCGGGAGTTTTCTTTAATGCAATCATTTTTATAGATGGTGTCGATTGCGTTGCTGCATATATGATGTTGTCATTTAAATATGCTATTGTGGAGTCCAGTTCGTTGTTTGTCTTTAGAGAGATATTTATTTCCATGTTCTGTTCCAAAATCTCGCGAAACATATTCCAGTTTGTTTTGTGGTTAAATAAAGGGGGGTCATTGTTGTTTTCTTCTACCCCACCATGTAACGTAATTAATATTGGGGAATGATCGGAGGAGAGGTCTAGGCATGATTTTATTGTTAGGTTATCGCAAGTTATATTTCTTGTAATGCAGAAGTCAATTAAATCCGGTAGTTTGTTTGTGCTCGCCTGTGCTTAGGGCACGGCTATTATTGCTTCTTATTGCTTCATACAGTTGTCTTCCCTTTGCAGTGGTAAGTCTGGACCCCCATGTTATGTGTTTGGCATTATAGTCACCTCCTGCCTAATACCGATTTCCCAGTGATTTTAGAAAATCGAGGTAATGGTCTTTTGTATTGTTAAATTTAGGTGGGCAATAAACTGCAGATATATTTATTGGAGCCGTTGTGTCTGAGGTCGATATAGTAGTAGCCTGTATGTAGTCCTTTTTGAATCCATCAAGCTCTATGCACTTTATGCTTTTTTTTAATTATTACTGCAGTACCACCATGGGCCTTACCGTCCGGGTGATTAGTAGAGAATATATTATAGTTAGGTATGTTTATATAGGTTTTCTCAGTTGAGTGTGTTTCAGAAATGAGCATGACGTCAATTAGCTTTTCATTTAAGAATGTTTTTAGTTCAAGTAAATGGCGTGAAAGTCCGTTAGCATTCCAGATGGCGATTGTTAGGTGTTTATTTGTCAAGTTTAGATACTAGAAGCGTGACAATGTTCATCATATTTGTCATTTGGGCTATTAATTGTTTCATCAATTGTTTTAGTTCGTCAAAATCATTTTGTGCGGTTTGGCTTAATTGAGTTGGAGCAGGCTGTATATCAGGTACAATAGCAGTTTGGATTGCTGAGTTGGTTTGATGGCTAGTTACTTGGTTTCTATTTAAGACTTCGGCATAGGATATAGCTAGCGTCTTTAAGCTTGCTACGTTATTTGTTGTACTGTATTGTGTCGTTTGATGATTTGTTTCTGTTACCGGTATTTCTTTTTTTCGGAGAGTTGGGTATTTTTGGATTTGCAGTGCTTTGTACACCATACAACCTTTATAGTTTGCAGTGTGGTTTTCACTGCATAGTGCACATTTAATACATGTTCGGTCCGATCTTGTATTAATAGTACAGGATGATGAGCTGTGTTTTCCAGCGCATTTTACACAAGTTGGGTCTTTGGTGCAGTAATTTTTGGTATGTCCATATTTTTGGCAGTTTGTACATTGGGGAAGTGTTCGCTTTGGTCGCGGTGGCTCAAAAATTACTTTGCAATGAAGAAGGTGCTCAATTTTATAGATGTCTTTATTATTTTCTTTCATTTTAAGTTCAATAGAGAATAGAGGCAATGGTTGTTTGGAGTCGTAGCGCTGGATGTTGTGTAAATTTATAACTTCATGTCCTTGCTGGGCTAGTTCATTTATAATATCGTCTTTGTCTGTAGCATGATGGACGTTACGAAGGATTACCTTAAATCCTCTCTGGTCTTTTGGTCTGAAGGTGTAGTATTTGGTCGATTTATCTTTTAATAGTCCTAATATGTTGTGATAGTGAGTAGTTTCTAGTGGCTGTATTTTTATTTCATTAGTTGACAGTGCTTTAAGTTCATATCGTGTTTCTTCCAATGAATTTAAAGCAGTAGTTAGTGCGTATATGTTTTCAACATTTTGAACATATATGGGGGGGGGGGGGTTTGCTTTTTTTTGCTCAATTTGCATTTGCGCATTTATGGTTGCATTTGTCCCATTGTCAGTTTGGTTTTCGTCTTCATCATCTTGTGCTAGTAACTCAAAGCGGTTGCTTGAGTTTGGCTCGGCTAGCCAGTACTCTTTGAGTGTTTTTTGAGTAGCGGTTTGAGTTTTATTCTTCTGTTTCTTGTTGCCATTTAAAAGATCTTTGGAACCGTTTGGAGACTGATTTTCTCGGTGACGTTTTAAGTTTTGTTGTTTTGGGAGAGAGGATTGAGTTTTGTTTATTGTTGTTGGAGCGGGTATTGAGGTTGTGGGTGTTTTAATATTCGCTGAGGAAGAGCGTATCGGCATTGAAGCATAGCAAACTGTAGTTGTTGTTGCTATAGTTGCTGTAGTTGTGGTATTTGTGTCTGAGGTTGTTGAAAGCGGAAGAGTTGAGAGTGGGAGAGCTGAGAGCGTAACTGCTGTGAGCGGGAGAGTTGAGTGCGTGTTCATTAGTATCGCGGAAGTTGTTGTTGGTATACGCGCGGGTAAATTTGGCGCGCATTCTGGTCTTCGTTGCTGAGAGTAATTGTTGGGTCTCTCCAATGCTGGAGAGCAAGATCGCGCTTTTTCATCACTCTGCGGGTGCAAGTTTTGATAATTGTTTGTATGATTTGATATGTGGGTGAGTGAGATGTAGGAGTTGTTTTTGTTTTGTTTTGCTTGAAGCTCTCGCTTCTGATTTTGAGCGCCGGGTGCGCTCATATTTTGTTTAGTTTATTGTTTTCACTTGTTTTTTGTTTATTTATTCACAGGAATATATAGGGTTTTTTTTAAAAAACACATATAAATATGTATTAGCGTCTTTTCGCTTTTATATAATGGTTTTCACTTGGGCTTGAATTTTGCACTTAGACTTCAATATAAACTGGAGCTTTGTTAGAAACACGTCCGTCGGGGTTGAAGATCAAAGAAAAAAAAAAAAAAAAAATTGCGTAGTTTTTCGAAGGCACATTGTTGCGCTTACTCCTGGACCTGTGTCGGCTAACGCTCCCATTTTCGCCCTTAGGTATGTCTGAAATGGGCCTCGCTATTAATGCGAAATCTTTGATAAAGAATCGATAGTAGCTGGCCAAGCCCAAGAATGACCTTACCTCAAATACGTTTTTGGGTTCTGGAAATTCTTTTATGGCCTTGACCTTCTCTAGGTCAGTCGCCGCTCCATTGTTGGTGACGATGAACCCTAGGAAGCGCACGCTTTTCTTAAAATTCTTTCTTTTCTGCCGATATCTTCATGTTTGCATCATATAGGCTTTTTAAAACCCAATCTACGTGCCTAACATGGGCAGCCTATATGATGCCTACATGAGGATATTTGGCATGGGGTATCTGTCTGGTACAGTCCTTTCATTTAGCTTGCGAAAGTCCAGTACCAAACTCATTTTTTAATGCCCGCTTCGTCGGTGCCCTTTTTGTCTACGACCCATATTGGGTTATTGTAGGGGGACTTTGACCTTTGGATAATGCCATTTTTAAGCAGTTCCTGAATTTCACCGTTGACAAAGTCAGTTGCTCCCATGGGATATGGGTATAATTTGGCATAAGTGGACTCCTCGTCAATCGTCCGTTTGGTGGCTACCACCGACGTATTGTATGGAGGAGCCTCCTTAAAAGAGGCAAAAGCTTTTTTCCTATTATTAAACATTTTAAAAAAAGCAGCCTTGACTAAGGGCGGTGCGTCCGAGCTATCTACGTTGGTATAATTGACATCGTGGCAAGTGTGAAAATCAATTCGCTCTACTTCGGAGCCCCATTTAAGCTGACCGGACGCTAGGCAAAGCGATACGCCGGCCTGTTTCAACAGGTCTAGTCCAACGATCGCGTCAAAGGAAGTCAAGTGTGGTAGTATGAAAAAGGTCGCTTCAAGGTTGAAAATGGACACGAAACATTTTTTTGTGATTGTAGTCATGCCATGAATCGTTTTGATTGCAAATGGGGACTCAACCGGGCGAACGCCTTTCAACCCCTTAAATGGTCGGATGAAATTTTTTGGAGAATGACATCGTCGTCGACCTTTTCCGCTGCACTGGAGGCTGCGGTGGCATAAGCCGTGTCGGAATTATCCGGGGCTTGAGCAACGTGGTTGACTCTTTGCCTTTTGTGAGCGGCCGAGCGGACAGACGTGGCTTGCTTCGATCTCTGGTAAGCCAGGGCGTGCGACGGTTGCAACATTTTGGACAATGACGGGTCACCGTCCATAGGTTCCGGTGTGTTTCCTCGAGCCATCCTGTCGCTTCGTGGAGCCGAGTGAACTTGTTCCCTGTGCTGCCTAGTGAAGTGTGGGTTCTACCCGGTACTTCCCTGCGAGTTGGCCTGTGGAGGGGCCTGTTGTCGCTCCTGCACTTTTTGGATACTGATCCCTATCTTCCTGGCTTTTTGCAAACGAAGTTGCGAAAATGTACCGGTCGTGGTTGACTCCACTTCTTGCGCCAAGGCGAGCGCTGTTTGCATGTCCTTCGGGTTTGCCGCGAGCAGCATATCTTTGAGGTTACGCCTAAGTCCTGAGACGAAAACGCGCAAGGCGTCGTCGCGGAACTTCTCGCACAGGACCGTTGCTGCCGACGCTTCGTACGACATAGTGGCCTTGTTGGTAAGCAAGGTGAGCTGTTTCTCAACCTCGTCGTAATACTGGAGGAGGGTGCCCACCTCTTGCTCGATAACATGTATCGGCCGTTTGTCACTGTATGTAAAAACGAGTCGATTTATAATCGCGTCAAAATTCAGAACAGTTCCAAATGTGGTTAGAACGGCATCAGCAGGGCCTTTAATTTTGCTCCTGATGATGACAACCGCCTGATAATGGCGTGAACTATCCTGGTAACCTCTGAACATGTAGTACTCTGCTTTTGCCGCCAGGAAACGTATTCCTCCTGTGTCCCCATAAACTCGGGTAGACGTTTTACGGCGTCCAGAGTTTCATTACAAGGAACTACTACCTCAATTCTTACAGGTTGATAAACCTGAATTTCTAGCATTTCTGTCCGGGCGGGAGCAATCTGAAAGGCCGAAATTTGGCTTGCCAGTTATTGAATTGTTTTACGCAATTCATTTTCTTTGCGTTGGCTTTCTGCAGCTTGGTCTTGTAGTGCCTTCATGGCAGACATAATTTGTTGCGCATCGAAAGACATTTTATTTGTTGTGGATGCGTTAGTACCGACACTTCTATAGTTTTGAACTCCTATACTGTCGGAACGATTTTCTCATGAGGAGCTGAGTAAATACTCAAGCTGTTTGCCATGGGGCCAGTTAGTACGGCGAGGGGGTCGCGGGGTCTGAGTCGCCGCTTCGAAACCATTGAACGAGAGCTCGCTGAACAAAGTTGCTGCCTTGCCCAGCAATGATAAGGTGAAGGGCTCGCGGGGAACAAATATAGTTATGTGGAAGGTTGATAGGGCCTTCCGAGCAGAGACCGTTGTGTCCAAAAGATCGTTGCCTCCAGAAACGACTTCGTTGTCGTCTGTAGGTTGAAGGTTGAACTCCTCAGTTAAGCACCCATCGACTTCTTTGTCGATTAAAGAGGGGTTAAAACAAAACGAAAGGTTTCGCTTAACAAATTGAGGGTTTATTCAATGATGTGTACAGATCGAGGTCTTCTTATCTACTAACTAAAAATAAAGCTAAGCTCAGACAAAAAGCTTAGCGCCATGTGTATTCTAACATAACTTAATCTAATAAGAGGGTATGTAAGGGTATACATGACTCCCCCAGCGTAAGTTTCAAGTATGTGGTTGAAATTATTTCATTAAGTAATACATATGTAAATAATAGGAGTACAGAAATGTTAGGTTTCACAATCTTCATTTTGATATTTATATTTCCGTTTCACCTGATCCTTATAGATTTTTCGTTTATTGTCTTTATTATTAATCAAGTAGTTACCGTATTGAGTGTAATTACTTATTTCTTTATATTTTGGATTTGATTTTCCTACTTGATTATTTTTTACAAATATATTTGAGAAGTTTGACTCGTTTATGTTATCCTGTTTTGCATTTAAAGTTTGTTTCTTACTAGCTTTTCGGATAGTTTAGAGATGTCTTCGTGACAAAGTATATTATTAAATAAATCTATCGGTCTAATATTTGTGGTTGAATGAATTGTGTTATTATAGCAAACAATTGCTTTATAAACATTTTCTTGAATAGTGTCAAAATTGTTTGGATCAGCATTATACAATCGCATATGTTCATTTAGGGTTAAGTGCAATCTTTCCACATCAGAGTTTCCAGTTTTCTTATAAGGAGTTGTAAAGTGTATATCTATGTTATTTTCGAGGAGAAATTGCTTAATTACGACAATATCGAATTCGTTATCAGTTACAATCTTTTTCGGCTTTCCTAAGTATTGAATTCTTAATTTGATTGCGTTAAGCAAAGAAATCCAAGATCTGTCTTTAATATGTTGAGCAGTGGCATATTTAGACATTTTGTCAATTGATGTAACGTACATAATGTTTCTTTTAGGATACCAGATGTCTATGTGAATTATATCGTTTATTTTATCTGGCGTTTCTGTAATATTAAAATTATATTTTATAGGTTGTCTATCATATTTGGCTAAATTACAAATTTTACAATTGTTAATATAATTTTGAATAAACTTTTGCATTTTTGGATAATAGTATTTTTCTCTTATAGATATAAAAATTTCGTTAATGCCTCTGTGATTATTCTTTATGTGTTCGTTTTCGATAATCTTCAGGAGTTTTTCTTTATCATTTATGTCTTCTAACAATGTACCTGACTTTAGAATTCTTAAATTTTTATTACTTGAAAAATACTGCCTATAAATTTCTTGAAATTTTACAAATAAACTTAAATTTTCACAAAATATTACAACTAAGCCTTTTTCTGGCAGTTTCTCTTGCATGAACTTAAGCATATTTTCCTGATTTCCGCTTGATTTAAAGATATGTCGTATTTTCTTGTTATGCAAAATTTTGAAGGTACTTAAATCGCTTTCCGCTTCTATTATTTGTATTTGGATTTTAAAAACGTTTAGACAATTAGTTGTAATACTAATAAAATTAAGATCGTCTGAGTCCGCACTGTGAATAGTTTCAAAATCGTCAATATCGTTGGCAAATATATGAATTAGATCTTTCGAGAAATCTTCATTTATAATTTTTGTCTTAGGCGTAACTTCCGGTAATGTGTTAGTGTTCTCTAGCATAAATATATCTAAGTTATTAATTTCTATATTTGTTTGGGCATTTTTATCATACTCTTCCTTTGATGCTTTGACAATTCTGCTAAGTCCGTCTGCTAAAGCGTTTTCTTTACCTTTTATAAATGTTATGTCAAAATCAAACTCGTTTAATTGCACTTTCCAACGTTGTAACTTTAGGTTGGGTTCCTTTAGATTATTAAGCCAAACTAGGGGTCTATGGTCGGTTTTAATTATAAACTTTCTTCCATAAATATAATATTTAAAGAATTTTGTTGACCAATAGATTGCAAGAAGCTCTTTTTCTATTGTACTGTAATTAAGTTCATGATTTTTAAGAGAACGACTAGCATAAGAAATTACTTTATTATCTTGCATGAGCACGGCGCCTAATGCATAGTTATTTGCGTCTGTAACTATCGTGAATTGTTTGTTAAAATCTGGGTAAACGACTATCGGATCGCTTGTTATTAGGATTTTTAGTTTTTGAAAAGCTTCTACGTATTCTTGATCATGTGTGTTTATTTTAGAATTTTTCTTTAAGTATTTTATTAAGGGCTGGGCAATTTTGGAGTAGTCTTTTATGTAGCGCCTCAAATAACCTGTGATGCCTAGAAAACTTTTAACTTGTTTCTGGTTTGTCGGTAAATTTATCTTACAAATTGCGTCAATTTTCTTCTGACTTGGCTTTAGACCTTCTGAATTAATGGTATGTCCGAGAAATTCAATCTCCTCTCTGGCAAACTCGCATTTGTCTGATTGGAGTTTTAAATTTGCCTTAGATAGACAGCTGAAGATACAGCTTAAATGATTGACGTGTTCCCCTATATTCTTAGAAAATATAAGGATGTCATCCATGTAAACAATGCAAAATTGTCCGGTATAGGGGCTAAGGATATTATTCATTAGCCTTTGAAATGTTGAAGGTGCGTTCCGTAGTCCGAAAGGCATACGAAGGAACTCGTAATGGCCACTGGTTGTTGAAAAGGCTGTTTTGTGCACATCTTTGTTGTCCATTTCTATCTGATAGAAACCTTTTGCAAGGTCTAAAGTTGAAAAAATTTTACAGTCGCCCAATTTGTCGAAAATCTCGTCTATATTTGGGATCGGGAATCGATCTTCAATGGTTTCCTTATTAAGTTTACGGTAGTCTACGACGAGCCGCCACTTTTGCTTATTGGACTGGTCCATTTTTTTCTGAACAACCCACAAAGGACTATTATATGGGCTTTTAGAGTGTCTTATAATTCCTTGATCTAACATTTCTGCTATTTGCCGGTTAACTTCGTCTTTGTGAATTTCTGGGTATTTGTATGTTTTCGAATAAATGGGAAGATCATTCTTTGTAATAATCCTGTGTTTGATTTCACTTGTGAAACTTAGGTCTTGGCCTTCTTTGTAAAAAATATGTTCGAATTTTTGTATAAGCTCATTTATTGAGGATCTGGCCTGTGGACAAATTAAGTTCATTGGAATTAAGTTATGTATGCCAAGATCCAAGTGGTTTTCCTGAACTAAAAGATCTAAATAAACATTATTGAGTTGAATCTTTTTGTTTGAGTAATCGATGACTGCATGCAAGTCATTAAGTATGTTACAGCCAACTAGCCCATCGAAATAGTTGTGAAAATTATACTCTAGAAATTCACAAATATAACCTTCAGCTTCAAATTCTTGAAAACATGGAAACCTGCATAATTTTCCTATTTTAATTTTGTTTCCCATTGCTTTTACTTCTATGTCAATGTCTGTTTTCCACTTCGGGTGACACAAATTATCATTTATTACACTGAATTCTGCTCCAGTGTCAATAATAAATAATAATGGCCTCTTTTTACCTTGAACTTCTATATATGGTATTCGTCTTGATCCTCTATCTGAAAATTTACACTTGATTGATTAATATCCATTGGCTCGAAACTACGCCTGCTTTGCTCAGAGCTTTGCACATTTCGACTATTTGTTGAGACTCGAGCAGAATTAGAAGTTGAGCTATTATTCGATTGATATTGATATCCCTGCCTTCTATTATTTACCCTAGGTGTACCTTCAGTTCTTGAATTTTCTTGTTGTTCAACATTATTTTGTTGAAACCTATTGGCTTCATCAAGGCTTCTTTCTGTATCGACTGGTTCGTTTACATTTCTATTATCATTACTGAAATTGGTTCTGAAGTTGGGTTTATTGTACCTATTATTTCTTCGAATTGGTCCGTATAATGTGTAGCTTTGATGCCGAGCATCTTCAATGATTTTATAGGCATCCTCTACGGAATTTGGGTTTCTCGCGAATATTAACGTTTTTGTAGGTTCAGGCAAGTTGTCTCTAAAAACGCGGAGTGCAATTCGGTTCACTTCTAATGTGGTGTATGTTTTGTCGTCATGGATCAGTATCCGGTTGTGTACCCTATTCGAAATTTCATTAATTTTGTTATAATATTCTTCTATAGTTGATTCCACTCGACACAATTTTAACATATCCATTAAGACATCGCTTGTTTCTTTTTCCCCGAAATTTTTCAGAATTACACGTTTAAAACTTTCCCACTCTGTCATATTTCCATGCCTATGAATCACTGGCCTGCATAATCCCACAAATTTATTTTTTATAAAGCCAAACAAAATATTTTTTGTATTCGTGTCGAAAACATCAAAAGAAGGAAGGATATTTTCTATTTGTGTAATTAAATCTGGCAATTGATTTGTATCAGTACCATCAAAATTTTGTATTAACTTGATGCAGTTCATTGTTGAGTTAAATGCGGCTAAGCTATTTTCGTTCATTTTAGATTTCTTTGTTTTCTCTCGAGGTTCGCAAGTATTAATAGTTAGCTTTTAGTTTCTTATCTTAGCTAGTATAAAGAGCTTTGTCGAAGAAAAAAAAATTTTATCAGCTTAAGTTCTTCTTCTCCAGGTTGGGTTTCGTCACTCCGTACATGCAGGTGTTCCAAAGCTTTCCAGTTATGTTTTATGTTCCTCTTTATACTCGGCCACGTGCATTGGTTAACGTATTGAAGATTTCCGGACTTAAATTACATAAGAACAGCTTACTGTGGTTCCGATTGAATTTCTTGACGTATGGCTGGTTTCCTTATTTTTTCTGTGTTGATCCTCGTCGCCAGTTATGTGGAAGGTTGATAGGGCCTTCCGAGCAGAGACCGTTGTGTCCAAAAGATCGTTGCCTCCAGAAACGACTTCGTTGTCGTCTGTAGGTTGAAGGTTGAACTCCTCAGTTAAGCACCCATCGACTTCTTTGTCGATTAAAGAGGGGTTAAAACAAAACGAAAGGTTTCGCTTAACAAATTGAGGGTTTATTCAATGATGTGTACAGATCGAGGTCTTCTTATCTACTAACTAAAAATAAAGCTAAGCTCAGACAAAAAGCTTAGCGCCATGTGTATTCTAACATAACTTAATCTAATAAGAGGGTATGTAAGGGTATACATGACTATATGTAAGAGCAAAAAAAAAAAATCGCCACAGCAAAGACAAAGAGATATATAAAAGCAAAAAATTACCACAGCAATGCATGCGCTGCTGTATCAATAAAATATAAACCGCAATTAATATTTGAAAGTTAATATTTCTTCAGCGCCGCGGTTGGAATATTTTAAATTTTATAATAATAACACATTAATACAGTATACAAAAAAATATAGGTGTTTTAATTATTATAGAGATGCAGAATCTCTTCTTGCAGCCTAGTGTCTTTTTCTTGAAACCGCAAAAATATTTAAATATTTTTATATATTCAATGCAGCTTGAAGGGTGAATTTAGGTTTAGAAGCTTACTTACATATTTTAGTATCGTGGGTTCTGTTAGTTGGGTGCCAATTATATTTAATGTACTAGTACTACAAGGGCGGATCCCTCGCTGCAGTCACTGGTATGTGGTCGGGTAGCTTATGCTCCTATGTTGAGATAGGAAGATTATGTTGGAAGGGTAACTGTCCTTCTAAATTGCTGGCCTAGGGACTAAGTCAATTGGTATAATAAAAAAGGCTTATCGGCGATTGCCGGAGTATTCTTTAAAATTGACCGATGCTCTTAAGAAGGAATTGACTTAAAAGCTAACATAAAAAAGCTTCATAGCGGCCCCTGCCAATACGCAGAGCTTTGTCGGCTATGTGAGAGCTTCCGGCCAAACGCTTGGTTAGCAATTTGGCCGGTGCTAATGTACAGACGATCGGTGCGGTTACCTTAGTTAACTTACATTCACCAAATGGATGTATCATCGGCGTATTTGAATGGTGACTTACATGAAGTGGTGTACACACGGCAGACTGAAGATTTCATCGACAAGCAGCATCCACAACGAGTCCTGCGACTTCACAAGTCATTATGTGGCTTGAAACAGAATGGACGCGAATGGAACGAAAAGCTGAACACCGTATTATTGAAAATTGGTTTTTCCCCTTACCCTAGTGAGTCATGTTTATATGTACGCAAAGCTGGAGGCCACTTGGGCATTATTGTTGTATACGTTGATGACCTGATGATAGCAAGTTCTGACAATGATAATCTCAACGAAATTAAGAGACCTCATCTCTAAGGAGTTCGTTGTGGTCGATGGCATGGAAATTGGAGAGAAGAAAAACCGGAAGCGTTAAAATTGGTAGCAAGCAATATATTGAGGCCTTTCTGAATGAGTATAATATGCAAAACTATAAGCCAAACTGTATACCATTAGAAGCTGGCCATCAAGGTAATTGCACAAACGAGGACTGTGACCGAGCTAACGTCACCAATTACCAGTCGCTGATAGGTTTTCTTCTGTATCTGGCGATGACTACTTGACCAGACATACTGCATTCTACGCGGCTGCCAAACGTATCCACCGCTACTTAAGAGGCACATCCGAGGTGCAGCTCCATTACAATAAGTCTGGGCAGAACATACCTTGTTACGTGGATGAGGATTGGGCTGGCGATTCCACCGATCGAAAATCATTTACTTCAGCTGGGATTGTAAGAAACAAAGTGTCGTAGCCCGAAGCAGCACAGAAGCCGGGTACATAGCCTTATCAACGGCAGCTAAAGAAGCGGTGTACATAAAGAAGCTGATTGGCGAAATGGGATTTGGATGCCTTGAGATGATACCGGTCTACAGCGATAACCAAAGAGTTAGTTAGTTAAGAATCCAAAGTTCCATGCAAGGAGCAAACACATAGATATAAAATACCACCACGTCAGAGAAATGTTTGTAAATGAGGGTTGGGCATCGATAGATATCAACGTGCCTGCTAAGCGATAGTACACGACGAATGACACAAAAGGAGTATGAAAGAAAAGCTAGCGAGTGCAAGACGTCGAAAGAGCAGAACTTTGGGATCGTGAAGTCAAGTTTTCAAGTAGTAAAAGAAGTCATCGAGGGATCAAGTCCGAGCATAGAAGTTTGTGTGTCGGAGGGTCAACCGTCGTCAAGCCGTTAAGTAGTCAAGTGGTCAAGTTGCAGCCAGAGTCGAGAAGTCGCTGTTCCATCTATTTGTAATATATCCACTTAACTATATCATTAAACGGGCTTTGGTGCCCGTTTATATGTATAAAGAAAAAAGTATTGATATTGAATATGTTCCAACTGAAAATATGATAGCTGATGTGTTAACAAAGAATTTGAGCAGGATTTCAGACAACGCATTATACATACATATACATACTAATAAACCTCTGTTAAAAGTACATGTTCTACATTTTATACAAAACAACACAAATTTAAATGTCTTCATTGTACAAAAAAATTCAAGCAGAAGCTCATATAACAGCCCTAACCCCGAAGAAGTTAATTCTATAAGTTTAGGCTGAAAAACCTATTCAGATTCATTAAGGACTACGGGGCAATAGAGAGGCCTTTGAAACTCAATGGGTCCTAAAAGGAGAAAAGGGCTCAGAGAGTAAGCATAGTTCAAGAAGGTAAAAAATTGAATATAATGAAATTCAACGAAGCGCCTTCAAAAGTATAAAAACAGGACAGTATGCTCCTTCAAAGATTTTATCCTCCTGAATTATTCTCGGATTTCAAATATTCTTTCAACATAACCGCTTTTGCTTCCATGGACGGCATTAGTGCGGTACTGCCTCAAGGAGGAAAACCAATTACCATAATTTTGCGAACCCTGAAACAAAGCGAAATGCTCTATGCCACGAATGAAAATGTGTTTTAGGCCATTGCCTGGGCCCTGGGTAAATTTCGAAATAACCTACATTATAAATTTTCAGATAACTAACTTTTTGAAGTTAGACTAGTTAATACCAATTCAGTAAATTTACCGTGATCTGATAGTTTTAGCCAGTATTATTATATTATTTTCTGAAAATGCCAAAATTAGCCAATGAAGTGGTAATAAATTTACGAAAAAAATGTATAATTATACGATAACATTAAAAGGTCCAACCCGAACTAGCAAAATATAGTTTTTGAAGTAGGTAATGTAGATGCTCGTCAAAAAAAAACAAAGGTTAGGAGACAAGTTGTTAGAATGAGAGTTTATTTGCAACTAACTAATACATAAATGATGCGTAACTCGTGACGCGCTTAAGAGAAAGAAAACAAAAGAGAAAGATCAATTAGGTCCAGTTACATTCAGTATAAGACATTCGTTTAGCACTCTTAATTGAGATTTCAACACTCCTTCTCAAAGAGACATGTCTTTACAAGTTAACTTAAATATCCATTTTTCTTTTAAATATAATTTTCAATTCAATTTAAACCTAACTGTTTAACAAAACCTGTGTGCTTGATCTTATTTAAGTTTTTTGTTAAAATATCAGAAATCCCAAATGCCCAACTAGTACAGGATTTGCGATCTGTGCTATCGCCAGCCCAGTCAGCCACACCTGTACGTTCGTAGCACAGGTTCATGTCAGCTGTGCCCTTAAGGTACCTCAAGACACGCTTTGCAGCCACTTCGTGCTCCTTGGGAAGATCAGGATTTCTTTGTGCCAATTTAGCCACACTATGCATGATATCTGGTCTTGTCGTCATAGCCAAATAAATCAAAGAACCAATGAGTGATTGATACTTCTTCTGATCCACCTTTGTGCAGTTTGCATCCTCGCATTTAACTTGAAAGCCCGCCTCCAGAGGAATCGCGTTGGGTTTGCAGTCTTCCATACCATAGTCTTTTAGTAGACCAGCAATAAATTGTTTATGACCTATAGTAACACTGCCAGTTTCGACACTCCTCTCTATCTCCATGCCTAGGAAATGTTTCAGGTCTCCGCCATCTACAACATCAAACTCATCTGATATTTGCTTCTTGATGCTAAGGATGTTATCTTTTCTGGATTAAATCATCAACAAATACTACAATAATGTTTAGGTTTTCCCCAATTTTCTTTGTGTATATGCCAAGGCTCGCTAGGACAGGAAATGAATCCAATTAAGAACTTCATCTAGCCTCCAGGTTTATTCGCGTCCACTCTGCTTTAGACCGTATAAGGACTTATGCAATCGCAGGACTCGATTTGGGTGTTTTGCGTCTACAAAACCTTCAAGTTGTCTCATGTAGACATCATCTTTTAGTTCACTGTTTAGGTACGCTGCTGATACGTCCATTTGGTGCATAATCATGCCAAGCTCGACAGCCAATGCAATCACTAACCTTATTGAAGAGTAACGTGCCACCGGGGAAAATGTTTCCAGGTAATTCACCCCATACTGCTGTCCGCAACCTTTGGCTACTAACCTCGATTTGAGTCGATCAACTTTACCATTTTTGTCGCGTTTAATGGTAAACACCCACTTGCACCCGATTGCTTTCTGCTCTTCAGGAAGGTCAACCAAGCTCCAAGTGTTTGTAGCTCGCAAGTGATCAAACTCCTTCTGCATCGAGATTCTCCATTCATCAGAATGTTCTCCAGTCAATGCTTCACGCACGTTTGTTGGTACCACCATATTATTTCCGGCTATAACATTTGGCATATTGTACTCTTTTCGTGGACGGCCCACTGATCTTGTTCGGACTATCTTGGGGCAACCTGGGCCCCTCTTCTGCGATGTTTTTTGTTCTGTCCCAGACTCTACGTCGTCATCACTACCTTGAACATCCAACGACTGTTCATTTTTGTAAATATGATCTTCTCGGTGTCCAGCAGACTCATCCAATTCAATGATTACTTCTCCTGGGACTGATGCTCTATCATCCTCTATAAACACAACATCTCGGGCTATCACAATGCTTTGTTTTTCCGGGTTGTATAAACGATAAGCCTTAGAAGTTTGAGAATAGCCTACTAATATGTGCTCTTCTCCCTTTGGACGAAACTTCTTGCTATGTGTTTTCTTCAATAAATGTATGTATGCCTTTTTATTTTCTTTCCTGTTTGCTTCTCGACCAACGATTGGAACTCTTTAAATTTTTCAAAAAAGTTCTTACTAAAAATCACCTTCAATCCTTTTGCAGTTGCCTTTTGCACCGTAATAAAGTTACATTGCAAATTTTTTACGTGCAATACATCAAGCAGTTTGATCGTATTCTTTCCATAGCACAAATTAACTGTACCGCGCCCTTCGGCTTCTACGTAATTATCGCCTGCTAACATTATTTTTTCCTTGTGTTTACGCATTGATACAAACATTGTTTTTTCAGCACACAAATGAGTTGTTGCTCCACTGTCTAGACACCATGTACTGTCTATTTCGTTTTTATCTGCACCGAAACCCGAAAACGCTTTTGGCTTATTCCCGTTTGAATTTCCTTCTTTTGCTTTGTTATGTTTTGCCAATTTTTCTATCGATCTACACTTTGCAGCAATATGACCGCGCTTTCCACATGACCAACATTCGACACCGATTTCGATATTCCTTTTTGAGTATTGTTTTTCTGTACCCGACGCGAACATTTTCTGTTCCTTTTCGATCACCGTTTCGTTTGTCTTGCGCCTCTCTCCCTCTTCTAGAAGTTTAATCTTGAGAGCGCTCATCCCCGGCAATGTGTCGCGCGTCTCTATGGCGACAACAAAACTTTTAAACGAGTCACACAAGCTCGAAAGCAAAATTATGACGAGCATTTCTTCTGGCACACTTTGTTCAATTTCTTGCTGCTTTTCTACCAATGCACTGAATTTATTTAAATGTTTCTTCACACTTTCTGTCTCACTCATTTTCATGTACAACAACTGCTTAAACAATCGTATTCATTTTTTTCCAATATTCCTTAGCTGTTACACAATGTTTCACATGATTAATTTGCGTCGGCTTTATACATAGCATTATACTTGCAAGTGCCTTTTCGTCTTTAGCATCGAAAAACGCTTTTTGTTCTACTGCGTCATTTTCATTTTTTAGCAAACGGCCACTGACCACTGACCATAATTCGGCGTGTATCAGCACACTTTTCATTTGAATAGACCACACACTATAGTTTTCATTGTCCAGTTTCTCAATTGCGTATTGGGAACTCATTTTATATCAAATCAATTTAATTTTTTCACAATATTAAACACGAGTCACACAAGTCTTTTCGACTATTATCAACAACTTTTCGCTGTTAAACTTTGCAAGAAATAATAGCGCACAGGAGCTCAGCCAGGGACCATAACCTATTAGAATGAGAGTTTATTTGCGACTAACTAATACATAAATGATGCGTAACTCGTGACGCGCTTAAGAGAAAAAAAAAAGAGAAAGATCAATTAGATCCAGATACATTCACATAAGACAATGGACGGTGGTGCATTGGGAAACCTTAAGTAGCATTTAATTACACGAGAGGAAATTGCAATAATACCAAGCCCACAACGATATTTAGCACCATAAATTGCATTTTCGGAAATTTAGGTACATATTAGAAATTTGGTATCTGTAGTTAAAGTGCACCATAGAATGACAATAAGTCTAGATTTATTAGTCTCAGCACTAAAAGTAATAGTCGACATGACATATGCGGATTTTAAATAAGTAATGTAGTGCGAATCAACGTTAATTAATTTATTTATTCAATTATTAATTCAAAAACACTAAAGCAGATTCAAAAACTCACACGGTAAATCAGATAATTAAAGAAAAAAAATAACGAACATTATTAAAGACTAATAGAATGTTAATAAGCCATATTTCAAACTTAATACTCCTTACAATTTCCTTAGCTCAGGCTGACATTATAAACCGCACGATCATGGAGATTTGGAGACCATTTATAGGAACACCCCATAGGGGGATCATAGTTACACTAACGCAACCATCGAAAACTAACTTGTATATTGTACTTATGTACTCATGCCTACCCTTGTATTATGTTAAGCCAGAGTCCCCATCTTTCCGGTATCTCATCAACATTTCACACTGCAACTACAAGATAGCGCCTCAGTAGAATGCAACGAAAATGCAATGGCGGTTAACGAATGCTTAACAACAATATTCGCATCATCTGTAAGCTAAAATTACACGACCCCTGTGTATGGGCACTGCACGCTAGCGGCGCAGTATCCTGCTCAGCACATCAATGGTGAGTAGAGACGAGAACCAAGGGATCATTAAGAACGAAACAAACCTCATCACCTTCCCTTTCTCCGCAATCGTTAATAGCACAAAATATGGGAAACATCGTCAGCCGTTAAATAAGAAACCAGGCATCAGGGTCACCGTTACTTAACATCATTACTCATGACCCAGTCTTCAATATGTCTTAACTTCATAGGATGAACAACGACGATCTTTGTTTCATCCAAGAAGTTAAATTGGCGTCAGCCACGCATTTAATAGGTGGATTGTTGGCGGCGTTGCCCTCAGTGTCATCGAATTGGCTCTACCACCACATGAAAATTTTAAATAGAAGACTGGCTTCGCAGGAATTATGTAAAATCATGAAAAGTTAGAAAATAAACGAGGACGGTCATTAACTTAAATGGGGAGTAGGAAACATGTAAGAATTGCACAAAAATAGTACAATATAATAAACTTTTTACTAGTTTTCACCCATTTGCTCCAAACCGCTTCCGCTGACGCTTGCGTTCAGTGGGCTGACGATTTTAGCCAGCTGTCGTAACCCAATATTTGACTATGTTACAAATTTCTACGTTACCGCTTATGCTGAGTTGGTGCGCCGACTGTACATTTGAGCTTCTGGGTCCTACTTTTAAGATAACCTTAAAATAAATTTTTTAATACACGTATCGTTTAAAAAAAAATCACTCAAATTTGTATATAGTTATAGCATTACTGAGCCACAAGGCTAAAAGTCATTAAAAGGGGCGAGCTCAAGTCCTACACCGTAATCTTCATAAAAAAATATATTAGTACCAATTCAGTTAAGCCTTCCACCGTCACCTTCTCAAGAAGTCATGTTACTAACAATCTGCTGGTATCACCATCGCTGGACCGACATTCGGCCGCATCTGCTGCCGACGACTTGCCAGGCCTATAAAAGATCTTAGTCCCAATACATTTTTTTGGTTCCGTGAATTCCTGTATTGCTTTTCGACCATTTCTGGGTCGGCTTTCCCTACACTTCTAGAAACTATAAACCCAAGGTATTCTATGCCGTCTTTAAAAAATTTGGTCTTTTTTTGCGTCAATCAAGTATTTTAATATAATTTTATATGTTGGACATAATTGGCTTCAGTTTCTGAAAAATTTATCACGTCGTCTACATAGACGTAAAATATTTTCCCGATGTGCTCTCTTTTAGTAAATTATCTATGGCCCTTTGTAAAATGCTTCACGAATTTTTAATGCAAAAAGGCAGGCGGTAGAACATACTCATATTTTCCGCCATATACTGAAAATTACGTCCCCCGCGGTCTTGCTCTGAGAGAAACATTTGGTAATACCCCGACTTTAAATCTAGGGATGAGAAAAATATCCCAAAGTTGCTACAATCTTGGCATTGGTTAGCTCTCTGCTATTATTTTTTCATTTAGTTTTGTAAACTCGATTGTCAGAAGCTGGTGGCTGTTACTCTCGGCAACGATGCCTTTTTTACGGAGACCTTGATTGTCTGATGATGCCTTGATTTAACAGTTGTGTTAGAAATAACGCCTCGTTAGAGGTCATAAACGCTTTTATGTTTTTAACAATTATTTTTTTACCCTTTTTATACAGGGAAATCAAGGACATCTATGCTATTTATATCTGTGAAGTTAACAACAGCTCTTTAACGTCTTGGTATTCTAGAGTCTTTTCTGTTAGATTTAATGACGATTTACTTCTTTTTCGGGCTACCGCTAGAATTTCTTGAGAGTAAGAAGCGTTAGGACGCTGTCTGAATTTGGACGAAGAGTCTACTTCCATAGGTTTTGGACTCTGTAGCCTGGGATTGTTTCTCGACGGCTTTGTGATACGAGTTGACGCGCATGCTCATACTCGCTTATGCTTCTCAAGAAAACAACCGACATTCCATCTCAAGAGCCCTTATAATTTTATTTGGGACAATAGTTATTTTTCTTTCGACTGCGTCTTAATATTGCCCTCAACCTGTCTAGCTATGCACTCATTGTATTTAATTGTTTTTGGATATTAGACTGTTGCGTCAGCCAGTCTTTTTTTTTTTTTTTAAATAAAAATTGTATTTATTTTTTTCGCGCGGCTCCCACTGCATAACGTACAGCCCACCTCCCGCCCAACCGACCGAGGGGCGCTGCCGTTTATCGTACGGCTCGGATCGCGGGGATAGACCCGAGAGAATAAAGTTTAGAAAGATTACGAGGAAAAAGTAGAGTTCGTTTGTTGCTCTGAAAGGTAGGTGAGAATTGAGGATTTGATAGAAGTGGACGTGCAGAGTGAAGTAATGGAGTATAAGTCATTGTAGTCAGAGCATAAAACCCTGAAAGGTTCATGCTGGGCATACGTAGATCTACAACAACTTAGGAATAGGGGACTAAAATTTCTGGTACGTCTATTTGGAATGTTAAATGTTAGTCGTGTTAGTAGATGCTGGCTGTCTACATTACCATTAATAAGGTTATAAAGGAAAACGACCCCCAGCATCTTTCTACGATTGGTTAGGGAAGGTAAATTAATTAGAAGGAGTCTGTTAGAGTAAGATGGGAGTTGAAGATTTGCATCCCAGTTGAGTCCCCTAAGTGCAAACATCAAGAAATTCTTTTGAACGGATTCAATGCGATCTTGATGAACCCCATACTGAGGGCTCCAGACGCATGACCCGTACTCCAGAATTGGACGTACTAAAGATACGTATAAAGTTTTAGTAGTATAAGGGTCATTGAATTCCTTAGACCATCTTTTAATGAAGCCAAGCACGCCCTTGGCTTTATTAACCATCGTAGAAATGTGGTCGGAAAATTTAAGTTTAGTATCTAATAGGACACCAAGATCGTTAACCTGGGTTAATCTATCTAAGGAGATCCCATAGAGAAAGTATGTCGCCTGATTAGGGCATGAGCGATAGAAAGACATAAGTTTACATTTTGACCCATTAAGTTTTAAGAGATTGGTGGAACACCACTTTTGAAAATTGTCCAAATCTGACTGAAGTTTATATTGGGCAGAAGGGGATTTGTATTGAAGACAGAGCTTAACGTCGTCTGCATACATAAGAACCAGAGAGTTCGTTATGGCAGGGGGTAGGTCGTTAATAAAGATAGTGAAAAGTAGTGGCCCAAGATGGCTTCCTTGGGGGACTCCCGATGTAGCACTAACAAGACGAGAGTGTACATCCTTAAAAAGAACACGTTGGGTTCTCCCAGTTAAGTAGCTAGAAATCCACGTGAGAAGGTCTGAGGGAAATCCTAGGATACTAAGTTTACTCAAGAGGAGTGAGTGGTTGACAGAGTCAAATGCTTTACTAAAGTCAGTGTAGATGACATCTGTTTGAAGGCCTTTACGGAAGCCATCTATAATAAAGGAGGTCAGCTCCAAGAGGTTTGTGGTGGTGGAGCGACGCTTTATAAAACCATGCTGACATGGAGAAATAATTGAGCTGCAGAGATGTTGAAGATGTGGTGTTACCAATTTTTCAAAAAGCTTTGGAATTGCCGAAAATTTAGAGATTCCTCTATAGTTTGCGGCATCCGATTTTTTCCCTTTTTTGTGTAAGGGAATTATATAGGATTCCTTCCACAATTGGGGAAAAATCGACGTTTCCAGAGACAAAGAGAAAAGTTTAAGAAGGGGTCTGCACAATGGCTTAGCGCAGTTTCTCAGTACACAGCCAGGAACACCATCAGGACCTGGCGAATAGACTGGTTTCACCCTCAGAAGATCCGATAACACAATGCTTTCGGAGAAAGTTGGTCTGAAAATAAGATTAGCTGATTGAATGTTATATGAATAAGGCTGATCCATACTTGTAGAAAATGAGTACGTTGTTTGAAAGAAAGTTGCGAATAGATCGGCAATACCCTGATCAGTAGTCGCAGATACATTTTCAAACGAAATTAGGGGGGAGAAGATACCTGCTTACGCTTAGTGTTAACAAAATTATAAAACTGCTTCGGATCCTGAGTGAACTGAATCCGACAGCGGTCTATATAATTCTTATAACACTCAGCGTTATGCACGGTGAAATTTGACCGAGCTACTAAGTATCTTGAGAAAGTTACGTTACAGCCAGTTTTCTTATGTCTCTTAAGGAGTCTATTTTTAATGTATTTTAAGTTTTTAAGGCTCCTTGTGAACCAAGGAGGATCGGTCGAGGCGGATGGATACTTCCATGGCACGCAAGAGTCGAAGAAAGCGTTAAGCGTTTTGTAGAATGTTTCTAAAGCGATATTAATATCGGTGCATTCCCAGAGATCGGACCAATCAAATAAAGAAATTAAATTGCTTAGTCTCTGAAAATCAGCCTTACGAAAGCAGCGAGTTTTATGAACTCCATGGCGAGACTGAAGGTTGCTAGCAGTAAGGGTTTCAATCGAAACCTCAAGCGTTGGGTGGTAAGGATCTTCTGGGAGCGAAAGTGGCATGGCTCTGGAAACGGTTATTCCATCTGGGTCAGAAACGAAACATAAGTCTAGAAGCCGACCTAAAGAATTCCTTACGTGGTTAATTTGACCAAGGGATATGTCAAACATACCCTCAGTAAAATCGTGATGTGTTGAGAGTGTTATAGATGGTGAATTCTCGATGTTTGACCAGATAAGTTCCGGTAAATTGAAATCTCCTAGAGTCACTAAAAGGTCGCTGTCAGACATGCGGTTCGAAACCAGCTGAATGGCAGATAAGTGGTGCCAGTATGTAGGTGGTTCCGAAGAAGGTGGTAAATATGAGCATGTTATGAATATTGATTGAAGCGACATAGTGATTTTGATACATAGGAATTCAATATCACCCAGATTCGGTAACCTAACCTCTTCAGAAGCAAAGTCGGAGTCCACAGAGATAAGGACTCCTCCTCCCCTTCGTAGTGGTCGGTCCCGTCTGTAAGTGGTGTACCTGTCTGGGAAAATTTCCGAACTGAAAATCTCCGGCTTTAACCAGGTCTCTGTGAAGACTA
Organism: Drosophila merina; assembly: GCA_035047645.1. Classification (NCBI taxonomy): domain Eukaryota; kingdom Metazoa; phylum Arthropoda; class Insecta; order Diptera; family Drosophilidae; genus Drosophila; species Drosophila merina. Next base: position 61,959 of record JAWNPH010000042.1, read on the forward strand.
AAATCTGGGATGCAAAAGATAGACTATCAGAATACAGTTTAGGGAGCTTACTCCGAAGCCCCCTAGTATTTTGATAGGTAAGGGATATGTAAGATGTTGTTAGTTTTTTGAGGATGAAGGTTTAGGTAAGGGAGACGAAGATGGTACAGGGTTTTTAGGCTTTGGGAGTTTAACTCCCACAGGCTTACTAACCTTTTTTTTTGCTGTACTCGGCTGATGTTCTTGTACGAATATGTTCTCCGGCCAAAAGCTGGGCGAACAGATCGTATCGAACATCGGCAAAGGTACACGTATCTTAAAAGATGACGTAAGCCTTGAGTAAGAATATTTAAATTTCCTAATGTCCTCCACTCTAACAACGGCCTTGGATTTAGCTTGGATATAAGCCGAGATATCAATCTCTGAGGTGTCAGGGGCCAGCCGTGAAATAAATATATGTTTAGAGGGGAGGATCACCTGTAAGGGCTTTGGTGTTGCGGTTGGTAAGACCGCGACATCAGTCCGTACCGGGGGTCCGGACGGTGGTTTACCCTTATCAGTGGATTTTAAGGGGGTCGACTCTACTCGTGCCGGAGGAATCACTTGGAGTGATACCCTGGGTGGTATTTCGGACGAGTTATGCTCAACAATGGAGTCAAATTCCGAAACCACGTTTGTGTTTCGAACTCCTGCTCTTGGGGTAGTAAGAGTTATGAGCGGCTGCATGGTCGTCGGCTGATCGGGCTGAATAGCGATATCAGTGCCTACGGAGTCCCTAAAAGCGGTTTTTTTTGCGCTTTGGGGATTCATTTAGTAGCTGTAGGCTGCTAAATTGGGAATCCAGCGCAGAGAGTTGGTCGTTGATTTTCCGGAAACCACCGATCAACTCTTTAAAACCGTTTTTAGTTTTCCGCATGAACGTTCGCATTTCTTTCTGAACCGCGCGACATCCACTGCAGCAAAAGTGGAAACCAGCGTTTCTAGAAATTGCATCCGAAACTGAGGCGGTGAAACCTGCACATTTCGCATGCACAACATTTTCACACAGCCAACAGGGGATGCTAGGCTGGGACGCGGAAATCGGCTTATTGCACGATTTTATAGCGCAGATGCTATAAAATTCCATTATAGAAATTTTAAGGTAAGAATTAGCAATTTAAGAATATAAGAAATAAATAAACAACAAATAATTAATAATAGACAAACTAGTAGCCTTGAACCACTGTACTTGTTAATAAGCAACTTGTTATAGAGCAACTTGTTATAGAGAGGTAATGGGAAAATAAGAGCGCAAACTAGGAGAGAGAGTTATTGCAAAAGAAGAAATTGCAGTAAACGTAAGAAAAGGGAATAGAAATAAATAGGGCACAGTACCTTACTTGGGTAGATAATAAAATAACTTAAAACACACCAAATACGGTACCGCGCAGACGCGAGTGCGAATGGAAACGTTTAAAGTGAGATTTAAAGTAAGATTTAAATAATTAATTTCTCGACAAACGCCGGTTTGTCTTTATAAGAAAATAATAAAATCGAATGCTCGCCAAAAAAAAACACGTCCGTTCGCTATGAAGGTGAAGTGATTTCTGATTTTTTTGCGTCAGCCACTTTTTTACCATGGAAATGGATGGTGCAGAGTCACCATAATATTTATCAAGCTTGGCCTTGGTTTGCGTAATGGATTTTTTCCTCAAAAAATAATGCTTAATGAGCACACGAAATTCACTTTTTTCCATTTTCTTCTCAGTCAACGCGGTAGTCTGGTATTAACGGCTGTCAAAAACAAACTAAATGTCGCAGCTTGTTCAATTTTTGACAAGAGTCAACTGACAGATGACTGTTGACGGGAGCAGTGTTACCATTTCAATTAAGAGGCGGGAAATTCAAAAAGTCACGGACTTATTGACCCGCCCTCGTATGTACATACTTAAACCTAATTAGGGAGTCTAGAGGCATGAATTAATTTAATCAATTAATTTATATATCTTCTCGGCAGATCTGTTGGGTGAATGCGCAGGAGCCTCCTTCTCGCCCTCAGTCCCAATACACGTCTCCTCATCAAGAGTTTTCGAGCCAACTGGTTTTGGGTGGATTCCCAATTTATTTACGTACGCGGTTGCTTGTTTGTTTATGACATCAGCCAGTCTGACAGCATTGCCTACTAATAATTAAATCTGATCGGCATCCATCTCGAAATCTGTCTGGTTAACTCAGGACCAACTCTGTCCTTGGTCCGAATCCCAACTGTCCTCACAGTTGTATTTTACCTTTATCTGTCTACCTTTACCTTTATCTGTTCTGGTCAACACATCTACGAAACAACGCATCTGATTTGTTAACAATGTACTTTTATATGGAACACTTTTTTAGTATTGATGAGCGTGTGAAAATTTATGTAATATAATTTTGTTTTAAGTTTGATACAATCGCTTGCAATTTTATTTTAATTATAATTCACAACTTTACGTAGGGTCTTTGCTTGAACTTCTTTTTTAGTCCTATATATTTACAAAGTTGTGCTTCAATTCAAATCAAATCTGAAACTGAATTACAATAATCAGTTCAGCAAAGGAAACCGAAACCAAAAACAATGAAGTATTTATGTTAATACACACTTCTATAATGCTATGTTAAGATACAATTGCCACGCTACAAAATAAAAGCCGTCAACCCGACTCAGCATATCATGAGCGCAAACTTCGCGCTTGCGACGCAGGCAAATGTCAGGTTATCGCAGCTGGTTTCGTTTATCGATCTGCTTCAAGTTGTATCCAAGTTTTTGCTTTTCAGTTTTGTATTTGATTTAAATGAGGCTAGGCGCAATGAAAAACCAGATTTATATACCCTTAAAAAAGGTTATTATAATTTTGTCCAGAAATGTGTAACGCATTAAAGGAAGCATTTTCGACCCCACAAAGTATATATATTCTTGATCAGCATCAACAGCCGAGTCATGTCCGTCTGTTTCTATGCAAAAAATAGACAGTAGTTTTAAAGCTAGCGTTTTGAAACTTTTTCCAGATCATTATTTTTGCAGATCAAGTTTAAAAATCGGTCGGATCGGACCACTATATCATATAGCTGCCATACAAACGACCGATATGAAAACAAGTCTTTGTATGGGAAACCTTTTTGTTTTCCAAGCTATTACAACCGAATTCAACATTTATTCATTTGACATAGCCATACATGATTTGTAAAAGTTTGATCCGGATCGGATTACTATATCATATAGCTGCCATACAAACGACCGATATGAAAACAAGTCTTTGTATGGAAAACTTTTTTGTTTTCCAACCTATTGCAACCGAATTCAACATTTATTCTAATGACATAGCCATACATAATTTTTGAAAGTTTATTCCGGATCGGATCACTATATCATATAGCTGCCATACAAACGACCGATATGGAAACAAGTCTTTGTATCGAAAACTTTTTTGTTTTCCAACCTATTGCAACCAAATTCAACATTTATCCATTTGACATAGCCATACATGATTTGTTAAAGTTTGATCCGGATCGGATCACTATATCATATAGCTGCCATACAAACGACCGATATGAAAACAAGTCTTTGTATGGAAAACTTTTTTGTTTTCAAGGGTATACCATCTTCGGCAAGCCGAAGATAACTTTTCTCACTTGTTTATAAATATATTTGTGTTATTTTAAATTCCATTAAAATAAACTTGGCATTACATCGATTCAGTTATTACCGCAAATCTTAAAAAAAAAACTCAATTTGCTATTCGTTACATAGTGTTTTTAATATTTTAACAACTGGAACACACCACTTAATGTTAGTTATGTATAAATTTAGTAATATTTTATTTATTTTATCTTTTAATGTCCCAAAGATTCGCTTCCATCATGCAATCGAAAATTTACAAATTTTGAGTTATCTCCGAAATCACAATCATCGACGAACTCGACATGCGTAAATGGAAAGTGACCCTTGCGTCCATTCATTTCTCCTTCCCATTGGCCATTGATATTAGTTTTAGTGACTTTTATAATGTCACCTATATCCAATTTCAAAGCAGTCTTATCGTATGCGTTTGGCACCCTTGACTGTTTAACTCGGGCGTACGCAGGAAGCGTCCGCTTTAAATAATTGGAAATGAAATATTAATACATCAAAGAAAGAATCCTTTACTTACATTTAAGTCTGTTTTTTTCAAAGCATGATTGAACGGCAGAGGAGGGTCTGTCGCTGTGTTTATTTCTGTACGTAAAACTGACGCCACAATTTCATTATGCTCATTATACTATGAAAGAAAATAATTTTTGTTACTGTTTTTATTTTGCATTAAATTTGTTTTTATAATACTAACTGTTTGTATATATGGAACTGGTATTTGTCCGACCTGCCCCATTGAATTACGAGCAGTCCACCAATGCTCTTCGTCTTTTCTAACCACTGTAAGAACTTCTCCTTTTTGAAAAGGCAAATCATCTTGATCCTTAAAGAATAATATCTTATTAATAACAAAAATTAACGAAAAATATAGAAAAATTCTATAATTATAGCTAGAGAGAATTGTAGCCGAAATCATACATTGCCTAAAAAATCGAATATCCCTATTACTCGTTCAACACTTTTTGGTGCAGGGCGTCTTAGAGGGGTGGTATCCAAATAATGAAGAGTGTAAAATGTTAATAGTTTTGGGAGATTATCGAACGACTGATCACCGATGCGATATACTAAGTGATCTTGCTGTTGAACTTTGTTAATAATATAGTTGCTCACTTTTGTATCCTCTCTGAAAAAAAAATGGAATCGAAAGGTTCATGGCTTTTTTTTTTTTTTTAAATAGGCATAAACTTACCTTACGCAAAGCACATAATCTCCCGCTATTGAGTTGCTATCGCGAACTAAAAAGACCCCTCGTTCTCGTTCATTCATCAGTACTTCAGTTGCTTCTTGACGGGACATGGGACCAAAGTACCAACTAATAAAAATAATTTATAATTCAACAGCCAACATAGCATAAACATTATTTTTATACATATACTCAACTTTTTAAATGTAAACTAACATAAATCAAAAACTCACCAACTCTTGTCTGTCACATCGAATGTTTCCATTTCGGGATTTAGTACAAGCCGCTTAAAATCAAATTACTTTCGGCAACTCATAGAAAATAAATTTCTCTGCCAATTTTCATAAGCTCAAATTACCCCAATTCGCATAGCGCATTTAAAAAGAAACATATATGGACTCTATCAATATGTATACATACCTAGGTATGACCGAAGCAGACAAACAATAATCACAACGTTTTGTTGTTAAAATAGCGTCGATTAGCTTGCATTTACTTAAAATAGTGTAAAATGGAACACAAGCTGTTGTTTTATCTTATTGACTCATCCTACTTAGACTCATTCACCATTCACAATATGTAACAGATGGTCCTTGCTATTCAGAAAAATTCATTGTTACTTCACAGCATTTTTTATCCAACCGTTAGTTATGCAACATGTGCATGTGAATATCACCACGTAAATTTAAGCAATGATTACAAGAACCAATTTAAAATGAGAGGCGCGATAGAAACAGGTGTACAAGTTAAATTGTTATTGCAGATAAGCAAATGAATATATATTGTATGCTCCAATAACTGTGCATATGCAGATTAGATTAGTCGCCGGTTGTTAGATGAATTTTTGCGATTCCGATTGCAGCCGCTTTTGTTGCCGTACTAGGGTCTGAGATTTCTCCTGCGCTGTGCTACACACTTGTGACTAAAATTATAATACCCCCCGCAATGGTATAAAAATGGGTTGGCTTTAATGACACTCATAAAAAGACAAAACTTTTTACGTTGTCAACCACGTCAAAAGAGTATACCATACGAAGTGTGTTCAAAAAATAACTCGAATTTTATGTTTTAAAAAAAAAATTTTTTTTTGTTCTTCCACAAATCCGGGCGTTTCTGACGGATTGCTTCGCGCAAATTTCGCATAACTTGCAGGTAATATTCCCTATTGACCGTTCTACCCTGTGGTAAGAACTCCGAACTTGGCGCGCTTTTTTCGGTCTCGGTTTGTGCAGCAGCTTCCATTGAGATGATTAAGCTTTGGTTACCACGTCGTAACCATAAACCAACGATTCATTACCAGTTATGACCCTCTGGAGCAAATTTGGGTCGTCGCGGACGAGTCCAACATGTCTTTAGCAATGTTCATGCGATGCTCTTTTTGGTCGCAATTGAGCAATTTTGGTACGAAAAATCGAAGACGATCCCAAAACACGTGCAAACAAAGCAGCTGTCAACAATTAAGTGAACATTCAAAAAGGCCGAGCTTGTCGGCATAAGTGACAGACATGAGTACCAACATAACGCCATTAAAAAATCGAAATTCAATTATATTTAACCGCCGAAAATTCAAAATTCGCGATACTTTTTGAACACACCTCGTACACACAACATAAAACTGTTATGGATTAATGAGATTTTTAGCGTTGCTCACTTCATTTTAATAATTTACAAAAATAAACTAAGTATAAAATGAGTAGAGTCTAAAACAAAGATTACAATTATATAAACAAAAAAGTATCATCTTCTTTTAATAAAACCAGTATATTTTCAAATAGAATGAACACTTTAGAATGAATTTCCAACAATAAAATACGTACCATAGAAGGGCAACAAATCTTCATAATTATCTCCATAACTATCCCATTCACCGCTAAATCAGGTCCAGCAACACGCAGAAGGGAAAAGTTTTGTTAGCATTGCCAAATTGTGAAGTATTCTCTGACGATGATGATTCAGATTTAGATGATGCAACGGATTCAGATTTACAAAATGAAAAGATAAACACATATAGAGACGATTCTTTAAATCGTTATTCTTAGAAGCGAACGGTTGTGATATTTGTGCGCACTGTGTTTAAAATTTCTTTCATTCAACAAACTGGTGGTTGTGAACATAATTTAATTAAACATAACACCGTATAGCTTTGTTTTGTGCAGTTCCACATTTGGATCAGAAATGAACTTTCGTTTTAATACTCAAATTTAGAATTGTTTTTTGTTATCCATCCTATGTTTCGTTTTCTAGTAATCTATTCCGCTTTTACCCATTTGCTTATAAGTTTGTACAACTCTTGCATCCCTCTTATTCTCGTTCTCTTACCTACTAACTAACGTTCAGGTACAGTGGCTTAAGCGATTGATAATTTTTTTAAGACTTTTTTTCTAAAATGCAGTATTACAGTGGCCATGCTATAAAGTCGTGCAACAAGCCAATTTTTGCGTCCCTGCAAAGCATCCCCGGATAGCTGTCTAAGAATCACCGCACGCTAGCTACATCGCCAGCTACTAGTTGGCAAAGCTCGCCAAGTGCAACTTACCTCGCCATTAGGAAAACACCAGACAATAACACTTCAACATTCAGAATAAACTAAACCAAAGTATTAAAAAATACAACAGGAGCAAAATACTTAATAATAGGAAGAAACAACTCAAATGACCGCCTAAATACAATATTCTCATTCTCAGTCGTTCTTAAAGTCGTTGATACCGTTTGTGGCGGAACAATAAAATCGTGTAATAAACTAAGCAACGGATCCATATTAATAAAAAAAAAAAAATTTAATCAAGCATTCTAATTTATATAATTACCATCACTCAACAACACAATAAAGGTAGAAGTAAGCGAACACTACAAAAACACAAAGGCGTAATTTAGTGAAATGATTTAAGACACATTTTTAAAGCCCATATTCTCGAAGAACTAAAATGCCAAAATGTGATTGAAGTATTTAAATTATGAAATATATACAATACACACGAACTGAAAGTTGACTAATTACCCTAAAATTCGCACCCTACACACAAATAAATTGGATATCAGACAACCCCAATCAGAACATTCGTCCCGCTGCCAAGACAATGCTTCAACTGTGATCGTCTAGGCCATCTAGACGATGCTCAGTCTAGAGCAAATGCTGAAAAGGACAAAAGCTATGCCTTACCTATGGCCGTTCAAGCCACCCTAACCCCAAACTAACGAATAATACAAAAACATCAACTGTTGTATCAACTGAAAAGAAGAAAAAAATATAACATACCATCACTGCATCTTTGACAGACAATGCTCTAAATATATTTAACAAAGGGAAACACAAGCAATCAAGGTAAAAAAAAACCGACATGAAACAGGAAAACTTAATTTACAACAAACGATACAACAGGAACCAACGTTTTCCACTACGTACAACACAACCGCAACACAAAAAAGAAGCCGTACCTCATACTTCAACATCCCCAATAGCAAAGTCAACACCAAAGAAGCACCTCAATACCCAAACCGAAATGGAATTACCATCAACATCAAACTGAACCTGTAACATTGACAATCGCCCTTGATATTACCCGACAAAACCTCTGAAAACTAAAAAAAAAAACATAAAAGCCAATACTCTCTTCAGCGCTTAATCTAAAATATCTAACCAAAGCATTTCAAAATCCAAATATAAATTAACAAATATATGATATCCCCTCCAATGAAACGATCCCACAATCCATAGACAAGGAAAGAGTCTGAGTTTTTTAAAGTTAAACAAAAACATGAAATAACCACTGTTCAGGTGGAACTATATTGGAACAGATGGTCCATTATCAGCTGTTCCAATGGAATGGTTTGGAATTGAATGGAATTTTTCTATAGATCTCTGTCGGTATTTTTCCTGATCATCACCGATCGGGAGGATGACTGGTACTTTTACTTTTCTGCTGAATTACTTTTTATTTTTGGACTAGAGCTGGAAATAAATGGATGTTTGCTTACATCGATGTTTCGATGTTTTTCAGAAAAGAACATCGATGTATCGATACATCGAACTTTTTAGGGTTTATTTAGGCGGTGGTGGAGGAGGAGGGTCGCCGATGTTCTTTCCAGCTCTATTTTGGACCTTGGAGTAGAGATCAAATTTAACCAAGCAACACTTGCGTTTTTATTACACCACCTGGGAGACATACTCTGGGAATTATTTGGAGCATCATCGTTTTGGAAATAGAACGCAAACATTGGTTCTTCGAGCCGGATATGAACCAGCGACCTATGGACTTATGTTTGTGGTAGGAGTAGGAGGAAGGAATTTAGTTCAGCCCTGGGAACAATATCTGTGTTGCCTTGGAGTGACTGTTCCCAGGGAGATAAGGAGCTCTTTGACTGCGCTCGAAATTTCCAAAAGGAAAACAGAGAATTGCTATTGCCTTCTAGTTTTTCAGTGCTCATCCAAGTCGCACTCTCGAAGCCATAGAAATTATAAAACCTCTTTCAGCACAAACTCAAGTTTTTAAGCAAAAGAGAGACGTGCCTCCCAACCGCATCGAATCCTTCAAAAATAAGGTTAACGTCAAGCCTGCAAACTATGTTCCAAAGAGAACCATACCATCCGTATGCAGCGATTTCCCCTGCAGATGTCCGTTCAAGAACGATATTAGGCGACCTCAGTGGCTGGGGCAGAAACTGAGGATCACCTTTAAAAAATAATAGTGGGATAATAATCAATCATTTCTGAATAACTCCAATTTAATATTTCCAGGAACAAAGACACCACCCTCTTTCCCACCCATAATAAACACACGCACACATTTATCTCTCTTTCTGTACACCTGAATTAGCAAAAAATGGGAAATTGGAGCACAATTATTGATCTCCACGGCAACGATCACTTCCTAATACTAATAGCACTATTTAATACTAGCCGCAACAAAAATCATACTAACTACATAAGACCAATTTTTAAACTGCACTTTTCGGACTAGAACAAATACACAAAGCACATTATTCATTACAATAAAACGGCTCACTGACATTCTAAACAACGAAGCTGCTACGAGGGCGGGTCAATAAGTCCGTGACTTTTTGAATTTCCCGCCTCTTAATTGAAATGGTAACACTGCTCCCGTCAACAGTCATCTGTCAATTGACTCTTGTCAAAAATTGAACAAGCTGCGACATTTAGTTTGTCTTTGACAGCCGTTAATATCAGACTACCGCGTTGACTGAGAAGAAAATGGAAAAAAGTGAATTTCGTGTGCTCATTAAGCATTATTTTTTGAGGAAAAAATCCATTACGCAAACCAAGGCCAAGCTTGATAAATATTATGGAGACTCTGCACCATCCATTTCCATGGTAAAAAAAATGGGTTTACTGAATTCCGATGTGGCCGTACAAGCACGGAAGATGCCGAACGTTCTGGACGTCCAGTTGAGGTTTCCACATCCGAAACAATTGAAAAAATCCACGATATGGTTTTAGCCGATCGGCGATTAAAAGTGAGAGAGATTGTGGAAGCCGTAGGCATTTCACATGGCTCAGTGGTTTCAATTTTGAATGATCATTTGGGTATGAGAAAGCTTTCCGCAAGATGGGTGCCGCGTTTGCTCACAATCGACCACAAATGCAACCGTGTGACAATTTCGCAGGAATGTTTAGCGTTATTTAATCGAAACGTGGAGCAACCACAACACACCGAAGACCAAACAGCAGTCAAAATGTGGGTTTCTCGGGGTGAATCGGCGCCAAAGAAGGCAAAGGTGGGTTTGTCAGCCAATAAAGTCATGGCGACTGTTTTTTGGGATGCACGCGGTATTATCCACATTGACTACCTTTAAAAAGGAAAAACAATGGTAAATATTACAGCAACTTATTGGGTCGATTCGATGAGGCATTGAAAAAAAAGCGACCGCACTTGGCCAAGAAAAAAGTTCTTATCCACCAGGACAATGCACGGGTGCACACATGTGCAGTTTCCATGGCAAAATTCCATGAAATAGGCTACGAATTGCTCCCTCATCCGGCCTATTCACCCGATCTAGCCCCGTGTGACTATTTAATGTTCCCAAACTTGAAGAAATGGCTCGGCGGAAAGAGATTTGCCTCCAATGACGAAGTCATCTCACAAACAAATGCCTATTTTGAAGACCTCGACAAATCATATTTTTTGGAAGGGATAAAAAAATTGGAGAAACGTTGGGCTAAGTGTATAGAGCTCAAAGGCGAATACGTTGAAAAATAAAATAACTTTTTATCTAAAAACTTGTGTTTTATTCAAATAGTCACGGACTTTTTGACCCGCCCTCGTAACATAAGAAAAATCATTCTCCGAAGTGCACACTATCTCTCAAACCTCCCCCCACACCCTTCCCAAAATAGTCCCATGGTCGAATAAAACCTTCAAAAATTTTCGAATAAACAAGATGCAAACATGGGACACCATTAATAATCAATTTAAGCTGACAATATATTAAAATTCAAGAGGACAAATGAACTTTTTAGAAAATAATTAAAACTCATTGAACAAATTTGTATTTCTGCATTTACATTCGAGATTCAACCTAGTACATCAACCATAAAAATCTGGATAAACATCAGACGCTTCTGTGGCTTAAACAATATGTAACACATCCACACCATAATAAACTCAGAAAAAAAAATACCAGAAAAAGACAAACTATCAAAAGCCACCTGCTTTGTGAAACACTGGTCCAAACAAGCCGACAACAGAAAATTTTCCCATAACACCATCCAAGCAAAAATCTCTTTATCCCTTAACATACCAACCCTTTCTTAAAGAGCCCAAGAAATCGAAAAAATCAGCATCCAAGAATTCCTATCCGCCTTAAAAGACCACACCCCTGGAATAGACATAGTATTTTGTTCTATAAAACAAAAAGCCCTATATCCAAAATAGAAACCTCAAATATTACAAACACGTCTTTAATTCATATATTCCAAAGAGTCCAAAAACAACTATACCAATCCTTAAACCAAACTCAACCAAAGCAAACATTAACTCATAATACTGAACCCCTATCTCAGTAAAATGCTGGAATAAATTATTGCCAAACATTTGTGGTGGTTTGTTGACATTAACAAACTAATTCATACTAACTAAACAGGCTTTAAGAGGAAAGTCGGTCACATATCAGCTAATAGCCGATTCTCTAACACACAAAAAACACATCTCCATACTATCACTGGACTTTTCCAAGGCACTCGACCGTATCGCCATCTACGCAATAGCCACACAATTGCAAGAACAGTGGTCCAAAAATCTTTAAATACATGACCAATAGAGAGATGGCATGCTAAATATATAACTGCCACTCTGAAACACGCTCGCCTCACAACGGCCTCCCCCAAGGATCGCCTATCTCAGTTATACTATTTCTCATTGCCTACAACAAACTCTGACAAATCATTTATCGCGCCAAAAACCTAAATTTCATAGCTTACGCCGATGTCTTTCACAATATTTTTAAATTTAGCAAACATCAGACAGAAGAGTCGCTGACGTGTGAAGACGTGTTTTCATTGAGCTGCATATAAAATCGGTTGATTTTTGTGAAGCGAATGGTTATTAATATAAAACAAATAAATAAATGGAAAGCGAAAGAGACGCTCCGTGCGATGTACCATCGCTCGAATACATATTCTGTGTTTGAAATAGTATAAACAAGTAGTTCTACATCTTCAAAAAAATAAAATAAACACTATGAGCCAGAACGACACTCGCGCTCAGCGACAACGCCAGCAAGACGATCGCCGGCTTTCATGAAACAACGCGTACTTCTCTTACATCTCAACGACTCCTGAAGACAACGAGCGGTCAATCACCCCTAACCCGACGAATTTACCTTTGGCAACATATCCAGAAAGAGCGCGTTCTGGCTCACCCTTACTACTAGTTTCGTCACTAAACCCTCAATCGTCAAACACAATGTTCAAAATCGTGTTGGAGCCACAGACCCAAACACTGAAAAATGAAGTTCACCCAATCTACAAGCTACAGCTCCTACTGCATCGGCGTATCACAGTGGAAGAACCACACAAGTGCACTCGCACAGTGCAGTGCGCTAACTGCCAAGAATATGGCCAATGGCCATACCAAGGATTACTATACAAGGTGCAATTCAAAAGTTCCAGGACTTTTTTAAAAAACGAATATTATTTGTTTTTTTTTTTTGAAAAATTTATTGGTCGCCCTCAAAATAGTCTCCTTCTGATGAAAGATGATCTCACTCCAAACCCTAAAAGAGTTTATGACGTTCATGCAAACCACAATGCAAAAGCTTATGCAAAACAAAAATATTCAGATAAAGCTTCTTGTGTCATCCAAATCAATATAATGTGTCCACTTTAAATATCTATGTAGAACGCGAATGGCGTTTCATGCCATAAACTCGAACTTGCCCAGTTCTTATCGGAAAAAAATATTGACGTCATGCTCCGAGACACATCTAACAGACAAGCACAACTTATTCCTAGATACATAATTGACGCCATAAACCATTCGGACGGCAAAGCCCATGGCGGCACTGTTATCAGAAGTCGCATTAAACACATCCTATATAATAGAACAGAGATGGACTACCTGCAATCCACTTCTATAAGAATGCAATCTAGTAGCGGCCCCGACACTCTGGCCGCAGAAGACAGTAGATGCAGTAGACAGCACACCTTTTTTCTAGTTTCTGAGGACCAATTTTTATAATTTTCAACTCGGTAAGCGATTTATAGCGGCAGGGGACTACACTGCCAAACATTCCCAAAAGTAGAAAAAGGCGGTTATAGTAATAATTCCCAAGCCAAGCCACGACAAAACGCAACTCTTATCCTACAGACCAATACGTCTCCTAACGTGTCTCTCAAAACTGTTTGAATAAGCATTTTTAAAACAACTATCTCCCTACATAAAAAGGCGAAATGCAATACCATCGCATCAATTTGGCTTTCGCAAAAATCCATGAACGAATCGCATCACAAACGAAATACTGTTCAGATATATTCTTAGATGTTGCACAAGCATTTGACCGAGTCTAGTTGGAAGGACTAGTATATAAGATAACAAAACTACTTCCCCAGAACACATACAAAATGTTCGAATCTTATCTTTTCAAATGAGTGTTCTTAGTTCGTGTAACAGGTTCGACTTCATATGACCGCGTTATCAATGCTAGAGTCTCCCAAGGTAGTGTGCTGGGCCCCGTTATTTTCACCCAAACATATCTACAAACTGTCAGCTCACAACCTCCACGTTTGATGACGATACCGCAATACTTGGTCGATCTAGATGACCAGCAAAGGCAACATATAAAGCTTAAAGCAGATAATCTTCACTGGCTTATAAATTGCAACTCTCACCTTAATCTGAAATACTCCTCTACAATATCGTGCTGAAACCCATCTGGACATATGACTGTGAACTATGGGGAAGCGCTTCAAAAACAAACATTGAAATCATACAGCAAGCTCAGTGAACGATTTTGCGAACTATTACTGGGGCACCATGGTACCTACGCAGCAAAAGCATCCATAGAGACCTCCACATAAATCTTGTCAACGAGGAAAAACAGATAAAAAAAAGTGAGAAAAGTTATCTTCGGCTTGCCGAAGATGGTATACCCTTGCAGATCGTTACAAAATTGTAATAATTACGCTAGCTTTAAAACAACTGTCTATTTTTTGCATAGAAACCGACGGACAGACGGACATGGCTATATCGACTCGGCTGTTGATGCTGATCAAGAATATATATACTTTGTGGGATCAGAGAAACTTCCTTTAATGCATTACACATTTCTGGACAAAATTATAATACTCTCTGCAAGGGTATAAAGAGTAACAAATCCTCTCGCGAAGTCGCTTATGCGAGTCTGCAGTGAGAGCCGACTGAAGGGCAAAGATTGTCCAGCCCAGCAAGGAAATACCGTCTCTATTAATACAATTACTTTATATTCTAAATAATCTAAGCCATATAATAAGATTTGAATAATTATTGCTAGTCTCACATTAAGAGAAGATCCAATAAATAACGCAATAAGTATGAAAAAACATCAGAAGAACCCTCAAGACAAATGTAACGATCACATCAATAATTTTGCAACCTCACTCAACATGAAACTAAACATCCTTAAATGCTTCTTTAGCACAAAATTTAACTGTAATACCCACACATTAATAAATATCCTTTTTTTTAAGGTTCTTTTTTTGTATTTAAAATCTATCCGAGTGGACAATCATTAAATGGTTTGTGGGTGACATTGACTTAAGGGAGGTACATGGAATGTATATCTAATGAGGTTGACTTAGGTGTCTATTGGTCTACAAGCGGGTGTTTCCTCTCCAGGCGTTTTAGGGATTGGCTATTATCTAGGAGGTTGATGAGCAGGTGGTTGGGGTGGTTGTCCAGCCTTCCTTATAACTCTTACAAACAATTTACGATTAGAAGCTGGCATTATCATGAACAATAATATTAATTTCCATTTATTATTATTATTAATTTCCGAAAAATTTCCAAATTCAGCCCATTAGGAACAATAAAATGTGATATTGGTAATTAAACTGCCCACCCCCACAAAATTTGTATGGGGAAATAGAATGAATTTTTGATCAATTGGGTTTTGGACATAAAATAATAGAATTTAAAATATTAAAAAAAAATCTAAGACCTTAGCAAAAGTAAATAATATAAGTTAATTTAAATATTCTTATTCGAGGCTTACGACTTCACCCTGCGAATGACGGACACTATTTCCTTTCCCAGCTTTTGCCCAAAAAAACACATTAGTATAAGAACATTAGTCGAGTATTTACAGTTACAGTTACGCAAAAAATTATTTGGGAGTTAAACTCTAAGTACACTACTTTTCGACGGGACCGTCCTCTGCAAAGAGGAGAAGTTACCAAATTTTGGTAATTTTTAAGTCCTCTGTGCTAAAATCACATTGTCTGTTTAATCTCTGTTTATTACCTATTCTTATGTACAATCTGAATATGACCAGCCTAAAACTGTCATCACTTGTCTGCTATTCAGTCGGGTTTTAATCTTATCTCCGATAGCAACCAGCTTGTGATTCTGGATAAATTCGATCTACCAGAACTCACTATATGATAATGGATGACTTCAATCTACCAGAACTCACTTGGTCAAATATTAAAAATTTACCATTTTTATCCCTTTCAACACACTATGATTTCACCTCGGGTATGTTCGACTGGTCCCTAGGTCAAAGTAATCACATAAGAAATTCTTTAAGTCGGCTTCTAGACATCTGACATTCTTGCATCCGATCCTGATTGAATCAACCTTTCCTGAGCCATACGATTTTCGTTCGCGTAATAATACCATCCAACCCTTCATCGAAACCCTTACTTGTACCCACCTCAAGTCTCCCATGTTGTTTATAAAACTCATTGCTTTCGTAATTTTCAGACACTAATAAGTATATTCCTAGATTTGATTGGTCTGATCTTTGGGAATGGACTGATGTAAATACCGCCTTTGGTACCCGTCTAAAGATTGGCCAAATTGGCCTCAACCCTTTCCCCAATTTCTTTAAACTCTGGCTATGACGATTCTAATAACGTTCATTTTTGAGCTTTGCGCGAGTTACCGCCTCAGCATTTACTCTCGGCGGTCCCCCGCCAAAGCCGCCTCGACAACCAGAGCCATAGTATCAGCTAACGGACAAAATGCTGCATCGACGATCCCAACATGAAGACCACTCGACAAACATAAAATCGCATCCGCTCCATTTCTACTTTTCAGCCAGATCAGCACTTTAAGTAAACAATATGTAACAAACAAAGTTGCGAATAACTTGAGGTAGAAATAAAACATTCATTCTGAATATTGAAATCAAAACGAACAGACGTATTCTTTCTTTGAAATTAACCCCAAATTGGATACAAATCGAAGATCCCCGCAACTTTCCAGGCAGGACTAGCAACCACGAGAACCTACCTACGATAACTGGCGCAGTCGGAGGCCCTTGGACTAAGGACGAATTCATCAACAAGGATTCGCGACGACCAAGGATGTGGATTAGAGTAACGATAGCATTGTAAGATCATGTGAGTAGAGTGAAGTATGTGCAATGGAGGTGTCAATAAAAAAAGCGAAAGTAAAAATAAATAATGAAATTCCAAGCAATGGGAAGAAGTGCAATAATAGAAAACCAAAATAAAATAAATAAATACTATAAAGCCAGAAATAACAAAGAGTGAGGAAAATATAGGAAGAAAAAAAAATTAATTAATTAAAAGAAACGATATGCATGAGACGAACTTGGTTCGAAAACGAACGAGCGGTCGAGGCTCGATGGCAACCACCCGAAGGTGCGTCGAACTTCTACGACAACCGCCGAGTTCGCTCGGTATGGCAGCGGCCGACGCTTGTCTACTCGGACGTACCGCTTCGGAACGTCGAACAGTCGACATCCGACTAGGTTCGATGTCGTCTGATCGAGTCGGTTGTGGTGACGTTCGGTTCGGGTCGAACATTTTCGCTTGTCAGGCAACTCGTTCGAACCTTGCATACAAGTTCAGGGACGGATTAAAGGGCGTAGTGGCGCCCAAGGAATAATAAGAATTAAACAATGCGGCCATTCACATGTATTGGGCGGCGCACTGCAACGCGCAGGGCGGCTGCCTAGCGTAGGAATGGTAACGCATAGATATATTCGAGAGAAAAAATTTTAAATTAACAAGAGGTGAAGTTAAATAATAAAGTTGAATTTTAGCGATCTAACCATTCACACGTATTAGGTGGCGCACTGTAGTTTACAGGGCGGCCGCTTAGCGTAGGGATGGTTAGCTGAAAATACATCGAGGAAAATAAACAAGAATCTAACAAAAAAAAAAAAAAAAAAAAAAAAAAAACAATTAATATGAAACCAACGATCCAATCATTCACACGTATTAAGCGGCGCACTGTAATGCACAGGGCGGCCGCTTAGCGTAGGAATGGTTGAGAAGAGACATTACTCAATGTTAAGTCAAGGGAGAATACCACAGCAAAATGACTGTTCGCAATTGGTTGTGAGGCTGTATCGCACAGCCGAACAGCTAGCTTCAGCATGCAGGGTATTATATATTATTAAATAAAAAAATGAAATACATAAAATAGAGAAAAGAGATTAAATTAAATAAATTAAATTAACAAATAAATAAAGAAAGAAGAAGCAGATAACAAATATTATTAAACCCCATTGCGCTAAATTAATTTTGAACCTTAGAAGGAGAAAATTACTCATAATAATTAATTACAGAACTCCATTTCACATACGGATACTCGAGGATCCACCGCACACATATACGAACAATTCGGAATTCAACACATATGTATACTTAAGTAAACTACACAACTAGAATAAGCACACAGCGATTCACCGCTTTTCAAAAACAAACACTTCTATTAATTTATAAGTCACAATAGTGAGATAAGATACACAGACACTAACACTAACAGAAACAAGACATAGACGTGATAGAACGATGTCGAATCCAGCAGAAGGACAGGAGGTTAGAAAGCCAACGAGCGTACTAGAGGCCATCAAGGTAATAGACCTGGTGGAAATAATTCCGAAATTTGAAGGTGAAGGGGGAAAGCTAGATGGTTTTATAGCAGCAGTAGAACAGGTACTGAGCCTGATTAAGGGAGAAGAAAGATCAAATATAGGAGTGATAGCACTTCGAGCTGTCCGAAGCAAGATAGTAGGAGCGGCGGACAGGGTCCTGGATTTGGACGAAGCGGAGTTGAATTGGGATCAGATCAAGGGAATATTGGTCTCCCATTTCAAGGACAAGAGATCAGAGCAGGATTTAATAATGGAGTTGACCAACATTAGAGAAAGGAAGTTGGAAGTGGAGGCCTTGTATACCAAGGTCATGACATTGAAAAAGGCACTGGTGAGCCTTGTTAAGTCTAGTGGGAACAATATACTGTTGAGAGGAGAAAAAGTTAGATGGTATGAAGAAATGGCACTAAATGCTTTTGTCTCAGCATTAAAGGGCCCAATAGGGGTGACCATTAGAAACATGGAGGGGCTGAACATAGCAAAAGCTTACGAAATAGCTTGCAGGGAAAAGAACCTGTTAGCCTTGGCGGAACCAAAATCAGATCAGAAAGCACAGGACTCAACGGAGTCAAAAGATAAGACTACTGAGGAGGTTCAGAAACAAGAGGAGAAAGGGGAGCCCCAAACAAGTGGAACCCATAGGGAAACAGGCGTTTGGTCGCAGTACCGGTGGGGAGGAAACGACCAACCTCCGTTTCCGATGCCATTTACTATGCCAAATATGAATGGTTGGCCTGGGTTTGGGTTCCCATACCCGATGATGGGAAATCCATTTAGGTCGGGCAACTTTAATCAAGGAGAGACCTCCAATTATCAAAGACCGTATCGTAATTTTCAGAATAGAAATTCGAGATGGAATCAAGGACAGGCAAACAGGGACCGACCATGGAATAACTATGGCTATAATAACAACAATGGCAGAGATAGAGGACAGTTAGCAATAGAAGCACCAGAGAACACAGAGGGCAGCGGACAGTCAAGAATGTCCAAGAACGCTAACAACTCGAATAACTCAGGGCAATCCAGGCAGTCTTACAACTCGTACAGATCCAACAACTCGAACAATTCCAACAATTCGGGTCGATCTTTTAATACAAATAACAGCTCAGATAGGATGGGTAATCAGGCATCGATTAGAGGACAATTGCATAATATCCAAGAGGACGATGCAAATTTTCCCCAATCAGCCTCGAACAACCCTCAGGATATTTAGGAACTAGAAAAACCCATTCAACGTTGCCCTATTTGCTTGTACAGATTACCCCCGAAAGAGCAATAAAACTATTGATTGATACAGGATCAACCTTTTCGTTTATTCGGCCAGAATTAGTACATCCCCAGTACGTAAAGAAATTAAAAGACCCAATAACCATAAAAACTATTGCACATTTACATGAGGTTGAGAGGGAAGCATTCTTACCAATGTTCACGGAATTAGGTGGAAATGGTAAAATGAGAGTGCTCCTCTTTAAATTTCACAACGTCTTTGAGGGACTGATCGGAATGGATATGTTACAACAGTTGAAGGCAGTTATTGATATACAGAAGGGATGGTTCGAGGTAGAAAAGGTGAAACAGAAAATTCACTTCGAAACCTACAAACCATCAGAACTGTATTCAATAGAGGCCGGGTCAAAAAGGCCAAAAAGGCGGTGCGACTGGAAGACGGAGATTTCGTAATTAACAGAACAATAGTAAAAGAGAATATGGAAATATCAGAGGGAATCTATAGGGCAGTGTCAGGGCAAAGCTGGATGGAGGTCACGAATTACGCAGATTCGGACCAGGAATTATTTTTAGAAGAACCATTAGATGTTGTAGAATTCAAAACTAATCAACATTTTGAATTAAACACGATAGAACAAGAAAAGAACAGTAGGACTAGCATTCCGTTTGACAAAATCAGGACAGATCATTTAAACAAGGAGGAACTTGGAGAGCTTCGCAGAATTTGCGGGAAGTATCCGAGTATATTCCACAAGGAAGGGGACAACTTATCTTTTACAAACGTGGTCAAACACCAAATAAGAACAAAAGATGATATTCCCATATATGCCAGGCCTTACAGATATGCGTTTAAGGAAAGGCAGGAGGTGAGAAGGCAGTTGGAGAAGTTATTAGACCAAAATATAATAAGACATGGCCATTCGCCGTGGAGTGCTCCAGTCTGGCTAGTGCCTAAAAAGAAGGATGCCTCAGGGGAAAGAAAATGGCGAATGGTGGTGGACTATAGGAAACTAAACGAGAAGGTGGTAAAAGATAGATACCCACTGCCTATAATCAATGACGTATTAGATAGCCTAGGTAGAGCTAAGTACTTCTCAACGTTAGACTTAGCAAGTGGATATCATCAAATTGAGGTCCAGGAGACGGACATTCCGAAAACGGCTTTCTCCGCAGAGGGAGGGCATTTCGAGTATGTCCGAATGCCATTCGGCTTGAACAATGCTCCCGCAACATTCCAGAGATTGATGAATAACATCTTTGGAGAATTGCTGGGTGAATGTTGTCTCATTTATATGGATGACATCATGGTGTTCTCAGCGTCCTTGCAGGAACACATTACGGACTTAGGAAAAGTTTTCAAAAAGCTTACGGAAGCTAATTTTAAGCTACAGTTAGATAAGACAGAATTTCTAAGAACAGAGGTAGAATACTTAGGACATGGGGTGACCCCACAAGGGATCAAACCAAACCCGGGAAAGATTGAAGCAATAAAAAAATTCACCATCCCGAGGACAAGGAAGCAGATAAAATCCTTCCTAGGGTTATTAGGTTACTACAGAAAGTTCATTAAGGACTTCGCGGCAATAACGAAACCTCTCACTAAACAACTTAAAGGGAAAAAGGCAGTACAGATAGACGAGGAATACTCAGAAGCATTTGAGGTGTGCAAAACCCTCCTATGCAATGACCCAATTTTACAGTTTCCCGATTTCGAAAAGCCATTCATCCTGACCACGGATGCAAGTAATTATGCTATTGGAGCGGTCCTATCACAGGGAAACCTGGGAACGGACAGACCAATAGCATACGCAAGTAGAACCCTGTCAACATGCGAAATAAATTACGCCACGATAGAGAAAGAAATGCTTGCCATTATTTGGTCGTTAAAACATTTCAGACACTACCTGTTCGGCACTAAATTCAAAATAGTGACGGATCATAGGCCATTAACCTGGCTAATGAGCATTAAGGAGCCCGATTCTAAACTTGTAAGATGGAGGCTCCAGATGTTGGAATATGACTATGAAATAGTCTATAAAAAGGGTTCCTTGAACGTAGTGGCGGACGCCCTGAGCAGAATCGAACCGGAGCTTAACGTATTGGAAAACGCCTCGGAAGTGGCAACGAATGGCGAAACGATACACTCCGCGGGGGAAGATTTGCAGTTGGGATTTCCAATTTCGGAAAAGCCACTTAACGAATATAACATTCAGGTGGTTGTAGAGAAAGGGAAAACGTCTAAAGTAATGAAGCAAGTTCCATTTAGGAACAAAATGCGGATAATTTGGACAGATAATAACTTTGATGACGAGACAATTGGCCGTAAACTCAAGGAAATTTTAAAACCAAAGAGAACGGTAGCATTGCTAATACCAGAAGAGTTGGTCTTAACCATCCAAGAGGTATACTGCAAATATTTTGCTTACAGTAAATTATATAGGGCGATAAGATGTACAATCTTGTTGCCAGATATAGTCGAGAGGGATCAGCAAGAAGAGGTGGTTAAAGATTATCACCTGAGGAGTAACCACAGGGGAATAGAGGAAACATTAGCACATTTAAAAAGGGAGGTCTTCTTTCCTCATATGAAGCAGCTAATAACGCAAACAATTAACAATTGCGATAGTTGTCAGACACAGAAATATGACAGAAGGCCTCACAAAATAAAATACAGTATGACGGAAACTCCGGACAGACCCTTAGAAATAGTGCATATCGACTTATATTTCGTTAATAAGAAAAACGTTTTCACGATTATTGACAAATTTTCGAGATATGCCTGGGGGGTAACGATCCCAGCCAAAGAAAGTATTAACATTGTTAAAGCAATGAAAAACTTTATGGCTCTGTTTGGAATACCTAAGAAGTTAGTATGCGACCAGGGAGTCGAGTTCTCGTCGAATCTGTTTAAAGATTTTTGTAAGCAGTACGAACTTGAACTGCATACAACATCCTTCCAACAGTCGTCGAGTAACTCCACGGTAGAAAGGTTGCACTCAACAATAACGGAAATATACCGGTTGATTACAGAGAGTAAGAAGGCAAAGAAATTAGAACTCCGACATGAGGAGATATTGAGTGAAGCGTTTATAACATACAATAACGCCATTCATTCAGCAACGAAACTGACGCCTCAGGAACTCTTTACTGGCAGAACGCAGGATTTTCTGAATAACGTGACCTTCAGTAATGAACACGATTATTTGCAGAAAATCAATGCGTTTCAAGCCGAGATCTATCCAGAGGTAAAAGAAAGAGTGGAAAGACAGAAAGCGAAGAGAATTGAGGCAGCCAATATAGATAGGCAGGAACCAGATCCGGTACAGGTGGGAAACATAGTATTTCGAAAAGAGAACCGGAGGGATAAGCTCACCCCCAGATTCTCTAAACACAAGGTGTTGGAAGATAACAACCTAACATTGACATCAACCAAACCACAGAAAATTCATAAGGAGAAAATCCGAAGAATTACTAAACCAAATGAATAATTTTGCAGGTGGTTCATGGCCATGGCTGAAGGAAGCAGGGTTGAGATCACGACCTTGGAGAAAAACGACCCGTTGGCCCAGATAGAAATGGGAACGGCAAGGGTAATACAAACGTATCAAACGTATATACACATCGTGAAACTGCAGGAGTACAAGGAAATAATAGACGGAATAGAAAAGACACTTGGAGAAGTCGAAGACGAATCGGGAACAAGGGACGTAATTAGAGCACTTAATAACAAACTACAGATGTTGAAAACAAGGCTAGAAGGAATTTGGCCTAGACATAGAAGAGCAAGGGGATTGATAAACGGATTGGGTTCGGTAGTCAAAGCGATAACGGGGAATTTAGACGCCAATGACGCTGAAAAATTAGAAGAGGAAATAAGAAAAATGAGAGAAGAAGAAGAGAAATTGAGAGAGAGTATTAACTCACAGGAAAGAACAGGCAACAAGGTCAGTTTTATGTTCAGAAATTTAACGAAATACATAAATGAGGAGCAAAGCAGAGTAAATACATTTATTAACAAATATAATAATGCCATAGGCAAGTCCTTTGTAGAAGAGGATAAGAGAATTTATAGATTAGAATATATTGACAGAATTTCGCTCACTATAGATATGCTAGGATTAAACTTGAATGACGTGACAGAGAGCCTGTTGCTGGCTAAGTTAGGAGTAATTTCTAGATTTTTGTTTGACAAAAAGGAAACGGACAAGTGTGTCCAAGAGTTAGAGAGACAAGGGATACGATTGGTATCAGACGAACACATGTATGAGTTTCTAGAATTAAGTGCAATTATGAATAACACAGATATAATATTTTCAATCAAATTACCATTGTTTAAAAAGGAAATATTTACATTCAAAAGGTTAATACCGCTTCCCATGAACGGCACAGAATTTGTGATAACTCCAAATTATGTGGCGATTCATGAGAATGAAATACTTTACTATAAGGAAAAATGTCAAATAGTAAGAAATATATATAGTTGTAAGAATGATAGGAGTATAAGCCAGATTAATTCTAAATGTATTAGGAAGCTGTTAAGTGGACAGGATGCGGAATGCGAAACGAAGGACGTCGGGCTACTTACAACAATCTTCGAACCGGAGGCCGGCTACATCGTAGTTTTCAATGGAAAGAATGTCAAACTCCAGACAGATTGCGGAGTTGATAAGACACTGAATGGATCAGTCCTTATAAGATTTACCAACTGCAAAGTGATGGTCAACAACGTACAGTATGAAGCGGAAGAAGGACTTAACACAGCGAAGTTGGGATTAGACATACCTCGGATAGAGACGGTTAAGAGGAACAGGACAACCCAAGAATTGGGAATACACGAGCTGAAGATGGAAGACCTAGAAACAAAAATACAGATCAGCAGAATGCAATGGGGAACCACGATCCATACAACAATGACCTACACGATGCTCGGCGTACTGATGATAGTAATAGTCGTCGTGTCCTGCTTCCCAAAAAAGACAACAATTTTCAAACCAGAGGTTACACCACACGCCACCTTCACTTCCGCCATCGCTGAACCTGCTATGATAACAGCAGCTATACCCCCGCTATGGTCGGTAGTTCAGTCTGAGGGGGGAGGAGTTACCGCCTCAGCATTTACCCTCGGCGGTCCCCCGCCAAAGCCGCCTCGACAACCAGAGCCATAGTATCAGCTAACGGACAAAATGCTGCATCGACGATCCCAACATGAAGACCACTCGACAAACATAAAATCGCATCCGCTCCATTTCTACTTTTCAGCCAGATCAGCACTTTAAGTAAACAATATGTAACAAACAAAGTTGCGAATAACTTGAGGTAGAAATAAAACATTCATTCTGAATATTGAAATCAAAACGAACAGACGTATTCTTTCTTTGAAATTAACCCCAAATTGGATACAAATCGAAGATCCCCGCAACTTTCCAGGCAGGACTAGCAACCACGAGAACCTACCTACGATAACTCGCGCCTTTCCTGCAGTTGCTTTCTTGTTGGGATATGTGTTTTCTTATTGCTTGCCTTTGGCTACTAGACTCGTCGCCATCGCTTAAGTTATTAACTTCAATAAACTAAGATTATTTGCATAAAAATTAAGTAGGAGTGAAGAACCAATTAAGTATGAATGCAGAACCAACGATGAGGCCGTCTATCTGTCCAGTGATGGTGATAATAGTTGATTTGAATTAATATGGTTTCGTATTTTTTTTTTGCCTTAATTATCTCATTTACCGTATCTGTGAGTTTTTGAATTTGCTTTAGTATTTTTAAATTAATAATTAAATAAATAAATTGATTAACTTTGATTCGGACTACCTACTTTTTTCAAAATCGGCCGCATCTGCCGTGCCGGCTATTACTTTGAGTACCAACACTAATAAATCTGGACTTATTCCCATTCTTTTGTGCGCTTCAACTACAAATAACAAATTTCTAATGTGTACAATTTATGGTGTTAAAAATCGTTGTGCGCTTGGTATTAATGCAATTTACTCTCGTTTAATTAAATGCTACTCAAGGTATCCCTAATGGAAAACCCTCCATTTAATAATAACGGACGTTCCTAGGTCTGATTGAGTCGTCCCCTCTGTGCAGTGGTGTCAACTTGTTTCCTAACAATTTTATTTTTTTTTTTAACAAGCACCTACATTACCAACTTCAAAAACTATATTTTGCTAGTTCGGGTTGGATCTCTTAATGTTATCATATTGGGCTTTAGCAACTTTATTTTTGATAGTTTGCGTAAATTCGCTAGTCGCTTCGTAAATTATTTCGATCAGGGTCTGATTTATTGTGTCAAAAGGTAGTTTTTGTGTCAGAAAACATATTTAGAAGATGAATAATGGGCATTTTTTCGTCCGTTATTATGCGAGATGCGATCTATTGTACAATGAAAATTTGGAGAAGTTGTCATGTGTTATGTTTCGCTTTCGTACATGTTTTAATAATAAATTATTAATAATAAAAATTAATATTTTCCGGAAGATCCCATTAAGTCACTTTTATTGAGTAGGTGCTAACGAGTGCTTTACTTCGAGTAGGGTGTTTTTATCTGTTTAATTTATTTATTTTTATTTATTTAGAGATCTATTTTCCCGCCGAAGAGTCTGATGTCTTTTTATACCCTTGAAAAAGGGTATTATAATTTTGTCCAGAAATGTGAAACGCATTAAAGAAAGCATCTCCGACCCCACAAAGTATATATATTCTTGATCAGCATCAACAGCCGAGTCGATATAGCTATGTCCGTCTGTCCCTCTGTCCGTCTGACCGTCTGTTTCTATGCAAAAAATAGACAGTAGTTTTAAAGCTAGCGTTTTGAAATTTTTACCAGATCATTATTTTTGTTGCACGCAGATCAAGTTTAAGAATCGTTCGGATCGGACCACTATATCATATAGCTGCCATACAAACGACCGATATGAAAACAAGTCTTTGTATGGGAAACTTTTTTGTTTTCCAAGCTATTGCAACCGAATTCAACGTTTCTTCATTTGACATAGACAGGTGATACTGGTATAAGTGGTGGTGGTGTTGTTGATGGTGGCTTTGAATTATGTGTTTATTGCTTAGTAGTACAAAAATTTCTCAGCGGCTGGGGGATGTTTGGTCTGATTTGGGCGACTTCGTATCCTATTCAAAATTTTTTTAACTTTCTGGTAAGGTGACGGTTCCAAAGATTAGTTTAATTGTTGGTATTTTATTTAAATTGTATTTAACGCGGATGTAAAAAATTTAGATATTGTTTATATTGTATTTATTGACGAACGTGCTCTAGCCGTTGTACACAGACCGGTAAGGCTTTTGGACGACGACATCAGACTTACTGCAACGGACGGAACAGTTCGTGACCAGAGGACACAAGCATGTAGGGTTGCCAGATGTATTTCCAACATTTCCTCTCAGATGGCGCCTCACCTATAAATCAGTCTCATGCCTAACGCTTCGATGCATGAGAAATGCTTTGGACTCGATAGTCCCTTGGTCAATACATCTGCCGGCATCTCGTTTGTCGCTGTATTTCACATTAATGTCATCCTTCTCAACCAGTTTTCGTACAAAATGGTAACGGATGGGTTTTATCCGTTTATAGAATTTTGGCAAGCTCCCTGGCTGTCGTTGTAGATTGTGGTGGCACCCAGTTGCCCCATAATCTCTTGCAGAAAACTTCATAGGTGGACGGATTCCTTTGACGATTCTGACAGCGCCATGCTTCTGTACTTGACAACGCAACAGTTCGTTGTTTGCGGCATTCCCAGGATACCGCCGCATGGGACATCTTAAATGCAAAACATGTTATGCCAGTCGGCATCTACTGGGCAGTAAATCCTAATGATCGTAGATCTTTTACAGGTTTTGCATTTAAGATGTCCCATAGCCAACCAATTGTTCAGCAGATTGCGTGAACAATAATCCATGGTTTGGAGTCCTTTTCAAGTAACGCAATACCCTCTTAGCAGCAACCCAGTGTTGATTGCTATAGACGTGTTGTATTGGCTCAGGATACTGACGGCGTGTGCAATATCTGGACGTGTAGATACTCCAGCCACATCAAGGCTCCAACCAAACTCTGGTAAGGGATGTTCAATAACTCAGCTTTCTTTCCTTCAGTCTGCGGGCACATCGCGACTGATAGTTTCTCATTCACGTTCATTGGTGTTCTGGCTGGTTTCCAGTTTTCCATGTTGAATTGCTTCTAAACATCCGTCACGTATTTCGACTGGCACATCGAAAAACTCCTCTCTTCTTGTTTTGGGAGAACTCGATTCCCAAACAATACGACAGCTTACCTAGGTCTTTCATGTCAAGCTTCCGTAACAACTCGGATTTTAAATGAGCTATCATTTGCTCATCATTTGCAGCGACGATCAGGTCATCCACATATAGTGCCACAATGATGATCCCGTTTCCCTTTTTCTTAAGATAAATACATTTATCTGCTGCAAGTGTCCGTGGACCCATGTCCTTCAATTTGCTGTCCAGCTTCTTATACTATTAGCGACCAATCTGCTTTAATCCGTATAAAGCCTTTTGAAGCCTGAATACATTTCTTGCCATACTTTTGCTTCTCCTTTTGTGGCAATATTTGGCCAAACTTTGCTGGGATGCTTATGTAGAGTGTTTCCTCTATGTTTCCATGCAAGTATGCGTTGAAGTTCCATTGGTATACATCAAAACATTAACCCTGCAGCGAGAGCTATTACTGCCTGTATGAAACTGATTCGGTCTACGGAGAATATGTTTCGTTGTAGTCAATCCCCTCTCTCTGCGTGAATCCTCCGGCTACCAACCGCGCTTTGCGGCAATCCACTTCGCCACATGACTTGTACTTGGTGCGTCGTAGCCACTTGGTATCGATGACTTTAAGCTGGCGTCTTACATCTCGCCATGTGCCGCTCCTTTAGAGAGCCCTGTACTCGCTCAACATGGCCCCCTTCTACTCAGGCCCATGTGCTTTTTCGAGAGCATCGTACGCTGTCATCTCGTTGCTATTTCTTATTAAACATGTGCATTCGAAGAACTCAACTTTCGATTCAGATTTATTTAAAGCTAAACGATCTGATTGTGGCTTAGTTTCGGTCTTCCAGGTTTACGCTGTTTCCTTGGCCTGCCAGGTCCACGCTTTATTTGCACCTCCGGATGGAATTCCTCTGATGAACCTCCACTCTTGGTATCTGTATCTTTTAGACTTGTAGGAACGCTCTCTAAGTTCATTCCATCCGTTACCGTAAATTTTTCAAAGGTGCTGTCTTTACCAAATTGTTTTGTAAAGACCACGTCATGACTCTTCAGCACAGTTCTTGCTCCCGGGTCACACAGCCTGTATGCCTTTGCTTAATTACGGTATCCTATGAATATGCATTTCCCCGATCTTGGAGTGAACTTGCCTCTTGGTCGTTTGTTAAGCGAATACACAATTTGCCCAAACTTACGCAGATGTTTCACTACTAGGATTCGTCTATTCAACAGTTTAAGCGGAGTTTCGTCATACAGGCTAGTCAACGGATATCTGTTCCTTATGTAATTTGCAGTGTTCACTGCATCATCCCAATAGCTAGGATGTAGTGGTGCCTGTATCATCACACAGCGCGCCATTTCTACTAGCGTCCTATTCTTACGTTTAGCTACTCCGTTTCGCAGTGGGGTGTACTTGACTGTGAACTCGTCCGATTTTGCCTTGATCGTATATAGCTCGCACCACCTCGAATGGTCGTCTATAAATGTTACGAAATAGCGGCTCCCATCCTGACTGTGCACACGAATGGGACCACACACGTCGCTGTGAACCAATTCTAAGACTTCTCTGGATCTGGAGTTCGATCTGAACGGCATCTGAGATTGCTCCCCCTTAATGCCGATTTCGCATTGTGGTAAACTTCCACTTATGTTTACTTTTACTCCCTCAACCATACCTCGTTGTATGACAGCTTTGAGATCCCTTTGGTTGGGATGGTCAAAACGCTCATGCCATTCTTTGACGTCGTTTTGCCTATGACTTAATACTTGGCAGCTCTCACTTATTTTTTCCGTAAAGTAGAGATCTAACTTCCTTTTGGCTCTAAACCCTACTTCATCACTAGATGTTTTTACCATTTCTGCTCCGTCTCCCTTAAACAACACATTGTACCAATGGTCCCATATCTGGGGGACATGCAAAAAATTGTCCTTGAGATCAGGGACGTACAGCGTGTTCACTAGGTTTACGGAAAACATCTTCGTTGGATTAAACACTACAAATCCACAACCCTCTATATTTCTGTAGAGTTACTATTTGCGAGACTTAGTTTGGAATACTCTGCTGTACTGACCTATTTAAATCGCTTTTTCTGTGATGTAAAGAATAAACTCTTATTGGGTTTTTATTCTTTATATTCTTTTTATTTAGAGTTGGAAGCAGCGAAGGTGCCGCTTCCAGGGTTCAGTTATCTCTGGTTTTACATTATTCCTTAAATTCTAACTAAGCCTAAGTCTGATCGCTGCGCTGCCCACAGTTGGCCAGCAGCGAGAGACTGTTATGTATATTCTCTATATATATATCTGTTATGTGTGTAATTATGCTCTCTTAAGTTGAAGCGCGAGGGTATATGCATACACTTGAGTTCGGTCAGAATGCTGACACTTGCACTTTCTGTGAACGTGCCGATCGAATCATATTTCGGCCAATTGGGTAAAAGACCGGAGCTCTGTTTATGTAAGCACTGCAACAAAGTGTTACGGTGTATTTAGTAAGTACTCTTGGTACAGTAGATATTCAATATTTATGCATACTACATCTCCCTCCTTTGAAAAATAACGTAATATAATGAAGTAATTTTATAAGATTTTAGTTAAAAGATACAATTTTTTTTTTTTTTTTGGTTATAATAAGGAAGAAAAAATATTATCGTTTATCGTTTTTTTTTTTGATTATATTAAATTACAAATAATATTCAAATGTATAAAAGTATTTTGTTTTAGTATGGCCATACTAATTACAATTATGAAATAAACATTTTTAACCTATCCTTATGTACCGTTTGTTTTTTGTTTTTATTACTCGATATTATAATGTTATTTTTATCTCCTATTTCTGTTACTTTATACGAACCGGTATATTTATATTCTAACTTATGACCTGTTTCATTTCTTAATAAGACTTTATCACCTACTGATATATTTATATCGTTTGTTTTCTGATCATATATTATTTTATTATTTTTCTTATTTTCTTTTATCATTATTCTAGCTCTTTTGTGTGCTACTTCTACTCTATATTTACTTTCCTTAGCATAGTCATCTATATTATATAAAATCTCTATATGATCTATACTATTAAATTGTTTTGGTAAATTATTTGTTTTACCAAATACTAATTCATATGGACAGTAATTATGTGCCATTGAGGGGGTCGTGTTGAAGCAAAAAACGAAGTATTGAAGCCATACGTCCCAATCAGTTTTATCAACCGATATATATGAGCGTATGTATTCATTAAAGGTTCTATGACTACGTTCTATTATTCCAACTGTCTGGTGGTGGTGTGCCGTAGATGTTATATTTTCGATTTTTAGAAATTTGCACAGATCATTTATAATTGAATTCTTATATTCTGTTCCCATGTCCGTAATGAACGTCTTCATTGGACCGTACTTCAGAATAAAAGATTCAAAAATTGCTTTAGCGATAGTGCTCGCGTTTTTGTTTGGAACTGGTATGGCAACTAAATATTTAGTTAGGTCACATATTAGAGTGACTGCATACTCATTGCCATTCTCTGATTTTGGTAGTGGGCCAATAGTGTCTACTATCACCCTGTCGAAAGCATTTATTGGCGTATTGGTTATTATCAATGGGGTCTTATTGTGCTTTGTTATTTTAGCTTTTTGACATTTTCGTATGTAATCACTAATATCTCGAGTCATACCTTTCCAAAAATAATGTCTTTTGACCTTCTTGTATTGAATCGTCATGAAATTTAGAGAGTATTGCTTCTTTTTCATTTTGTTTTTCTATATTGGTCACCGGGTTGAGTAGCGCTACTCTTAATGTATTCAATATATTATAGCCCATTTGTTTGAAATTATCTATTGAAACATGTTCGAAGATATTTTCCCACGGTGCCACTTTGAGTTGTCTGATTTTGTTTATACCGGCTTGCATTTCAAGCCTTTGGAAAAATTGACCTAAGTCTAGGATTCCATTGGTATATAAATCGCTAACATCATATCTTGCAATAATTTTTCTACCATGTTTGAATAAACATAGCGTATGTTTTACATGCAAGGTCACTACTTTACGTACTTTGTCATTGTTTATGAATTCATATACGTTGGGCTTAGAGCTTCCTCTATAGATTGTGTAGGCAATTCTATTTCTTTGTTATAGGCGCGGATTTTCTGTCTATTTTGGTATCTAGTAGTGACTTTCATAATATTTCCTGTGATATTTTGTAGATCTTTAATGGTTATTCTTGATAACGCATCAGCTACATGATTGTCTTTTCCCTTTAGATATTCAACTTTGAAATCATACTCTTCTAATTCTAGCCTCATACGTGTCAGTTTAGAGCTCGGATTAACAATCGAGAATAGGTATATTAATGGTCTGTGATCTGTTTTGATTGTAAAGTGTTTTCCATAAATATATGGTCGAAAATGTAATATTGCCCAGTGAATTGCAGCTAATTCCTGCTCAGTTGTACATTTATTACTTTCTCCCTTAGTGAAAGCTCTTGATGCGTATGCAATGGGAAGTTGAAGTCCGTTATGGTTTTGAGTTAAAACCGCTCCGCACCTTTGCTTACTTGCATCAGTAATTATACAGAATTCTTTGCTGAAATCAGGATATTGTAGCAAGGTAGGTTCCATGAGTTTTGTTTTTAGATATTGGAATGCGTTTTGGCATTCATCTGTCCATTCGAAAGGAACATTCTTTTTACATTATCTTGCAATGTGCCGTAAATATTCGGCGAAATTTTTTATGAAACGTCTATAATAATTGCAAAATGAAACGTCTAGCGCTGTCCGCATTGTGCGGCGTAGGGTAATTCATAATGACATCATATTTCTTGTCATCTGGGAGTATTCCTTTCTCTGTGCATTTATGACCAAGAAAAGTCACCTCATGCTTAAAAAATGAACATTTTTCTGGATGCAACTTTAGATTGTATTTCCTACATTTCTCAAAAACGTCTGTTAAGTTTTTAAGCATATGCTTTTCGGAACAACCTATAACTATTAAGTCATCCATATAAAGGAATGCTTGTGAAGGTTCTAATCCAGAGAATGCTATAGTCATCATTATCTGAAATGAATTAGGCGCTATTTTTATACCGAAAGGTAGTCGCGTGAAGCGATACGAGCCATTGCTCGTTAAAATGACGTTATATCTCTTGAACTACTTTCGATTCGAGTTGCCACGGCCTCTTGAGTTTCCTCTATATTGGCCTCGTCCATTATTATATTGTGTATTGTTATTATAGTGGCTACGAAAGTTGCCTCTATAATTTCCACGTCCGCGGATTCCGCCGCGCTGTGAATTATTGTTGTAGTATAGGACAGTGTTTGGCTGCCCGGTTGTCTCTGTGCAACAATTTACAAATTTCGATATGGCTTCATTCATATTATTGAAGGTACCAGCTTGCATGATAAGTTTTACCCTATCGATTGTGCAATTTTTAGTCATTGCTTTAACTGCATGCTTAGTGGCATAACTTTTGGCTAACTCTAGGGGTAAACCCTCTGTAATGTAGGCACCTTCTAACATTTTTGTCATCTGCTCAACCTCTAGTGTATACTAGTTAGCAGTTTTGTTGCGTTGCTGTAGGCTCATCAGTTTTGCTGATAAAACTTCCACAGTTTCGCCTTTGACATTATTTTTTAATCTGGAAATGACTTCAGTTATTGTTGTTTAATTTCCGATTAAATTTCTGGCGACACCTATTAGCCTTGTTTTTATAATCGAAATGGCTATATGTTCGTGTTCGCCTTTTATTATATCCAATAATTGTAATGCATCAAGAAAACTTTGTAAGTTTTCAGCTTTACCATCAAAAACTGGTATAAGCTTAGTTGCTGTATTAATAAAATCGATATTTGTTTGTGCCATATTGTTGCTTAGCTTATTCTCTGTTGAAGTATCAGAATCTGTAGAATTATCCAGATCTGACATCAGAACAGCTGGAATAGTTAGGTTATTTAAATCCTCCTCTTCTATTTTAGGATTTGTACTATGCTCTTCTGACTCTATTTGGTCAGTGTCAGCTTGTTCCGTTGATTCTGGTTCATTACCAGTTTCAATTGAAGTATTCAGTATTGTTGGTACTGATATATCTAAATTAAACTTTTGTTTAATTGATATCAAGTTAGATCGTAGTCTGATCAAAACTTTTGATACTTGCGACCAATGATCTTGATTTAATTTTTCTTTTTGGCCATATATTAGTATACGTGCTTCGTTGAAGCATTTAGCTAATATCTCTACGTGTTTTTTTACAGTAGTTCTTTGAATAGGCCTGTTTTGTGTAAGTGACTTGTACGATTTATCAAAGTCACTTTTTATGCTGTTTAAATTTTTATATAATTCATTCCATTCCATTATTTTATGGATATGAATTCTTTTTGAAATATATCATATGTTTCCCTAATCGCCTTTGGTGAGGCCATACTTTAGTTTAATATATATATTTTTTTTAAATTTATTTTATTTAATTTTCATTATTTTTTTTTTCAATATTTCATCATCCTGAAGTTACTCTCTAATTGGACTCCACAAACTTAAATATGTTATTGGTTATTTATTATTTTTTTTTTTTTTTATATTTTGTCCAGCTCATTTGCCTGGCTTATATATTTCTTTTTTAGACATTTATTGTGTAACTTATATAATTTATAAAGACAATTTGCGCACAGTATGACAACAATTATTATTAACAATGTGTGTATTAAATTTAAGTCATTACTCTTTGCTTCTACTTTATTAATTACATTGGCTGTGGAGTCCACTGACTTAACGTCTACTAGTCCCATTTTGGGGTTTGTATCAAAAATTAATTTGTAGTTAAAATTATTATTTGTATTTTTACTATATTTATCTAATGAATTATTCTGCATTTACTTTAACAATTTTTCCTGCCTATTGTTTCGTATAGCTTTACAGGCTATACTTCTAATCGAGCGGAAATGGTTCCGCACAATTTTACAAAGTTTCTTATTTTTATAATTAAAAAAATTTTTTTTTATAATAATAATCCGATGAAAATTATGCTATCCGCGTCAGCTGGTCGTCGCCGGTTTGGCTACGCTGACGCTCCTTCGTTGGCGAAAGTGGCGGAGTGCCCCTCTCGCTTTTGTCCTTACTGCTGCTGAAGTCCGGGGCCTATTGGCTCAGGCGAGGCCGGTGCTGGTCTTCGCACTGGTCTTCAGTTTCCAGCATGTGAATTTGCATGCTGCGGCGTATAATGGTCCAGGGCAGTCGTTCGGGCAGACGTCATATTTTTTCAGCAACGGCTTGGGAGATGGTGGATTTTTAGTCAGTTTTTAATTTATTATTTTTATATTTGCTGAGTGAGTTGTGGTATTTGGCTTTCTTTGCTGGAGGGTTTGTTTCAGAAAATCTAATTCGGTAGTTAATTTTTGTGCCGTTGCCCATGCGGGCGGTGGTTTATTTGTATATAATAGCCACTTTATGTGTGCTATTCTTTTATTTATTTTATTTTTCTGACCTCCGCGTTTGCCCATTACCACACTCTACTCACTCAGTATTTTCGTTTTTTTCATCAGTGTCCCGTCTCCTGGTCTCCCGCGCTGGTGTAAGGGGCAGCCTGCCTCTCACACTTGTTGTTGTTGTTGTTTTTGACGTTGCTGCCCTATTCCATCGTTGGTACAAGTGACGGTTTGACACTCGTACTTGTCGAATTGTTGTTTGGCGGCTTAGCAGAATTTTAAATCCAGTCGGCAATATTAGCAGGCATTTTCATTGTTATTTTGAATGTATCCTTAAATCCAGTCGGCAATATTGGCAGGCATTTTCATTGTTATTTTGAATCCTCTGTATCCTTCCAATTTTTTTTTTTCAAATTGCAGGCTCCTGCCTCACGGTCGCCATGTAAAGAATAAACTCTTATTGGGTTTTTATTCTTTATATTCTTTTTATTTAGAGTTGGAAGCAGCGAAGGTGCCGGCTTCAGGGTTCAGTTATCTCTGGTTTTACATTATTCCTTAAATTCTAAGTAAGCCTAAGTCTGATCGCTGCGCTGTCAAAACTCGACATGTTTGAAATTCCTACCACACGCTTGCTACATAAGCAAAACTGTTTTTGGCTACACAAGCACAAAACTGTTCTTAGGCTACACAAGCACTGAACTGTTTCTAGGCTATACAAGCCATATTTATTCTGAGCTACACAAGCGAAAAATTCCTTTTAGGCTACACAAGCACTAAACTGTTCCTACTGAGCTACACGAGCATAGGAATGTTCCGTTGAGCTACACAAGCATACTATTATGTATACGGCAGAAAAATGAAATCTTTTAAAGATACCACCTACAGTCCGTAGATGGCATGCACAATTCGTAACCTCCAAGTAGAATTATACCTGCGTACTAAACAAAAACCTCCGCTCTCTCTCCAGTCCTTGTCGAGCTCACCGGGACTGACAGTCAAGGTATTTCATCGGTGAGTAGGATGTGATGCGAAATCGCAATTCCCCTCCATATGCGTTGTACTGCAGCGTGACACTCGTTGCTTCACTCTTTAGCCGCGTTTTACGTCACGCCCAGCGCGCCTAGTGGTAGAATTTCCCGCCACCACACGCGAGTACTACTCATCCATCATTTCTGTTGGCTATCTCGTCCGTGCGAACACACTTCATCATCTTGACGATGATCTCGTGTGCCCCCTCCCAGACTACTTTGTCCGCCATCATATCGGAAATAAAGCCTCTCAGGCTGTGAGGTGCCCCAGCGAGCAACTTCAGCTGGGCCTTCTCCACGACGAACCTGGAGCAGAGGAATGTGTTCTGCTGTTTCCACTACGTCTGTGCAATAGAGGCACTGGTGTATCCACGTGGTGGAACCTAAATAGGCACCCTCGGAAACATCCATGGTCCGTGAGGAACTGGGTCATGTGGTAGTCCACCACTTTGTGCTCACACTCTGCCCATTCCGTCAGGTTATGAATATGCTGGTACGTCCATCGCCCTCGTTGCGACTTCTCGAACCAACTCTCGAATCTCTGTCCGGATAACCCCTTCTCGCGATAGCTATTGGCCCTTTATCTCCAGGTCAATGGGTATAATACCTGAAAGGGCGTGCGCCGCTTCTAAAGCTCCTGATGAGTCTGAGAGATATTGTCCGTGATACTGCACGCGTACTATCCAAGTAGGATATTTTGTTGATAACACAGCACCAGATAGGGGAAGCGTAAAAAAGCGTTGCCTTTGTAACCGCCTCAAGCAGTCTACTAGCCGGCAATCTGGGTCCTCCCACTCTGGGCGTGATTCTTACCAGGGCAGCAGCTGTCATTGCCGCTGGCATACATTGCGTGGTCCTTAAAAGAGAGCCTACGGTCTATTAGGACTCCCAGCTACTTCAGCGTTCCTGATAAAACGATTTCTACTCCCTTGCTCAACAAGCATACTTCGATCTTATGCGAATAGTGCTTTCTTGGCTACGTCTGTTACGGCTGTGAGAGCATCAAGCGTACTTTTCCTTTTTCGGAAGCCATACTGTTGGCTTTGAAGGCCTGTGGGACTCTCTGTGATTACCTCTATGCGCGCGTACAATATGCGCTCAAAGAGTTTGCCCACAATGTCCAGCAGACATAAGAAGCGATAGCTGTCTGCTACATTTGCTGGTCCCTTGCCTTTCGGCAGAGGGTCTAGCTTCATCGTTTTCCAGCGCTTGTGGGAGACTCCGTCTAGAAGACGATTGCGTCCGGGATACCATCCATGCCCGGAGCTTTGTTCGGCTTGATCCTCTTTGCTGCTTCGACGACTTCACATGTTGTAATACATGGAAAGTTGGAGGCAGGGGGTTCGAGAGCGGGTTGCCATAACGTGCCTTGCTTTGGAAATGCTTCGACACGATGCTAGCCAGGGTGGATGGGTCCTGTGGGGTTCCTGCTACAGCGGCAATAAGTTTTTTCGTTACTGCTTTGTAAGCGAGTCGATGGTGGTTTCCGTAAAATCAACGACCAACTCTCTGCGCTGGATTCCCAATTTAGCAGCCTACAGCTACTAAATGAATCCCCAAAGCGTAAAAAAACCTATCGCTATTCAGCCTGATCAGCCGACGACCATGCAGCCGCTCGTACTACCCCAAGAGCAGAAGTTCGAAATACAAATGTGGTTTCGGAATTCGACTCCATAGTCGAGCATAACTCGTCTGAATTACCACCCAGGGTATCACTCCAAGTGATTCCTCCGGCACGAGTAGAGTCGACCCCCTTAAAATCCACTGCTAAGGGTAAACCATCGTCCGGACCCCCGGTACGGACTGATGTTGCGGTCTTACCAACCGTAACACCAAAGCCCTTTCAGGTGATTCTCCCCTCTAAACATATATTTATTTCACGGCTGGCCCCTGACACCTCAGAGATTAATATCTTGGCATATATCCAAGCCAAATCTAAGGCCGTTGTTAGAGTGGAGGACATTAGGAAATTTAAATACACTTACTCAAGGCTTACGTCATCTTTTAAGATACGTGTACCTTTGCCGATGTTCGATACGATCTGTTCTCCCAGCTTTTGGGCGGTGAACATATTTGTACAAGAACATCAGCCGAGTACAGTTAAAAAAAAAGTTAATAAGCCTGTGGAAGTTAAACTCCCAAAGCCTAAAAACCCTGTACCGTCTTCGTCTTCCGTACCTAAACTTTCATCCTCAAAAAACTAACAACATCTATCACCCTTACCTATCAGAATACTAGGGGGCTTTGGAGTAAGCTCCCTAAACTGTATTCTGATAGTTCATCTTTTGCATCCCAGATTGTAGTCTTCACAGAGACCTAGTTAAAGCCGGAGATTTTTAGCTCCGAAATTTTTTCAGACAGGTACACCACTTACAGACGGGACCGACCACTACGAAGGGGAGGACGAGTCCTTATCTCTGTGGGCTCCGACTTCGCTTCTGAAGAGGTTAAGTTACCGAATCCTGGTAATATAGAATTTTTATGTGTGAAAATCACTATGTCGCTTCAATCACTGTTCATCACATGCTCATATTTACCACCTTCTTCTGAACCACCTACATACTGGCACCACTTATCTGCCATTCAGCTTGTTTCTTATCGCATGTCCGACAGTGACCTTCTAGTGACTCTAGGAGCCTTCAATTTTCCTGAACTTAGATAAGTTCAGGAAAACTCAAACTCATACTCTCAGTAAAATCATGGTGTGTTGAGAGTGAATTCTCTCTCAACACACCATGATTTTACTGAGGGTATGTTCGACATATTCCTTGGTCAAATAAACCACGTAAGGAATTCTTTAGGTCGGCTTCTAGATCTATATTTCGTTTCTGATCCAGATGAAATAACCGTTTCCAGAGCCATGCCACTTTCGTTCCCAGAAGATCCTTACCACCCAAAGCTTGAGGTGTCGATTGAAACCCTTACTGCTAGCAACCTTCAGTCTCGCTATGGAGTTCATAAAACTCGCTGCTTTCGCAAGGCTGATTTTCGGAGACTAAGCAATTTAATTTCTAAATTTAATTGGTCTGATCTCTGGAAATGCACCGATATTAATATCGCTTTAGAAACATTCTACAAAACGCTTAACGCTTTCTTCGACTCTTACGTGCCATGACCGACCCTCCTTGGTTTACAAGGAGCCTTAAAAACTTAAAATACATTAAAAATAGACTCCTTAAGAGACATAAGAAAACTGGCTGTAATGTCACTTTCTCAAGATACTTAGTAGCTCGGTCAAATTTCACCGTGCATAACGCTGAGTGTTATAAGAATTATATGTACCGCTGTCGGATCCATTTTGCACAGGATCCGCAGAATATTGTTAACACTAAGCGTAAGCAGGTATCTTCTCTCCCCCCTAATTTCGTTTGAAAATGTATCTGCGACTACTGATCAGGGTATTGCCGATCTATTCGCAACTTTCTTTCAAACAACGTACTCATTTCCTACAATTATGGATCAGCCTTATTCATATAACATTCAATTTCAAAGCACTGTGTTATCGGATTTTTTGAGGGTGAAACCAGTCTATTCGCCAGGTCCTGATGCTGTTTCTGGCTCCTTGTTAGTGCTACATCAGGGGTCCCCCAAGGAAGCCATCTTGGGCTACTACTTTTCAATATCTTTATTAACGACCTACCCCCTGCTATGACTGGTTCTTATGTATGCAAACGACGTTAAGCTTTGTCTTCAATAAAAATCCCCTTCTGCCCAATATACACTTCAGTCGGATTTGGACAATTTTCAAAAATCTCCTAAAGCTTAATGGGTCAAAATGTAAGCTAAAATTTTTTTTTATTGTTCGTGCCCTAAACAAGCCACATACTTTCTCTATGGGATTTGCTTAGATAGATTAAAACAGGTTAACAATCTTGGTGTCCTATTAGATCTTAAACTTAAATTTTCCTACCATATTTCTACGATGGTTAATAAAGCCAAGGCCCTTATATTACCGAAGCCTTAGACGTATCTTTAGTACGTCCAGTTCTGGAGTACGGGTCATGCGTCTGGATCCCTCAGTATGGTGTTCGTCAAGATCGCATTGAATTCGTTCAAAAGAATTTCTTGATGTTTGCTCTTAGAGTACTCAACTGGGATGCAATTCTTCACCTCCCATCTTATTCGAACAGACTCCTTCTAATAAATTTACCTTCCCTAATCAATCGTAAAAAAAATTCTGGGGGTCGTTTTCCTTCATAACCTTATTAATGGTAATGTAGACAGCCAGCATCTACTAACATTTAACATTGCAAATAGACGGATTATAAATTTTAGTCCCCTGTTCCTAACTTAGTTGTAGTTGTTGTAGATCTACATATGCCCAGCATTAGCCTTTCAGGGTTTTATGTTCTGACTACAATGACTTATACTCAATTACTTCACTCTGCACGTCCACTTCTATCAAATCCTCAATTCTCACCTACCTTTCAGAGCAACAAACGAGATCTACTTTTTCCTCGTAATCTATTCTTAACTTTATATTCTCGGGTCTATCCCAGCGATCCGAGCCGTACGATAAACGGCAGCGCCCTCAGTTGGTTGGGCGGGAGGTTGCCGGTACGCTATGCAGTGGAAGTTGCGCGAAAAATCCGCTCGCTTAGCTTTGTATATCTTAAAACATTGGGCGTTGTGCGGTTACCGTCTGGATCGCTACGCTTGCTTCTTCAGCTGAGGCATTCCGCCCGAAGCTGGTGTAAAGAGACACTCCACCAGTAGACCGCGGGCTTGCGTTTCGCATTCGTTTTCCTCAGCATCACTACATTGCACGTTGCTTTGAGCATATCCATGAGCGCTGCCACCTTGGTCTCCCCGTCTCCATTTGTGGTCTCAATGAGCTCGATCTGGTATGCCAACATGTCTTCGTCCAGTTTCCTGATGTCCCAAACTGGCTCTAGTGCACTTCTCCGCTAACTGGGCATCGGCCTCATCGTTCGGACACTGAAGGAGATCAGGTTATAATCGCTCAGCGTTTTGTCATCTTGCACCATCCAGTTTGCGTTAGTCACTAGGACTCTGCTGACAAAGGGGACATCGATGAAAGACGTACCTCTGCCATTATTAAACGTCGGTTTGAGACCGTCGTTAAGCAGTTCGAGGTCTAGCAAGTTCATGGCATCGATCACTCCTCGGCCTCTTAGGTTAGAAGTCCGACTGCCCCATTCTGTAGCCCAGGCATTGAGGTCCTATGACTGCTGGTCAGCGCCCACTAGCGTGTTCAACAAGTTTTCTAAGCCTGTCCTCAAATTGGTCCAGACTTTCGCTAGGTGGAGCATGGAAGCTTTAGAAGCTCCTTTTATTTTCGCGTATGCGATGCCGCGCATTGGTACGGCTTCCCACTCTTCCATAGATAGACTAGTGTCACATTTAATAGACGCTTTGCCTAATTCAACAATTAGCAACCCTGAATTTCCCACACCAGGAAGGTATGGTTCACTCAGAAGCACTACGTCCGCATTGCACTCCCTCGCTCAGACGAGCAAAAAGGTTCTGTGCAGCTGCGCAATGGTTGACGTTGAGCTGGTTGATGTTAATGATTATGGCGGCTATTAGCTTCTTTTATGGTACTGGCTTTGAACCACGGCAGCCATATTCCAGGCACCTGAAGCATCTTATTGGACGTGACCATCCCACGGTTACTACACCCCGTTTGCTGACCGCAACGTCATCCTTCGCGCTCAACAGCACAGAGGCTATCTGGGTTCCGTTCCACATCCTGCGAAGGCCTCTCACATCTTCTGGTTTCAGGAGGATTCCCTGGGTTTGGGAGGAAACTGTGAAAATCCTCTGCCGTCGTAGCCTTGTCCAGACCGCTGCAGGTTAGCGCAGTTCTTTGCGCACCCGTACGTACCGAATCCAACTCTTTGAGCGTCCCTTGTAACTCACTCTTGAAATTGGGGATGTCTGCAGAAGCTTTCCCTTCAATTTCCAGCAGCAGTTCTGCCTGTTGCGTCCTCCTTATTTTACGCACGTGCTTGACGAAGCAAGTGCTTCCGGAGCACTTCAGCGTACGTAGCCTCGCCCGTTTTCTTCAGGATGAGCGCCTCTGGACTTTTGCGCAACCGCTTGGGCGTCACTTTCGCCCCCTCTTCGTCCTTGTTATTTTTCTTGGCGACAGACGCCCAGCTTACCGGCTTGGGTTCCTCCTTTGTGAGTACCGCCTTACCGGTGACTTTGGTGGCAGATATGAGGTTTCCCGTTTTGTCCACCTGCACTTTCGGTAATGACCGTTTGATTGGCTCCGCCTGGCTGCGCTTTGCTTTATGTGCCTTCGTATGGGTGGCCGTACTCCTGGAGGGCTACACAAGCATACGAAACCGTTACTGTGGCGACACACGCACACAAAACCGAAGCGACCGAGCAAAACCGTTTGTGTGCGGAACACGCACACGAAGACTAACGTCGACAACAACATAAATACTACGCACAAGCGGTCTTTTTGGCGCCACTTAGGCGACACACGCACATAGCACTTCTTGGTAAAGATTTCGATTTAAATTCCACCACCGATCGCAACTCTTGCACACGTCTTTATGCAATTAAGCTACACAAGAAAAATTGCAAACTGTTAATGCACTTTTTACACCCACGCAGTGGAAGCGTGCTGGGCCCAAAACCTGTTGGTATCTTCAAAATTTATTTAACGCGGATGTACAAAGTTTAGTTATTCTTTGTATTGTACTTATTGTAGACGCGTGTCTTGCCGTTGTACAGAGACCGGCATGGCTTTCGGAAGAAGACGTCAGACACTGCAATGGATGCCACAGTTCGGTGTGACCTTAGGACACAAGCATGTAGGGTATCTGGCAACCATTATCAAAATTAACTAATCCAGACTCAGTCTATTTGTTATCTTTTTCTGTTTTAAATATTTTTCGGATCATAATTATTTTTTGCGCTTTTAATTCTTCTGGGATTTTATTTTATTCAATATTGCGAAGGTTGTTGGAGGAAATGTTGACTTTGGTGGTATTTAATGATTTGAGTTCTTCAACACGGAACGGAAAGTTTGCGTTTTGAATAATTTTTGATTTTTAAATGAAGACCGGATTTTGTTTTATAACATTCTTCGATAGTTCCGTTGCAGTCGATGTCAACATTTTCTGATCTGAAACGGATTTAGAATTTCAAATGTTTTCAGTACGGGTAAATTTGATAAATTTATGTTGGCTTGTAGACTTGTTAGTCGTTGGTGGGGGACGGTCGGGTGGACGTGACTTTTCGGCGAAGATGGGCGCCGATTGTAATGATTTCTTAGAATTGTATTTATGCTATTAAACTTTCATGGTTCGACAAACTTGTATTAACTCCTCCGCTTTAAATTCCATTGTCCTCTAGTAGGTTTTAAAAATAGGGTATGTTATTAAATTCAGTCTGGATATTGTTGCGAGGGATATTATTATTTTTAATTGTTATTTGGTGTTTGTCGTTCTTGTTATAAGGATAGAATTTTTTGTTTTTTGTTTTGTTTTAGACAGCATTTTGAAATAATTATGATTATTGCAATGACTAAAATCAGTTCAGAGAATCAGTTTTAGGTTCCTTTAAGTATTTTAGGTTGTCAATATTCAGAGCCTCTTGTGATTCTAGGGTTAATATTTGGAGTCGTTTGGCTTCAATTGGAGTCATTTTAATTATTGGTATTCCTGGTTTTGGTAAAGTTCTGTAATTGTATGTAAATGTGTCGTTGTTTATTTTTATTGTTTCATTCCAAAAATGTACAATATATGTTTCATTTAGGTTGTAAGTTTCATTATTTTGGGTTATACCATATTGCCACTG
The DNA here is from genome assembly GCA_035047645.1 of Drosophila merina. NCBI lineage: Eukaryota > Metazoa > Arthropoda > Insecta > Diptera > Drosophilidae > Drosophila > Drosophila merina. The sequence goes on from JAWNPH010000042.1 coordinate 105,999, forward strand.
ACGTCGTTTAGTAGTGTCGTCGCTCGAGTGGAGTTGCCTTCAACGGCTACCCCCTTTGGATCCGAAGGAAAGGAAAGACTCTTCCGTCAGTAGTAGCTCGTTTTATTCTATTTTCGTTTTTTAAGGTTATTCAACATAAATTATTCTAATCCTATCTTACAGCAGTTTGCCCTCCAAACTCTCGTGCGACAATGTACGCTAAGTTTTCGCGGCTTCCGATGGCGGCCGACAGTGTGCCCGCACACATTTATCTACTAAATCCTATCACTATCACGAAAATACTGACTACGCCTATCGATTACACCGATCGATCCGCGACATCCCCGACCCCGTAAATAACCGATTCACTCAAATCCAAAACTGCAAGTTTAGAGACGGGTCGCATCATTGTCCTCGATAGGCCGTTGTCACTCACGCGCACCTTGGCGCGCCTGACGACTCCATCTGCTCCGCTGTAGACCTCCTCCATGATGCCCTTGCACCACTCTCGCCAAGGCGGGATCCAAGACGCAGACCATATCACCCTGGTGGATGGGCTCCGTTCTTCGGCACCACTTCTCGCAGCGCACGAGCTTAGGCAGGTACTCCATGACCCACCTCCTTCAGTAACGGAACAATCCTCCACTGCTTTCTTGTAGAGCCCTCCATGGGAAGCTAAGCATCCAATCCAGGAGTATCCAGCAGATTGGCTATTCCCTTGAGTAAGTCATTTGGCGTGAACGGCGCCTCCCGTTCCGCATCCACAGGCACATGGGTAAGCGGACGCGAATTCACAATATTCTCCGCCTCAATCAGGGGACTCTTCAATACATAGTCCTTCGGCGCAACTTCCTTCAGGGTATGACGCAGTACTCTATTGACGTACTGCACCATGCGCTCCCATACTCCGCCCTCAGACGGGTTCACTGGGCAATTGAAAACCCATTCTATGCTTCTGCTTGACAACTCACTCTGACGTGTTCTCCATTTCGAACACGTCACCAAAGCGTTTGGCTTCCCTGTCAGCTCCCACGAAGTTCTTCTTGTCGCTGCGCATTCTATGTACTGGTCCTCTGCGACAGACGAAGTTCCTGATCGCTAATATGCAGGAATCCGTCGACAGGTCATGCGCCAGCTGCAGATGAATCGCCCTTGTCGTCAAGCACGTGAACAAGGCGACCCAACGCTTCTCCTTGTGACGGGACACAGTCACCAACAGTGGCCCAAAGTAGTCCAATCCAGTGTACTTGAATGATCATCCACCCGCATCCAATCTATCCTCTGAATGGGGTCCCATTACCGGCGGCATCGGCCGCGCTCGCTGCAACTTGCACTCGTTGCACGATGCGATCACTCTCCGCATCACTCGCCCCATCTTCGTGACGCAGAATCTCGTCCGGATCTCAGCGATCGTAAAATCCACATTTTGATGCTTCATCCTGGCGTGGAAATGTCGCACAATCAGCTCTGTCAGACTGTACCTGCGTGATAGTATTACGGGCCTCCTCGCACTGTACGGCATGCACAGTCGAATGTCGCTCGAGCTGGCGACGTCCTGTCCAGTTTCCACCGACCTCATTTCATCGGGAAACGACTCCAACTGTGCCTGTCTGACCAACAGGTTCTCCGTGTCCTTACATTCTGCTGCAGTAAGGCCATATTCCTCGAGATCGCTTCTCTGCTTGCGGAATACGCGCGCAAACCGTAGAACCCAGGCCATGATCCTCACCAGGCGATTGAAGCTCGAGAATCTCTGAAACTGAATAACAAAATCGTTTGCCACGACTAATGCAAACTCACTGGGCATCTCTTCTTCATCAGGGGCATCTGGAACACGCTCCGTTCTTTCCTCAGGCCCCGGCCAGCTGGCTGCTGGCTGCCTCAAAAATGCAGGTCCTCTTAGCCACCTTGAATCCTGGCTAAGGTCGACTCCCCTCTGCGACCGCGTCGCATCATCCGCCGCATTGTCGGCCGTAGGCACCCATCTCCATTGATAAACCTTTGACGACTGCAGACTCTCCGCCACTCGGTTGCCAACAAACTGCTTATACCGGCGGTGGGTGATGTCTACACTGTGCTTCTCCTTGACAGTGTTCATCAGCCTGGTTCCGAGGACTGCTGCCTGCAGCTCCAGCCGTGGGATCGTCATTGTTCTCATCGGGGCGCACTTCGTCTTTGCACATTCGAAGCTCACCAGCACGTCGTCGTCTTCATATGTGACCGCCGCGAATGCTGCCTGACTAGCATCCACAAAGACGTGCAATTTTATGGCCCGGACTGCTCCACGCCCAAAATAATGGCGAGGACATCAGAACTGTCCTACGACGTCCATCTCCTTGCGCCATCTCTTTGCGCAGCATCAGCTTCGCTGTAATCATGAGGCAACACAGGAATCCCAAGGGATCAAACGTCGATGTCACCAGGCTCAAATATTCTCTCTTCGTAGGGGTTCGATCTCCACTCAGAACGCTGCTTGGCACTCGATGATACTCCACGTTGAATCTGAAGTCATCCGTTGCTACCTGTCAACGCATTCCGAGGATCTTTTTCTCAGCCTCACCCCATCCGACGCTCTTGACGCGTCTAGGTCCTAAAGCCGTCTCCACGGTGGGCGAGCTGGGTGAAAACTGGCATAACTCGAATCCAGCATCCGCATGTATCTCCTTCACTCGGGTCTACCCACTCGCTACGCTAATAGCCGCGCTCTTTGTAACGAAACTGTCCACATAGTCATCGACATAATGGTAGTCGGTGATACCCTTGACTGCTCTCGGATCCCAGTCCCGAAACTTCAGGGCATTCACGGTCTTCACGTAATGTGCAGCGCTCGGCGCTCACCGCAGACTCCGACTGCGCCCTCTTTGAAATGAAAGAGCACAGCTGGCAAAGGCTTAAAGTGCTGAGGCCCTTTGTTCAGCACCGAATTTACCGAGATTCCTCCAACTTTGGCTGCAGCGTCAAACACAAGCCGTACGTTGCCGAGCTTGTTGGGGTTTTCGACACCAAAATGTAGCAAGTACCATAACAGGTCGCTCCTCACCGCGACCTCATCTGGGTGTAGCCTTCTTGCGAATTCTTTAGACACGTAATCCTTTATAATCCGATCATATTCCTGGGCCAACGGCTCATTGCGCTTCAATTTCGTCTCTACGTTGACCCCAGCCTCTTGTACGCCATCTCGTAGCTCTGTGGCAGCACAACGTGGTCGTCCTTCCAGAGTAATCCCGTCTGGTAGTCTCACTGTGGTGTCTTCAAGCATCCTTTGTACCCGCACATCGTCGCTGGCTGCGACCTGTGGCGCGGGCTTCACTCCAAAGTTCTCCATGTCGAAGTAGGTTTCCACCATCTGTTCCATCGCGTCATGCACTGACACGGCAAGTAGACAGGACCTCGGTGATGGCGTAGTCGATTTCCCACTTACAGGCCCAAACACAACCCAGCCCAGCTCGGTTCTGGCCGCGTACGATCCCTTTCTAGCGAACCCCTTCGTTCTAAGTGGCAATCTGAGATGTCCGTGATCCAGGCCGATGAACAGCTTCGGAACCGCGTCGCTGTAGGTCTTCATCGGCAGACGCGCATCCCTATTCACGCCTTGGACATCCTGTCGACTCAATGTCTGCATCGGCAGACTCGGGCTCGAAACGGCATACACGATTCTCAATACGTGGCGAGTGAGCTTTCCAACTCCGCTTATCTTTAAACTCACCACGTTGGTAGGCTCTCTGGTTGCCCTACCTCCAAACCATTGGATATTTAGCTGACGACGCTCTCCCTGCACTCCAAGATCTCTTCGCAGCTCGTCATCGATCATCGTGACGGAGGATCCATCATCTAGGAGCGCATACGTATCCACTTTCCGTCCAGCTCAGTACAGCGTAACTGGCAGTGTACGGAACAGTAGGCGGTCTCCTTCGGCGTCGACGCAACTCAAATTCCTCTGCATGGGCGCTTCCGCTTCACGCGGAGCTCCTCTCTCCAGGCTGTTTCTGGGAACGGCTGGCTGCTGGTTCCCCTCTTGGTTCCTGTGACCATATCGCACCGAATGCATCCTGGCCGGGCTGCGCCTGAGAACTGCTGGCTGCTGGTTCCCTCCGTGGCGTCTGAAACCACCTCGCTGCTGCGGCCTTCGCTCCTCGTCCGCGCCATGTAGCAGACGGTGATCCATCATTCGGCATCCATTGATCTGGCATTCACCTCGCATATAGCAGGATCAAGCGATGTGCCCGCTTCGTAGGCATGTAAAGCAGAGTCGGTGGCTCTTCACAATCCTCCACCTTCCCGGCGGCAAAGCTTTGACGAATTCTCTGCAACTCGTGATTCCATGTTGTCCTCCACAGATTGGACCACCTCCATGACGATCATCATTTTGATCGCCTTCGTTATGGTCGATGCTCGCATGCAAAACTCGACGCCTCGGCTCCTTTCTCTCGACGTCCAAAACCGTGCACACCACGTTTGCGTACTCCTGTAGCCACGCGCTGAAGTGGACAACAGTGGGAAAGGGCACAATCGTTGCAGCATGCTTGGCCCAGTCCACTCGCTTGCTCGTAGCTCCTCCATGAGGGTTGGGTTCTCCAGGTGCTGCTCCGCCTTCGCCGACTGCAAGAAGGCCGCGAGGTTACTCACTCGGGTAGCGAAGGGAATGATCTTCGCTAAATTGTGCTCCGAAATTGGCTGCACCTCTCGCACGCTGTTCAGCTGGCTGCGTATAAGCTGCTTCGGTCGGCCGAACCTAAAGCGCAGCTGCTCCATCACTGCGCTGACATTCCCTGGATGAATTAGCAGGGCCTTCACTGTCTTACGGGCTTCATCCTTCAGCGCCTTTAGCAGTCTCTGGTTGTTCTCCAGATCCGTGCAATTGTACGCTTGGGTCGTCTCCACGAACGCACAGCTGAAGATCGGCCACTCCTCGGCGTGTCCTCCAAATGCAGGCAAGTCCGGAAGCTTCCTTGGCCCATATGCTCCCTGGGTTCCATTCGGCGTCATGGCGGCGTAGGATCCAACAAATGGCGAGCTGTTGCCACATTGTGGACGCTCACGCCCGGTAGCACGAATCCATGCGCTGGCTGCGCAGTGCTTGTTGCACACAGCGGCTCCACAAATTGTTGCAAGTTGTTAGCATTGGCGGTCTACTCCAAGATGGCGTCAGCGTGCAGGCCGCACCGCTCGCGCCTCACCGTTATAGGGCACCGACCCGACCTCGTTATGTAAGGCCTCTCCGTTAGATGTGGGTAATGGCGGGCCGCTCCAAGATGGTGGCCGACTTGACGCTCCACTGTTGGCGCCAACTGCGCTTGGGCCAACTGCGATTGGCGCACAAGTGGCGGTGCTCACACTTCGCAGGGCTTTAACTTTTTCCAGCTCCTTCTCCAACGCTGCGTTCTCTCCATAAGATCCAACGTGAGGGGCTGGTTCATCTCCGGCGCTGGGCTCGCAGCTGTGACGGCAGTACTTCTAGGTTGGGAAGCTACTGTCACCGTAGTGGGCGGGCAAGAAATCGTCGCCGCCGTGATATTCACCCGCGGCCGGGTAACTGCTCCACTACTCACTGGCTGCTGATCCGCTGTCGTTGTTATAGGGGTGGCTTCCCCTCCATTCAGCCGGGCACTCTTCCTGGGGGAATGCTTCAATATGGCGGCGCCTGTGCGCGCTCCGGCCTTCGATGCTTGGCGCTCTTTGCGCCTCGTGACCGCTGGCTGCGACGCTCCACTGCGACTTCTCGTCCGCTACCCAGTCGTACCGACGCTCGGCGCAACTCCTTTGCCAGTACGTAGCGGTGGCTGCGCTCGCAAACCCTCCTCGCTGGCCGTCTAAACCGTCACTCCAGCTCCTAGCGACTCTTTAACTGGCCGTCTAAGCCGTCATTCCAGCGCAAGTTGCGCTTGCAGTCTCCCTCGGACTGCGAATAAAAGATGTCGTCACTCGAGTGGAGTTGCCTTCAACGGCTACCCCCTTTGGACTCTTCCGTCAGTAGTAGCTCGTTTTATTCTATAATCGTTTTTTAAGGTTATTCAACATAAATTATTCTAATCCTATCTTACCGCAGTTTGCCCTCCAAACTCTCGTGCGACAATGCACGCTAAGTTTTTCGCGGCTTCCGATGGCGGCCGACAGTGTGCCCGCACACATTTATCTACTAAATCCTATTACTATCGCGAAAATACTGACTACGCCTATCGATTACGCCGATCGATCCGCGACAATACATTTAGTCTGAATTACATTAATAGTTTTTGCTTATTACAAATTTTTATATTATTTGAGATTTTACAATCATTTGCTATTCTAAGCATTCAATTTTCGGATAAAAATTGATCCTTACTTTCTAAATGTACGATGGATTTATTTCCTTTTAAGGTTTTGTTAGTATATTTTTGTAAACAGTTTTTTCTAATTTTGGAACTTTTATACTATAGTTAATTGTAGTTTTATTATGTAGTTCGGATACGTCAACCAATTCCAGCATTTCTTCAACAGATCAATAAGTAATATTACTGTTTTTGAATATTCTGTAGACTTAATCTATTTCTAAATCGTTTAAAAGGAAAGAGTTTTTTACATTTAATTTTGACCATTGAATTGCATATTTTACGTTAATAATTTCTTCCCTTACTAATCTGACTTGGTTTTGTAAGTTGATATGGTAACTATATCTTCATTAAATTGATCATCTTTTCTGATGGAATTTGACAATCAATCCAATTGATTGATCTACGATATCGGTCTTTAAATGTGAGGGTACTTAATGCAGACAAAGCTTGAACTGCGTAAGAGTGTGAAAAAAGTACATATTTCTTTTACATTTCGAAATTTTTTTTTAATTCGTTTTCCATTTGTTGGTGAGAGGAAAGTGATCAGAGCCCGAAGTGTCAACACGTTTTTGTTTATTTATAAGTTTCCCGAAAAAAAAAATAAATAAATAAATACATTTTTCCGGAAAATAAAACAAAAACTAATTAGTTAACACAATTAAAGTCGCGAAACTGCATTAATAGCGATCGGTTGTGTCTGCACCAAGCTCCGTTTTTGGACGCCGCAGCTAGTGGAGTCGGCAAAAAGCTGTAAAATAAAGCAACAAAACAGCTAGCAAAATAAGTGCACGCTGCCCATCGGGCATAGCCCCTCCACCGGCGCGCAGCCACACAAGAGGGGCTTGTTGTTGATTTCGTTTGGGGCGAAAACGAAAAATATAACATTTCCAAATGGCTGAAAGGAAATCTGCTTCTGACTCGCTGCGTAATAATAAGCAGACTTTGCAAGAAAAAATTTACCACGTTGCTGGCAAAACCCCATCCGAGCTTCGAGCTGCTTGCAGAACTAACCAAACTGATATTGGCAATACCACGACCAGCACCAGGACCTTCACCAGTGTAAACAGCACAAGCACTGACACCATGGCAACTGCTACAAGCAAACTTTGCTCTGGTTTGAACCCGGAAAAATACGATCAATCGTCGCTTCAGTGCTCTTCTGCTGCCCCGCGTGTCACTACTGACTTAGCTACAGTGATCAGTGGGGCCGCACCAAAAATGTTGCAGGCCCAAGTGCAAAAAAGCATGAAAAGAAAAAACGCAAAGCCTTCTTCACCCATCGCAAGTGTTAAGAGAGCGACTTGAGAAGCTGACCTTCCAAGCTCTAGCAACAGGTTCGCGCTACTTGACATGGAAGTAGAAGCTGAAGACACAGCAGAGAATCAACAGGACGAAATAACTGTTGAAAGCAACGACCCTTCCCAGCCCGAACAAGTAAGAAAAATGGAAAAGCCACCTCAAATTGTTGTCCCGGACTGCAGCATAAATGACCTCTTTGAGTTCATAGGGGAAGTCACTAATGTGAACAATGTGGTCACCAAGAGCAACCTAGGAACCACCAGAATTTTCCCAAAGGATAGTGACACCTACAGGGCTATTGTTGACCATCTGGACAGACATTGTGTGGAGTTCCACACATACCAAATGCAGACAGAAAAGCCGCATCGAATTGTTGTCAAGGGCCTACACCACAGCACTCTAAACATGGATATCAAAGATAGTCTGCAAAAGTACGGCTTTGAGGTACTCCACATTCATAATCCTGCATCCAGGGCTAATAGGGAAGAGAAGCTAAATCTCTTCTTAAATAAACATCAAACCGTGCACTACGATAAATGACGTCTTCAAAATCACAATCCTCTGCAGACAAAAGGTGAGGGTGGAGCGAATGAGAAAAGCCACAGACGTCGCACATTGCAAACGGTGCCAGCGGTACGGCCACACTGCCAGATATTGCTGACGACACCCCAATTGCGCCATATGTGACGAGGGTCATCAAACAAGTGAGTGTATACGCCCCCTTGACGCAACACCTACCTGCTTCCATTGTTCAGGAGCTCATAAAGCGAGCTACAAAGGCTGCAAGTCGTACCAGGAGTATCTTCGTCGGTCATCGGAGTCTCCAAAAAAATCGGCAACCGAAACTAGATCACTTAATGGCAATGTGGCCAATCAATATTCTCCTACAAGGTACGTGCAGGAATTTCCTGTGCTTGGCCCCGCTAGAATAGCAAGGAAACAAGTGCCCCAAATTGCATTCCAACCAGCAACACAGCAGATGACACCACGAAGCTACAGTGCCCGCACAAGTGTCTCCTATGCAGCAGTCGCAACTTCAGTGCCAAGCAATTCTGGAAATGCTCAACGTACTTTGACCTATCCTCAAACGCAGCTAAGTCCACAACAACAACAGCCGATCGATGTCCAGTCGCTGCAGCAACTGCAGCAACAGCAGTTTCAGGAATGGCAACAGCACCGCCAGCAGCAGCAGCAACAGCAGTTTCTCATGTGGCTCCAACAGCAACAACAAGAACAACAACAGCAAAATAAGCTAGCTAATGAACGCCTTGCACGGCTAGAAATAATAGTGACTGAGATGGCCAGCACCATGAAGCAATGGGCTGGAAATCAGATCAACGCTACAGCCTCGCCTTGAACTCACTTAAAGTTCTCATCTGGAATGTCAACGGCATTTCAGGAAAAGTTGGAGAAGTCGAACTTTTTGCACACAACAACGACATTGATATCCTTCTCTTGACTGAAACCAGATTAAACCGCGGTGGAATTGTTTGAGTCTTTGGATACACCATCTATCCTGCCTACAAGCCATCTTCCAATAGGCACAGTGGAGGACGAGTGGCGGTGCTAATCAGGACTGCTCTCCGACATTTTCCCCAAAGGGCAATAGAGACGCGCAGTATACAAATGTCATCGGTGAAAGTTGCTACGGGTCTTGGTGATATGGAGTTCAGTTCCATCTACTGCCCTCCAGGAAACAGAATACGGGAAAGTCTCTTCACCAGTATACTTCGAAAATGTGGACAAAGGTACCTGGTTGGTGGCGATTTGAACGCACGACATTGGCTATGGGGCGACACCTGCAACTCCCCTAGGGAACAAAAACCAGCTGAAGCCATCTCCGCCACCGGGGCAAAGATTCTTGCCACGGGAGCCCCTACCAGATACCCATACGTCACCACACATACGCCCACATGTATTGATTTTGCCGTCCACCATGGAGTACCGGACTACTGCGCGAGTATTACCCAAAATTGGGATTTAGAGTCTGACCATCTGACCCTCGTAGTCACCATAGATACCAATGGGATTAATGCTCGCTCTAATGCAAGGTTGATCAGCAATCGAACTGACCTAACTCTATTTCACCGGAATCTGAAGAGCTCCATCCATCTTGAAACGGAGCTGAATTCTGGGGAGGATATAGAAATGGGAGTGGAAATCTTCACCAATAATATCCACAGGGCTGCTGCTGCATCCACTTCACCTGCGAGCCCACTAAAGCCGACAAAATATGGCGTCACACTCACCAGAGAGGCAAAAGAGCTACTGGCTGCAAAAAGGCGCCTACGAAGAAAAGCGATTCGAACCCAAGACCCTTGGGATCGAATCCTGTGGAACCGAGCAGCCAAGCGACTACGGATCCTCTTAAGGGAGCTCAGAAATAACTTCTTTGAGCACAAGCTATTCTCGATGGACTACACTGTTGACGCCAATTACTCACTATGGAAATGCACAAAGGCTACGAAAAACCAGCCGTTTGGACAGGTCCCAGTTAGGCATCATGGCGGCGACCTTGCACAGAATGAAGAGATACAGGCAAACATATTTGCTCAACACCTAGAGGCTAGATTCACCCCACACAACGTTGCTACGCTGGCCGATATCGAAGAGACACAGGAGAGCTTGCAAACCCCGCTCCAGATGTCCCTCCCCATCACGCCAATCAGAGTTCAGGAGATTACCGAATCCATCAAAGCTCTTCCGAAAAACAAGGCTCCTGGCATGGACAGACTATGCCACGTCACACTGAAGGCCCTGCCAAATCGTGCGATCCTCTACATGGCACTTATTTTTAATGCTATGCTAAGGATTCAGTTCTTCCCTTCCCAATGGAAAATAGCGGCAATCCACATGATCTATAAGCCAGGCAAGCCGAAAGACGACCCGGAATCCTATCGGCCAATAAGTCTTCTCCCCTCTATATCAAAGGTATGGGAAAGACTCATTGCTAAACGACTTAGTGGGATTATAACTCAGTGCGGAATTGTGCCGGACCATCAATTTGGATTTCGAGAGGGACACGGCACTGTCGAGCAGGTTCACAGGGTTACGCAGCACATTCTACAGGCATTTGATAATCTTGAATACTGCAACTCAGTTTTTATGGATTTTCAATAAGCCTTTGATCGGGCACGACGGCCTCCTTTGCAAGGTGAAAGATTTACTACCAGCACCATATTACTCGCTCCTAAAGTCCTACCTGGAAGGGCGGGTATTTAAAGTCAAGATCCGGGACACTTACTCTGCGCCTGCCCAGATGAGAGCTGGAGTCCCGCAAGGCAGTGTTCTTGGCCCGCTCCAGTACTCATTTTATACTGCAGACTTGCCCGTACCCGATGATGACTACATGGAAGACCCCTCGAAGGCTCTAATTGCCACATATGCAGACGACATTGCCCACCAATCCAAATGGAAGGACAGATCCTGGAGCAACAAGCAACGGTGAAGTATCTTGGCATTAGTCTTGACAAGCGACTCACTTTCTTGCCGCATCTTAAAGCCACTCGCAAGAGGTGCGTCCTAAGACTTCAGCAATTACGTTGGCTGCTGAGCAGAAAGAGCAGTATGTCACTTAGGGTGAAGAGAAATGTGTACGCTCAGTGTGTCGCCCCAATCTGGCTCTATGGGCTGCAAATTTGGGGGATTGCAGCAAAATCTAACTGCAATCGCATCCAGGTACTGCAGAATCGTACCCTAAAGCAGATAACCAACTGTCCTTGGTATGTACGGAATTCAACTTTACACCGAGACCTCAATCTGCATACTGTGGAGGAGCAGATCAATAGACACACCAGCAGGTACAGAGATCGACTCACTACCCATCGCAGCGAACTAGCCAGGAATTTACATCCGGCCAGGCCGCTTAGAAGGCTAAAAAGACAAGGCTTCGTGAAGACGCTTCCCCCTCCACGAACATAAATCCCCGTTTCACCCTCCATTATCATAAATCCCCGTGCTAAGCGCTCGGCGATGGGCTTATTAAAAATAATTTTTTTTGTTTGTATTGTTAAGGTGCAAAATTGTAGCACGGTTTCAACACTTAAATAATAACAATAAAAAAAAAAAAAAAAAAAATTTGTTGTAGATCTATTAAGTAATTAATTAACTAATTTAGTGGTTCCTATTTGTAATTTGTCTACTTCTTTATAGATATAGATAGTGCCTCGGTGTAGTTAGTAATTTCCATGCTTGCCTAGCCCATTGGCAACAAAATTAATATTAAGAAACTGCCCCGACTGCCCCATTCTGTAGCCCAAGAATTAATGTAACCTCCTATGACTGCTGGTCTGCGCCCACTAGCATGGTCAACAGGCTCTTCAAGCATATCCTCAAATTGCTCCGGACTGTCGCTAGGTGGAGCATAGAAGCTGTAGAAGGCAACTTCTTTTATTTTCATTGTCACATTTAATAGCCGCTTTGCCTAATTCAACAAGTAGCACCCCTGAGTTTCCCACACCATAAAGGTATGGTTCAGCGCTCCCTCGCTGTCTGAGCAAAAAGGTTCTGTGCAGCTGAGCAATGGTTGACGTTGAGCTGGTTGATGTTAATGATTATGGCGGCTATTAGCTTCTTTTATGGTTTTGTAGGTGGCTTTGTAGCTGGAGCATGCGAAACCACCTGTCGCATGGTTCTTGTCCACTTTGCTGCTGCAGATCAGGCATATTGGCGGCGCTACGCATCCCTTTGCCTTACGCCCATACTCGCCGCATCGCAGGCAGTAGTCCGAGCCGTCGACTGACTTGCACTTAGAATCACGGCTGCCGTATTCCAGGCACCTGAAGCATCTTATTGGATGAATATCCTGGACAATGCGGCAACGTGACCATCCCTCGGTTACTACACCCCGTTTGCTGACCGCAATGTCATCCTTCGCGCTCAACAGCACAGAGGCTATCTGGGTTCCGTTCCACATCCTGCGAAGGCCTCTCACATCTTCTGGTTTCAGGAGGATTCCCTGGATTTGGGAGGAAACTGTGAAAATCCTCTGCCGTCGTAGCCTCGTCCAGACCGCTGCAGGTTAGCGCAGTTCTTTGCGCACCCGTACGTACCGAATCCAACTCTTTGAGCGTCCCTTGTAACTCACTCTTGAAATTGGGGATGTCTGCAGAAGCTTTCCCTTCAATTTCCAGCAGCAGTTCTGCCTGTTGCGTCCTCCTTATTTTACGCACGTGCTTGACGAAGCAAGTGCTTCCGGAGCACTTCAGCGTACGTAGCCTCGCCCGTTTTCTTCAGGATGAGCGCCTCTGGATTTTTGCGCAACCGCTTGGGCGTCACTTTCGCCCACTCTTCGTCCTTGTTATTTTTCTTGGCGACAGACGCCCAGCTTACCGGCTTGGTTTCCTCCTTTGTGGGTACCTTTGTGGGCCTTCGTCTGGGTGGCCGTACTCCTGGAGGGCTACACAAGCATACGAAACCGTTACTGTGGCGACACACGCACACAAAACCGACGCGACCGAGCAAAACCGTTTGTGTGCGACACACGCACACGAAGACTAACGTCGACAACAACATAAATACTACGCACAAGCGGTCTTTTTGGCGCCACTTAGGCGACACACGCACATAGCACTTCTTGGTAAAGATTTCGATTAAATTCCACCACCGATCGCAACTCTTGCACACGTCTTTATGCAATTAAGCTACACAAGAAAAATTGCAAACTGTTAATGCACTTTTTACACCCACGCAGTGGAAGCGTGCTGGGCCCAAAACCTGTTGGTATCTTCAAAATTTATTTAACGCGGATGTACAAAGTTTAGTTATTCTTTGTATTGTACTTATTGTAGACGCGTGTCTTGCCGTTGTACAGAGACCGGCAAGGCTTTCGGAAGAAGACGTCAGACACTGCAATGGATGGCACAGTTCGGTGTGACCTTAGGACACAAGCATGTAGGGTATCTGGCAACCATTATCAAAATTAACTAATCCAGACTCAGTCTATTTGTTATCTTTTTCTGTTTTAAATATTTTTCGGATCATAATTATTTTTTGCGCTTTTAATTCTTCTGGGATTTCATTTTATTCAATATTGCGAAGGTTGTTGGAGGAAATGTTGACTTTGGTGGTATTTAATGATTTGAGTTCTTTAATACGTAACGGAAAGTTTGCGTTTTTAATAATTCTTGATTTTTGTAAATGAGGCCGGATTTTGTTTTATGACATTTTTTGATAGTTCCGTTGCAGGCGAAGTAAACGACATTTTCTGATCTGAAACGGATTAAGAATTTCAAATGTTTTCAGTACGGGTAAATTTGATAAATTTATGTTGGCTTGTAGACTTGTTAGTCGTTGGTGGGGGACGGTCGGGTGGAAGTGACTTTTCGGCGAAGATGGGCGCGGGCCCATCTTAGACTCAGCACTTGCAATAATTGTAGCCGGGCGTCTGTTAATGATTTCTTAGAATTTTATTTATGCTATTAAACTTTCATGGTTCGACAAACTTGTATTTAACTCCTCCGCCTTAAATTGCTATTTGTCCTCCTCTCAAGAAACGTCTCCAGCGTGAGTTCATCAGGACCAATGATCCAATAATTGACAGACTGTATCGAAGGATATCAAATCGGGTGAGAAAAGTACTGGCAAACCTGAAAAGAGAAGCAACTGACGCGTTCCTCGGGAAAGCTACTATCAATGAAAACTCAAAATTCGCGCTCTGGAAGCTCACGAAGAGATTCAAGAGACAAGTTGTTCAGAAGTTTCCAGTTCGTAACCCAGATGGCACTTGGGCAAAATCACCTCAGGACAGAGCTGAAGCGTTTGCCAGTAACCTGGAGGAAAGATTCCAGCCGTTCGAGACAGCATCGCCAAGACGAGTACAACTGGTTGCTGAATCCCTAGAAGCCCCATTGCAGATGGCTCTTCCTGTAAAGCCTATTAAACTCACGGAATTGGAAGATGATATCAAATCCCTTCCTGGTGCGGATCACATCGATAACCGCTCCATTAAGCATCAGCTTGTGGGGCATCAGCCCCACAGAGCTTTGTTATTCCCTGAACTGATTTTCTCTGCTCTTCGACTGGGACACTTCCCAAGCGCCTGGAAGAAGGCGAATATCATTATGCTCCATAAAAGTGGGAAGCCAGCAGAGGAATTAGACTCCTATGGCCCTATAAGCCTGCTTCCAGCATTTGGCAAATTACTTTAGAGGTGCATCCTGAGAAGAATGCTCGAGTCCCGAAAGGTCCAGAAAGCTATTCCGAAGTTTCAGTTTGGTTTTAGACTCAGGCATGGCACACCTGAACAGCTACACCGCGTAGTAAACTTTGTACTGGAAGGTTTCCATGGAAAGGAGTACGTCGTTGGAGCTTTTCTGGACATCCAGCAGGCTTTCGACAGAGTGTGACATGAAGGACTTCTGCACAAGCTTAAAAGCCTACTAAATCCTCAGCTCTTTTTGATAATAAAAAGCTTCCTCCACGAGCGATCCTTTAAAGTAGTACAGGAGGGACTGTCCTCCCAAACATAAAGAGTCAGAGCAGGTGTACCCCAGGGAAGTGTGTTAGGTCCAACACTATATAGCCTGTATACGCACGACATGTCCTCAGCTGACAACATGTCGCTTACAGATCCCAATGACCTGCTAGTTGCCACCTTTGCTGATGACACTGCAGTCCTGGCCAGAGATACTTGCGTCTATACAGCCACTGATCCGCTTCAGCTTTATCTAAAAAAATTTGAGAGCTGGGCCCTACGCTGGAACATTGCAGTCAATCCGGAAAAGTGTGTTTCCGTGACGTACGCCCGTAGAAAGACGACGTAAGAAAAGACACATCACCTGGTGTGTTTCTGCATGGAGAGCTCCTCACACAATCGAACGCCCACAAATACCTCAGTGTCGCTCTGGATAAGCGACTTACATTTCAACGCCATGTAACGGATGTAACTGGGCGGCTCAAAACAAAGGCGAACAGCATGGCTTGGCTCCTTAGGCCTGGAAACAAACTTTCTATTTCCAACAAGGCCAAAATTTATAAGGTTATCTTGGCTCCTATTTGGAAATATGGCATCCAAGTGTATGGCATCGCCACAAAGTCGCACCTCAACAAAACTCGTGTGGCGCAGTCGCAAATCTTGCGTAAACTATCTGGAGCGGCTTGGTACATCCGCAACAAAGACATTGAACAAGAGCTGAAGGTACCAAGGATTAGGATGTCATAAACAAATAAGCAACCGCGTACGTAAATAAATTTGGAATCCTCCCAAACCAGTTGGCTCGAAAACTCTTGATGAGGAGACGTGCATTGGGACTGAGGTAGAGGTGCCGAAACATCGATGTTTCCAAACATCCAAGGATGTGCCTATCCTTGGAACTGTTCTCGTTTCATAATGTCCAAAACGCTTCTTGAAGAGGCCACTTAAAGCGTCAAGGGCGGCAATAACTTCTTGGGTTTTAAATTTATTTTGAAATGAGGAAACTTCCAAAAACATTTGCCATATTATGGGTACCACGAGCGATATGGTGACATACTTTCCACCTGATATTTTTTTTGTTGCTCTTTCAAAAGGCCGAAGAAACTGGCACACCTCTTCCAATGCATTAATCTCCTCTGCGGAGAAAGGCGAGGGAGCCTTTGGAATTTCCAGCAATACTGTCGACAGTTCTGTTTTTGTGAGTAAAATTCTCTCAATCATTAAAAACGCACTGTCCCACCGGGTTGGTACCTCTTTGATGAGTGAGAGAGGGTCAGCGACGTTTTGGGCATCCTTAAATTTCGCCATAGCCGTGGAGCTTCGCTTCATAAAAGCAACAATTGCTTTACATTTATTTAATAAAACTTGCAGGTTTTCCATTTTGAGTATATCCTGCACCAACAAATTTATAGTGTGTGCAAAACACGGGAAATGTTTCATTTCTAAATGCTCACAGGCTTTTTTTTATTGTTGCGTCGTTGTCGGTGACAATAGTTACCACTTTTTGTTGTAGCTCCCACTCAATCAAAATTTGGCGAACTGTGTCAGCTATGTTAACTGCCAAGTGATTGGTGGTGGTCAAAAGTGGTGCTGTTGACAACGTGGCTGAAAGAAGCTGGAAATCTGCGTTGACGAAATGGCAATTCACAGTTATATAAGCTTCGTTTGCTCTGGAAGTCCATCCATCCATTGTGATACCCACGTATTGGATCCCGTCAAGTTTGCATTTCAGGTTTGACTTAATTTCATTATAGATTTTCGAAAGCATTACTTCTCGAAAAAAGGTCCTGCCTGGCATTTTGTACTTGGGATCCAAGATTTTTATTACGCCACGGAATCCCTCCCTTTCTACAACGCTAAACGGTTCCACGTCTCGCGCAATCATTACCATAATAGCTCTGTCAATTTTGTCCTTCTTTGCCGCATCTGGCGGGTACTCTGAATTTATATTCAAGTATTCAGTCAACCCCGTAGATCCACTCACCGTTTCATCAGTGTTTAAATTTGGATGAATCCTTCTAAGGTATTGTATTTCCCGCGGTTTTCAAAATTTTTCCACAGTTTGAGCATATTGCCTTGTTTTTTTCTGACGTTTTTTTAAAGTGCTGCCAAACACTAGATCCCTCTCGTTTCCTCATTGGAGGCGGACTCTCATTGTTTTCCTTGTTTGTTACTAAATCATACAAAATATAAAACATACAATAAGTAAATGTGGTCTCATGTCATATACTAAATTACTTACGTTTTAAAAATTTGTCCATCGGCTTGCGTCGCTTTCACAACCAATCAAAAACCGCCTGAATATATGACAGCAAACTAATAATTGAAGTTGAATTAATTAAAATAGTTTAACAAAGTCTATCCAATTTCATAACTGTTTCTTCTTCTTCTTCTTGGACAGTGATGAACCTAAAAACATCGATAGTCGATTAAGAACATCGATGTTAGCATCGATGTTTCGGCACCTCTAGACTGAGGGCGAGAGGGAGGCTCCTGCGCATTCACCAAACAGATCTCCCGAGAAGATATATAAATTAATTGATTAAATTTATTTCTTGCCTTTAGACTCCCTAATTAGGTTTAAGTATGTACAATTTAACCAGTTTTCTGGTATGTTTTTTTTTTATATTAACTCTGCTTTTATTTATTGGATCCTTTTAAATAAGAGCTAACAATAAGTTTAAAAATCTTAACTTATACAATTTTTTCCTAAACAGTCGTTTTAACTGTTCCCTGATTAAGTGTCCCTAAAGATTTCTTCGCTGGGTTGGTAGGTCCCTTCGTCGGAGACGGGAACGACTGCTGAGCTGGGTTAGATTTCTTGCTAGGTGGTTGGGGTGCGAGGAAAGCTTGCCATGATATTTTTTCGTAAGCTCTTTGATTTAATTGGTGACTGTTGGAATATTCAAATCTCGATGGATGTTTTCGTTTCGAACATACCACGGTGCCCCAGTGATAGTTCTCAGGCTCTTTGTCTGTGCTCGCTGTATGATGTCGATATTGCTGTTGCTGGCGTTGCCCCATAGCTGTGCACCATAGGTCCAGATTGGTTTCAGTACTGCATTGTAGAGTAAGACCTTGTGGTCCAGGCTGAGCGGAGAGCCAGCGTTGATGAGCCAGTGTAAGTTGTTCGCTTTGATCTTAAGATGAATTTTTTTCGCTTCAATGTGCCTGCGCCATGTGAGTCTACCCAGCGAAACCAGGGATGAAGGACGTGCGCCTCTATGCCATATAACAAGGAAGGGAGTACAACCAGGCTCCACATCCTGCTCACCGACGAAATAACTTGACTGGCAGTCCCGGTGAGCTTGTTAAGGACAGAAGAGCATACGGAGGTTTTTGATTTTAGTATGTAGGCATAATCTATACTAGGAGGGTTATGAATCGTGCATGCCACCTATGGACGGTAGGTGGTATCTTTGGAAGATTTTAATTTTCCTACCGTAAGGCATAATAAAAAAAAAAAAAAAAATGTGTGGTGTAATCCTAAGTACGCTACCTCATCTGCTTTCGGGAGTGGTATGTTGTTCATCAAAAGTGGTGGGCAATCATGTCTGTTTAGCGTAAATGTCACGTGCTTGCATTTTTCCTCGTTTACTTTTATTCGCCAGTCAGAGAGCCACTTCTCAGTGGCTATGAGGTGCAATGCCAACTGTGCTGTAGCTTGGATTTTGGGCCTTGAACGGCTAAGGATAGCTGTATCGTCAGCAAACGTGGACTGTTAGACGACTATTTGTAAGAATGTCAGCAGTATAGATGAGGTATAAAGTAGGCCCCAGAACGCTGCCTTGGGGGACTCCAGCCTTAATTTCGTAGTCAGTGGAAGTAGCAGTGTTGCACCGAACTGCTTTCTGTCATATAGAAATGACTTTAGAAGTTTGTGTGTGCTTTCGGGTAGAGCTGTTTTAACTTTAAACATTAGGCCGTCTAGCCAGACTCTGTCGAATGCTTGGGATACGTCTAGAAATACGGCTGTACAGTATTCTCGATTTTCAAATGCAGTTCTTATCTCAGCTGTTATTTGATTCATCTGTTCAATGGTTCCGTGGCTTTCGCGAAAGCCAAATTGATGGGCTGGGATTATATTGTGGGCTTTCAGGTGTGGATTCAGTCGGATTAGCAGGCATTTTCCGAATAGTTTCAATATACATGAGAGTAAACTTATTGGTCTGTAGGATGAGGGAACTGTGTGGTCCTTACCAGGCTTCGGAATCATTATGATAATCGATCTCTTCCATCGTTGTGGAGAGTAGCCAAGTTTTGTGATGGCATTAAAGAGCTGCTTTATGTACCGAACTGCAGAATGTGGCAGCTCTATGATCATTTCCGGGGTAATAAGGTCTAAGCGGGGGGATTTTTTCGGGCTGAGATTTTCTTTAATTATGTTAGATATTTCTTTTGGGCGAAACACAATTGGGGTGTGTTGCTGGATGCCGTTTTCGTTTGAAGTCGGTAGCGGAAATGTGCTAGAAGCCTCGTTTGGCGCAAATACATATTGTAGGTGAGCGGTAAATGTGGTGGCTCTGTCTGCATCACTACGTGCCCAGCCGCCTGAGGAATTCCTTATGGGCAAAACGGTTTCAGTCGGTGGGCGAAGGGTTGAGTGGGCTCCCCACAGTGACATATGTTTAATACCTGTTGGTAAAAGTTGCTTTATATATCGGCTCTGGGCGTATTCTTCCTCTTGTTTCAGAGCGTTGGTCAGCTTCTTTGTGGCTATTTTTAGCTTTTGTTTTGCAGATGGTGATCTGGAAGATTGCCATTCTCTACGTAAGCGTCGTTTTGCGTGGACTAGTTGCTCGATATGTGCGTTAGTCTTATTCGGATTAATTATAACGTTTGTGGTTTTAGGTGTTGCATTTCGAGCTGATTCCGTAAGAATGGATTTCCAGTGTTCCTGTGCAGCTCTCTATATCAGGTTCAGTATTGAGTTTTGGGTTTAGCTCAATGTGTGAACTTATACATTTTTTATACCTAAGCCAATTCGTTTTGTGCGAAGTCAGTCTGTAAGGTGGTTTTACGTTTTCTGCGTACCGGCTGAGATGAATTAGCACAGGCGAGTGATCAGATGACAGATCTGGTAGACATTCAGCTCTAACGAAACTGCGAGGAATATTTTTCGTGACTGCGAAGCCAATCAAGTCAGTCAGCTTATTGAGGTCTGATGGCCAGTATGTGGGACTCCTAGGGGAAACATGATTAAGTTTATTAGTGGTTTTAATTAAAGCCTTATAAAGCTGTTTTCCTTTTGAATTCACAAGGCGCGACCCCCAGTGAGTATGTTTAGCATTGTAGTCGCCTGCTGCAATGAAGTGTGGTCCTAGTGCATGGAAGAAATCCAGGAATTGGTCTTCCAATATTGTGAAACGAGGGGGGCAGTATACGGCCGCTAGTGTGGGGTGAGTGTTGTCCTCCAGCTGTATATTGATAGATGTGGCCTGTAGATGAATTTCAGCAAACTCTTTGTAAAAATGGTGCTTCATACGGTTCCTAATTAGAATGCCGGTCCCACCATGTGCTCAACCATCGGGGTGATTTGTACCATAGAAGTTGTAATCTCTTTTTTGAAAATTGTATTTGCTTGTAAGATGAGTCTCCAAAAGAAGCATTACGTCGATATGCTTCTCATGTAGGAATTGAGCTAGCTCAAGTTTGCGCTGTGAGACTCAATTGGCGTTCCACGTAGCTATGCGTAAGGTAGCCATTATTTATGTTGATTGTTGGGAGACAAGCATTTGTATCAATAGGTTTTGATTGCGCATCATGTCTTGAATGGTGGTTCGCATAAATGTCATGATTTCCATCATGCTCTATTGTAAGGCTTGGATTATAGCTTCAGTTTTCGTTTCTTGCTGCTCTATAGATGGCCTATAGTTTTGTTGTGTGTTCAATTTTGTGTGTTCTTCATGTGAGGTTTGGGAGTTTTGGGTTGGAGGTGTCATACCTGATTTTAAAACGTTTGCAAAACTTATCTTGTTAGTGCTTGGTATAGTCCAGGGAGCAATACTTGTTGGTTTCGAAAAAAGTACTTCTGGATTTGTTTCCGATGGTATCAGCGTAGCTGTTCCTTGGTGTACCCGTGCCGTGTTCATTCTTTTGTGGAGACGGGTTTTCAGCTCTTTGTAGATTGGACAGCCTCTGTAGTTTGCTGTGTGATTACCCCCACAGTTACCGCACTTTTTCGCGCTTGCATTTTCTTTATTAGCTTGGTAGTGTGTGGGGACGTGGAGATCTCCACAGACACACACTGGGCGAAGTGTGCAATACGATCTCGTATGGCCATATTCTTGGCAGTTCATACATTGAACAGGAGTGTTACGTTTATGCGGCTCTTCTACTGTAATCCTACGGTGCAGAAGGAGCTGGAGTTTATAAATTGGATGAACCTCGTTTTTTTTTAGGTGCTTGTTTTCAGGTTCAAGCTCAATCTTAAGGAGTGGTTGCGGCTGCCTGTTTCTATTTTTAATATTGTGTGCGCTTTTAACGCAAAATCCCTTTTCCTTTAGCGCCTCAGCTATCTCTTCGGGCTTTACATCAGGCTTAATGCCCTTCAGTACTACTTGTAAACCCTTGCTACTTTTAAGCTGGTAGGTGTAAAAGCATGTTTTGTTTGCAGTAAGATGGTTTGTGACTTTTCTGTAGTTTTCCTCCGTTTTTGTTTGAAGTTTGATTTCATTAATAGTACCTCTTATGAGGGGTATTATATAAAAGCTATCTTTTCCAATAAGGTTAATTAAAGAATTTACCAAACCGTTTGTGCTCTTCTCGCGGATGTAAATTGCGGGAGGCTTTATTTTCTTTGGTTCCTTATCGATGGATTTCAGTGGCACGTCCTCGTTGGTATTTGCCAGCAAAGCGAATCTGTTGCTATTTGCGGGCGCTTCATTGTTGATCGAGGTAGTATTGTCGCGTATATTTTTCGGCTTGTTTTCTGTATCGGAAGTTTTAGGGCTAAGCTTCCTCTTTATTGTTATATAGCGGTCCAGTCCAGTCTGTGAGGCCGACCCTACTTTTTTGTTTGCATTTTGTTTTGCTAGTTGTGCAGCAGTGCCGTTTTGGTCTTGGGCTTTTGTTTTTGCATTCGCTGACTCAGTAAAAGCGTGAGCGGGTGCAGCCAATGGCGAAGTAGAGCGGGCTTACGATATTGCTCCTGTTATTGTTGTTGCAGATAGCGGAGCTTGTGTCGGAGCTAGAAGTGCGGGAGAGCAAGAGCGCGCTCTTTCTTGATTTGTTGGTACAAGAAGGTTCGTTGGGTTATGGGTTATTGGCCGCTCGTTGTCTTCGTTTGCTGGTGTCGCGGAGACATAAGAAAAGTACGCGTTGTTTCGTTGTAATGAGAGCCGGCGATCGTCTTGCTCTCGTTGTCGCTGAGCGCAAGTGTCGTTCTGGCTTATAGTCTTTTTTTTTTTTTTTGGTTAATTAGTTTGAAACTATTATTTATACTATTGCAGACGCAGAATATGTATTCGAGCGATGGTGCATCGCCCGTAGCGTCTTTTTTGCTTTCGATATATTTATTTGTTTTTTATTAATAACCATTCACTTCACTAGAATCAATTGATTTTATCGGAGCTCGATGAAAACACGTCTTCACGCATCAGCATACGAATGCCCTGGTATGTTGAGTTTATTTCCGCAAGCCAGCGGCTTCACAATAAAACACGACGGAGTAACTTTTAGAACTCTTTATTGAGCAGAGCAAGTGCTGCTGCTTATGAGGGTAAAAAATAACTGAATGCACAAATCCAAAAAGTCAATTTAAGAGCTAGAATGAAAGCGAAACACATTGTTGCGGTTTCATATTCGTAGCGGCCACGCGAATATGCTGTGTCTGCCGGCTACGTAATGACATCCGGTCTACTGCTTGCGTTGCAGAATGCCGTTGTTGCCGTATTTCCCACGCTCGCCGTAGCGACGTTAACTTAAGTTAACTACCCCCCCCCCCCCCCTCAAGATGGAGGCCGCCAGGCCTTCTGGGCACGCCAGCCCACGATGACAACACACAACAGGAGGCAACATGAAGCTGCCACGATTAGTGCCACGCGCTGGGGGTGTTCGGCGTTGACCTCTTCTCTGAACCTCCGGATCGTCTCTAAGTTACGTTCATTCAGGCGATGTAGATACGGGAGACTGAGCACGCTTTGGTAGGACGTGACGTTCAGCAGGGGGAATTTTGCTACTCCCGGTACTTTATTTTGGACCCTGTTCTGATTGACGTACAGGGCTCCGATGATGTCGGCATGTCGGTCAAAGGTAACTAGATGCGTACCATGCACCCAGATTTCAGAGCCGTTGTCCACTTGCACCTTGGCGGCCCTGTCGTTGATGGTGACGATCCTCTCATCTACATAGGTGATGGGATCCAGGCAGCTGGGTTGTATTTCGCAGCGCTGTCGCATGAAGTTCTCTCGCGCATGAGCTGCCTGGTGATAGCCGGCAGAAGGTGGCGCTGGTTGATGCGGTGCAAGCTTTGACGGTATAGATCTCATTGTTGCACTCCGCGATAACGCCATCGTCTAAACGTAGCATAGTTCCTTCGTGACTGACAGGGAAAATAGTAATTTTCTTACAGGCGAACTTAATTACCAGAAATTTGATGATAAAGTGTAACGCGTTATTGGATTGCAGAACTTTTACGGACGATACGGACATGAGGTCCCCTATGGGGGTGTTGGTGGGCTCCTCCAACCAAACTGATCTTAAATCTGCGTGTTCAAGAATATTCGGGCTAACAATGTTCATTTTTGCAAGTGTCACAGCCAACATTAAATTTTGAAGCTGCATCATGAGCATTCTATTTCTCGCGAGCAATGTTTCATACAAATGACCGGTGTCAATTTGCGACTCTTTTGCTGTCTTGAGGATTAAGTTGGCTGTGGCAGTTAGTTTATTGATTTAACTGTGGATTTTGGTATTGATTTCTATTTGCCTATTGTTCGCGTCGATCAAACGGGCCTCTAAAACCCTACTCTTTTCTAAATCACCGGCATCAGGTGTGCCGGCTACAACCTTTAGAATGGAGCCCAGGAAGTCCAGGCTTCTGGCCACCCGATTGTGCGCATCCAGCAAGTCCCGGAGGTGTGCTGAATCTACGCTCAGCAGATTTCTCATGTGTGATTGTGGAAATTAATCGAGCAGGTCCTGTGGGTGAAAGTTTAAATGATTGATTTTTCTGTTCTGTAATCAAGGGGCAACCCATACAAAGAAAAATGCTGAAGAATATGATATGCGCGGATGGCGCTAAGCTTAGATCTAATACAAATTGCGCCAAGTGGCTACAAAATTTAAAAGAAAGCGGTACACGGACCTCGCTACTGAGCGCGTCATTTTAAATTGTCCTTGTGGACCACCCTCCCCTCAATAAGGACCGTGGTCCCCATGTTCGCTTCTACAGCTTTTTCCTCGCACAACGGCGTGAGCTTGTTTTGTCGAGTCTTCGGTTGGATTTTACCAACACCTTTTCGCCAACCTCGAATACCCTATTTTGCCGCGAGGCGTTTTCTCTGGCCACTAGCGCGGTTTGAGCTTCCTGGATCCTATTGTGGATCTCCACCTGTGGCTTATCAGGGTGCGTTAGGACGATGTCAGCCGGTCTCCTGTTGATGACCGAGTGAATCGACTTATTATATTGGGTAGTGGCCAACATTACTATTTCGACCGTATCACTTGTGCCTTTGTCTATCTTTATGCACCTGGCTAGCTCCAGCAACGTGCTGTGGAAACGCTCCACCTGTCCGTTGGAAGTACTGTACAGTGGTGGTGCGTTTGTAATGCTTACACCAAAGTTGTTACAAAGCATGGACACGATCGTGTGTGGCTTCAATGACGGTTCATTGTCGCAATAAATGGTCTTTGCCCTTGGGAAAAAGTTCATGAGCTGAAGCAGCGCTGGCTTCAGGTCTTCAATAGTTCTCGAGGAGATAGGTTGTATGATGGAAAATTTAGAAAACTTGTCAACGCAAGTGAGGAAAAAATTTTTGTCAGTAGAGGGTGGCGCTGGTAGATAATAGTAGAGAAATAATATTCCGACAATACCTGCTTTTCATTTTCTTGCGCTGCTCTGTGTGCCCTATTGTGTTCAACAGTTAGGATTTCTCTTCTTTCTTCAACGTCCACAACGCGGTTTCTGCAATGCAAGAACTGTGTGGCAGGGAACCTCCGGTCTACCTCGTCCTGTATCATTGCGAGAGTATGCAAATCGCAATGGAAAGCGTTTACGCTTCTTGGGACGATTATGTCTACCAGTTCGTCTAAAAGAGACTCCCTGCAGACGAAGTTGACCGTGTGGCGCCTTTTATTCCCGAATAGAATAAAGGTATCTTTAGACGAGAATCGTGCTTTCTCCAGTATTATCTGGTTCTTGAAGCAGTTCAACGGCTTGTCTGTGGACTCGATTGTGTGGGTGAGAGACATCTCACTGTGAATCGTTGCTGCGCAAGATTCGGGCTCTTCTTGTTCCAGCACGTTAAGCTGCTGTCTGGACAAGGCGTCCGCTACCTGGTTCTCTTTACTGGGCTTGTAAAATAGTCGAGCATTGAACTCGTCTATGCGGACCTTCCACCTCTTAATCTTGGCGTTCGGGTTTGATTCCGACACAGAAAATGTTAAAGGCTGATGGTCACTGAAGGTATTTATATCTTTCACTCCATACAAGTAGTGCCGCTGTTTAGCCAGGGCCCAAATGATGGCTAATAACTCCCGCTCATTAGTCGCGTAGTTGGCTTCACTGTCCTTAAATGTCCTTGAAATCATTGTTATGGGGCGGCCCTCTTGGTACAACACCGCACCTATACCGTAGGCCGAAGCATCTGTCGTTAGATCCAATGGCTTCTTATAGTCCGGGTAGCTGAGCATGACGTCTTCTGACGCCAATATATTGCGAAGCTTTTGGAACGCCTCTCGCTGGGACTCAGAGAACTGCACCTGAATGTTCCTCGATCTATGCCTACTAACTGTTCCATTTTCACGCTTTAATATGTTCGAAATGGTCCTTGCTATAGCAGTGAAGTCTTTGATGAAACATCTATAATAGCTCACGAGGCCCAGAAACGACCTGACTTCGAATACCGTCTTGGGCTCTGGGAATTCTTTTATGGCCTTGAACTTTTCTGGGTCCGTTGTTGCACCGTTACTGGTGACTATGAACCCAAGAAAGCTCACGCTTTTCTTAAAAAAACGCGATTTCTCGACCGATACTCTCATGTTCGCTTCTTGTAGGTTCTTTAATACCCACTCTACATGTTTGATGTGAGCCTCCTCATTTTGAGAGAAGATAATCACGTCATCAACATAAACATAGCAAAATTTGCCTATTTGTTCCCGTAAGATATCATCGATCGTTCGTTGGAAGATGCTGGCGGCGTTCCTGAGGCCGAACGGCAGTCCCTTGAACTCGTATTTTCCCCGTTTACCGAGAAAGAAGTTTTTTCGCGATCACGATCCGCTAGCACGACCTGATGATATCCGTATTTAAGATCCAGGGTCGAAAAAAAAGTGAGCTTTGCCCAAATTGCTTAATATCATTGATATATTCGAAATGTGGTATTTGTCGGGAATGGTTCGCTCGTTGAGTTTGCGAAGGTCTATCACCAAGCGCTTGTTTCGGTTGCCCGCAACATCGGTGCCCTTTTTATCTACTACCCATATGGGCTTGTTGTAGGGGGATGCCGATTTTTGAATTATGTCGTTTCTAAGAAGATCTTGGATCTGCTTATTGACGAAGTCGGCCACGCCGAAGCTCATATCCCGCCCTGCTACTCTTCGCCTGATGACGGGTAGCAGGAATTTTCCCCTAAAAAATTGAGGGCGTCAGAATCGCTTTTAGTGTTGTCTTCGATTTGTGCCACAGCGCCGTTGGCGGCTTTGGCGTACGAGTTCTGTCCCTGTCCAGCATCTTTGGTTATATGATTGACCCTTTGTTGCCTGCTCCTACCGTTTGAGCGATCAGACATGGCCGACCGCCTGTTGACACCAACGGAGGCCTGGATTGGCTGTTCAAACTTTGACAGCGAAGGGTCCACCTCCATTGGTTCTGGTGCACCGGCGCGAGTTTGCTGCTCGGCATTTCGCTGGCCGGATTGGCCCTGCTGCTTGTGCTGCCTACTAAAGTGTGGGTTCTTTGACCCGCTTGCCTGCGCTTCTGCTTGTTGGGGCGGTTTGACCCGCTGCTGGCCACTTGCCTTGTATTCTTTTTCCTCCACGCTCCTCGCGAAGCTGGCAGCGAACGCATATCTTTCATGGTTCGATTGACGGCAAGTCCCTTGGCTTTGCTGAGAATAACACATCTGTGAGACTACGCTTGAGTCCCGAAACAAACACACGTAGTGCATCTTCGCGGAACTTTTCACAGAGTCCCCTTGCTAGGACCGGCCCATATGACATGTTGTCTTCATCGTAATATTGCAGTAGGGACATACTGCCTTGTCTAAGCGTACCCAACTTTGCTTGATTACGTGAACTGGACGTTCGTCACTGTATGTGAAGTCGAGGCGACTTATAATCGCGTCAAAGTTAAGTACTGTGCCGAAAGAGGCCAGAACAACATCCGCAGCCCCCCTGATTTTGTTTCTTATAATTATAACCGCTTGATAATGGCGCGAGCTGCCGTCGTACGGCCTACAAATACGGTAGGCTGCGAGAGCCGCCTGTCTCCATGAAACATATGATTCATGTGCGCCTGCAAACTCGGGCAAGCATTTGACGGCATCCAATGGCTCATCGCAGCGGATTTCATTACTTATTTCTATGGGTACATAGGCTTGCACCTCTGGCGGCGTAATATGCGCTGCCGCCAGCTGCTGAGACATTGAGTGAACTTTGTCAATCAAGGCCTTATTTGCAGTGGCTTTCTCAGCTAAGGTAGCGGTGACAGCTGCCTGCATTACGAATTTCAACTGTTCTGCATCCATGTTTCTTGTTATACCCTTGAAAAAGGGTATTATAATTTTGTCCAGAAATGTGTAACGCATTAAAGGAAGCATCTCCGACCCCACAAAGTATATATATTCTTGATCAGCATCAACAGCCGAGTCGATATAGCCATGTCCGTCTGTCCGTCTGTCCGTCTGTTTCTATGCAAAAAATAGACAGTAGTTTTAAAGCTAGCGTTTTGAAATTTTTACCAGATCATTATTTTTGTTGCACGCAGATCAAGTTTAAGAATCGGTCGGATCGGACCACTATATCATATAGCTGCCATACAAACGACCGATATGAAAACAAGTCTTTGTAAGAACAATTTTTTAGTTTTCCAACTTATTGCAACCGAATTCAACATTTATTCATTTGATGTAGCCATTAGTGTTGGGTAATCCTAGTTCAATTTGAGGAATAAGTTCGTTCGTTCGTTTAAAATCAATGAACTAGGTCGTTCATTTAGTTCAATCGTTCATTTTTTAAACATGCTAGTGTGGTGCTTCAAAAAAAAAAAAAAATGTTATGAATTTATTTCATTTCAATGCTGTCATTGAAAATTATATTATTTATTCAATTTATGTCAAAAACACTTATACATAATAATAATAAGAAATAATAAAGAGTTTACAAACAGATAATATAGTCATTTTAATGCACTAATTTGATTTCTGAAAAGAGAAGAGAGAAGTTTATCTCATCCACTGAATCAAAGAAATTCCAAACTTTGCTATGCTTTCGCTTTGAAGCCATATTTACGCACAAACTTGTCAACCGTAGTTTTAAATGTATGCGAACTTTCGAACTAAATGAACTAAGACCGACCTATCGAACTAGGTGTACAACGAACGAACGATCAGGGTAAGAGATCAAAATGAACGACGTGAACTAGTGAACTATATTGAACTAAGTAAACTATACTAAACTAAGTGAACTATATTGAACTAAGTGAATTTATTGAACTAGTGAACTATATTGAACTAAGTGAACTATATTGAACTAAGTGAACTTATTGAACTAGTGAACTTATTGAACTAAGTGAACTATATTGAACTAAATGAACTATATTGAACTAAGTGAACTATATTGAACTAAGTGAACTACATTGAACTAACGAACTATATTGAACTATAAAGACAGACCTAGTTCGTTCGTTCAGTTTGGTGAATAGTTAAATTTAGTTCGTTCGTTCACGAACGACACAACACTAGTACCCATACATGATTTGTGAAAGTTTGGTCCGGATCGAACCACTATATCATATAGCTGCCATACAAACGACCGATATGGAAACAAGTCTTTGTATGGAAAACTTTTTTGTTTTCAAGGGTATACCATCTTCGGCAAGCCGAAGATAACTTTTCTCACTTGTTTTTAGTATAAACAACGAAACTTTGAACAGAACGCTTAAGAGCGAAGGCGAGAAGGCTGCAAAATTCCGCGGATCTTATTATGTTGAATCCACAAAACAAAACGGACGAGACAAAGGCAGACGGAAAAACTTTTGTGCGCGAGTTAACAAGTCCTGTGCCAAGGGGTAGACTTGATCGTACGTGTCTTCTTTCAATTGTACCTCAATTCTTCAGAAAGGTTGCCTCCTTTTAGTTGGTTAATTTGGGAGTTGCAGGTAAACTCCATTGTAGCATATTGGACTAATCTACCCTAACAATACAATAAATGATTGGGTGTAACTTAGCGTCAATACATTGTGACACTTTGTCATAACAAATATAAATATACAAATATACAAAAAGACCACCAAAAAACTACGTAAGCACTCCAGCGCCCCAGTAATACGATCTAACGCTTATACATAAGCCGATCGCGGAGCGTGGGAATGCTGAGCATGCACTTTGCAGCTCAAGTGGTTAATGCCTTCTGCATACATATGTATATGTATAAATGTAAGTAAGAATACATAGATATAAGCAATGTATGTGCGGGTTAGCTGAACCCAACTTCAGCACACTCTGATCATTCAAATAAAGAACCTCGAACAGAGCAGAAGCTCTAGAACATGGCGACCGTGACAGGACCGTAGCTTCGAAAAAATAATTAAAAAAAAAAAAAAACCGAGCAGCCGCCGAAAGCACCAACAGCAGCAGCACCAGCAACAGCAGCACCCTGTATTCATTTAGTTCCTCCTCCCTGTGTAACATCAATTTTAAAACTGCGTCGTCAACCAGCAACAACAAATATATATAAATATATACAAAACCATTTGCATCTATCTTCTGTTGATTCTGTTGAGCCGCCAAACAACTAAGAATTCTAAATAACAAATCAACAACAAACAACATTAATTAAATAAAAAAAACAAGGCAGCAGCTACCAACGACACGGACTAAGAAAACGGGCAGCAACATCTTCGACAGCAGCGTAACATCATCATCGCGTCTCTGGGGCAAGCAACATCTCGTCGCCGAGGCATCCCGACAACGCTACAAAGAGCGTCTTGAGGACATCGAAAGCAAGATTTCGCAAGGTGCGAAACAACGCAAACGGGCTGCATAAATAAATGCCAATGCCCCAATTTGCCTTAATTTTAATTTCTAAACCCAAGCCGATGCGGGAAACCGCTGCTTGAAAAACACTAATATCTATTAGGCTTTTTACTAACAATGCGGTTGGACAATTTTTTTTTATATTGTAAACAAATATGTGAGCCAACCACATTTATTAACAACTAATATTTCCACGTCTCCGCTACTGAGTATATATATACTCAGCTGCAAAAATTTTTTTTAATGACAGAATATAACAATTCTTATCCTCATTAAACGTAAACATTTTTTTTATTTTTGATTTTCTAGAAGAATAAATTAATATCATAATAATGAGAAAAAACTCATAAATAGAAAATCTCATTTTTTTCTTCTCCTTCAAAAAAAAAAAAACGTTTCATTGAAAATAAACAAAAAAAAAAATGGGATGGTTTAGCGATTCTAGTGAGACAAAGGACAATACTGCCAACGTAGTTAATAACGTAAAAATTATAGATCACACAGACGATATAAATGCGTTGTGGATCTTATTGCTGATCATTACAATAGTACTACTTCTACAATTTCTGCTTACAATTTATGTTAAGCATAACAAGATCATCAAAAGACGTTATATAAATAGGGCAAATCGTTTAGACCAGATTAAAAAAAAATAATATGGATTAGAAGAAAGCTTAATAAAAACTTTTTTTTTACGACAAGAATGGAATGGAGCGAAATAGCGATACGAATAGACGAATTTCGTTTCAGGTTCGATAAGTCTTATAAATGTATCAATAGAGACGCAGTAATAAAATCCGAAACTTTGAAAAATCATATAGAGATATTAGTAGGTGAATATAATAATATAGTTACATTAGTAAATAAATATGCTCACATCTGAACATAATAACAAATGTTTAAGGGTTATAAAATCCCTAAACACAAGATTAAATAACATCAGAAAAAGAAGGCATATTCTGATAGATGTACCAGAAAGTCTAAGTCAATTGGTTGAATTCAACACAGACCAGTTCAAAGAGCTAGACGAATCTGTTCAATCAAGCGGCGCTGAGTCCGATAGTGACATTGAAACGCTAGAAGGAAGCGACCGAATTGAATTTAAATCTGAACCAATAACAATTTCTAAAATGGCACAGACATTGATAGAATTTATCAGGCTAGCCACATCTCTGATACCAGAGTTTGATGGTAAACCAGAAAATCTACAAAGTTTTTTGGATGCTCTAGGTCTACTAGATAGCTTAAAGAGCACACATGAAACGACAGCAATAAGCCTAATAAAAACTAAACTTAAAGGCCATGTAAGAAACCTTATAAGTAATGAGCAGACGATTGCTGCAATCATTACCCAACTGTCAAGTGCAGTAAAAGGAGAATCGGTAGAAGTGATATCTGCCAAACTTCTGAATCTACAACAGAGAAATAAAACGGCTAACCAATACACCCAAGAGGTGGAGAAACTGACAAAGGCCCTTGAAGGTGCCTATATCAGTGAAGGTCTCAGCCAATCCTTAGCAAATAAATACAGCACTACAACAGCTGTAAAAGCAATGACACAGAATTGCTCCATTGATAAGGTAAAACTTATCATGCAAGCAGGCACATTCACAAACATGAATGATGCTATCTCCAAATTTGTAAACAGTTGCACAGAGGTAACAGGTCAAAGTAACACTGTACTCTATTATCGACGAGGTGCAAATAATTATAATAGAGGCGCCCGGGGTTATAATCGTGGAAGAAATAACTACCTAACAACTAACAACAATTACAACCGAGGCAGCAATAACAACAATAATAATAACTATAATAACCGTGGAGGTAGACGAGGCCAAAACCAAGGGAGAGGCCGGGGAAACTACAACCATGGTAATAATAATAGTAGCAGTGTGAGAAAGGCGCAAAATACGTCGGAAAACTAACAGAACCCTTTAGGAAACAACCAATAAATGTAAAAGTTCATTCCATCAATTATAGTCTTAATATATTCGTAACCTTCTATAATCATTCAACTGAAAATAAACTAACATTTCTAATAGATACTGGTGCAGATATCTCACTTTTGAAAGTAAATTCTGATAACTTCATAATTCAAAATGAAAAAATAATAAACATCGAAGGCATAGGCCAAGGTGTGATAAAGTCTCAAGGAACAACCTTAATAGAACTCCAATCAACAAAATATATTATTCCACATGAATTTCATTTGGTAAACCCAAATTTTGCAATACAATGTGATGGAATAATAGGCATTGATTTTATAAAGAAATTCAATTGTCAACTAGATTTCAAACCAAGTGAAGACTGGTTTATAATTAGACCCCAAAATTTAAATTATCCAATATATGTTCCGATAACATATAGCGCTGGCAACAATACAGTTCTTCTGCCAGCCAGATCACAAGTTATTCGGAAAATAGACATTAATGTTGTAAATGATTTCATATTTGTTCCTAATCAAGAAATACACAGTGGGATTTATGTTGCAAATACAATAGCAGCATCCAAACATGTATACGTTCGACTTCTAAATACAACTAATTTCGACCAAGTGGTCAAAGTAAATAAAATACAATATGAAAATCTAAAAGATTATGACATTCATAATACCGACACTGGAAATAGAAGCGAACAAATACTTTCAAAACTAAAGAAAAATTTCCCAGACCAATTTAAAAATCAATTAACAGAATTATGCACACAGTATAGTGATGTGTTCGGACTGGAAACCGAACCAATATCAACAAATAATTTTTATAAACAAACATTAAGACTTAAAGATGATGAACCCATTTATATAAAAAACTATAGAAGCCCGCATAGCCATATTGAGGAAATTCAAAAACAAGTTGGGAAATTAATAAGCGACAAAATCGTTGAACCGTCTGTATCTGAATATAACAGCCCACTCTTGCTAGTTCCAAAAAAATCATTACCAAATTCACAAGAGAAAAAATGGCGATTAGTAATTGACTATCGTCAAATAAACAAAAAACTTCTTTCTGACAAATAAAACTACGTAAGCACTCCAGCGCCCCAGTAATACGATCTAACGCTTATACATAAGCCGATCGCGGAGCGTGGGAATGCTGAGCATGCACTTTGCAGCTCAAGTGGTTAATGCCTTCTGCATACATATGTATATGTATAAATGTAAGTAAGAATACATAGATATAAGCAATGTATGTGCGGGTTAGCTGAACCCAACTTCAGCACACTCTGATCATTCAAATAAAGAACCTCGAACAGAGCAGAAGCTCTAGAACACCATCAATTGTCTCTTCCAGTTGGTTAATTTATAAGTTATTAGAATGCCCAAGTGAAACGAGGTCTCTGCAGTTTGATATCTGAGTTTATTCTGATTCTTCTGGTCTTGTATTTATACAATTGTAGTTGGCTTGTATTTAGAAATATGCTTACTAGTCATTTTTTATTGGACACGAGTACCGCTTGTGGAACCTAACTTTTGTTTAGTTTACAATTTTTGCTTGGATTTATACATTTTTGTTTTGTCTTGAGTTTTCATTGGAATTTTGTTTGTTGTGTTTGCAACTTTTTATACAATGTCGACCCAGCTATCTGTGTGTCGTCGACGTGGGGGTTTGGCGGGACAAATGCTTGTATTGGTAACTCCTCCTCCCTGA
Source organism: Drosophila merina (assembly GCA_035047645.1). Taxonomy (NCBI): domain Eukaryota; kingdom Metazoa; phylum Arthropoda; class Insecta; order Diptera; family Drosophilidae; genus Drosophila; species Drosophila merina. The sequence goes on from JAWNPH010000042.1 coordinate 140,065, forward strand.
GAAGTGAAGTGAGGGCCACAGGGATTTGGATCCCTGAGGTATGAAACTTGGCGGGTTAGGTTGGGTAATGTAGAGAATAGTTTGTTTCTTGATTGAGATTTGCCAACAGTGATATTCCTATGTATGTACTTATGTTTTGTTAGTTTGTTATGTTACTTAATTTTAAGATTTCTTTTTCGTTTTCTAGGTTATTTAAGTGCAATGTTTTTAGTGTTGGTGTTTTTACTGTCATATTTACTTTAATTGAGATGTTTTCGTAAATAAATGCATCGAAATTTTCGTAATAACTCTTACTTGTGTTGTCAAACGTGATATTGTCTATTGTTATTTTGCAATTTTTGTAATGGACTAATGCCGTACCTATGATTGTAGGTTGCGCGCCGCAGGTTGTATTAAGTTTTGTTTTGTTTTTATTAATGATTAAAACGTATCCCTGTTCTGGTTCTATTACTCTTTCTTTTTCTTCGGTTGGCTCTACGTTACAAGTGGGTTCGATGTTTCTCAATATACCTATGATGCATTTATTGCTTGGTGTGGTTGGTTTTTGACAATAGTATATGTTTCCTACTCTTAAACATGGTTTTACAAATTCATATATCTTCTTTTCATTATAACTTATATAACTAGGGGTTACAATATATTGTGTCGTGTTTATGGGTGTAGGGATTATATGTGCGAAGGTGAAGTTCCCTTTTTCCAATATAGGGGTGTGTTATATAAAAGAAACTTTTGAGTTTTCAATTTTTGTACTCATTTTTAATAATTGGTAAAAGTCTTCTATTGACTTAATAGTTGCGCTTTGCCGGTCAAATATGGCTTTAGTAGTTTTTATTTCTTCGTCGCCTAAAATGAACTTTGGGATTATACCTAGCTCTGATAATAAGATGCTTTCTGCGATATTGTTAACGTAACTCGCTAATATGTCAATGTTGTAATTAATTCTTATTATTTTTTGGATGATTTCTATTTCAAAATCTTCTCTTCTTATTTCCTTCATTATGGTATTCTGGGTGCCTTTTAAAAATTCTTCTAGATCTTTTTGTTCCGAATTAATGAAGTTGGTTATGTTATTAAGCGATTGAAAAATGTTACTATTAGTTATTTGCTGATCATTAAACATGTTATCTAAAATTTGTTCATTGTTTTCTAATTTTTTGAATTTTTGATTTACTTCTGCCTGATCTTCTGCATCCATATTCCCTGTGATAGATTTTACAACTGTACCTAATTCAATTATTAACCCTCTTTTATTTTTTTTTATTGGCTTAATAATATTTATCCTATCTTTTACTTGTTTAATCTTATTTTCTAAGGTTCCTAAAGTCTGTTTAGAATTGGGATTTGCAATTCTACTCAACATACCCAGGTTTTGTTCGAATTTATTTACGTTTACTTCCATTTCCTTCAGCTCAACTACCTGTACCACTTCCTCATATTTTGCAATTATTCTCGCTTCTCCCAATTCTATTTTTATTAGCGGTTGATTTTCCCGTAGCTCTTGAACCACTATAGATTGGGTCATAACCCCGATTATTCTGAAATGATATATAACTTACGTGCCGACGACCTGGGGGAATGATCCCAGATCGGCACTAGGTCAGATATTACCCAATTATGTGTTGTTCCACGTGAAATAATACGGCGAAGTATTTGCTTACGGTTTTCCTTTATTATTCTTAACAAGTTGAAGTTAGATATGATCCGCTCAGCTCCGGTTCTCCTCTGCAAGTGCCACCCGGCTCCCGCGCTATGAGCGTCGAGCCCTCGGTCGGCCCGCATCAGTGCCGAACACGAGCAACGGGACTGTTGCTCTCGCGCTCGAGTGATACAATCCTGAGTGCTAGCCCAGAAACTCCGCATAAAGGTCCGGGGGGCAGCTGGGGCGGTGAGGTAAGAAAGGCCCCGCTTGCAGATTGTTGACCAGTTCAGCCGTGGCACGTGTATGGTGTGAGGGGCCAGGGGAAGCGTTTAGCTGGTGTTAACTGGCGCTATGAGCGTCGAGCCCTCGGTCGGCCCGCATCAGTACCGAACACGGCAGCTGGGGCGGTGAGGTAAGAAAGGCCCCGCTTGCAGATTGTTGACCAGTTCAGCCGTGGCACGTATATGGTGTGAGGTGCCAGGGGAAGCGTTTAGCTGGTGTTAACTCCTCCCCGCCCCAAGATCTGCGGCCGGCAGATCAATGAGCCTGGCTTGGCTCGATTTGGGCCAATGCCTCTAAGTTTGCGGCTAGCTTATGATGTTCCAGTCAGCAGCATCTGGAGATCCAGCTATCCATTTCCAAGCCGACCCCAGCCAGTCCAGTGTGCGAGATTGGCATCGCGCTCGTCCGGAAAGCCTGTTGATTCCTTCCATGGCTATGTTGAGGTAGTAGTCGACCAGAGCTTCAGCTTTCCTACCCGCCAAGGCAACCGTTTCTCGTCCGATTTCCTCAGCTAGTCTGTTCATTTTTGCAAGATCGACGAGGTGCGCTAGTTTGAAGACGCCATTGATTCTCCATACTTCGCCATACTGCAAGGGGATCACCGGCCCCTCGTACTTATATACGTGGGCGGGGCTTACTGCGCATGCAGAAGTCGAGCTTACAATTTGCAAATATTTGACCGTTTAGGTTATTCTTAGGCTACAAGTGTGTAAGTGGGGGTACAGTACATTTTATTTATTCTTATTTTATTCGTATTTTATTTATTCTTAGTTTATTCTTAATTTTATTTTATATTTTGTAATTTTTTATATATTTTTTTGTTTTTCTTTTTTTTATATAATATAATCTTTTGTATTGTATTGTAGTATGTTTTAGTGTTTGATGTTTTTAAAAATTTAGTATATGGACGGGTGAAATATTTCATTAGGTTGCCACTAATTATTTTTATTTTAATTATTAATTTTTTTTGTTAGTAAAAACCATGTTTCAGTTCCTTAAATCGGATTTGTGGAAAGTTTTTCCTGATCTGGTTCTAATTGTTACTTTGTTGTCTTCCTGTACCTTTTCGTATCTGAACCTCGGCTTTTCTTTTGTCTTTATTTGCTTATTTGCAACAAAAACTTCTTCCCCCAAGCCATAAGACTTAGGCTCGCTCCTATTTTTGTTCCGAGCCAAGTTAGTTCTAGCTTGTTTATACTCGATTAAGCCCCTTATATCTTCTAAAGTTTGTCGCCGGAAATCTGTCAGACCCTGATAATTTATTCTCGACGAGCGGTCGAAAAAAATGTCTGCTGGTTTGCGATTCGTTACTGAGTGAACAGAAGTGTTATAGCGGTCCACCGCTATCATCACCAGTTCGATGGGCTTGAAAGTAGGGAGCTCATTCTTAAGACAACGATAGATTTCTAGGAACGTAGAATGGAATCTCTCGACTTGTCCATTTACTTCACTCTTTTGGGTTGGAGCATAATAAAGATTGATGTTTAGAGACCGAAGATAATTAAGCACTGTCGGGCACAGTAACCCTCGCTCGTTATCCGAAACCAAGACCTTAGGGGCAGTGAAGTAGTGTAGAGCCTCCACCAAGGCTTCTCGCAAATGCACAGATGCTTTTGACTGCAAATGGAAAAGTTTGGCAAACTTGCTGAATTTATCAATGCAACTTAGGTATAACTTTTTTTCAAGGACGAAAACGTCGACGTGAAGTATTTCACACGGGTAATTAGGAATAGGCGTGGGTTGTAAGTTTGGCTTATTAGGGTGCCTCTCGTATTTGTTGCGTTTGCAACACTGACATGAGGAAGTTTGTAGACGGATCGTACTGGACATCCGCGGGAAATAATATTTTTCTAAAAGTTGTAGGCGAACCTCCGTAGGGCCCCTATGTGCTCTACGGTGTTCTTTTTTGATTATTTCACAAATTTCCTCTGCGTCGGCCACATCTGCCACTAGACGCTGCGTTATCCGAATTTTGTATAAAAGAAAACTCGCTAAGCAGACGGATTGGAAAAGTTACAAATAAGCTTCTGGGATTTTGACGCCGTTACTTATTACGGGTCGCAGATACGACCGTAACGAGTTGGTTAAATCGGCAAGTGATCCGTCTTTGAGAGGAATCAGATGGCTAGTATAACCTGGGTACGGGTGTTCGCACATGTTCTCTGACCTGGTCGTATCAAAAATGAGTTGGTTCCTGAAAACGTTAATTGGAGATTCAACGTGGGGAATCAATTGCGAGCTGTCATGCGAAGCGCTATGGGCAGTAGCCAGAGACTGCGTATCATCATCTAGGTCGGCCTCTAGGTCGGTACTCAAAGGGTTAAGCTGAAGCGGAATGCGTGAAAGCGCGTCAGCCACCACGTTAGATTTCCCTGGTTTGTAGATGAGCTCGCAGTTATATTCCTCTATACGAGCCTTCCAGCGTTTTAATTTCGCGTTGAAGTTTCTGTTGCCCAAGGCGAACGTTAGAGGTTGATGGTCAGTGTATACTTTAATAATACTAGCACCGTATAAATAAGCCCGAAGGTTGTCCAGCGCCCAAATTATCGCGAGCATTTCTTTTTCAATAGTAGCGTAATTTTCCTCTGTTTTATTTAGTGAACGGGAAATATACGCTACCGGACTATCTCTACCCTGGTCGTCCTGTGAGAGGACAGCTCCGATGGCATAATTAGAAGCGTTCGTCGTTAGATGAAATGGCTTAGTGAAACATGAAAACGCCAGTATCTCAGAAGAAGAGAGAATTGACCTCAAATCATTAAAAAACTGTAATGCCGTTTCGTCCAACGTAATTGGAATTTTGTTCGATTGCGAAGATTTTATATTGGCATATAGGCCACGGGTCAAGTTCGTGAGAGGCTTCGCTACCTTCGCATAGTCCTGGATGAACTTCCTGTAATATGAGGTCATGCCAAGAAATCTCTTTAACTCTTTAACAGAAGTCGGGGGAGGAATTTCACTAATCGCTCTGACTTTTTTCGGGTCTGCCTTAATGCCATCGGCCGTGACGAAATATCCCAAAAATTCTACCTGTGTATCCAAAAAATGCGACTTCTCAAGGTTCACTTGGAGGTTTGCCTTTGATAAGCTTGCTAATACCAATCGGAGATTTTTCCAGTGGGTATCATAGTCCCCACTGAAGACGATGATATCGTCAATATAAACGTAGAAAATCTTGCCAATATGCTCGCGCAAAACGTCATCAATCATTCTTTTGAAGATTGGGGGTGCATTCTTCAAACCGAATGGTAGACGGAGGAAATCGTACTTTCCATTTAAGGTAGAGAAAGCTGTCTTGGGAATATCGCTATCTTTCATGTGGATTTGATGGAATCCAGAGGTCAAATCTAAGGTGGTAAAGTATTTGGCATTGCCAAGGCTGGTCAGTGTAGCATTTATATCTGGGATAGGGTAAGTGTCGGATATGGTGACGGTATTTAACCGCTTGAAATCGACTACCATGCTATATTGTTTTTCCCCATTTGGTTTGGGTTTCTTCGGGACTATCCAGATAGGGGAATTGTAAGGGCTGTTAGAAGGTCGAATTATACCATCCTGCAGCAGTTCGTCGATTTGACGTTCGACTTCTCCGCGCATATTGACTGGCTACGGGTAACTCTTAGTATAGATCGGGTCTTGCGTGTTCGTGCGAATTTCGGCCTTGACGGCCGTCTCCACTGACATTCCAGGTAAGGGGGACTCGTAAATGTGAGAAAACTGTTCAGCGGCGAGTAACGGGTTGACGTTTAATGAAGCTTTCGCCGAAAGAGGGATTTTGATTCCTGGGGTTATTATCAAACAATTGTTCTTCCTATATACTAAGGCTTTTAGTTCTTTGAGAGTATCATCACCAATGATACCATCAAAAGAACGTAAATTTGGAAGGACGAAAAAGATAATTTCTGAATCGTTTCCTAGTGGTTCGAAGAATTTACCAACTAGGCGATGTGTTATCAAAATGTTACCTGCAGCGGATTGTACAGAGAAAGGTTTGGGGACCGTGGTACAACCGGCTGCAAGCTTGCGGCTAATAAAGTTTTTGTTCGCCCCGGTGTCAATCAAAAACTTTAGCCTTTCCCCCCTCCCCAACACGTATTCTATGTACGGTACACTAGAGAGGCGGTTGTCATAAAATTCGGTCCCCCCTCGGTTTCAAGGTTATGTGGAGCATCTGTATCTCTTTTCGCTACCTTCTGCGGGGGATAATCGTTGGTCTCTTTGACAACTTGAGACGCGTCACCATAATAGCCCTCATGTGAAGGGGCTCGGTCGTCTCCACTAGTCGCCGGGGTTAGTGGAGGTGGTGCTAATTCCGTGTGGTATAATCTTTGTGCCTTTCGGAATGGGTTGTCACCTTCGGACGTTCTTTTAATGCCGGAGCCTCCTTCCTGGCGATCACTGTACCCTGATTGGTAAGACTGACCCGACCGATTGGATTCCATTTTAATGGCATGTCTAGGACCTTGAGCTCTGTAGGAATTTTGTGAAAATCTGCCCGAACCGGGAGAAAAAGAGGGTCGGAATGGTGCCCTGGCTTGATGTTGAAATGGGGCTGCGAATCTTGGGGGACCTGACGGTTGATAGTTCTGAGGTGTGGAGGCCCTCGACATTACGTTCTGCAACCCCATACAAAAAGAGTTTGCCTCTGGTAGGTTCTTGGGGTTGCGGACAAGTAGGTGTTTGGAACAGTCTCCCCCCACTCCTCGGATAAAAACATCCAAGGCCTTGTCCCTGTAGGTCTCTAACAGCACGTTGACCACCTCGGGAGGGTGATTTCTGGCTTTCAGATTATTCAAGATTAATGAGAGATGGCCATTAACGTCCATATAGAATTTATCTAGGGGTCTAGAACCTTGAGATATTACACCGAGTTCATGCTCGAGTGTACGTATGTCTCGTTTGTCCGCATAATGTAACGCCAAGACACGCTTTATATCCCCCCAGTCACCGTCTTGAACGCCATAGGCCGCCAAGACCATATCGGCGTGTCCTCTTATTTTCTGCCTGATATGCAAAACGATGGCCCTATACAAGGGTCTCGTTCTTATCAAATCATAGTCGATCAATATCGATTGTGCCCTATTCATCCAAGACAGATAAGCTTCCTGCTGCCCTTCGAACGCCTGTAGTTCTTTGACGTAGTCAGGAAGGACCGATATTTCCTTTAATTCATTCTCGGTGCGTGCACGCACCAAGGGTTGTGGTTGATCGGCCATAGGATTAGCGTTCTCACGTTCTAGTTCTAAAAGGGCCAACCTATCATTATTCTTTTTGATGTCCTCCTTAATTCCTGTTACCACATTGATCAAGGCATTAAGGGACTCACTAAGTATACGCAAGGTCTCCTCCATTTCAAGATTTGGTTCTTGTTGAAAAGATGCAGGAAGTATCTACTGTATTAGATTTCGTTATTATATTAGGGTATGGGACGATGGTTTCGACTTGGCAAAAAGGGAATATTAATTTTATATATTTTTTTGTTTTCTATCGTGATTTTTTTATTTTTTCCTTACAGGATTTAGTAAATGTGGCAAGAAAATTAAATGAAATATTTCACTCACCCTTGTATGTCTTTTATTATTTGGCGTGTTATAAGTTGTACCCTTACAGTATGAAAATTCTATGGAGATAAAAAAAAAAAGGTGACTTAGTGTGTTGTACAAGAAAATTTGTATTTAACTTAAAATAAAAAAAAGTTGTCTTGGGAAATTGAGGAATTTTTGTATTATATTTATTTTATTTTATAATTGTGGTGCTGCGTGTGCACTATGAATATTTTGCAATAATTTTTTCTTGTGTGCGGGTACGGTCGCCACACAACTTGTTGGGCGGTTTTTTTTGGGTGCATTCCACACCACTTAACGTATCCAACAAGCTGCCACATCGCGCTGGGCGCTCCTATTACAAGTATTATTTTTTGTTTTAGCCATCCGCAGGTAAACTGCGGCAATGGTTTCCTAATTATCAGTTTATGACACACAATCTTTTGCACTCGCGAATTGGCAATTTAGAAAAAATTTCACAAGCCGTACCGCCGCAGTTGGTTGATTGTGTTTTTTTTTTTTTAGTGATAGGCATCGTACGACTTTTGCGGTCGGCATGGACGACATGGCGTCCTCAAGTGGCGGGTCGTCGTTTTCTTATTTATGTTTTAGTGTTCGCAACACAAGTCTTACATTTTTATGTTTATTTATTTAATTATGCAATATTTTTGAGCTCCGGGATGGGCGTAATTCCCCCCGGCAGCGGGTAATTGCTCTTTTCTTGTTTGTGTTATTTTATTTTATTCACAGCTCACGCAGCACTTGATTCCTTTCAGATATTTTGATCTAATTTACATTATTTAGCAGAGCTCGCAAATAACAGTTCTTTGCGCACCTTTTCGCAAAAAGTCAGACCAGAGCCGTTTACCAGTGTCTCTCAAACGAACGGTCTGTGCTCAACCAAAAACCCAATTTCGTGTTTCCCTTTTGTCCTGCTCACCTGCTGACCCTCAATGAGCGAGCATTCAGTTGGGTTGCTCTCTCTGAGTTGTTGTGCAGTGAACATATCAAGAACCATAAAACTGAGAGCAGTTAACCGAAAACCAAAACACAGTGAAACGAAAGGTTCTGTTCACATACATCGTGTTTTTCGGCTGTGTTAGAGAGCAGACGGCAAAACGAAAAACGGTCAACCGTTATTTGGGAGCTCTGTTATTTAGTCTTATTAATCAATTTTTTCCCAATTCGTCCAATTAGTTCGTTTTTCACACATTATGGTTTTTTTTCTTCCTTTCCCTTTCACAAATTACATAAAATTCAACAAATTACAATTACAAAAATACATTATACACAAATTTCCAAAAAAAAAAAAAAATGTTCAACCGGACATTGCCGGTCCCTGCTCGGGCGCCACTTACGTGCCGACGACCTGGGGAAATGATCCCAGATCGGCACTAGGTCAGATATTACCCAATTATGTGTTGTTCCACGTGAAATAATACGGCGAAGTATTTGCTTATGGTTTTCCTTTATTATTCTTAACAAGTTGAAGTTAGATATGATCCGCTCAGCTCCGGTTCTCCTCTGCAAGTGCCACCCGGCTCCCGCGCTATGAGCGTCGAGCCCTCGGTCGGCCCGCATCAGTGCCGAACACGAGCAACGGGACTGTTGCTCTCGCGCTCGAGTGATACAATCCTGAGTGCTAGCCCAGCAACTCCGCATAAAGGTCCGGGGGGCAGCTGGGGCGGTGAGGTAAGAAAGGCCCCGCTTCCAGACCGTTGACCAGTTCAGCCGTGGCACGTGTATGGTGTGAGGGGCCAGGGGAAGCGTTTAGCTGCTGTTAACTTATATATACATATGTATATGTATGTACTAATTTATTTATTTATTTTTTTGTTATTTATTTATTTTTTTTTTATTTTCTTTTTGTGAGTTTTTTAATTTTTGACTTATGGATTTTTTGTTTTCTTGTAGTTTTAAATGTTATACCATTATCTACCTCTACTTTATGGTTCGAAAATCTTGGAGTTATTTTATTTCGCCTATTTTCTTTTCTGTGTACTTCGTCCCCTTCTTTTAATTCAATTGGTTCTTCTCGATTTTCGTTAGCTTTATCTATCCTCTCCATCGTTTCCTTTTCTATTCTATTCTTGACCTGCTCGTATAGTTTCTTCCTGAATTCATTGAGTTTTTCTAGATATTCGTGTTCATTAGAAAATTTTAATATACTATCAAAGTTGTGTGTCCTTCCTGAAAATAACTCGAAGGGTTTTAGCTTTGTTGCTGAATGAATCGTGTTATTGTGTGTTAACAATGTTTCGGACAAAATCTCGTCATGGTCACTTTAGAGTTTACTTTGTTTTCTTGTGTTGTAAATCATTCTGTAAATTTCTGTAAGAGTGGAGTGCAGTCGTTCCTTTGGGGCGTTACTGGAAGACTGCTGGAATGACGTGTAATGAAGGTCTATTTCGTATTGTTTGCAAAAATCTTTTACAATGTCAGGGGAAAATTCTGGACCTTGGTCGCAGATTATTTTTTTCGGAATACCATACATAGATATAAATTGTTTTAGCGTTTTTACTATGATGATGGCATTTTTCGATAAAATTGTATATGCCGCTGCGAATTTTGAGAATTTTTCTATTATAGTCATTATTGATTTATTATTTATGTAGTACAAATCAATGTGTAAGACATTAAGGTTTCAAGGCTGTTTCTGGGACTTGATATATTAAATTTTGTGGATTCCTATCGTATTTCATAGTTTGGCATGTATTACATGCTTCGACAGTTTCTTTTATTTTTCTCATGAGGTTCGGAAAGAAATACCTTCTTCTTAGTTGTAAAAAATTTTCTTCGCTTCCTCTATGGTTATTATTTTCATGAAATTGTTTTACTATTGTTTTCTGTTCTTCTCCGTCTGTTATGTCTTCTAGGATTTCTGTTGTTCTTACTATCTTGTATTTATTTCCTTCCTCGAAATATTTAGTAAAGATGTTATTTAGTTTTTCGAATATTTTATCATCTGTAAAAATTGCGTGTTTTCTATATGGCTTAACATTATTTTGAAACATATTGATTATTGCTTCCTCGGTCAGGTCCTCTATTCCTATTGTCTTCCTTATCTTGTTTTTAAATGGGGTCGAGACTATTCTTAGTTCTTTGCTGATTTCTTTAAGAATTATTTGGATGTTTAATTCGACAAGCGCAGGCAACCTGTGCAGTGCACCAACTGCCAAGAATATGGACACACCAAAGCGTACTGCACCCTAAAACCCATCTGCGTCGTTTGCAGCGATGCCCACAGGACTGTAAACTGTCCTAAGAATAAAAACGACAGTTCAATTAAGTTATGCAGCAACTGTGGCGAAAAACACACAGCCAACTGGCGAGGATGCATTATTTACAAGGAACTCAACAGTCGCCTAAACAAACGAGTGGATTCAGCTCGTAATCGTATCACACCAACAATACACAAAGAAATGGAACCGACTACAACTAACATACCTTCGTCTGCCAGCCACCGAACAATAACTCTTCCTTTGCAAGTGTACTAAAATCAGGGATCCAAGTACCAACAGCAGTCACCTCAAGCGTCCAGCATAAAATCAACCAAATAAACACACAGAACATGCAACAGCAGCCAATTGGCCTTGAAGCGCTTATGCTTTCGATGCAGCAAAGCATGAACAACTTCATGACCTTCATGCAAGAAACTATGCAACAGATTATTTTTTTTTTTTTTTTTTTTATAACATTCTTAATTTGTATTTAAAATCTGTCCAAGTGAACAATCATTAAATGGTTTGGGGGGGACCTTGACATGGAATGTATATCTTATGAGGTTGACTTAGGTGTCTATTGGTTGGGGAGATCAAGCGGGTGTTTCCTTTTCAGGCGTCTTGGGGATTGCCTATTATCTAGGAGGTTGATGGCCAGGTGGTTGGGGTGGTTATCCAGTCTTTTTATGTATCTTCCGCTGAGACGGGTGATCTCCTCTGTTACACATCTAATTCCAAGCTCTTTATGTATTATTGAGTTTTCGTGGTACGGATGGGCGTTCGAAACTATTCTCAGGCATTTATTTTGAAATCGCTGTATTTTGATGCGGTTCGAACAGCTTGCCGTGCCCCACAACTGTATCCCATATGTCCAGATTGGCTTAAGCACTACCTTATAAATAAGAAGCTTGAATTTAACTTTGAGTTTGGACCTCCTTCCCAGGAGCCAATGCAGTTGCTGGAGCCGTAGGTTGGCCTGGTTGCGCTTATTGATTAGGTGCGGACGCCATGTGAGCCTGCGGTCCAGTGTCAGCCCTAGATATTTGGGAGTGTTATTAGTTGGGATGGTTTCCCCGTTGAGTGTGACGGGGGGGCATTCTCCCCTGCGTAGTGCGAAGGTTGTTTGTGTAGATTTCTCGGCGTTCACCACGATGTTCCATCGTTTCATCCATGGACCGAGGGCATTCAGTTGCCTCTGGATGATGGCTGAAGCTTCCAGAGGATCTGTGGCGGAGGCTAGGAAGGCGGTGTCATCGGCATAAGTGGCTACTGTGAGGTTCCTGGAGGGGGTGATGGGGAGGTCCGCTGTGTAGAGTGTGTATAAGATGGGTCCAAGAACACTGCCTTGTGGTACTCCTGCTCTTATGGGCCTAGGGGTGCTGATTGATGATCCGCATCGCACTCTGAATTCTCTTCCCTCTGTGTATGATTTGAGGAAGGCGAAATGGGAACTTGGGAGGTGGGTTTTAATTTTGAAAAGTAGTCCAGGGTGCCAGACTCTGTCAAACGCCTGTTTGACATCAAGCATAACGGCGCAGCAGTACTTCTTCTTTTCGAAGGCCTCAAGTATAGACTCAACAATCCGGTGGCATTGCTCAGGTGTTCCGTGAAGGCGTCTGAAGCCAAACTGGTTGTCAGGGATCAGACCGGCCTCCTCCAATACCGGCATTACTCTACGTAAGAATACTCTTTCGAGTATTTTTGAAAGGATTGCCAGCAAGCTAATCGGTCGATATGATGCTAGGTTGTCTTCAGGTTTCCCAGGTTTTAGGAGGACAATTACTTCCGCTCGCTTCCACTCTTTAGGGAAGTACCCTAGACGAAGGCAGCTGTTGAATATGTTGGCCAGCCTTTGGGAGCAGATTAGGGGCAACATTTTCAGTGCTGTTGCATCGATACGGTCTGGACCCGGTGACTTGCCATTTTTTAGGGAGGCGATCTCCTGCGCAATCTCCTCTGGTTCGACGGGCTGTATTGGCGGGCCAGGAGCACTTGGGCTGTCTATGAACCTTATGGTTGCAGCTCTCTCTTCGCCAGTGCATCTGTCAAACGGTGTGAATGCACTATGTAGATGATCAGCAAAGGCTCTTTCGACCTCAGTCCGACACCAGGAACCGTCCACTTTTCGCACGGGTGATATCTTCATCACAGGTCTTTTTATGTGCCTCGTGACATTCCACAGGTTGTGTTGCGGGTCTCCAGGTTCCAGCTCCATAAGGAATCTATCAAACGAGTCCTGCCGTAGAATGGATAGCTTGTCCTTCAAATCTTTGGTGGAATGATTAAGTACTGTCTTGTCCCTGGGGTTGCGCGAGGAAAACCAGACTCTTCTGAGGCGCCTTTTTTCGGCCACGAGGGCCGCTATTTCCGGAGACCACAAGTGCACGTCTCTTTTAAGTATTCTCGGGGTAGTCGGTGGAGGTGGATTCGCAAACTCAGCGGCATTGTGCATCTCTTTAGTTAGTTTTTCTATGGCCGCATCTATGTTGCTTGGTGTGGAAAGAGGGGTATCTGGGTACTGGGAAGAAAGCATCCAAAACGTAAACTTGGGGGCATTTGTGTGTTTTCCGGTGAGTCTTCTAAGCGGGGTTTTTCTGAGGACGGGGATGTTTAGGAGCAAGTTTACTGCGCTGTGGTCAGATAGAAGTTTATCATAGCTTGAGCATGTTATCTTAGAGTGTCCTATGCCCTTGGAGACGGCGAAGTCCAGCAGATCCGGCTGTTTTGAAGGGTCGGTAGGCCAGTGAGTGGGTTCTCCAGTGGAATGGCAGTTCTGACTCTTCCGCTGCAGGTACTTATAGAGCTTTATGCCTTTGGGGTTGTTTGTGCGGGACCCCCACCAGGAGTGTTTGGCGTTAAAGTCTCCGGCTGCTATTAACCGAGGACCGAGGGACTCGAAGAAGTCCTGAAGGTGGGTCTCGGTTATCGAGTGTCTGGGTGGGAAGTAAACCGCACCAATGGTGATATCTCCCTGTGGGCTAGAAATCCTGGTCACGGCGCACTGAGCCCATTCCTCCTGAAACGCAGGAAGTTCCGTGTACTGAATGCCACTTGATGAGCATAGCTGCTCCTCCGCGTGCTCTGCCAGATGGATGGTTGGCATGTAACAGTTCGTACCCGCTAATTTTAAAGTAGGATCTGGGACAAAAGTGGGATTCCGAAACTAGAAGAACATCGATATTGTCTGTTTTGATGAGATGCTCTCTGCAGGCCGTTTGCGTTCCAAAAAACTATGTTAAGGCTTATTTGCATTAATTTTTGTTGAGGATGGGAGCTATAAGCTGCATCATCTGTGAGAACATCTGCGAAAACATCTGCGATATCAACTTTTCCATCATCCTCTCAATTGATCCTTCCATGCGGGCAAGCATCGTATCAAACTGGTTGGGTTGTGGGGCTTCGGGAGTGGTATGAGGGGTTTGTTGGGGATTCGTTGGCTGTGTCACTTGGTTTCCTAAGAGTACGTCCCTATAACTTGTACCATTAATGATAGTTGGTATCTGGATGAGAGGTGGTTTGTTGCTACTCTCATCTGGTCTGGCTTTAGGAGATTGCTGCGCTTTTGCTTTTTTGTAGGCAGGGCATCCTCTGAATGAAGCAGGGTGATCAGCTTGGCAATGTAAACAGCATGCTTTCTCGTCTATTTTTTTGGTGCATGACCTAGAGTCATGAGAATCACCACATTTCACGCAGCGATGTTCCAGGAAGCAGTAGCGCTGGGTGTGTCCAAACCCTTGGCATCTAAAACATTGTGGAACGTCGTTGAATTTCAGTGGGGGCTCTATGGTGACGACTGATCTGCAAATCCTCTTTATTTTAAAAACCTCTGTGTTGTTGCTTGCTGGTTCTAGATTGACAAAGAAGATCCCCAGTGGTTGTTTGGATTTCCTGCCAATGGGATTGTGCAGATCCCTCACAGTATGGCCGTATTTGTGGAGTTCTTCTTTAATTTCAGTCTGGTCCGTTGAGTGGTGAAGTCCCTTGATGACCGCTCTGTAAGCTCTCTCATCCTTTGGTTGGAAGGTGCGGTGTCTTTTGTTATGTGCCACGAGGTGCTGACGTAGGGCTGTGTAGGACTCCTTGTCTGGCATCATTACGCGTACGTTATTATTTCTCTCCGTTTTATAGGAGAAATCCTTTTCGGATCCGACTAAAGTCGATATCATCTTGACAACCGCTGCAATGTCGGTCACGTCTGGGATGTAAATCGGGGGAGGCTTGAGGGTCTTCGGGATCGGGATTGGTTTCTCTTCTGATTTAGATGCGACTGCCTCTGAGGCAGTTTTGGGTTCGTCATGATCATCGTCGTCTTCTTTGCTTGAGAGGAGGGCAAAGGGGTTATTTGCCAGCTTGCTGCGCAGAACTGCGCTGGTGCTAGGTGTGACGTTTGGCTTCTCTCCTTGCCTATTACGCGCGGACTTGCGCTTGATCTCGCTGGGCTCCGAGACGGAAGAGCTCCAGCTTGAGTCTCTGCTCGAGCTGCACTTACTTGCTTTGAGGGCCTTCTTACTGGGCATTGTTTTGCCGAACTTAATGGCACGCGGCGGGGCCTGCCAGTCCATACTCTAGGTTGGCGTTCTACAACGTTTATGCAGAAAATAAGTCACAGCAGCAACGGAAGCGAAAGGGCAACGGACAAAGTGGGACTCCGCTCTTGGCAGCCCGACTTGGCCCGTAATATGTGCAATCCACCAAGTCCCACGTGCGGGAATAAAAAAACACAAAATTCCGAAAAATAATTCAATTTAAAATCGAAAACAAAATTCCTTTTTGATGAACGATTTTTCAATTATATAAAGTGCAACAGATTATGAGGAACCAAAACATCCTTATCGAAATGCTCGTTTCCTCTAAATCAGGATAATGACTCCCTTAATAATCGCTACCTGGAACGCTAATGGCGTTTCGCGGCACAAGCTAGAACTCGCTCAGTTCTTAGCCGACAGAAACATTGACGTTATGCTACTCTCAGAGATTCACCTTACCGAAAAGTACAACTTCCAAATACCGGGATATAAATTTTATTTTACGAATCACCCGAATGGCAAGGCCCATGGAGGCACTGGCATACTAATACGATTGCGAATTAAGCACCACTTTCTTGGTAATTGGCAAGAAGACTGCTTACAATGCACCTCTGTAGCATATTGAACTAACCTACCCTAACAATACAATAAATGTAAAATGTAAATGTAAATGATTGGGTATAACTTAGGGTCAATACATTGTGACACTTTGTCATAATAAATATAAATAAATATTAAATAAATATAAATATACAAAAAGACCACCAAAACTACGTAAGCAATCCAGCGCCCCAGTAATACGATCTAACGCTTATACATAAGCCGATCGCGGAGCGTGGGAATGCCGAGCATGCACTTTGCAGCTCAAGTGGTCAATGCCTTCTGCATACATATGTAAATGTATAAATATAAGAAAGAATAAATAGATATAAGCAATGTATGTGCGGGTTAGCTGAACCCAATTTCAGCTCACTTTAATCATTCAATAAATGAACCTCGAACACTCAAGAGGGTCAGAACATGGCGACCGTGACAGGACACTACCAGGACCCTACCAGGACTCTACCAGGACCCTACTAGGACCCTACAAGGATAAGCTCTGAGATTGGGACACTACGATATTCTCAACTATTAAGAACTTTATACATCATGGGAAAACGATACAACATTCACAGCCAACTGGAGCATCTTCAAAAAAAAAAAAAACCCGAGCAGCCGCCAAAAGCACCAACAGCAGCAGAACCAGCAACAGCAGCACCCTGTATTCATTTATGGTGAAATCAACAACAAAAATATATAAATATATATATAACCATTTGCATCTATCTTCTGTTGATTCTGTTGAGCCGCCAAACAACTAAGAATTCTAAATAACAAACCAACAACAAACAACATTAATTAAATAAAAAAAAAAAAGCAGCAGCTACCAACGACACGGATTAAGAAAACGGGCAGCAACATCTTCGACAGCAGCGTAACATCATCATCGCGTCTCTGGAGCAAGCAACTACTAAAAACATAATAATTGATGGCGGAAGAACCACAATTCTCAACCGCACAGCCCACGACGCAAAGGGACTTGCCAACGTTGGAAGAAGCTCTGCAGCAAAATCCTGCAGATGGACCACGCCCACTCACAATAGCTGAGTACCGGGCAAGGCAGGAAAGGAAGGAACCGAAGAAGCACAAACGCTCCGGGCAAAGGGTAAAGCTTCTTAGGCAACGCCGACTGGTCAAGGAAATGACCCAGTTGGCCAGAGACGAGGCATCCCGACAACGCTACAAAGAGCGTCTTGAGGACATCGAAGGCCAGATTTCGCAAGGTGCGAAACAACGCAAACGGGCTGCATAAATAAATGCCAATGCCCCAATTTGCCTTAATTTTAATTTCTAAACCCAAGCCGATGCGGGAAACCGCTGCTTGAAAAACACTAATATCTGTTAGGCTTTTTACTAACAATGCGGTTGGACAATTTTTTTTTATATTGTAAACAATTATGTGAGCCAACCACATTTATTAACAACTAATATTTCCACGTCTCCGCTACTGAGTATATATATATATTCAGCTGCAAAAAATTTTTTTTAATGACAGAAGATTTTTTATCTTCATTAAACGTAAAAATTTTTTTATTTTTGATTTTCTAGAAGAATAAATAAATATCACAATAATGAGAAAAACTCATAAATAGAAAATCTCATTTTTTTTTTCTTCTCCTTCAAACAAAACGTTTCATTGAAAATAAAAAAAAAAAATGGGATGGTTTAGCGATTCTAATGAGGCAAAGGCCAATACTGCCAACGTAGTTACTAACGTAAAAGTTATAGATCACACAGACGATATAAATGCGTTGTGGATCTTATTGCTGATTATTACAATAGTACTACTTCTACAATTTCTGCTTACAATTTATGTTAAGCATAACAAGATCATTAAAAGACGTTACATAAATAGGGCAAATCGTTTAGACCAGATCTAAAAAAAAAAAAATAATAATATGGATTAGAAGAAAGCTTAATAAAAACTTTTTTCTTACGAAAAGAATGGAATGGAGCGAAATAGCGATACGCATAGACGAATTTCGTTTCAAGTTCGATAAGTCTTATAAATGTATCAATAGAGACGCAATAATAAAATCCGAAACTCTGAAAAATCATACAGAGATATTAGTAGGTGAATATAATAATATAGTTACATTAGTAAATAAATATGCAAATAGGCTCACATCTGAACATAGTAACAAATGTTTAAGGGTTATAAAATCCCTAAATACAAGATTAAATAACATCAGAAAAAGAAGGCATATTCTGATAGATGTACCAGAAAGTCTAAGTCAATTGGTTGAATTCAACACAGACCAGTTCAAAGAACTAGACGAATCTGTTCAATCAAGCGGCGCTGAGTCCGATAGTGACATTGAAACGCTAGAAGGAAGCGACCGAATTGAATTCAAATCTGAACCAATAACAATTTCTGAAATGGCACAGACGTTGATAGAATTTATCAGGCTAGCCACATCTCTGATACCAGAGTTTGATGGTAAACCAGAAAATCTACAAAGTTTTTTGGATGCTCTAGGTCTACTAGATAGCTTAAAGGGCACACATGAAACGACAGCAATAAGCCTAATAAAAACTAAACTTAAAGGCCATGTAAGAAACCTTATAAGTAATGAGCAGACGATTGCTGCAATCATTACCCAACTGTCAAGTGCAGTAAAAGGAGAATCGGTAGAAGTGATATCTGCCAAACTTCTGAATCTACAACAAAGAAATAAAACGGCTAACCAATACACCCAAGAGGTGGAGAAACTGACAAAGGCCCTTGAAGGTGCCTATATCAGTGAAGGTCTCAGCCAATCCTTAGCAAATAAATACAGCACTACAACAGCTGTAAAAGCAATGACACAGAATTGCTCCATTGATAAGGTAAAACTTATCATGCAAGCAGGCACATTCACAAACATGAATGATGCCATTTCCAAATTTGTAAACAGTTGCACAGAGATAACAGGTCAAAGTAACACTGTACTCTATTATCGACGAGGTGCAAATAATTATAATAGAGGCGCCCGGGGTTATAATCGTGGAAGAAATAACTACCACAACAATTACAACCGAGGCAGCAATAACAATAATAATAATAACTATAATAACCGTGGAGGTAGACGAGGCCAAAATCAAGGGAGAGGCCGCGGAAACTACAACCATGGTAATAATAATAATAGCAGTGTGAGAATCGCGCAAAATACGTCGGAAAACTAACAGAACCCTTTAGGAAACAACCAATAAATGTAAAAGTTCATTCCATCAATTATAGTCTTAATATATTCGTAACTTTCTATAATCATTCAACTGAAAATAAACTAACATTTCTCATAGATACTGGTGCAGATATCTCACTTTTGAAAGTAAATTCTGATAACTTCATAATTCAAAATGAAAAAATAATAAACATCGAAGGCATAGGCCAAGGTGTGATAAAGTCTCAAGGAACAACCTTAATAGAACTCCAATCAACAAAATATATTATTCCACATGAATTTCATTTGGTAAACCCAAATTTTGCAATACCATGTGATGGAATAATAGGCATTGATTTTATAAAGAAATTCAATTGTCAACTAGATTTCAAACCAAGTGAAGACTGGTTTATAATTAGACCCCAAAATTTAAATTATCCAATATATGTTCCGATAACATATAGCGCTGGCAACAATACAGTTCTTCTGCCAGCCAGATCACAAGTTATTCGGAAAATAGACATTAATGTTGTAAATGATTTCATATTTGTTCCTAATCAAGAAATACACAGTGGGATTTATGTTGCAAATACAATAGCAGCATCCAAACATGTATACGTTCGACTTCTAAATACAACTAATTTCGACCAAGTGGTCAAAGTAAATAAAATACAATATGAAAATCTAAAAGATTATGACATTCATAATACCGACACTGGAAATAGAAGCGAGCAAATACTTTCAAAACTAAAGAAAAATTTTCCAGACCAATTTAAAAATCAATTAACAGAATTATGCACACAGTATAGTGATGTGTTCGGACTGGAAACCGAACCAATATCAACAAATAATTTTTATAAACAAACATTAAGACTTAAAGATGATGAACCCATTTATATAAAAAACTATAGAAGCCCGCATAGCCATATTGAGGAAATTCAAAAACAAGTAGGGAAATTAATAAGCGACAAAATCGTCGAACCGTCTGTATCTGAATATAACAGCCCACTCTTGCTAGTACCAAAAAAATCATTACCAAATTCACAAGAGAAAAAATGGCGATTAGTAATTGACTATCGTCAAATAAACAAAAAACTTCTTTCTGACAAATTTCCACTCCCTAGAATTGATGACATTTTAGATCAACTAGGTCGAGCTAAATACTTTTCATGCCTTGACTTGATGTCAGGTTTCCACCAAATAGAACTTGAGAAAAACTCTAGGAATATAACATCCTTTTCAACGAGCAATTGCTCATATCGCTTCACGCGATTACCATTTGGTCTTAAAATAGCACCAAATTCATTTCAGAGGATGATGACTATATCATTCTCGGGATTAGAACCCTCTCAGGCATTCCTTTACATGGATGACTTAATGGTGATAGGATGTTCCGAAAAACAAATGATTAAAAACTTAACTGACGTTTTTAATGTATGTAGGAAATATAACCTAAAGTTGCATCCAGAAAAATGTTCATTTTTCATGCACGAAGTGACATTCCTAGGTCACAAATGCACAGACAAAGGAGTATTGCCAGATGACAAGAAATATGACGTCATCAAAAATTATCCTGTCCCTCATGATGCGGACAGTGCGAGACGATTTGTAGCATTCTGCAACTATTATCGTCGATTTATAAGGAACTTCGCCGACTATTCACGGCACATAACTAGATTATGTAAAAAGAATGTCCCTTTTGAATGGTCAAGCGAATGCCAGAACGCATTCGAATACCTTAAAGAAAATCTTATGCACCCCACACTATTACAATATCCTGATTTTCGCAAAGAATTTTGCATTATAACGGATGCTAGTAAACAAGCTTGCGGAGCGGTTCTAACTCAGAACCGTGACGGGATTCAGCTCCCAATAGCTTATGCATCACGTTCATTTACAAAAGGAGAAAGCAATAAGAGTACAACGGAACAAGAACTAGCGGCAATTCATTGGGCAATTACCCATTTTAGACCATACATTTATGGCAAACATTTCACCATTAAAACGGACCACAGACCATTAACGTACCTATTTTCTATGACTAATCCCAGTTCTAAATTAACTCGCATGCGGCTAGAGCTTGAAGAATACGACTTCACAGTAGAATACCTAAGGGGGAAAGATAATTTTGTAGCAGACGCACTCTCACGTATAAATATAAAGGAACTCAAAGACATGCAACATAAAGTCCTGAAAGTCACTACCAGGCAACAAAGTAGACAAGAAAACTGTACAGTAACAAATAAGGAACTATTGCCTAGGCAAAGTATCCAAAATGTATCTAAGCCCAACGTACACGAAGTCATAACAAATGATGAAGTACGAAAAGTAGTGACCTTGCGAATAACTGAATCTATTTGTTTACTAAAACGAGGAAATAAAGTTATTGCAAGAATTGATGTTGACGATTTATATACCAATGGAATTTTTGATTTAGGTCAGTTCTTCCAAAGGCTTGAAATGCAAGCCGGTATACTAAAAATCAGCCAACTCAAATTGGCACCGAGTGAAAAAATCTTTGAAACCATTTCAATAGATAATTTCAAAAATATGGGCAATATAAAATTGAAATCATTAAGAGTAGCGCTACTCCAGCCGGTGACCATTATAAAAACTGAAAAAGAGATACAATCGATACTGTCTACATATCATGACGATCCAATTCAAGGAGGTCATACAGGCATTACAAGAACGCTAGCGAAAATAAAAAGACACTATTGTTGGAAAAATATGACTCGTCATATAAAAGAGTACATACGTAGATGTCATAAATGCCAAATGTCAAAAACAACGACACATACAAAGACCCCAATGACTCACACAGAAACCCCAACAAATGCTTTTGATATAGTGATAGTGGACACAGTTGGTCCACTACCGAAATCAGAATATGGCAACGAATACATCGTCACACTAATATGTGATTTGACGAAGTATCTAGTAACCATACCTGTAGCGAATAAGAGCGCAAATACTGTCGCAAAAGCTATATTCGAAAATTTTATACTAAAGTACGGTCCAATGAAGACGTTCATTTCGGACATGGGTACCGAGTATAAAAACAATGTAATTCAAGATATGTGTAAATATATGAAGATTGAAAATCTTACATCCACTGCATATCACCACCAGACTTTAGGGACAATCGAACGAAGTCATAGAACATTCAATGAATACATTCGTTCATACATCTCTGCAGATAAAACTGATTGGGACGTTTGGATACAATACTTTACATATTGTTTCAACACAACACCATCAGTCATGCATAATTATTGTCCATATGAACTAGTCTTTGGAAGATTACCAAGGCAGTTCGCAAATTTTAATAAAACAGATAGGATAGAACCACTATATAATATAGAAGATTACTCAAAGGAAATAAAATTTAGATTAGAAATAGCATATAAAAGAGCTAGACTTATGTTAGAAAAAGCTAAGTCTTATAGAAAACAACTTTATGATAAGAAAACTTCAGATTTTCAATTAAAAATAGGAGATAAAGTTATACTAAGGAACGAATCGGGTCATAAGTTAGATCCAGTATATCTAGGCTCTTATACTGTTGAAACCATAGAAGACAGAGATAACATAGTAATTAGAGATACAAAACAAAAGAAGCAAAAAGTACATAAGGATAGACTAAAAATATATAATCAATGAAACGTTTCATTTCACTTATGAAAAGGTCTGATCAACCTCAAAACAAAAAAAAAAAAACAAAAAAAAAAAAAACCACAAAACAAAAAAAAAATTTTTAATTATTTTTCCTTCTAAGAAAGTTAAACATAAATCCAAAAATATCGTAATTCAACATAAATTTTTTGTATTATTCTGTCATTATACAAAAATGCTTTGAGACAAAACATTGCTAATAGTTAATAAGAAAAATCAATAACAATAATAATATTAAGAACTAAATGACTACATATATTACGTCATTTCTTTAAAAAGGGAGGTGTAGCATATTGAACTAACCTACCCTAACAATACAATAAATGTAAAATGTAAATGTAAATGATTGGGTATAACTTAGGGTCAATACATTGTGACACTTTGTCATAATAAATATAAATAAATATTAAATAAATATAAATATACAAAAAGACCACCAAAACTACGTAAGCAATCCAGCGCCCCAGTAATACGATCTAACGCTTATACATAAGCCGATCGCGGAGCGTGGGAATGCCGAGCATGCACTTTGCAGCTCAAGTGGTCAATGCCTTCTGCATACATATGTAAATGTATAAATATAAGAAAGAATAAATAGATATAAGCAATGTATGTGCGGGTTAGCTGAACCCAATTTCAGCTCACTTTAATCATTCAATAAATGAACCTCGAACACTCAAGAGGGTCAGAACACCTCTATAAACCTCCAATGCCACAACGGTGCTCTCACTCTGGCTGCTGTCTATTGCCCACCTCGCTTCACAATCTCCGAAGAAAAATTCACAACACTTTTTGACTCGCTTGGTGAAAGGTTTGTTGCAGCTGGCGATTGGAATGCCAAGCACATGTACTGGGGATCTCGGATTGCGAACCCTAAAGGAAAACAGCTGTACAACGCAATCATTAATCCGCAACGCAAACTAAACTATGTTTCCCCGGGAGCGCCTACATACTGGCCAGCAGATCCCATGAAGCTTCCAGATTTGATCGACTTTGCCATCACAAAAAGGATACCCCAATCCATGATCACAGCTGAGGCACTTCCAGAACTCTCAACTGATCACTGTCCGGTGCTCTTTCATCTCTTGTACCAGCTACAACACATCGAGCGACCGCATAGGCTCACAAGCAACAGGACCAACTGGGCGAGGTACAAAAAATATGTTTCCCATACCGGCTTTTCTAGCCCCCTGGAAACCGAACAAGACATTGATCAGCTTACTTATAACATTCTTAATTTGTATTTAAAATCTGTCCAAGTGAACAATCATTAAATGGTTTGGGGGGGACCTTGACTTAAGGGAGGTACATGGAATGTATATCTTATGAGGTTGACTTAGGTGTCTATTGGTTGGGGAGATCAAGCGGGTGTTTCCTTTTCAGGCGTCTTGGGGATTGCCTATTATCTAGGAGGTTGATGGCCAGGTGGTTGGGGTGGTTATCCAGTCTTTTTATGTATCTTCCGCTGAGACGGGTGATCTCCTCTGTTACACATCTAATTCCAAGCTCTTTATGTATTATTGAGTTTTCGTGGTACGGATGGGCGTTCGAAACTATTCTCAGGCATTTATTTTGAAATCGCTGTATTTTGATGCGGTTCGAACAGCTTGCCGTGCCCCACAACTGTATCCCATATGTCCAGATTATAAATAAGAAGCTTGAATTTAACTTTGAGTTTGGACCTCCTTCCCAGGAGCCAATGCAGTTGCTGGAGCCGTAGGTTGGCCTGGTTGCGCTTATTGATTAGGTGCGGACGCCATGTGAGCCTGCGGTCCAGTGTCAGCCCTAGATATTTGGGAGTGTTATTAGTTGGGATGGTTTCCCCGTTGAGTGTGACGGGGGGGCATTCTCCCCTGCGTAGTGCGAAGGTTGTTTGTGTAGATTTCTCGGCGTTCACCACGATGTTTCATCGTTTCAGCCATGGACCGAGGGCATTCAGTTGCCTCTGGATGATGGCTGAAGCTTCCAGAGGATCTGTGGCGGAGGCTAGGAAGGCGGTGTCATCGGCATAAGTGGCTACTGTGAGGTTCCTGGAGGGGGTGATGGGGAGGTCCGCTGTGTAGAGTGTGTATAAGATGGGTCCAAGAACACTGCCTTGTGGTACTCCTGCTCTTATGGGCCTAGGGGTGCTGATTGATGATCCGCATCGCACTCTGAATTCTCTTCCCTCTGTGTATGATTTGAGGAAGGCGAAATGGGAACTTGGGAGGTGGGTTTTAATTTTGAAAAGTAGTCCAGGGTGCCAGACTCTGTCAAACGCCTGTTTGACATCAAGCATAACGGCGCAGCAGTACTTCTTCTTTTCGAAGGCCTCAAGTATAGACTCAACAATCCGGTGGCATTGCTCAGGTGTTCCGTGAAGGCGTCTGAAGCCTGAAAAACGACAACTTCGAAGAGAGTGGCAGGAGCACAGATCACCTGGCGCAAAGAGTAGACTAAAAGCAGCTTCTCGCAGACTTACCAATGCGCTTAAGAAAGAAGAAGCGGACGCACAACTAAGGTACATCGAGAATCTCACGCCCACAGGCACAAAGAACTCGTTGTGGAAAAGCCACAGGAACCTACAGGCACCAACAGAAACGGTTGTACCCCTCCGCAACTCTACCGGAAGCTGGTCTCGCAGTGACACGGACAGAGCAAAAGTCTTCGCTGATCATCTTAAAAAAGTATTTAAACCAAATCCAGCCACTAACTCATTTACTCTCCCGCCTTTAACTGCATCTGACTTAGCACCACAAGATCCTATAGAATTTCGGCCAAGCGAGATAACGCAAGTCATTAAAGAGCAACTTAAGACTGGAAAATCGCCTGGCTACGACTTAATAACCCCGAAAATGATCATCGAGATCCCAAAGTGTGCAGTTCTACGAATCTGCTTGCTCTTCAACGCAATTACTAAAATTGGATACTTCCCTCAAAAGTGGAAGAAATCAGTTATTATTATGATCCCTAAGCCTGGGAAAGGCAAAACACAGCCATCATCATACAGGCCAATAAGCTTACTTACTTGTCTATCCAAGCTATTTGAAAAAGTGCTGCTACTACGCATCAGCCCCCACCTCAAAACACACTCTCATCGCACCAATTTGGTTTTCGGGCAAAACACGGAGCCATCGAACAGGTTAACCGCATCACAACCGAAATTCGCACTGCCTTTGAACATCGAGAATATTGCACAGCTCTATTCTTAGACGTTGCACAAGCATTCGATAGAGTATGGCTGGATGGACCTATGTTTAAAATAATCAAACTGCTGCCTCAAAACATACATAAGCTTCTAAAGTCGTATCTATATAAAAGAGTGTTCGCGGTTAGATGCAGTTCAAGCACTTCAAACGATTGTATTATAGAAGCCGGAGTGCCTCAAGGAAGTGTTCTGGGCCCAATTCTATACACCCTATACACGGCGGACATCCCAACAAACGACCAGCTAACGATATCCACATTCGCTGATGACACTGCAATTCTAAGTCGATCTAGATGCCCAGTAAAAGCTACGATGCAGCTAGCACGCCATCTAACTTGTGTAGAACATTGGCTTGCAGATTGGCGCATACGAGTAAACGAAGAAAAGTGCAAACAGGTAACATTTACCCTAAACAAACAAAGCTGCCCGCCCTTGGTAATGAACCACACGCGCATCCCACAAGCCGATAACGTTACATACCTAGGCATTCATCTGGACAAGCGGCTCACCTGGCGGAAACACATAGAGGCCAAGACGACGCACCTCAGACTAAAAGCACGGGATCTACACTGGCTTATAAACGTCCGCTCTCCCCTAAGCTTGGAGTACAAAGTCCTCCTTTATAACTCCGTCTTAAAACCCATATGGACCTATGGCTCCGAGCTATGGGGCAACGCATCGAGAAGCAACATCGACATAGTCCAGCGTGCACAGTCTAGGATCCTGAGAATCATTACTGGAGCTCCATGGTATCTCCGGAACGAGAATATACACAGGGACTTACAAATAAAACTTGTCATTGAGACAATAGCTGAGAAAAAAGTTAAATATAATGAAAAACTAGCCTCACATCCAAATCCTCTTGCAAGAAAACTTACTAGAGTATGCAGCCAAAGCCGACTGCACCGGAACGACCAACCAGCCCAGCGTTAAATTTGTTAGGCCACACAGCACGAATCATTTCATAAAATGATATTTAGTTAGCTTAGTATAAGATTTGAAAACTTATTGTTAGACTCTTAATTAAAAGGGAAGATTCAATAAATAAGAAAAAACATTGGAAAAAAAAAAAAAAAAATTCGTTTAATGCTTTTGTCGTATATGGTATGCCTTTTTTCTCCATGCCCAACTCATCCATAGTATTTACTTCTTTTTCCATTCTACTTAAGGCGTCTGAGTTGGTATTTGCTGATCCTTTTTTATATATTATTTCGTAGTTGTATTCTGATAGCTTTAATCTCCACCTTACTAGCTTTGTACAGGGCTCTTTAATATTCATCAGCCACACCAGGGGTTTATGATCTGTTACTACCTTAAATGTTGTCCCATAGAGATAGGGCCTGAAATATTGTACCGTCCACATGATAGCTAACATCTCTTTTTCAATTGTCGAATAATTTATCTCCGTGCTATTAATTGTCCTGCTAGCATAATACAGGGTGCGTTATGAAAGTAATGCGCATGGTTTCATTGTCACGTAACTACCTGTCGTAGCACGCTCGGACCTGTCTGAAAATTTGGGGCGGAGTCTCTCCTTTCCAACGCGCTCCAACACTCTCAGTTCGGTCTGAGCAATAGAAGTGGTAGGACGTGTTGTAGAGCGAAGTCATTTTTTCTGTTGTGTCACGGTGCGATGGAGCGTTCGCTGGAACAGCGGTACGCCATAAAGTTTTGTGTGCGACTTGGCAAAAATGCATCGGAAACTTATCAAATGCTTCGAGAGGCCTTTAAGGAGGAGTGCATTTCGAGATCTCAGTGTGGAAGGTGGCACAAGGCCTTCAAGGAGGGTCGAGAGGAGGTCACCGACGATCCACGTTCCGGACGTCCAACAACAGCACGAATTGATGAAAACGTTTGCCGTGTACGAGAAACTTTGAGTTCAAACCGTCGGTTAAGCATCCGGGCAATCGCTGACATCGTAAACTTGTCAACATTTGCGGTACATGGAATAGTGACGGAGGAGTACGCGTCAGGCCAGACATCAAAGACGTTTTCATGCTCCACCACGATAACGCCCCCAGCCACACGGCCTTCGTCGTCACCAACTTCTTGACCCAGAAGAAGATCTCAGTTGTGCCCCAGCCTCCTTACAGCCCTGACTTAGCTCCGTGCGACTTTTTTTTGTTCCCCCTACTGAAGAGAGAGCTAAAGGGAAAACACTGGGAGTCGGTGGAGAACATCCAAGCTCGCGTAACAAGGTGCCTGAAAGGCATTTCTGTCGAGGAGTTTCTGGGTGCTTTCCAGGCGTGGCATACACGTCTCCGCAAGTGTATTGACGCAGGAGGGGACTATTTTGAAGAATTTTAATAATTTGTACTGATTGGATCAACAAAAATATTTTTCTTAGAAAATGCGCATTACTTTCATAACGCACCCTGTATATAGGTTTGTCGGTTCCTATATTACCTTGCGATAGTACTGCTCCTAGAGCATAATTACTCGCATCGGTCGTCAGTATTATAAATGGTTTTTTAAAGTCTGGGTAAGTTGGAATCGGATCATTACATAACAAATTTTTACATAATTCAAAGGTTTCTTTGTACTTCTGGCTTATTACAACTGTATTTTTCCCTTTTAGTTGTTCTGTTAGTGGCTTGGTGATTTTGAAAAGTCTTTTATAAATTTCCTGTAGTACCCAAGAAGCCTCAGAAATGATTTAATTGTTTTTCTTGTCGTTGGTAATGGAAATTTCCTTACCGCTTCGATTTTCATTGGATTGGGCTTAACTCCCTCAGTGGTGATTACGTGTCCTAAATAGTCTATTTCTTTTCTTAGAAATTCCGATTTATTTTTTTGTAGTTTTAGGTTGGCTTCCTTTAATTTTTTGAATACTTCTTTTAGGTCTTTGATGTGTTCTTGTTAAGACGTTGAATATATTATTACGTCGTCCATATATACTAAGCAGACATTTTCTATTTTGCTCCCCAGTACGTTATTTATTATTCTTTGAAAGGTGGTAAAAGCTGGTGCGTTTGTTAGTCCGAAAGGCATCCTCACGAATTCATAATGTCCCCCTATGGCTGTAAATGCTGTCTTTTCCATGTCTTTCGGGTCCATTTCTATCTGGTGATACCCGCTTGCCAAGTCCAAAGTTGAAAAGTAGTTGGCTCGACCGATCTTATCCAGCACATCATTTATGATTGGCAATGGATATTTGTCCTGTACTGTCTTTTTGTTGAGTTCCCTGAAGTCTACAACTAATCTCCATTTTCTTTTCGCTTCCGCGTCTGCTTTTTTTGGCACTATCCACACTGGACCACTCCAAGGTGAATAGCTATTTCTTATTATACCCTGTTCTAACAATTTTTCAAGTTGATTCTTAATTTCTGCGGTTTCACTTACGGCGTACCTAAATGTTCTTACATAAATTGGTTTATCGTCT
Organism: Drosophila merina; assembly: GCA_035047645.1. Taxonomy (NCBI): domain Eukaryota; kingdom Metazoa; phylum Arthropoda; class Insecta; order Diptera; family Drosophilidae; genus Drosophila; species Drosophila merina. The sequence goes on from JAWNPH010000042.1 coordinate 169,263, forward strand.
GTTAGCTTTATTACGTGTTTTTCTCTATTCATGAATGATAGTTTTTGATCTGTTTCGAAAAATAGATCCTTAAATTCTTTATATACTCGTATTTTTAGCAATTCCATTTTTTCTTCTTTGTTAAGATGTTCCATTCTGATTCCCATCTCTTCTGTTTTCTTTCTTTCTGTTTCTGTGGTTCTGGACCCGCAAGTTTGGACGTAGCAGGTTTCTATGTATTTACTTTTGTCATAGTTCTCTACATCTAGCGGTTGTTCTAGGTATAATTCTTGATCTTCCTCGTTCAATACGTTCAAAACTTCCATTTCCGCCCTTCCGTTTTTTGATGGAAAAGCCCTTCGCTAATAAACAGTCCAGGTTTTATTTCTACTGATCCGCAATAAATTTCGCCCTCCTGTTCGGAAACAGGTAGATTAATTAATTTATTAGTTCTTTCTTCAAGTATCGTAAGTTCCGAGTCCCTGTTATCTTCAACTTCTAACTTAATTACTGCTTTTCTTGTTTCGATTTCTTTTCTTTTTAAATCTATTTTCGCATCTAATTTTTTTAGAATATCTATCCCTATTAATGCATCGAATAGTGGATGAAATTCAAACATGAGGAATTCTAATTCGCTTTCCTCATTGAATTCTTTAGATGCTTTGAACTTTACTTTTTTCGAAATGTTATGGCTACTCAGAACCGTCGTGATTACGACTGGGTTTTCTAGGCTAATCTGGTGTTCTTTGGGTGCCCAAATGGGATTTATTAGAGATACTGATGCCCCCGTATCAATCATAAATTTTAGTGGTCGTCCAAACCGAGTTTTTATTGAAATGTAGGGCAACACTGACCCAAATCTATTTCCCTTTGTATATCCTGTGGGTTTTCCTAGGCATCTATGTGTAAATTCGGCCTGTCATCTATATTATGTAACTCCTGTTGTTGTGGAATGTGTTGTTCTTGGTGATCTTGTTGTACTGGGTATTAATCCTGAATATTATACATTGATCTATTTCCCTTTGACTGTCTATCTTGCTGTTCCAAATTCTGATTGCTCCTATTATAGCTGTTCTGTTGATTTCCGTTTGGCTGTCTGTTTTGTTGAGTTTGGTACTGAATGTTTCTGTTATCATTATTTTGTTGATTTCTGTATTGAGAATTTCTGTTGTAATTGTTTGACTGATATTTGTAACTTTCCTGTTGATTTTCGTACTGAGCTTGATTTCCCTGATTCTGTCGTTTATATGGATTATTCCGATTGGCGTTTGGTTTTTGTTGTCGGTAATCCTCCCTACCTAGGGTTGCGTTTTGTCTAGTTACTTGTGTCCATGTCCTCTTTCTTGTATATCTTTCTATTTGTCTTGTAGCATATTCGTACTCTTGTTTTAGGGTCTTCGGTCTGTATAACTCTACTATTTCTGCCAGTCTTCTACTTAACCCATCTTGAAATGCCTCAAGACAGGTAACCTCGTATGATTCCTCCTTGCATTTTTTTATATCTAATTCCAATTCCTTTTTTTTGACGCAATCGAACAGTGCTGCTTTAATCTCATCCCATATCATAGGTGTTCTTTCCCTGGTTAGCACTTTGTCCGGTTGGCCCACTACCTTGTTCCTAATTACACCCAATATCATTTTGCCAAATTGGGTTTTGTCAAAATCTTTAATTATTCTTAGTACCCTTTCGACACTTTTTATAAAACTTTCTAGTCTTTCTTTATCTCCTGAAAAAACTGGTAATAATTTTACTGCATCTGGTATCTGCAACTCTTCGAACGCTTCTCTATGTGTTCTTTGCGAACCTATACTTCCTGATGACCTCAACTCCATTTTTCCTGTTGTTTCTAAATTTTCTTCTGCTACTTCTGGTATATTTGGCAAACTAGCGCTTTTTGAAGACCTTGTTAATGCTTTTCCTAGTGGGATTAATTTCTTCACCTTCGACATTAAATTTTGGTAATTATAAGAATTTTGTATATATGTATATTGTTAAAATGTGTATTTATGTGTTATGTGTATCTCTTACTCAGTGTATTTTGTTGTTGTTATCTGTTAAAAAATATATATTTAATTGTTGTTTTTATGGGAGGGTATCTTAATCGATGTGTATGTCATGTGAACCATGTTAATTGCATGTTAATATTTTAAGAACAGAAAAATTTTGTTTTATTTATTTTTTTTTTCACTAGTCAATATTGGCACAGAAGTGTTGTCTACATGTATATAATTTTGATTATAATTCTTTTTTTTTATGTATAAAACGGTGTACTTGCACTTTTTATTCGGGTCAATAGCAGTAATTGCGATAATTTTTGCCTGAAACCGATTATAGCGAGACTACGCCCACATATGAGGTGTCGAATGCAATTGCCGACGGCTTTTTTCACTAAGCACACTCACAGTTTTGTTTGGCTCGTCACGCTAATGCATATGTACAGCCGAAAGCAAGCAATTCATTTGCTTTGGAGTATCATTCATACTCTTAACAATAACCTTGGTATTCCTTTGAGTAACCTTAGTACTCTGGCTCGGTGGCCCACAGTAATATATTTATTTTTTGTGTTATTTATTTTTGTTCACTCTTCTGTTTCGCCTTGACTGTGCTTTGTTTTTTTTTTCATTTTAAGAATTTTTGTATATATTTTTTTGTTCACTTTCACATGTCAGCACACCGACTTACTTGATTAGTATAAGGATTTGTAGATTCATCTTCGCTGGCTCTTCTTCCTGTCCCACGAGGTTCCGACTGCGCCAGTTAACAAGTCCTGGTTGGTTAATTTATAAGTTATTAGAATGCCCAAGTGAAACGAGGTCTCTCCAGTTTGATATCTGAGTTTATTCTGATTTTCTGGTCTTATATTTATACAATTGTAGTTGGCTTGTATTTCGAAATATGCTTAGTAGTCATTTTTTATTGGACACGAGCATCCGATTGTGGAACCTAACTTTTGTTTAGTTTACAATTTTTGCTTGGATTTATACATTTTTGTTTTGTCTTGAGTTTTCATTGGAATTTAGTTTGTTGTGTTTGCAACTTTTTATACAATGTCGTCGACCCAGCTATCTGTGTGTCGTCGACGTGGGATTTTGGCGGGACCAATGCTTGTATTGGTAACTCGCGCGTGCATTTAATGCGCTGCTTTTAATAAGTATTCAAGAAATGTTTTTTTTCTATTTTAAATTAAATTATTTTTGTTGCCAATAGTTTATTTCGTCAACCTAATCCACCACTACTTTCACGCGTCGTTGTGCGTGTTAGAACTTTTTACTGTTAAATCCTATCTTGGTAATGAGACTTGCAAAAATTGTGTTTTGTTATTTATTTCTAATTTGCAGATCAAAAAATATTTTAAAAAGAGGTACCCACTTACATTTTTTGGTGTTGCGTGGTGCTCTAATCTATCGCTGTGGTCTGCTGTTGCGCGCTGTGTTGACTCTGCCTCTGTATAAGTTATTACAAATAGTAACTGCAATGTAAATAAATAAAATTTTTAATTAAAAAAGTCCTCAAGTAGGTTTTAAAAATAGGTTATAATTCAGTCTGGATATTGTTGCGAGGGATATTATTATTTTTAATTTTGTTATTTGGTGTTTGTAGTGGTTCTTGTTATAAGGATAGAATTTTTTGTTTTAGCCAGCATTTTGAAATAAATTTGATTATTATATACTAGAAGGAGTAAACCACTCTGTTGGTGAGAGAATCAGTTTTAGGTTCCTTTAAGTGTTTAAGGTTTCCAATATTCAGAGCCTCTTGAGATTCTACGGTTCATATATGGAGTCGTTTGGCTTCAATTGGAGTCATTTGAATTATTGGTATTCCTGGTTTTAGTAAAGTTTTGTATTTTTTTGTAAATGTGTCGTTGTTTATTTTTATTGTTTTATTCCAAAAATGTACAAGATATGTTCCATTTAGGTTGTAAGTTTCATTATTTTGGGTTATACCATATTGCCGCTGAAGTCGTTTGGTAGTATTAAACTATTGTCGAGTATTTCTACTTTTTTTATGTGTTCCGCGTAACTTTAATCACACAGCGGTTACTTTCCATAAGCTATTTTAAAGATACATTTAGTCTGAATTACATTAATAGTTTTAAGCGTATTAATTAAATTAATTAATAATAATTTTAATATTATTTGAGGTTAGAATTACAATATTTACAAGGTTTTATTAGTATATATTTGTAAACAGCTTTTTCTAATTCTGGAACTTTTACGATATAGATAATTGTAGTTTTATTATGTAGTACGGATACGTCAACCAATTCTAGCCTTTCTTCAACAGATCAATAAGTAATATTACTGTTTTTGAATATTCTGTAGACTTAATCTATTTCTAAATCGTTTAAAAGGAAAGAGTTTTTTACATTTAATTTTGACCATTGAATTGCATATTTTACGTTAATAATTTCTTCCCTTACTAATCTGACTTGGTTTTGTAAGTTGATATGGTAACTATATCTTCATTAAATTGATCATCTTTTCTGATGGAATTTGACAACATATTTGAAATTAAGACTAAGTTATTTATTCTATCCTGCAACTGCCTATTTATTATTGAAAATTGTATCACTGAGATTATTTTTTATCAACAAATCGTCGTGGTCTGGGCTCCCGGCAAAATATTTCCAGGCAGAATCAATCCAATTGATTGATCTACGATATCGGTCTTTAAATGTGAGGGTACTTAATGCAGACAAAGCTTGAACTGCGTTAGAGTGTGAAAAAAATATATATTTCTTAATTATTTGTAGTATGTTGTCGAATTTTTTGAGTTCGTTTTCTTTTTGTTGTACAAGTAGATCCATTAAGTAAATAAGTAATTGAAAAAATCGTAGACAGGTAAATTTAAAGTCTAAGCCTTTCCAAGCCTTATTATTGCTTATTTTTATACTTGTATTCTTTTTATTATTATGAATGAGACTGATACGACATAGGTTTCACTAAGTGATGATGGACTTAAGTGCTTATTATGCTACTTTTATGGACGATTCGACCTGCTTCTGTGATATTGGTTTTGCTCCTATCTCCCTTTACTATTTCTTTTTTATAACGAGGGGATGGATAGTATTGAGCCTAATCTTATGTTTTGCTTAGCAATGACTGGAAAATATGACAAAGCTCATTGCGGCACTAGCATACTTATCAGAAGTCGCATCACCTTTTAACAGAAGAGAAATGGACTACCTGCAATATGCTTCCATAAGCATGCAATCCAGTAGCGGCCCGTCACTCCGGCCGCAGTCTACTGCACACCTTGTTTTTCTAGTTTCTGAGGACCAATTTTTGTAATTTTCAACTCGGTAAGCGATTTATAGCGGCAGGTGACTACACTGTCAAACATTCCCAAAGGTAGAAAAAGGCGGTTATAGTAATAATTCCCAAGCCAAGCAACGACAAAACGCAACTCTCATCCTACAGACCAATATGTCTCCTAACGTGTCTCTCAAAACTGTTTGAATAAGCATTTTTAAAACAACTAGCTCCCTACGTAAAAAGGCGAAATGCAATACCATCGCATCAATTTAGCTTTTGCAAAAATCCATGAACGAATCGCACCACAAACGAAATTCGTACCGCTTTTGAGCACCGGAAATATTGCTCAGCGATATTGTTAGATGTTGCACAAGCAATCGACCGAGTCTGGTTAGAAGGACTAATGCACCAGATAATGAAACTGCTTCCCCAGAACACAGACAAAGTGTTCGAATCCTATCTCTTCAAAAGAGTGTTCTCGACCAACGATCAACTTCTTTCTTATAAAAGGTTTTGTTAGTATATTTTTGTTAGCAGTTTTTTCTATTTCTAGAATTTTTTCGAATGCGGATAATTGTAGTGCTATTATGTAGTACGGATATGTCAACGAATTCCAGCATTTATTCAACAGATAAATTTGTCAAACTATTTTTGAATAGTCTATAGACTTCATCTGCTTTTAAATCGTTTAAAAGGAGAGTGCCTATTACATTTATTTTTGCCCATTGAACTGCATATTTTACCTTAATAATTTCTTCCTTTATTAATCTGACTTTATTAAATTGATTATATTTTCTGAGGGAATTTGGGATGTTTTAAGTTAAGGGGTTTTATTTAGTTATTTATTCTATCCTGCAACTGTCTATTTATTATTACCTGGTCATTATTATTGGAAATTCTCTCATTGGATTATTTTCTATTTCCTTCAATTTCGATTTCTATTTCCCATTTTTTTTTCGCGCGGCTCCCAATGCATAAGCCCACCAGCCCACCTTCGACTCAACCGGCCGAGTAATTGCGATAATTTTTGCCTGAAACCGATTATAGCGAGACTACGCCCACATATGAGGTGTCGAATGCAATTGCCGACGGCTTTTTTCACTAAGCACACTCACAGTTTTGTTTGGCTCGTCACGCTAATGCATATGTACAGCCGAAAGCAAGCAATTCATTTGCTTTGGAGTATCATTCATACTCTTAACAATAACCTTGGTATTCCTTTGAGTAACCTTAGTACTCTGGCTCGGTGGCCCACAGTAATATATTTATTTTTTGTGTTATTTATTTTTGTTCACTCTTCTGTTTCGCCTTGACTGTGCTTTGTTTTTTTTTTTCATTTTAAGAATTTTTGTATATATTTTTTTGTTCACTTTCACATGTCAGCACACCGACTTACTTGATTAGTATAAGGATTTGTAGATTCATCTTCGCTGGCTCTTCTTCCTGTCCCACGAGGTTCCGACTGCGCCAGTTAACAAGTCCTGGTTGGTTAATTTATAAGTTATTAGAATGCCCAAGTGAAACGAGGTCTCTCCAGTTTGATATCTGAGTTTATTCTGATTTTCTGGTCTTATATTTATACAATTGTAGTTGGCTTGTATTTCGAAATATGCTTAGTAGTCATTTTTTATTGGACACGAGCATCCGCTTGTGGAACCTAACTTTTGTTTAGTTTACAATTTTTGCTTGGATTTATACATTTTTGTTTTGTCTTGAGTTTTCATTGGAATTTAGTTTGTTGTGTTTGCAACTTTTTATACAATGTCGTCGACCCAGCTATCTGTGTGTCGTCGACGTGGGATTTTGGCGGGACCAATGCTTGTATTGGTAACTCGCGCGTGCATTTAATGCGCTGCTTTTAATAAGTATTCAAGAAATGTTTTTTTTCTATTTTAAATTAAATTATTTTTGTTGCCAATAGTTTATTTCGTCAACCTAATCCACCACTACTTTCACGCGTCGTTGTGCGTGTTAGAACTTTTTACTGTTAAATCCTATCTTGGTAATGAGACTTGCAAAAATTGTGTTTTGTTATTTATTTCTAATTTGCAGATCAAAAAATATTTTAAAAAGAGGTACCCACTTACATTTTTTGGTGTTGCGTGGTGCTCTAATCTATCGCTGTGGTCTGCTGTTGCGCGCTGTGTTGACTCTGCCTCTGTATAAGTTATTACAAATAGTAACTGCAATGTAAATAAATAAAATTTTTAATTAAAAAAGTCCTCAAGTAGGTTTTAAAAATAGGTTATAATTCAGTCTGGATATTGTTGCGAGGGATATTATTATTTTTAATTTTGTTATTTGGTGTTTGTAGTGGTTCTTGTTATAAGGATAGAATTTTTTGTTTTAGCCAGCATTTTGAAATAAATTTGATTATTATATACTAGAAGGAGTAAACCACTCTGTTGGTGAGAGAATCAGTTTTAGGTTCCTTTAAGTGTTTAAGGTTTCCAATATTCAGAGCCTCTTGAGATTCTACGGTTCATATATGGAGTCGTTTGGCTTCAATTGGAGTCATTTGAATTATTGGTATTCCTGGTTTTAGTAAAGTTTTGTATTTTTTTGTAAATGTGTCGTTGTTTATTTTTATTGTTTTATTCCAAAAATGTACAAGATATGTTCCATTTAGGTTGTAAGTTTCATTATTTTGGGTTATACCATATTGCCGCTGAAGTCGTTTGGTAGTATTAAACTATTGTCGAGTATTTCTACTTTTTTTATGTGTTCCGCGTAACTTTAATCACACAGCGGTTACTTTCCATAAGCTATTTTAAAGATACATTTAGTCTGAATTACATTAATAGTTTTAAGCGTATTAATTAAATTAATTAATAATAATTTTAATATTATTTGAGGTTAGAATTACAATATTTACAAGGTTTTATTAGTATATATTTGTAAACAGCTTTTTCTAATTCTGGAACTTTTACGATATAGATAATTGTAGTTTTATTATGTAGTACGGATACGTCAACCAATTCTAGCCTTTCTTCAACAGATCAATAAGTAATATTACTGTTTTTGAATATTCTGTAGACTTAATCTATTTCTAAATCGTTTAAAAGGAAAGAGTTTTTTACATTTAATTTTGACCATTGAATTGCATATTTTACGTTAATAATTTCTTCCCTTACTAATCTGACTTGGTTTTGTAAGTTGATATGGTAACTATATCTTCATTAAATTGATCATCTTTTCTGATGGAATTTGACAACATATTTGAAATTAAGACTAAGTTATTTATTCTATCCTGCAACTGCCTATTTATTATTGAAAATTGTATCACTGAGATTATTTTTTATCAACAAATCGTCGTGGTCTGGGCTCCCGGCAAAATATTTCCAGGCAGAATCAATCCAATTGATTGATCTACGATATCGGTCTTTAAATGTGAGGGTACTTAATGCAGACAAAGCTTGAACTGCGTTAGAGTGTGAAAAAAATATATATTTCTTAATTATTTGTAGTATGTTGTCGAATTTTTTTGAGTTCGTTTTCTTTTTGTTGTACAAGTAGATCCATTAAGTAAATAAGTAATTGAAAAAATCGTAGACAGGTAAATTTAAAGTCTAAGCCTTTCCAAGCCTTATTATTGCTTATTTTTATACTTGTATTCTTTTTATTATTATGAATGAGACTGATACGACATAGGTTTCACTAAGTGATGATGGACTTAAGTGCTTATTATGCTACTTTTATGGACGATTCGACCTGCTTCTGTGATATTGGTTTTGCTCCTATCTCCCTTTACTATTTCTTTTTTATAACGAGGGGATGGATAGTATTGAGCCTAATCTTATGTTTTGCTTAGCAATGACTGGAAAATATGACAAAGCTCATTGCGGCACTAGCATACTTATCAGAAGTCGCATCACCTTTTAACAGAAGAGAAATGGACTACCTGCAATATGCTTCCATAAGCATGCAATCCAGTAGCGGCCCGTCACTCCGGCCGCAGTCTACTGCACACCTTGTTTTTCTAGTTTCTGAGGACCAATTTTTGTAATTTTCAACTCGGTAAGCGATTTATAGCGGCAGGTGACTACACTGTCAAACATTCCCAAAGGTAGAAAAAGGCGGTTATAGTAATAATTCCCAAGCCAAGCAACGACAAAACGCAACTCTCATCCTACAGACCAATATGTCTCCTAACGTGTCTCTCAAAACTGTTTGAATAAGCATTTTTAAAACAACTAGCTCCCTACGTAAAAAGGCGAAATGCAATACCATCGCATCAATTTAGCTTTTGCAAAAATCCATGAACGAATCGCACCACAAACGAAATTCGTACCGCTTTTGAGCACCGGAAATATTGCTCAGCGATATTGTTAGATGTTGCACAAGCAATCGACCGAGTCTGGTTAGAAGGACTAATGCACCAGATAATGAAACTGCTTCCCCAGAACACAGACAAAGTGTTCGAATCCTATCTCTTCAAAAGAGTGTTCTCGACCAACGATCAACTTCTTTCTTATAAAAGGTTTTGTTAGTATATTTTTGTTAGCAGTTTTTTCTATTTCTAGAATTTTTTCGAATGCGGATAATTGTAGTGCTATTATGTAGTACGGATATGTCAACGAATTCCAGCATTTATTCAACAGATAAATTTGTCAAACTATTTTTGAATAGTCTATAGACTTCATCTGCTTTTAAATCGTTTAAAAGGAGAGTGCCTATTACATTTATTTTTGCCCATTGAACTGCATATTTTACCTTAATAATTTCTTCCTTTATTAATCTGACTTTATTAAATTGATTATATTTTCTGAGGGAATTTGGGATGTTTTAAGTTAAGGGGTTTTATTTAGTTATTTATTCTATCCTGCAACTGTCTATTTATTATTACCTGGTCATTATTATTGGAAATTCTCTCATTGGATTATTTTCTATTTCCTTCAATTTCGATTTCTATTTCCCATTTTTTTTTCGCGCGGCTCCCAATGCATAAGCCCACCAGCCCACCTTCGACTCAACCGGCCGAGGAGCGCTGCCGTTTATCCTACGGCTCGGATCACGGGGATATAAATCCGAGAGAATAAAGTATAGAAGAGATTACGAGGAAAAAGTAGAGTTCGTTTGTTGCTCTGAAAGGTAGGTGGGAATTGAGGATTTGATAGAAGTGGACGTGCAGAGTGAAGTAATAGAGTATAAGTCATTGTAGTCAATACATAAAACCCTGAAAGGCTCATACTGGGCATATGTAGATCTACAACAAGTTAGGAACAGGGGACTAAAATTTCTAATCCGTCTATTTGCAATGTTAAATGTTAGTCGTGTTAGTAGATGCTGGCTGTCTACATTACCATTAATAAGGTTATGAAGGAAAACGTCCCCCAGCATCTTTCTAGGATTGGTTAGGGAAGGTTAGAAGGGTTAGAAGGTTAGATGGAGTCTGTTACAATAAGATGGGAGGTGAAGATTTGCATCCCAGTTGAGTCCCCTAAGACCAAACATCAGGAAATTGTTTTGAACAGATTCAATGCGATTTTGATTAATACTGAGGTTTAATGATTAATACTGATTGATACTGAGGGCTCCAGACGCATGACCCATACTCCAATATTGGACGTACTTAAGATATGTATAACGTTATAGAATAAGATTTAATTATTCAATGACCCTTAATTGAATTCCATAGACCATATTCTAATGAAGCCAAGCACGCCCATGGCTTTATTAACCATCGTATAAATATGGTCTAAAAATTTAAGTTTAAAGTTTAATAGGACACCAAGATCGTTAACCCGGGTTAATCTTTTAAATGAAATCCCTTAGAAAAAGTATGGGCCTGGTTTGGGCACGTACAATAAAAAGATTTTAGCTTATATTTTGACCCATTAACTTTTAAGAGATTGGTTGAACACCATTATTGAAAATTTTCCAAATCCGAGTGAAGTTTATATTGGGCAGAAGGGGATTTGTATTGAAGACAAAACTTGTCGTCTGCATACATAAGAACCAGAGAATTCGTTAGAGCAGGGGGTAGGTCGTTAATAAAAATATTCAAAAGTAGCGGCCTAAGATGGCTTCCCTGGGGGACTCCCGATGTAGCTCTTACAAGGCGAGAGTCTACATCTTGACAAAAAGGACACGTTGGGTACTCCCAGCTAAGTAGCTAGAAATCCACGTCAGACGGTCTGAGGGGACTCTAGGATATTAAGTTTACTCAAAAGGATTGAGTGGTTGACTAGACTCTGTCAACCACTCACACCTTTTGAAAATTGTCCAAATCCGACTGAAGCTTTTATTGGGAAGAAGTCGATTTGTATTGAAGACAAAGCTTAACGTTGACTAGACTCTGTCAACCACTCACTCCGCTTGAGTAAACTATACTGAAGCGCGTATATATGACATCTGTTTGAAGGCCTTTACGGAAGCCATCTCAATATAAAGGAAGACAGCTCCAAGAGGTTTGTGGCGGTGGAACGACGCTTAATGAAACCATGTTTGCATGGAGAAATAATTGAACTGCAGAGATGTTGAAATCATTCATAAAGAGCTTGGTATTCCTCGGGTGGCACAGGAGATTACCCGTCTCCGCAAAAGATACAAAAAAAAACTGGACAACCACCCCAACCACCTGGCCATCAACCTCCTAGACAAAAGCCAATCCCAAAGACGGCTGAAGAGGAAACACCGCTTGACCTCCCCCATCTATAGACCTAAGTCAACCTCCTTAAAAATACATTCCATAAACCTCCCTTATGTCAATGTCATCCCCAAACCATTTAAAGAATGTCCACTCGGACAGATTTTAAATTAAAAATAAGAACGTTACACAAAAAAACAAGTAAGAAAAGTTATCTTCGGCTTGCGGAAGATGGTATACCCTTGAAAACAAAAAAGTTTTCCATACAAAGACTTGTTTTCATATCGGTCGTTTGTATGGCAGCTATATGATATAGTAATCCGATCCGGACCAAACTTTCACAAATTGTGTATAGCTGTGTCAAATGAATAAATGTTGAATTCAGTTGCAATAGCTTGGAAAACAAAAAAGTTTCCCATACAAAGACTTGTTTTCATATCGGTCGTTTGTATGGCAGCTATATGATATAGTGGTCCGATCCAACCGATTCTTAAACTTGATCTGCGTGCAACAAAAATAATGATCTGGTAAAAATTTCAAAACTCTAGCTTTAAAACTACTGTCTATTTTTTGCATAGAAACAGACGGACAGACGGACATGGCTATATCGACTCGGCTGTTGATGCTGATCAAGAATATATATACTTTGTGGGGTCGGAGATGCTTCCTTTAATGCGTTACACATTTCTGGACAAAATTATAATACCCTTTTTCAAGGGTATAAAAAATAGATTTTGGACATGTGTTGTTACCAATTTTTCGAAAAGCTTTGGAATGGCTGACAATTTAGAGATTCCTCTATAGTTTGTACCATCCGATTTTTTTCCTTTTTTTGTGTTGGGGAATTATTTCATAAATTCATTTAACAACAATTTAACAATGATCTGCTAAATATAAATATAAATACAATATAACTATTCTAGGAGGTTTTCTAGGAGGTGTTTTAGGATTTTTAATTTATTAACATTAAAAGAGAGTTCAGGGGATACAGTATGTAATAAAAGGTTATAGTTTTTACAAATAGTGCGAAAAGGATCGTGTTCAGCGTAGTTTTTTTTTTTTTTTTTACAAAAATTGTATTTATTTACATTGCAGTCCACTGTTACTGTTTGTAGTAACTTATACTGCAGAGTATCATAATTTCTATCGAGTATTTACATATTTACATACTTAAACTTACTTAATTAGGGAGTCTAGAGGCATGAATTAATTTTATCAATTAACTTATATATCTTCTCTGCAGATCTGTTGGGTAAATGCGCAGGAGCCTCCTTCTCGCCCTCAATCCCAATACACGTCCCCTCATCAAGAGTTTTCGAGCCAACTGGTTTGGGTGGATTCCCAATTTATTAACGTACGCGGTTGCATGTTTGTTTATGACATCGCCAATCCTTGGTACCTTCAGCTCTTTTTCAATGTCTTTGTTGCGGATGTACCAAGCCGCTCCAGATAGTTTACGCAAGATTTGCGACTGAGCCAGACGAATTTTGTTGAGGTGCGACTTTGCGGCGATGCCATACACTTGGATGCCATATTTCCAAATAGGAGCCAAGACAACCTTATAAATTTTGGCCTTGTTGGAAACTGAAAGTTTATTTCCAGGCCTAAGGAGCCAAGCCATGCTGTTCGCCTTTGTTTTGAGCCGCCGAGTTACATCCGTTACATGGCGTTGAAATGTCAGTCGCTTATCCAGAGTGACACCGAGATATTTGTGGGCGTTCGATTGTGTGAGGAGCTCTCCATGCAGAAACACACCTGGTGATGTGTCTTTTCTCAGGGTGTACGTCAGGGAAACACACTTTTCCGGATTGACTGCAATGTTCCAGCGTAGGGCCCAGTTCTCAAATTTTTTTAGATAAAGCTGAAGCGTATCAGGGGCTGTATAGACGCAAGTATCTCTGGCCAGGACTGCAGTGTCATCAGCAAAAGTGGCAACTAGCAGGTCATTGGGATCTGTAAGCGACATGTTGTCAGCTGAGGGCATGTCGTGCGTATACAGGCTATATAGTGTTGGACCTAACACACTTCCCTGGGGCACACCTGCTCTGACTCTTTTTGTTTGGGAGGACAGTCCGTCCTGTACTACTTTAAAGGATCGCTCGTGGAGGAAGCTTTTTATTATCAAAAAGAGCTGAGGATTTAGTAGGCTTTTAAGCTTGTGCAGAAGTCCTTCATGCCACACTCTGTCGAAAGCCTGCTGGATGTCCAGAAAAGCTCCAACGACGTACTCCTGAGTCTAAAACCCAACTGAAACTTCGGAATATCTTTCTGGACGTTTCGGGACTCGAGCAATTTTTTCAGGATGCACCTCTCAAGTATGGCGATGGGAGTCTAATTCCTCTGCTGGCTTCCCACTTTTATGGAGCTTAATGATATTCGCCTTCTCCCAGGCGTTTGGGAAGTGTCCCAGTCGAAGAGCAGAATTGAAAATTAGTACAAGGAATAACAAAGCTCTGTGGGGCATCAGCTTAATGAAGCGGTTGTCGATGTGATCCGCACCAGAAGCCTTGTTATTGCGAAGGGATTTGATATCATCTTCCAATTCCGTGAGTTTAATAGGCTTTACAGGAAGAGCCATCTGCAATGGGGCTTCTAGGGATTCAGCAACCAGTTGTACTCGTCTTGGCGATGCTGTCTCGAACGGCTGGAATCATTCCTCCAGGTTACTGGCAAACGCTTCAGCTCTGTCCTGAGGTGATTTTGCCCAAGTGCCATCTGGGTTACGAACTGGAAACTTTGGAGCAACTTGTCTCTTGAATCTCTTCGTGAGCTTCCAGAGCGCGAATTTTGAGTTTTCATCGGCAGTGGCTTTCCCGAGGGCCGCGTCAGTTGCTTCTCTTTTCAGGTTTGCCAGTACTTTTCTCACCCGATTTCATATCCTTCGGTACAGTCTGTCAATTATTGGATCATTGGTCCTGATGAACTCACGCCGGAGACGTTTCTTGAGAGCTAAAAATCCTACTGCTTCCGGAGAGAGAGCGATGCTGCTACGCACGTTGCGTAGGTTAACTGCGCCGCCAGGAGCTGCAATTTGGATCTGCCAATAGGTAACCATAGGGGTCGGAAGGCCCTAGTTTTCCTATTAGGGACGCAAAAATATAGTTGGTTTAGAAGGTGTTTGGAATCAACCATGCCATGGATAAGCATATGTAAAAACATGACCCCATCACTGGTTCGGCGCTCCTTCAGAGGAGGTAACTTCAACAATTTAAGCCTGCAACGGTACGGCGGGAGACGTTTATCACGATCCCAGTTTTTGTTTTTAGTAAAAATAACAGAAACTGCTTTTGCACCGACTCAATGCTATTTTGGTGAGAGGAGTATTGAGGACTCCAAACGCACGTGCAGTATTCAAGGATAGGACGAACTAGGGTGATATATAGGGATTGGTGGTGAAAGGATCGTTAGATTCGTTAGACCATCGCATAATAAAGGTTAACATTCCTCTGGCTTTATTTAGTGTCACAGAAATGTGATCATAAAACATAAGAACTCCAAGATCATTGATTGTGGAAACACAATCAAGGACGTGATTTCCGAGGGAGTAAGGGATAATAAAAGGTACACTGCGATGAAATGTCTGCATTTGGAGCAGTTTAGGAATAGAAGCACCACGTATAGAGCTCATCTAGGTCTAGTTGCAGATGCCTGTGCAGAAAATGTTCTGAGAAGGAATAGCAAAACTTGACATCATCAGCATACATAAGCGTAGAGGCATAACTAATCACATGAGGAAGATCTTTCACAAAGAGTATAAACAACAGTGGCCCTAGATGACTACCCTGCGGGGCACCCGATGAGACATGGATGACCTTCAACTTGGTAGATTTAAAGCCTTATAGCCTTTTCTATGAATTGGTATAAGGTATGATTCATTCCATAATTTAGGTAGGGATGTTTGCTCCAAGGATAGGTTAAATAGTATAGTGAGAGGTAAGGTAAGAAGATCGGAGCACTTTCTATGGATGCAGCTAGGTACATTGTCTGGGCCTGGTGAAATGAGATTCTGAATGATGAAAGAGCCGTAAACGCATCATGTCAGTGGAATTAAGAAAGGGAAATGTTATTTATGTAGGGTAAATGATATGGATAGTTAGAGGAGGGATTAAATGAATTAGATGAGTAGGTTGATTGAAAGAATGACGCAAAAATATTAGCAATGCGGAGATGCGAAGAGTCGGAAGTATTATTATATGAGACGGAGGGGGGAAAAGATTGGATTTACGTTTAGAGTTTACAAAAGAGTAAAAAGAGCTTGGATCATTGCAAAAATTAAGTTTGCATTTTGAAATATATTTTTCAAGAACAGATTTATTTATGGCGATATGAATAACTTTATAAAAAGAGTCTGTTACTTACTAGCTTCATCGATATTGCTGAAATTAGAAAGATAACTCCAGTCAATATTAGTCAGGTGATTTCTGAGGTCACAATAATTGGTTTTTTTAAAGCATTTTTGACGATGCTGCTCGCTATTACTGAGGGGGACTGAGGAGAGTCAATAATTAGAGAAACTAAGAGCGTTGGATGGCGAGAGTCCTCAGAAGTAGATAAGGGAGGAGACCTTGCTATTGTGGCAGAGGAGGTAGTATTTAATTTGAGTGAGGTCAAGCCACCTGCCACGGGAGTTCCTTATAGGGTTAAGTTGGAAAACGGCAGAGTCGGCTAAGCCATCAAGGAAGTCATTTTGATTAGTGGGTAAAAGCGAGTTATCATCGTCCGAGTTGATCCATGAAATAAGGGGCAGATTGAAATCCTCCATAACTAGAATAAGATCAGCATCATTTAGCAGAGACAAAACTCATTTAATGGCAGTTAAGTGGTGCATATAAATGATTGCATCACTCAGAGGAGGAATGAAGGAACAAGTAATAAGAAGGTTAAAGGACTCAGAATGAATTTTAACGGCTAAAAATTCAATTCCGAAAGGATTAGTAGTAGTGATACGTTCCACTGAGTAAATGTTGCTTACGGCAATCAGAACGCCACCTCCAAAGGTTGGGCGATCTTCACGAAAGACAGTGTACTTCGATACCAACATTTCATTGTCTCTGACAGAAGTGTTTATCCAGGTTCCTGTTAGCACAATAGCATCGAAGTCAAAGGAAGCACTGTTAGTAAAAAATAAGTTCAGTTTTCTAAGAATACTGCGAACGTTTTGGATCTAAGGCTTTAGCAAGGGTAGCATCTGGTAAAGTTATTTTTAATGAGGATATGCTACGTTTATGTTTAAAATTAAATTTGGTCACAAAAAGATCTGAGGGAGCTATACTAAGATTATTTGCAAGGTGAACCCTAACGTCATCTGCAGTGGCGTCAGGCATATGCCGCGATACCAAGATGGGTTTCCGGGGAGCCACAGCTCTCAGCGTAAGTCCAGTAGATCGCCATTCAGATGCTACATCCGTCAATGGCTTTGGTGATTTTACCACGGGCTGGCGGGTTGGTGCGGCGGCAGGCAGGCGTAGTGTCTATTAGCAGCAGGCTGGCTTGGTATTATGACGGTTGAAGATTTGTCAAGCATGGGTCCAGGTGGGAGATTCCTACTGGCAGGTTCCGGCGGATCAACTTTTGCAGTGGGAAGACCAGGTTTCTGAAGAGCTAGGCTGGGTGGCTGTTCGCCAGGGGCATCAACCATAACATTACTTACTGGCAAATGTGTGGCTGGAGTGGTACATATATTCATTTGCTGGTTATTATTGGGAATTTTACCAATAGGTTGATTTAAAATATAAAATTTTAAATACATAAAAATATTTTCAAACAAATAATTTTTTTTTAGATAGATATCGAAAGCTATATGAAAAGAATTGAATGTTTTTCCCCAAATTAGCTCTCTACCGCATGTGTTCCAGACTCCTGCCTTAATTCTTTTCTATTCTCCCCCAAATAATTTGTTTTCTCTGGCTTCTTCTTCGGAACCATAGGCCAACCCACCATGTACCATCTCTAATGTTTACTTGGGCATCTCTGATCGCATTTTGGTTTGACACTGTGTACTACTGAAAAGATTAAACTTTTTTGCTCGTAAAGTTTGTTTTTGATCTGAGAACTAGGCGTACCACTCAGACGGCGCCTATGTTTGTTTTCTTCCGGTATAACAATAGTAAATAACAAAATCCAATTTTTGAAATAAATCAATTTTAACTTTTTTTAGCATCCCAGGCATTATAAATGCATCCCAGGTATAAATGTATGTACATATAAAAATACGATTATTGGTATTGTGACTTACCAACCGTTGATATGAATTTAAAAAAAATATCCAATAACATATTCCCATATTTACGTTACAAACTACTACGAAATTCCTTAGATTAAGAGCCATGCGAAATTAGTTGAAAAGGTGCGCATCACTGACAAAAATATTTAGGGAAATTTAGATATGTGAGTTGAACGATAGATATGTACATATAAATAGTACTATTTCTCTACCCTATTTCTGCACTTTGATTGGAAACGTTCCTTTAAAAATAAATTGTATTAAATTAAATTTACAAATAATTGTAAGGAATTAGGATTCGGTCTTTTTTGTAATACAAAAAAGCAGAGCTTAAAAAAATGGGAAAAAGTTTTTTCCTTAAAAATTATTTTAATGACGTCACTGAGTGTTAAAAACTGCATATGTACACATAAGTATATATATATGTATATATCATTTCCGAAAAAGACATTATTAAAGCATACATACATAAGTTTTTTTTTATGTATGGCGGAAAACTTATCTATGCAAAAACGCAAAACACTTCTAAAAGAAAAATGACTGTCATTTTAACATTAAAATTAAAAATTAATATCGATATCAATTGAATTGAGAAAATCTGTTGAATGAATTGAGAAAATCTGTTATATTTCAGTTTTTCATCCTTCAAAATGACTCTTGGTGAGTTACAAGGCGAGAAGGGAATACAAAATAAAGACAAGCATGTTACTCAACAACGAATTATGGCTCCCTTCAATAATGGTGTCCCAGGGGAAAATATAAGAGGAAATACAATTCATGAAAAACAGGTAATGTTATACATTTAAAGGTCCTAACAACTACAAATAATTAAAATATACATACATATACATGTAAATTTAAATATTACATGTAAATGTAAATATATAATTACTTACGTACATATGTATATAGGATTACAATAAACACAGTATACTACGATGTAGTTTATTAGTAGCGACCCTATGTGCCAGGCACTATTTGTTTTTTAAAATACAAATATTTACATTGTGCATATTGGGTACTAGGAAATGCATATTTTTCCAATAGATGGCGTTATTTATCTATATCCCTCGTTTTATTAATACGATCGGTTTCCGATAATGGTGATAGAAGAATGAAATTCCGTACTCAAAAAGCATTTTGAGTCTTGTACTGTCTGAATAATTTAAACTGGGACCCTGTAAAAGTCTTCCGCCATTTTTTATACCCTTGAAAGGATATTATAATTTTGTCCAGAAATGTGTAACGCATTAAAGGAAGCGTCTCCGACCCCACAAAGTATATATATTCTTGATCACCATCAACAGCCGAGTCGATATAGCCATGTCCGTCTGTTTCTATGCAAAAAATAGACAGTAGTTTTAAAGCTAGCGTTTTGAAATTTTTACCAGATCATTATTTTTGCAGATCAAGTTTAAAAATCAGTCGGATCGGACCACTATATCATATAGCTGCCATACAAACGACCGATATGAAAACAAGTCTTTGTATGGAAAACTTTTTTTGTTTTCCAAGCTATTGCAACCGAATTCAACATTTATTCATTTGACATAGGCATACACGATTTGTAAAAGTTTGGTCCGGATCGGAACACTATATCATATAGCTGCCATACAAACGAGCGATATTAAAACAAGTCTTTGTATGGAAAACTTTTTTGTTTTCAAGGGTATACCATCTTCGGCAAGCGGAAGATAACTTTTCTCACTTGTTTAAGGTTGAAATTGTTTAATCTAGCGCCTCTGAAGTAGAGCCGAACATGTGCATGACCCCAGCTTCTACATATGCTTGATCATGGTATGGTTGAACCCAACTACCTTTTGGACCACCGTACCTAACATAATAACTAGGTCCTTATCCTATAATTCCTTTTAGAATAGTTACTTATTTTATAATTATATTTAGCAACTCTTTGTCAGTTTGTTATAAATAAATGATGAAACATGCTCACAACGGAACAAATCTGATACTAATAGTCGGACTAACAATAAACAAAAGCCACTACAGATACTTGGAAGCCTTTTCGACCCCAACTACCTCTTCGAAGCTATGTCGAAACTTATGCCAAGTGGAACAAAGAGTAACAGCTAGAATCTTTCCAAGATATTGCATAACTTACACAGCTATTGCTGACTATTTCAAAAGATTGAAACTTGAATTTCACAGATACCAAATGAAGGTAAAAATGGCTTACAGGATAGTAGTTAAGGGGCTATATTATAGCGCAACAATATTATTGCGAATTTTAAAAAATTTGTCTTTTATGCTCTTAAGGTACATAAGCCAAGATCAATTATTACTTAATTTTTTTTAAAATATAAAGTGATGCATAAAAATGAGATTGAGAATAGAAGGGCTGCGCAAAACATTAAGATGTCAACAGTATGACCACACAGTCAAGTACTGCCGTCGACATCCCAACTGTTTGATGTGGTAAAAACCATTTTACAAAACAATGCGTACTTCCTCAAAATAATATGGCTTACTACAAGGGTTGCCTGTGGTACCTTCGATGGGCTCTTAGAAAAAGCAAACAACGCGACAACAAGAACATTAGCAACAAACTCAGTCATTCCAATGGCCAACTGGATCCACCTATGGACTGGGGGTAAATCATCTCGCCAGTTCCACAACAACGCTTCACTTAACAATGAGTACTCAATATACTCAATATATATAAAAAAGCGACCGCACTTGGCCAAGAAAAAAGTTATTTTCCACCAGGACAATGCACGGGTGCACACATGTGCAGTTTCCATGGCAAAATTCCATGAAATGGGCTACGAATTGCTCCATCATCCGGCCTATTCACCCGATCTAGCCCCGTGTGACTATTTCTTGTTCCCAAACTTGAAGAAATGGCTCGGCGGAAAGAGATTTGCCTCCAATGACGAAGTCATCTCACAAACAAATGCCTATTTTAAAGACCTCGACAAATCATATTTTTTGGAAGGGATTAAAATATTGGAGAATCGTTGGGCTAAGTGTATAGAGCTCAAAGTAGACTACGTTGAAAAATAAAATAACTTTTTATCTAAAAACGTGTGTTTCATTCAAATAGTCATGGACTTTTTGACGCGCCCTCGTATGATATAGTCGTCTGATCCGGACCAAACTTTTACCAATTATGTATGGCTATGTCAAATAAATATAACAATATAAAAATAACAAAATAAAAATAAAACAAAGACTTGTTTTCATATCGGTCGTTTGTATGGCAGCTATATGATATAGTGGTCCGATTCGATCGATTCTTAAACTTGATCTGCGTGCAACAAAAATAATGATCTGGTAAAAATTTCAAAACGCTAGCTTTAAAACTACTGTCTATTTTTTGCATAGAAACAGACGGACAGACGGACATGGCTATATCCACTCGGCTGTTGATGCTGATCAAGAATATATATACTTTGTGGGGTCGGAGATGCTTCCTTTAATGCGTTACACATTTCTGGACAAAATTATAATACCCTTTTTCAAGGGTATAAAAATGCATCATGGAAAGCTCATCCCAGGTTAACCACACCGGCAGAAGCTATCCTCACCTCACCTTTAAGAAATATCACAGGTGGATGGGCCCGCAGCGATAAAGACAGAGCTACCAGCCGAACCCTACAGCCGAAGCTACAAGTTCGTTTGTATATCCCACGGTAACAGACGACGACCTAGCACCACATGAGCCGATCGAATTTTAAGCGAATGAAATATCTAAAATCATAAAGGATAAACTAAATCCAAAAAAGTCCCCAGGATATGACCTAATAACTATTACAGTGCTGTATTCACTATATCCTTGCTTTTTAACGCTATTAAAAAACTCGACCATAATCGATCATAATGATACCAGAGGCAGGCAAAAATCATTCAGTTTCGTCATCGCACAGGCCTATAAGCCTATTGCCTTGTCTCTCGAAACTATTTGAAAAACGTCTGATGACCCGAATAACCCCCTACCTATGGACATGCAATCTTATTCTAGCGCATCAGTTCGTTTTTGTAGAGAAACATGGAACCATTGAACATCGAAAAACAGGAATATTGCAAAACACTGCAATATTTTTGGATGTCTCTTAGGCTTTTTACAAGGTCTGGTTAGATGGATTAATGTCCAAAATTAAAACAATGCTTCCCAAAACAACCACAAACTTCTAAAGTCGTATCTCTACAACAGAACCTATGCTGTGAGATGCAACTCTGACATGTCCGAAGACCACGCTATAAACGCTAGAAATTCCCAAGGTAGCGTAGTTGGACCAACGCTGTACGTCCTTTATACAGCAGACATACCCACAAGCAGACTACTAACAACTTCTACGTTTGCCGACGACACAGCGATCTTAAGTCGATCCAAATGCATATCATTCCAGTTTTATTGTTAAATAACTGGAATTCGCATCGACTGTCAACAATTTAAGCCGTTTGGTGATTGTAGCAAATGTAATGTTCAACTTTTAGGGATAGGGATAAAATGAATTCATCCTCAGTTATTATATCCACGCCCAATGAATTCGATACATCAGATTTTGTCCAGCTCCTTGAGTCCCATATCGAAATTGCAATAATGCAAAAGACTTCCAGCAGATCTTGAAGTATCAGTGGTATTGTTAACCGAAAAATGACGTGCGTATCTCCAGTAGATACGCAACTGACGTCATTCCTTAGAGCTGAAGAACATTGGTTGCATCTTGTAGTTGCACTGGTAGTCGGGGGTAGATGATCCCGAAATTGGTCAAGATGAATTGGTGACACTAAAATTGGACTGATTGGACTGAACATCAGTTTACTACGTTGTTCATCTCATTTTGCATCCGCTGTAGTCCATTCGCTGTACCGATAGTTTAAATTGAGCTGCGATAGCCATTAATGCTTGCTCTAGCTGGTCGACTTCGTGTTATTTCCGTCGCTTAACCATCCTAAGATGGTTTTCTGTTGTTCTAAACATCTTAGACGTTTATTCGTAGCCAGATTTTCTATTTTTTTGTTCGTTTTTATCACTTTGATCTAAGAATGAACAATGGAAGAAAGTTCCCATTGTCTTTTACTTTGCTGAAAGTTTCGACCATGTCTTCTACATACAAAACAGTACCCAAAAAAAAGAATTAAAGACTTTCATAATTTTGAGCGTCTAGTACAGATGGTGAAAGTGGTCCAGCATAGATCTGCATGCTTCCATTTGTACCGATTTTGAAACTTTTTTGTAGGTATTAGCATGACCATTGTTTCCACAAGCCCTGCTTTAGTCATAGCAAAAATTCCGATCTTTACAACATTTTTTTTGCCGGCAATGTGGTTGGAGTCGGAAGGAGCAGTTTAGGGTTCGCCAATTAGAAAATGGCCTGGAATTGAAGCTTATTCATCACTGTGGTCTGACGACATAGGAGTGATGGGGCTGTAATGAGGAATGGCTTCAATCTTTACGATTATTGTGTGGAGTTCTGCGAGTGAAAATGTGGCTGTCGATACTAGTAGCCGTGTTGCGGATTTTCGGGGAAAAATCTCGACAATCACCTAAAATAACAATCCAATATTGAAAAGGCTAGTGAAAAGGAGGAGTACCGGGTGAGAAATATTGGATGAGTGCATAAGTTCATGCCCGATTCCGCTGGATGCCGTTCGAATCGTTTGAGAATGGCGCTCGTGCAAGAAATATATACATATTATATATCGTCGGAAAGGTGACAGTCCCAACTGTAAATCAAGCATAAAATAACTTCATTTTGATTTGAGTTGCTTAGTGAAAAGACGCATGGAAGATGGACAACGAAAAAGATCATATGCGTCATATTAGGTCAAGTAAAAAGTTCGTTCGGTTTTTATCTAAGAGATGACGTTATTGTCCATAGTACTAGTGTTACGTGTCGCATCATGTCACTTTATACGGCGTTGAAAAGGTGTTTATTCGCGCTATAAGTTTGTCTTTGTCTTTGTCAGTTTTTCGATTGATTGACTCAGTACGTTGGGAGCTCTCGTCAAAAATGGACACCAGAAAAGAGAAAATTCGCTATATTTTACAATTTTTCTTCGATTAAGCCGAAAGAGCAGCCAAAGCGGCTGAAAAATTAATTTAGTTTATGGGCCCGATACTGAAACGTGTAGCACAATAGTGGTTTGCTAGGTTCCGTTCCGGTCAAAGATGCACCACGCGTCGGGAGGCCTGTAGTCGAAAATTGCGATAAAATCATTGAAATAGATGAAACAGACCGTCACGTGAGCACTTAATTAATTGCTGAGGAACTAAAGATGAGCCAGAAAACCGTTTGGAACCATTTGCATAAACTTGGATTCAAAAAGAAGCTCGATGTTTGGGTGCCACACGAACTAACGCAAAAAAACATGTTGGACCGAATTTCCATCTGTGAATCGCTGCTGAATCGCAACAAAATCGACCCGTTTCTGAAGCAGATTGTAACTGGCGATGAGAAATGGGTCTCTTATGACAACATCGAGCGAAAACGGTTGTGGTCAAAGCTCAGGAAAGCGGCTCAGACGGTTGCCAAGACCGGATTTACGGCCAGGAAGGTTTTGCTGTGTGTTTGGTGGGATTGGCAAGGAATCATCTACTACCAACTGCTCCCCTATGGCCAAACGCTCAATTCGGCCCTCTACAGCCAACAACTGGACCGCTTGAAGGCAGCACTCATCCAAAATAGGCCATCTTTGATCAACAGAGGCCGAATTGTGTTCCATCAGGACAACGCTAGGCCACACACGTCTTTGGTGACGCGCCAGAAGCTCCGGGAGCTCGGATGGGAGGTCCTAATGCACCCACCTTATAGTCCGGACCTGGCACCAAGTGATTACCATCTTTTCCTTTCCATGGCGAACGCGCTCAATGGTGAGAAGTTGGCCTCAAGAGAGGCCTGTGAAAATTGGCTCTCCGAGTTTTTTGCCAATAGGGACGCAGCCTTCTACGAGAGGGGTATAATAAAGTTGGAATCTCGTTGGCAACAAGTTTAAGAACAAAACGGCGCATATTTGAATCGGAAATCAAATCTTAAATCTTAAATTCCGCAAAGGAAAAACAGTGGGCGTTGAACATTGTTGTACAGGATCCATTTTTCATCACCAGTCACGAGCCGATCCAAAAAAGGTTCGTTTTTGAAGTTATTTTATGCTTGATTTACAGTTCGGACTGTCACCTTTCCAACGATATATAATATGTATGGAGGATATTTATTGTTTAGCACAATTGTTTATCTTAGTAATATTTTGATATTATAATAGTTTGCTTATTATATTTGGTATTTAATAAAAAGATGACTCGTGCCAACACTTCTTGATCTCCGGACATACGACGACTACACAACTTTGCCTTACTCCGGACACGACAACTTTTGGCTTGACGATCTTTTTACTGCACAACTTTCAACTCGCTTTGTTCTTCTTCGACTGCCTCTATGCTTGTCCCTTTTCTTATAACTCCTTCTTCCTCTTCTGCCTGCGCTCCCGACGCTATCCTTTGCGATGATTATCGATCATCGCATATCGATAACTATCGTTACATATATATATTTTTTTCACGAGCGCCACTCAAACGATTCGAACGGCATCCAGCGGAATCGGGCACGAACTTATGCACTCATCCAATAGTACCAAAACGTAACTATAGCCGTCGTTTTTCGATCTTTTATTTTTGTTTGACTATTGTTTATTTATTATCTTTTAATTTATCCTAATGAGGCGATAGGATGAAATGGATATTTGCAGTTTTATTGGTCGAATATTCCGTGTTGGAACCTATATTACGAGTATATATATTATAGGAACCATATAACGGAACTATCCTCTATTTTTTAAGATGATCTATATGATAATAATATCTATAAGGCTATATCCAATCAAACTTTATATCAGAATCTGCCAAATAACTTGAAGGGTAAATTAACTTTAATTTTTTATTAATAAAAGACGCAAATATAATAATGCAAAAAGAATTTTATGCTTAATCTTTGACTAGGCTTGAAGATCAATTTTTTTTTCGCTGTTAAAAAAAAAATGTTTGCTTACAGACTGATGCAACCATTTCTTTTTTACGAGCTGCCCGGAGTGGTGACCTTGAAAAATTACTTCATTTGATAGACAGTGGAGACATATCAGACATTAATTGCTGCAATGCGGTAAGAAAACTATATAAATCATTGGATTTTTTAAAACCTTTTAAATTTTTTTATACTTTAGAACGGGTTAAATGCTCTTCACCTAGCTGCAAAGGATGGTCATGTTGATATATGCTGTGAGTTATTAATGAAAGGTATCAACGTCGATAATGCAACTAAAAAAGGAAACACAGCATTGCACATATCGTCTTTAGCAGGTCAACTAGAAGTTATACAACAGCTTATTCTATACAATGCAAATGTAAATGTTCAATCTTCTAATGGATTTACTCCTTTATACATGGCAGCCCAAGAAAACCATGATATTTGTTGTCGGATACTATTGGCAAATGGTGCGAACTGTTCATTGGCTACTGAAGATGGTTTTACTCCGTTGGCTGTAGCTATGCAGCAGGGCCATGAGAAAGTAGTATCTGTTCTTCTCGAAAATGATGCCCGCGGTAAGGTCCGTCTTCCAGCACTTCATATAGCGGCAAAAAAAAACGACGTAAATGCAGCAATGCTATTATTAAAGAATGATCACAATGCAGATATTGTTTCTAAATCAGGATTTACACCCTTACATATTGCTGCACATTATGGAAATGTGGAAATGGCAAAATTGCTATTAGATTGTAATGCTGATGTTAACTATGTAGCCAAACATAACATTACTCCGTTGCACGTAGCGAGTAAATGGGGTAAATCTTTGGTATGCAGTTTGTTGCTGTCACGCGGGGCCTGCATAGATGCTGCAACTCGGGACGGTCTGACGCCATTACACTGTGCATCTCGTTCTGGACATATAGATGTCATTGAGTTACTGTTGCAAAAAAAAGCTCCAATATTGACAAAAACAAGAAATGGCCTGACGGCGCTTCATATGGCAGCTCAAGGAGAGCATGATGATGCAGCTCGTTTACTATTGGACAATAAGGCTCCAGTAGATGAGGTTACCATTGATTATTTAACAGCTCTTCATGTGGCCGCTCATTGCGGTCACGTAAAAGTGTCAAAACTTCTGCTGGATTATGGGGCAAACCCCAACTCTCGTGCACTCAATGGATTCACTCCACTTCACATTGCCTGTAAAAAGAATCGTATTAAAATAGTTGAAGTGCTTATTAAACACGGAGCTAATATAACCGCTACGACTGAATCCGGCCTAACACCATTGCACGTGGCTAGTTTCATGGGTAAGTTTTATAAAATGGTTAAAATTATATTTTAAAAATACGGAAACTTACCTTTAAGTGGTGCCAAAACTCTTGAATAGCGTCGATATGTCCAGTATGGAATACATGGAAGGGTCGAATTCCATGTTCCATTGGCAGTGTCGTTTGTGTGTGTGTGAAACGCTCTCCGGAATCAATCAACACGACATAGTTTTAGACCAAAGTAGGTGTCCGCCCCAAACAGCACCACCAACAGAACCTAAAACAAACCCACTTAAGGGTTTTTTCTCACGCAGAGTTTCAAACAAATCAATTACAATCCTCAGTCAATCAGAACAGCCCGAGAAACAAAAATCACTTAATAATTTGAACAAGTTTCGAATATCGCTTGCCATCATCCGAGCTTTGGATAATCACAGTTCTGTTCAGTACGATACAATGAAAATAATGACTTACCAGCAGCCTCATCCTAAACAATATTCTAACCGTCCAGAACGATCTCCAGACTATACTCTTTCGTTTTCCCACCAACCGGTTTATACCAGATGTTAGAGATAAACTGCCAAATACTGTCTCCTGTAGAAATCATCGCCTACTTCACCATTCCAATACTATCAACTGAACCCAATTAAACGCAACACTACAACGGCACTATACCTAGTAACATGATGTTTCCGGTATTTTACGTTGCAATGTTCTTCGGTGACTACTAGATTGGCGACTGCTGAAGTGGTGGGCACACACTGTTCAATTAATTAACCGACCAGACCATAAAAACTTTGGGAAAAATTTGGGATCCGCATCGCGACATCTTGAAGGGAGGAACATCATGGGACGAACATCAAGAAACGAAATTCAAGGGTCAAACATCCAATCAGATGCCGATCACTAATGTAATGTGTGCCGAGCTGGCACAAATCTTTGATCCGCTCGGATGGTTCGGTCTAGTCGACCCGGCCGCTACAATATTTTTACAATTATTTTTGGAACTAAGGCAGAAATAGATGTCCAACTAGATGATAAACAAGTTCAATACTGGGCAGATTTCTAAAAAAAAATAAGTGCTCTTGAATCAGTACATACTCAAGGTGTGAAAGTAGCTACATATATTCGGAGAACCATCAGCAGCAGCAGCAATTATGTGCAGCAGTTCTCGCTACGGAAACATCTAGAAAGGTCTAGGCGGGCACTATAATACTGGAGACGACATATTTGTGGTCGCCGGTAGTAGTTTTGACCCGCACAAGGGCATTACGTGTTTTCAGGAAAACATTATTCGTTTAGAACAAGTGCTATTAATATCCCTTAACAATGATGTGGTCCTAAAGGAATTGTCATTTGAAGTGAAATCTGCAACCAATGTCTTAGTTTGCGGGCCCAATGATTGTGGTAAATCTTCGCTTTTTTCGCATCCTGGACGAACTGTGGCTTAGGTGGTATAGTAAGGTGACGAAACCTTTGCGTGGCAAACTCTCCTACATTCCTTAGAGACCTTTCATGACGCTGGGCACTTTGCGGGATTAGCTCATCTATTCGCTTACGTGCATGGACATGCGCTGAATGGGTCATAGCTACGAAGATCTCTTTCATTACCTAGACATTGCGAGCGATATTTGAAACTTGTTCAAATTATTCTGTGATTTTTGTTTCCAAGCAGCGGTCCCATTCGCGCTGAGCTGCCACAAACCTACAAGTGGATGCGACATCAGAAAGACACGCTGGCCACTCAATTGGCAAACGTACCTATTAACCCTACACATACCCTTATCATCAAAAATAAGCGAAATAAAGCTACCGCGGATGTAGTAGTCTTTTCAGGCTTAACAGACGAGCTGTTTTCGGCGAAGCCAAAAGACATGCCCGTTAAACATGTGGAGACCAATCAAGAAAGATACGGCTTTGCGACTAATCGACCATAAAGCTAAGACCAAATTACGCAAATTAATTCCAAAAACAGCAATCATCAACAAGACAGGCCATCTAACTCGCGCTCTAGCGCTGGAACAAAAAAATGTGCAGCCTACTTAAACGGCGTCCTACTAAAATATCAGACCGGCCAATTCTGCGCTCTCACGCTCCAAAGGAAAGCGGCACTGGCTTCAAAGCCCAATTAACTTTGACTTCGCCCTTGTGTCGACGTCAGTTTTATTAATGTAGACTGTAAAGACACCACTACCAGTTTGAGACTTGACCTCAAGTGGGGCTACCACCAAATTGTGCTAGTGAAACGCGACCGCGAAAGAACCTTCTCAGTGAATGGGAGAAAGAAAGAATTTCGGAGACTGATCTTTGGCCTAAAAAATCCTGCCTTCAACTTTTAAAGGACCATCGATGACAATTGGATAATTTATCTATGTTTACATTGAAATAATACTTGTCTGGCTAGACAATTAGGCACATGAAGCACGTGGATTGGGTAATGGAAACCATCTGCGAAGCAAACATGAAGCTTTTAATACACAAATCGCGATTTTTAAGAAGTGTCTACTTTCAAGGGTTCATAATCACCAATTGTGGCAAACCACGGATCCAGAAAAGGTTAAAGCCGTTAAGGGATTGCACTGAACCGAAAAATGTTATTGAAGTGAGGTCGTTCCTGGGCCAGCTTGTACAGATGCTTTATAAAGAGCTTCGTCGAAATATTGTTAATCACAGACATCTTTAAAGGTGGAAACGAGACCGTCAATAGGCATAACTGGCTTAAGAGTATAATAAGGGTACAACTTAATGAAAGGAAGGGCATAAAGCCATTCATAAGTTGTGCATCTTTGAATTTTTACTTACGGCAGATGCCTAAAATTATGGCTTTTGGTAGGGGCGGCAATAAGGTTGAGGACTTTGTCGGCTACAGAAGCTCACTATGAAACACACGAAAGACATTTGCAGGCTATTCTCTACGCGGTTAACGATTTGAGAATTTAAATGGGTTACCAGCCCCTAACGTTCGAAGATTCGAATTTTAATTCAAATGAATAAATTTATGTTCCGCAGGGAGAGTCTTTTACAAGCCTGGCAAAGAAAATGTAGTTCCTGACGCCTTATCTTGGCAGCTACTTAATACCGTGTAAGGACAAGCCGCCAAATCGTACATGGCCACAATGGATACTCGTACATCGCTACAGTGAGATCCGTTTCACTCACATGATGTCGCGAGTAAATCATTGAGCGTAGACCACAGAGTGGCCAGAAGGCTAGACCAATAATTTACAAGTTACCTGTCCGAAACACTACTTTCAAGAAATAGAATGAATGAGAACAATGGAATTACACAACTTAATTTTGGTAATAACTCTAGCAAAGATTAGAATATCCATAAAGGATCATCCGTCAAATTTCTCCAATCCACTAACGTCATACACTTTCTCTGTAAATTTCTAGAAAATTAGCATGTGAAAAACGGCAATGGCCCCCAGAAACCAAGAAATTCTGAGTCCCCCGTATCTTCACCGTCTTAATGAACGTAATTTTGAGTCCTCCAAAAAATTCAGAGATCCTAGCTTCGACCGTATCCTTTGCATAGGGCTAATTACAAGGTCTTTGTGCTACGCATTTATCATTGGCCTCGCTTGTCACCCGCTGTCAAATGAAGAAAGGTAATAACCACCATTGGACCGCCCCATGGCGGAATTGGCCTTGAGAAGAGGGGGTAGTTAACTCGACGGTAGCTAAACTTCACTGATCATGGCTGATCGCTGGTCAAACTTAGCACTTTGCCTGGATGCTTCTGCACAGCCGGCAGACACTGCATATTTCCGTGGCCGTTGTGGGTTTTTTCTTTTAGCTTTACAGAATATTTTACCTTGATTCGGTTTTGTTTAGCGATACGAGAGAGCGGTCTTCCTCTGCGAGAATAAAAACTTTACTTCACATAGTTTATTGTACCAAATTAGCTCCACATCTTAATAACTTAATTTGTTATAACAAAGATTCGACTTATCACTGACTATGAAAGGACTTTACGTCAATTTTGTACTTGTTTTTTTTTTTTTTTTTTATTAACTCTGCTTTTATTTATTGGATCCTCTTAAATAAGAGCTAACAATAAGTTTAAAAATCTTAACTAATACAATTTTTTCCTAAACAGTCGTTTTAATTAATCCAACTGTTCCGTGATTAAGCGTCCCTAAAGATTTCTTCGCTGGATTGGTAGGTCCCTTCGTCGGAGACGGGAATGACTGCTGAGCTGGGTTAGATTTCTCGCTAGGTGGTTGGGGTGCGAGGAAAGCTTGCCATGATATTTTTTCGAAAGCTCTTTGATATCATTGGTGACTGTTGGAATATTTAAATCTCGATGGATGTTTTCGTTTCGAACATACCACGGTGCCCCAGTGATAGTTCTCAGGATCTTTGTCTGTGCTCGCTGTATGATGTCCATATTGCTGTTGCTGGCGTTGCCCCATAGCTGTGCACCATAGGTCCAGATTGGTTTCAGTACTGCATTGTAGAGTAAGACCTTGTGGTCCAAGCTGAGCGGAGAGCCAGCGTTAATGAGCCAGTGTAAGTTGTTCGCTTTGAGCTTAAGATGAATTTTTTTCGCTTCAATGTGCCTGCGCCATGTAAGTCTTCTATCGAGGTGTACTCCTAGGTACGTTACCTCATCTGCTTTCAGGAGTGGTATGTTGTTCATCAAAAGTGGTGGGCAATCTTGTCTGTTCAGGGTAAATGTCACGTGCTTGCATTTTTCCTCGTTGACTTTTATTCGCCAGTCAGAAAGCCACTTCTCAGTGGCTATGAGGTGCAATGCCAGCTGTGCTGTAGCTTGGATTGGGGACCTTGAACGGCTAAGGATAGCTGTATCGTCGGCAAACGTGGACACTGTTAGCCGACTATTTGTAGGAATGTCAGCGGTATAGATGAGGTATAAAGTTGGCCCAAGAACGCTGCCTTGGGGGACTCCGGCCTTAATTTCGTGGTCAGTGGAAGTAGCAGTGTTGCACCGCACTGCAAACTTTCTGTCATATAGGTATGTCTTTAGAAGCTTGTGTGTGCTTTCGGGTAGAGATGTTTTAACTTTAAACATTAGGCCGTCTAGCCAGACTCTGTCGAATGCTTGGGATACGTCTAGAAATACGCCTGTACAGTATTCTCGATTTTCAAATGCAGTTCTTATCTCCGCTGTTATTCGATTCACCTATTCAATGGTTCCGTGGCTTTCGCGAAAGCTAAATTGATGGGCTGGGATTATATTGTGGGCTCTCAGGTGTGGATTCAGTCGGATTAGCAGGCATTTTTCGAATAGTTTCGATATACATGAGAGTAGACTTATTGGTCTGTAGGATGAGGGAACTGTGTGGTCCTTACCAGGCTTCGGAATCATTATGATAATCGATCTCTTCCATCGTTGTGAAAAGTAGCCAAGTTTTGTGATGGCATTAAAGAGCTGCTTTATGTACCGAACTGCAGAATGTGGCAGCTCTATGATCATTTCCGGGGTAATAAGGTCGTAGCCGGGGGATTTTTTCGGGCTGAAATTTTCTTTAATTATGTTAGATATTTCTTTTGGACGAAACACAATTGGGGTGTGTTGCTGGATGCCGTTTTCGTTTGAAGTCGGTAGCGCAAATGTGCTAGTAGCCTCGTTTGGCGTAAATACATTTTGTAGGTGAGCGGCAAATGTGGTGGCTCTGTCTGAATCACTACATGCCCAGCCGCCTGAGGAATTCCTTATGGGCAAAACGGTTTCAGTCGGTGGGCGAAGAGTTGGGTGGGCTCTCCACAGTGACTTATGTTTAATACCTGTTGGTGAAAGTTGCTCTATATATCGGCTCTGAGCGTATTCTTCCTCTTGTTTTAGGGCGTTGGTCAGCTTCCGAGTGGCTATTTTTAGTTTTTTTTTTGCAGATGGTGATCTGGAGGATTGCCATTCTCTACGTAAGCGTCGTTTTGCGTGGACGAGTTGCTCGATTTGTGCGTTAGTCTTATTCGGATTAATTGTAACGTTTGTGGTTTTAGGTGTTGCATTTCGAGCTGCTTCCGTAAGAATGGATTCCAGTGTTTCTATGCAGCTCTCTATAGTATATCAGGTTCAGTATTGCGTTTTGGGTTCAGCTCAATGTGTGAACTTATATATTTTTTATACCTTAGCCAGTTCGTTTTGTGCGAAGTCAGTCTGTAGGGTGGTTTTATGTTTTCTGCACACCGGCTGAGATGAATTAGCACAGGCGAGTGATCAGATGACAGATCTGGTAGACATTCAGCTCTAACGAAACTGCGAGGAATATTTTTCGTGACTGCGAAGTCAATCAAGTCAGGCAGCTTATTGAGGTCTGATGGCCAGTATGTGGGACTCCTAGGGGAAACATGATCAAGTTTATTAGAGGCTTTAATTAAAGCCTTATAAAGCTGTTTTCTTTTTGGATTCACAAGGCGCGATCCCCAGTGAGTATGTTTAGCATTGTAGACGCCTGCTGCAATAAAGTGTGGTCCTAGTGCATGGAAGAAATCCAGGAATTGGTCTTCCAATATTGTGAAACGAGGGGGGCAGTATACGGCCGCTAGTGTGGGGTGAGTGTTGTCCTCCAGCTGTATATTGATAGATGTGGCCTGTAGATGAATTTCAGCAAACTCTTTGTAAAAATGGTGCTTCATACGGTTCCTAATTAGAATGCCGGTCCCACCATGTGCTCAACCATCGGGGTGATTTGTACCATAGAAGTTTTTTTTTTTTTTTTTTTTTTAAATAGCTTTTATTTGTTGGATCATTTCGGTACCGAAAACTAACAACAAGTTAACAAATCTTACGTGTAAATACTAATTACCAGTACATTACTTGCACTGTATTATAAAAGCGGCCCTTAAAAAGATAATAAAAATAATAATAATAATAATAATAATAATAATAATAATAATAATAATAAAAAGATTACTGCTGGGTTGGCAAGTCGTTTCGGCGTAGGCGTGATCGGCTGCTTAACCTTGTTAGACTCCTCGCGAGCTGGTTAGGATGCGTTGATAGCTTGTTAAGGTAATTTTCCTTTTTTTCCGCAATTTCGTCTTTTACGGGTGGTACGTTTAGATCTTTGTGAATGTTGGCGTTTCGAACATACCACGGTGCCCCGGTGATAGTTCTCAATATCTTCGTCTGGGCTCTCTGAACGATATCGATGTTGCTGTTGCTGGCATTTCCCCATAGCTGGCAGCCGTAAGTCCAGATTGGTTTTAGCGCTGAGTTGTAGAGCAGCACCTTGAAGTCCAAACTGAGTGGTGAGCGGGAGTTGATAAGCCAATGAAGGCTGTGGGCCTTCAGTTTTAGGTGAGTTCTCTTGGCTTCGATGTGTCGGCGCCAAGTTAATCTTCTATCGAGGTGTACTCCCAGATACGTCACTTCGTTTGCTGTTGGAAGTGCGACGTTGTTCAGCGTGAGCGGTGGACAATCTTGCCTGTTAAGGGTGAAAGTTACTTGCTTGCATTTTTGTTCGTTTACCTTTATACGCCAGTCGGATAACCACTTTTCCACGTCGACTAGGTAGATGGCTAGCTGGGATGATGCTTTGATTGGGCATCTGGAGCGGCTGAGAATAGCTGTGTCATCCGCAAATGTTGAAACTGTCAGGTTGCTGCTTGTAGGGATGTCTGCTGTGAATAGGACGTATAGTGTTGGGCCTAGTACGCTGCCTTGTGGGACACCGGCTTCAATACTGTGTTCGTCGGATATTGCAGTGTTGCACCTCACTACAAACTTCCTGTTGTAGAGGTACGACTCTAGCAGTTTGTGAGTGTTCTTTGGAAGTGTTGTTTTGATTTTGTACATCAGACCGTCCAGCCAAACTCTGTCGAATGCCTGCGATACGTCAAGAAATATCGCAGAGCAGTATTCCCGTTTTTCAAATGCGTTTCGTATTTCGGATGTTATACGGTTAACTTGCTCAATAGTTCCGTGTTTTTCACGAAAGCCAAATTGGTGTGCTGGTATTGTGTTGTGCGTGTTCAGGAATGGAGTAATAGTCAGAGACAGTAGGCATTTTTCGAAAAGTTTAGATAGGCAGGATAGAAGGCTTATGGGTCTGTACGACGATGGAACAGTGTGATCTTTTCCCGGCTTTGGTATCATTATTATTATTGACTTTTTCCATCTTCCTGGAAAGTAGCCAAGTTTGTTGATGGCATTGAAGAGCTGGGTGATGCTGCATACGGCACAGTAAGGCATCTCCATAATCATCTTAGGGGTAATTAGGTCGCACCCTGCAGATTTTTTTGGGTTCAGATGTTCTTTGATGATTTTTGAGATGTCGTTTGAGCGAAACACAATTGGAGCGTGGTGAAGCTGGGAGTCGTCTGTTACCGGCGGAATTTCGAACGTGTTTGTTGCAGAATTCGGTTGGAAGACTTTATGTAGATGAGTGGCAAATGTGCTGGCTCTATTTTTGTCGCTACGGGCCCAGCCACCTGTGTGGTTTCTAATAGGGACCACTGGTACTGTAGGTGAGCCAAGAATTGGATGAGCTTTCCACAGTGAGTTTTTTGTACTGGATGTTGATAATTTTTCAATATAAGTACGTTGGGCAAGCTCTTCTTCTTGCTTTAAAGCTTTTGTAAGTTTGCGTGTGGCGTCTTTTAACTTTTGTTTTGCCGACGGTGATCTGGAGGACTGCCATTCTCGCCGGAGGCGCCGTTTTTCGAGAACGAGTTGTTCGATTTGCAGGTTGGTTTTTTTGTGATTTGAGATTTTACTTACAGTTTGCGGCGTTGAGCAGCGAGCTGCAGCAACGATGATTGACTCCAGTGAGTTAACAAAACTATCAATGTCAGCTTCAGCTTCGAGTGGTGGGTTAAGCTCAATGTGAGAGCTTATGTATTTTTTGTAGATGAGCCAGTTGGTTTTTTCTGAAGTCAACTTGTAGGAGTGGTTTGCTGGTTCTGGGTGTCGGAGCAGATTTATTAGGAGGGGCGAGTGGTCAGATGATAAGTCTGAGAGGCACTCGGCGCTTATCAGATTACGGGGAATGTTTTTGGTGACTGCGAAATCAATTAGATCAGGTAGTTTTTTGGGGTCAGTTGGCCAGTATGTAGGTGTGCCAGGAGAAACGTGGTCGAGCTTGTTGTTTGCTTTTATAATGGCGTTGTAGAGCTGTTTTCCTTTTGGATTCACGAGTCGAGACCCCCAGTGTGTGTGCTTGGCATTATAATCCCCGGCTGCTATAAAATGTGCTCCAAGTGAGTTGAAGAAATCCATAAATTGGTCTTCAGATAAAGTGAAACGAGGTGGGCAGTAAACAGCGGCTAAGGTAAGCTGGTTACCATTATCCAAATGAATTTTTAAGGATGTTGCTTGTAGATAGTTTTTGGCAGTCTCAAGATGACAGTGGTGCTTGAGACGGCTTCTTATCAAAATCCCGGTCCCGCCGTGGGCCTTACCATCAGGGTGATTGGTTCCGTAGAAAATATATTCTCTTATGTTGAAGTTATATTTGTTTGTGAGGTGTGTTTCCGAAAGTAGCATTACGTCGATGTGCTTTTCGAGGAGGAATTGAGCTAGCTCAAGTTTGTGCTGTGAAACGCCGTTGGCGTTCCACGTAGAGATTCTTAGCGAGGCCATGGAGATGATTATTTTGATAGTTGTGATACAAGCAATTGTATCAACGTGTTTTGATTACGCATTTGCTCTTGCATGGTTGTCCGCATAAACGCCATAAACTCCTCCATGCTCTGCTGCAAGGTATGTATCATTGCTTCGAAATTGTTTTGTTGTTGTTCCATTAGCTTTTTGTCTTGTACCGAATTGAAGTCCACATATTTGGCTTGTGAACATGGCGCATTGGAGGCTGGGGGCTCTAGACCTGATCTTAGAGCGCTTGCATATGACGCGTTTTTGGTTGCGAATCCTGTACCAAGTGAGGATCTGGCTGCGGTAGAGAAGAAAACTTCTGGGTTGTGTTTGGGGGGTATTTTTGTGATCGGTGCGTTTTGTGAGCGTACAGTGGCTACGCGCTGGTTAATGCGGCTTTTGAGATCTTTGTATACTGGGCAGCCTCTGTAGTTGGCTGTGTGATTGCCTCCACAGTTTGCACACCTTTTTCCGTTTGAGTCTTCTTTGGGTGCACTGCAGCTGGCTTTGTCATGGAGCTCGCCACAGACTACGCACACTGGGCGCAGCTTACAGTAAGACTTTGTGTGGCCGAATTCTTGGCAGTTCATACATTGTACCAGATTGTTACGTTTGTGAGGTTCTTCCACGGTGATTCTACGGTGTAGTAAAAATTGGAGTTTGTATATTGGATGCACATCGTTTCTTTTCGGCATCTTTGCTTCTGGTGTAAGTTCCACCTTGAAGAGTGGTTGCGGCTGTCTATTTTTGTTTAAGATGTTGAAGACTGATTTAGCGGTAAATCCTTTATCCTGTAGCGCCAGCTTTATTTCGTCTGGTGTTACATCAGGTTCTATGCCCTTTAATACGACTTGCAGACCCTTGCTGCTTTTTAGCTGGTATGTGTAGTAGCTTTTTCCCCCTTCGTCTAAGTACTTGGTTAAGGCTCTAAAGTGTTGTTCAGACTTGGTTTGAACTTTAGTTTCGTGGATGTTGCCCCTAACTAAGGGAATTATGTGGAAATTAGCGTCACCTATGAGCTTTATTATATCGTT
Organism: Drosophila merina; assembly: GCA_035047645.1. Taxonomy (NCBI): domain Eukaryota; kingdom Metazoa; phylum Arthropoda; class Insecta; order Diptera; family Drosophilidae; genus Drosophila; species Drosophila merina. The sequence goes on from JAWNPH010000042.1 coordinate 207,159, forward strand.
TACAAATGTACTGGAGCTTTTCTCACGTACAAAAATTGGTGGTGGCTTTGGCTTATTTTTGTCGCTTCCATCAGCTTCAACGGGCAGGTCTACAATAGTGTCTGCCAAAATGTCAAACCTGTTGGCATTGTTCGGCATTGTTGTGTTGGCGTTGGCGCGTGTGATTTTTGGTTTGTTTACATTTTTTTGGGGGCTTAGCTTTCGTTTTATTAGGATGTAGCGATCCATTCCAGTCTGTATGGCCGGTTGATTGTTTATGTTTCCGTTTTGTTTTGGTTTAGCTTTCGCTGACACAGTGAGAGCGTGAGCGGGTGCAGCCGACGAGAAGGTAGAGCGGGATTTCGGTATTGCTCCAGCTGTTGTTGTTGGGGGTAGCGGGGCTTGTGTTGGAGCTAAAAGGGCGGGAGAGCAAGAGCGCGCCCTTTCTTGGTTTGTTGGTATAAGATGGTTACTTGGGCTATGGGTTGTTGACCGCTCTATGTCTGCGTTTGGAGTTGTCGGGGAGACGTATGAAAAGTACGCGTTGTTGCGTTGAACTGAGAGCCGGCGTTCGTCTTGCTCACTCTGACGCTGAGCGCGAGTGTCGTTTTGACTCATATTTTTATTATTTTAGGATAAATAATCACTGTATATATTTAAGCGATCTTGCATCGCATGGAGCGTCTCTTTCGCTTTCTGGTTATGTTTATTTATTTTAGTTTTTGTTATTAGTCGTTCACTTCACTCAAAACAACCGATTATGTGCGGAGCTCGATAAAAACACGACTTCACACGTCGACGAATTGCAGCGAACGAAAAGAAGCCATAGAAAAGATACCATAGAAGTTGTAATCTCTTTTTTGAAAATTGTATTTGCTTGTAAGATGAGTCTCCAAAAGAAGCATTACGTCGATATGCTTCTCATGTAGGAATTGAGCTAGCTCAAGTTTGCGCTGTGAGACGCCATTGGCGTTCCACGTAGCTATGCCTAAGGTAGCCATTATTTATGTTGATTGTTGGGAGACAAGTATTGTATCAATAGGTTTTGATTACGCATCATGTCTTGAATGGTGGTTCGCATTAATGTCATGAATTCCATCATGCTCTGTTGTAAGGCTTGGATCATAGCTTCAGCTTTCGTTTCTTGCTGCTCAGATGGCCTATAGTTTTGTTGTGTGTCCAATTTTGTGTGTTCTTCATGTGAGGTTTGGGAGTTTTGGGTTGGAGGTGTCATACCTGATTTTAAAACGTTTGCAAAACTTATCTTGTTAGTGCTTGGTATAGTCCAGGGAGCAATACTTGTTGGTTTCGAAAAAAGTACTTCTGGATTTGTTTCCGATGGTATCAGCGTAGCTGTTCCTTGGTGTACCCGTGCCGTGTTCATTCTTTTGTGGAGACGGGTTTTCAGCTCTTTGTAGATTGGACAGCCTCTGTAGTTTGCTGTGTGATTACCCCCACAGTTACCGCACTTTTTCGCGCTTGCATTTTCTTTATTAGCTTGGCAGTGTGTGGAGACGTGGAGATCTCCACAGACTACACACACTGGGCGAAATGTGCAATACGATCTCGTGTGGCCGTATTCTTGGCAGTTCATACATTGAACAGGAGCGTTACGTTTATGCGGCTCTTCTACTGTAATCCTACGGTACAGAAGGAGCTGGAGTTTATAAATTGGATGAACCTCGTTTTTTTTTAGGTGCTGTTTTTCTGGTTCAAGCTCAATCTTAGAGTGGTTGCGGCTGCCTGTTTCTGATTTTGATATTGTGTACGCTTTTGACGCAAAATCCCTTATCCTTTAGCGCCTCAGCTATCTCTTCGGGCTTTACATCAGGCTCAATGCCCTTCAGTACTACTTGTAAACCCTTGCTACTTTTAAGCTGGTAGGTGTAAAAGCATGTTTTGTTTGCAGTAAGATGGTTTGTGACTTTTCTGTAGTTTTCCTCCGTTTTCGTTTGAAGTTAGATTGTATTAATAGTACCTCTTATGAGGGGTATTATATAAAAGCTATCTTTTCCAATAAGGTTAATTAAAGAACTTACCAAACCGTTTGTGCTCTTCTCGCGGATGTAAATTGGGGGAGGCTTTATTTTCTTTGGTTTGTCTTCGCTGGATTTTAGTGGCACGTCCTCGTTGGTATCTGCCAGCAAAACGAATCTGTTGCTATTTACGGGCGCTTCATTGTTGATCGAGGTATTATTGTCGCGAATATTCGGCTTGTTTTCTGTATCGGAAGTTTTAGGGATAAGCTTCCGCTTTATTGTAATGTAGCGGTCCAGTCCAGTCTGTGAGGCCGACCCAACTTTTTTGTTTGCGTTTTGTTTTGCTAGTTGTGCAGCTGTGCCGTTTGGCTCTTGGGCATTTGTTTTTGTATTCGCTGACTCAGTAAAAGCGTGAGCGGGTGCAGCCAATGGCGAAGTAGAGCGGGCTTACGATATTGCTCCTGTTATTGTTGTTGCAGATAGCGGAGCTTGTGTCGGAGCTAGAAGTGCGGGAGAGCAAGAGCGCGCTCTTTCTTGATTTGTTGGTACAAGAAGGTTCGTTGGGTTATGGGTTATTGGCCGCTCGTTGTCTTCGTTTGCTGGTGTCGCGGAGACATAAGAAAAGTACGCGTTGTTTCGTTGTAATGAGAGCCGGCGATCGTCTTGCTCTCGTTGTCGCTGAGCGCAAGTGTCGTTCTGGCTTATAGTCTTTTTTTTTTTTTTTTTGGTTAATTAGTTTGAAACTATTATTTATACTATTTCAGACGCAGAATATGTATTCGAGCGATGGTGCATCGCCCGGAGCGTCTTTTTCGCTTTCAATATATTTATTTGTTTTTTATTAATAATCATTCACTTCACTAGAATCAATTGATTTTATCGGAGCTCAGCATACGAATTCGAATTTTGTACTTGTGGTCGGGACAATTTTAAATCGTACCTGTCATTAAGAAATTTAAGACCATACAGAATCTAATTTGTGGGGGTATACAAAAAATCTGGTTCCAATGAACCCATTGTTTTATAAAATTGCTTGATAAATAAAATTAAAGCATTTAATTGTTGAAGAAGGGTGAAGACTTCTGTAAAACTCCGTCATTTATAATAATTATAGTTATTATGATAGTCATTTTTATACCCTTGAAAAAGGGTATTATAATTTTGTCCAGAAATGTGTAACGCATTAAAGGAAGCATCTCCGACCCCACAAAGTATATATATTCTTGATCAGCATCAACAGCCGAGTCGATATAGCCATGTCCGTCTGTCCGTCTGTTTCTATGCAAAAAATAGACAGTAGTTTTAAAGCTAGCGTTTTGAAATTTTTACCAGATCATTATTTTTGTTGCACGCAGATCAAGTTTAAGAATCGGTCGGATCGGACCACTATATCATATAGCTGCCATACAAACGACCGATATGAAAACAAGTCTTTGTATGGGAAACTTTTTTGTTTTCCAACCTATTGCAACTGAATTCAACACTTATTTATTTGACATAGCTATACATGATTTGTGAAAGTTTGGTCCGGATCGGACCATTATATCTTATAGCTGCCATACAAACGACCGATATGAAAACAAGTCTTTGTATGGGAAACTTTTTTGTTTTTCAACCTGATGCAACCGAATTTAACATTTATTCATTTGACATAGCCATACACGATTTGTTAAAGTTTGGTCCGGATCGGACTACTATATCATATAGCTGCCATACAAATGACCGATATGAAAACAAGGCTTTGTATGGAAAACTTTGTTGTTTTCAAGGGTATACCATCTTCGGCAAGCCGAAGATAACTTTTCTTACTTGTTAAATAAAATTTTAACACAAAATAAAGCAAATATGAAAAAAGAGAAAAAGATCAATTAATTTTCAAAACATTTGGATTTTCTTTTTATTTACAGTCTTATATCTTTTTTTCTTTTTGCAAGGCATTATAACTTTATCATATATGTTTGTGCACAGAGAAGTATTTTTTATATACTGTGTATAAACAACAAGGAAAATAATATTGGATTCAATTCAATTATTCGTCTCTTAATTTACATATATTATTTTTTTTTAAGATTCTTATACGTATTATAATTTCTAAGGGATACAAGCCGAGTTGTGGTATTACTGTTTACATATATGCATTCGTGATGTTATTAAATTCCTTTAGTAATTAATAATTAATGAGTGATTTTTTAAGAGTGGAAATTATGGAAATTAAAAAAGGAAAAAAACGCATCAAATCCCTATTTATTAACTTAGCTTATTAACGCACCCATTTAGCCAAAAATGAGCTTGTTCGCTGTTTTTTCAGTTCGCACTCTATGTAAGTGTGCTGGTGATTTAATATCCAACAAAGTAAATTTGGCGAAATTTAGTCACAATTGTACGAATAGCCGCTTCAGAAGAATTGCGCGATGAACTTTCTTAACAGAGCACGCATTTTTCTAATAAAATTCAATAATTTGCAGGCATTGTTTGTAAGACTATTCATGATTAAATTATAGACCAAACTGAATATGTTTGACAGTGATACAAAACACGAAACGTGCGTCACATGTTTAAACCAGTGTTGCAAAAAGATAATAGGTAAAAAACAGTATAAGTATACTTGGAAAAAAACTAAACAAAAACCACTTTAAATTTTAATAGAACTTGCGACTAAATTTCAAGCTATGCTATTAATATTAAATTCATTGTTAGTTAAGATAGTCTTTCACAAACCATTTTGATGTTGCTAAGACCGGTACCTTAAAGATCATGTTAAAAATGTTATTTTCTGTTTTTTTTTTAACTTATGTAAATGACATTTGGCAACATCCGATTAAGCCGGAACCACATGGAACATTATTTCCTAGTAAAGACCTGAAAAGGAACATTTTATTTTTTATACTCAGTCGTGAGTTCCTATGACTAAAGCAGGATAGAGTTCGAATTAGGAAATTTACTTATTTAACTACGTTGTAAATTTTGTTAATTTTGTATCTTGTACTATTTGTAAATATTTCTATTTTTTTCGTTACTAATCGCCCGGTGGTAAAAAGTTAAGATAAATTGAATTAAATGCTATAATATTAAGAATATATAAAATAATATAAGAAATGGTCGGTTATATCCGCAGCCAATTATCCAGAACTAATAATAGAAGTATCGCCAGAAAAGATAGCCGCGGTAGTCTCTTAAATTGGTGCATAGGTTAAAAAGGACCGGTGAATGGCAAAACCCTTGGAAAAGCCTGCGTTTATATTAACTGACTGCAAACTAGTCTTTTCAATATGTTCCTCAAGGATCTATTACTAAGAAAGCTATAAATTATTTGTTTTGTTACGAATCGAAAGTCCACGTTGACCATTTCATAAATAAATCCGTTATGCAACTCGGAGTAAAACGCTGCTTTTAGTTCCACAAGAATCATACCAGTAGAACGAGAACTAGAGAAATTTATTGATCGGCAGAATTCGAAGAGAAGCAAGAAAGATAAACCGTGTGTTCGCTGCAGAATTTTATTTGCGACTGACAGAAGAATGAAAGAAATGAAAAAATGTATATTCACATTTCCTTATTCCTAATTCATTAGAGAGCGGCAAATCTAAAGACTATGATCTGTAACGAATACAAGCGTGCATTGTATCATATGGAAATATACAAGGTATTTATTTTCTACAAAATTTGCTCTCTCTCTAAATGTTCTCTACGAAAACCACATTGCTGTTGAGGAAAAGTTTGGTTATCATCTATGAATTTTAGCTACGAATAGCTAGCTTTTAATCACCTTTCTAGAATTTTGGATACTGAGGATAGCAGACTGACTGGTAGGACGGTAGGAATTTAAGATCTGGTTTGTTAGACTTTAATATTGGAAATTATTTTGAAGCTTATCAAACTTTAGGGAAATAGCAGAGCCGTAGCCACTCGGTTATTTTTTTTTGGGTTGTCAATGAATGTTGTCAATGTTGTCCATTCCCGGAGCTTTAATTGATATAAGCTCATGGATGATTTTGGCTCATTCAGACTCATTTACATTAATTCTGACTCATTAATTGTAAGCATGCGAGCAGATAAAATATTAAACAAAATTTCCACCCTGGTTATTGTGTTCACTTGGATTTCTAAAAATTTAATGATTTTCGGCGAAGGTCCGCCGAAGCAATGATGATTTTAATTTGCGACTACAGTACAGTCGTTTACAACAACTACAAGATTATTCACTAGCTTCTTCTTATTGGCCTTTGTAAGAATCAAAAAGGGAGAAGAGTACTTATCTTATGAGGATAGAAGATTGTTTCAAGATTTATTTTTGAATTGCAAAATCTTGTTAGTAATTGTTTGTTTAAATCACTTTTATAGCGTTTACGGCGACGATGGTTACGTCCGTTTTAAATATTACTAAGGAGTAAATTAGGCTAAAAAATAATAAATTTCCCAGGTTGGTTTGCGATTTGGATCGCCCTGCTAAACTGAAAGATTGGATAATAAATGTCGTATGCATTGTTTACCAGCCTAGGGTCAATATCAGGGACCAGCCGATTGATGCTTTTCTTGAATTTACCCAAATTAGCTTTCTTCATAGCAATGACCTAACCGTTTGGGGAGAAGTGTGCGAATGGTTTAACAGGAAAATAGAAGATACCTTGCCTAACGTGTGCAGGTCAATTTGAAGTGTTTGTTTCGTCACTAGATCAAGCAAGTAGTAACAAAAAAAAACCGTCCAAGGTCCGGCTGGACTAGAAACTAATGGATTTAATGTTTTCTTTGTTTGGAAGTGGAATTAAAAAATGACATCTTTTTTAGTTAAGATTCCTCCACCCCCTCTTCCTACAAATAATATTAATATAATATATTATAATATACATATGCAGTGGGCAGCAACAGTGATTCCACGATCAACGTTTTTAAGTTTGAGCTCATATAAATATTAAACGAATAGTGAAAATGACAAAACCTTATACGTATACGTATATAGCAAAATAGAAAAAGAAGAATGGAATAGAAATAATTCAAAAACAAAAACCAGCGACATGTACTCAGTTTTGCACCATCCATTATTCGCTTATTTTTTTTGCCCTTCTTTCTTTTTTATTAGCAATGGACCTGCAGATTTACCGTTAAGTGCTTTTTGCATTTATTATTCGTTGTCAGAATACAAAAAATCACTCTGTTCCACAAGTTTATAGTTGATGTTTTGAATTTGTAACTAAGTCTCTAACTTTTCACTGAAAAATTAAGAAGTTGTCTTCTGATAAAGAAAATAGTATTATCTCTCTGCCTAAAAGTGGGTGTTCGACACGCACTATTGCTGAGAATCTGCAAAATTAGTCAATCAGTTGTCAATCGGTTGTCAAGGTGAAGAAAAGACAAAATGTTTCTGCTAAAAAGAAGTTGAATGGTCGCCGTCGCCTTCTAACAGACTCTGACGCTCTACTTATGATGTCTAAAATGAGAAAAAATAGACTTTTAACGACAAAAGAAGCAGAAACGCCAAAAGAACAGAAATTAATAAAGACGTGAGTCGATGGACAGTTAGAAGAGCGCCTGGTTGGATTGGGTACGTCGCAGCAGTGAAAAAAAACAAACCAGCTTTATCCGAGAAAAATGTTAAGGCTCGGCTAAAATTTGCAAAGGAACACAAGAACTGGGCAATAGAAGACTGGAAACGTGTTATTTGGTCGGACGAATCTAAGTTTAATCGTTTTCAATCGGATCGAAAGCAATACTGTTGACAGACCCGGAGACCTGGTGATACGCTTCAAAGGCATTATGTGAAGCAAACCGTAAAACATGGAGGCGGCAACATAATGGCATGGGGGCGTTGGACCGTTGCACAAAATTGACGGGATTATGCGAAAGGAACACTATTTTGAGCAAACCCATCTTCCCAATTTTCTTGACCAGTGTGCCTACAAATAATATTAATATAATATATATATGAATATATAATATAATAATATAACAACATAACATTATATAATCATATTAATAACAGCGAAAGTTGGGACTTTTTATTGAGATGGAGTTAGTCAGTCTAGTTTCTGTAATAAGACAAATATCAATGTTACTGTTCTAACCCTCTTGATTGTCCGAGGTTCTTTTATTGAATGATTAAAGTGTGCTAAAATTGGGTTCAGCTAACCCGCACATACATTGCTTATATCTATTTATTCTTTCTTATATTTATACATTTACATATGTATGCAGAAGGCATTGACCACTTGAGCTGCAAAGTGCATGCTCAGCATTCCCACGCTCCGCGATCGGCTTATGTATAAGCGTTAGATCGTATTACTGGGGCGCTGGATTGCTTACGTAGTTTTGGTGGTCTTTTTGTATATTTATATTTATTTAATATTTATTTATATTTATTATGACAAAGTGTCACAATGTATTGACGCTAAGTTATACCCAATCATTTATTGTATTGTTAGGGTAGATTAGTTCAATATGCTACACCTCCCTTTTTAAAGAAATGACGTAATATATGTAGTCATTTAGTTCTTAATATTATTATTGTTATTGATTTTTCTTATTAACTATTAGCAATGTTTTGTCTCAAAGCATTTTTGTATAATGACAGAATAATACAAAAAATTTATGTTGAATTACGATATTTTTGGATTTATGTTTAACTTTCTTAGAAGGAAAAATAATTAAAAAAATTTTTTTTTTTTTTTGTGGTTTTTTTTTTTTTGTTTTTTTTTTTTGTTTTGAGGTTGATCAGACCTTTTCTTAAGTGAAATGAAACGTTTCATTGATTATATATTTTTAGTCTATCCTTATGTACTTTTTGCTTCTTTTGTTTTGTATCTCTAATTACTATGTTATCTCTGTCTTCTATGGTTTCAACAGTATAAGGGCCTAGATATACTGGATCTAACTTATGACCCGATTCGTTCCTTAGTATAACTTTATCTCCTATTTTTAATTGAAAATCTGAAGTTTTCTTATCATAAAGTTGTTTTCTATAAGACTTAGCTTTTTCTAACATAAGTCTAGCTCTTTTATATGCTATTTCTAATCTAAATTTTATTTCCTTTGAGTAATCTTCTATATTATATAGTGGTTCTATCCTATCTGTTTTATTAAAATTTGCGAACTGCCTTGGTAATCTCTTGTATGTGTCGTTGTTTTTGACATTTGGCATTTATGACATCTACGTATGTACTCTTTTATATGACGAGTCATATTTTTCCAATAATAGTGTCTTTTTATTTTCGCTAGCGTTCTTGTAATGCCTGTATGACCTCCTTGAATTGGATCGTCATGATATGTAGACAGTATCGATTGTATCTCTTTTTGAGTTTTTATAATGGTCACCGGCTGGAGTAGCGCTACTCTTAATGATTTCAATTTTATATTGCCCATATTTTTGAAATTATCTATTGAAATGGTTTCAAAGATTTTTTCACTCGGTGCCAATTTGAGTTGGCTGATTTTTAGTATACCGGCTTGCATTTCAAGCCTTTGGAAGAACTGACCTAAATCAAAAATTCCATTGGTATATAAATCGTCAACATCAATTCTTGCAATAACTTTATTTCCTCGTTTTAGTAAACAAATAGATTCAGTTATTCGCAAGGTCACTACTTTTCGTACTTCATCATTTGTTATGACTTCGTGTACGTTGGGCTTAGATACATTTTGGATACTTTGCCTAGGCAATAGTTCCTTATTTGTTACTGTACAGTTTTCTTGTCTACTTTGTTGCCTGGTAGTGACTTTCAGGACTTTATGTTGCATGTCTTTGAGTTCCTTTATATTTATACGTGAGAGTGCGTCTGCTACAAAATTATCTTTCCCCCTTAGGTATTCTACTGTGAAGTCGTATTCTTCAAGCTCTAGCCGCATGCGAGTTAATTTAGAACTGGGATTAGTCATAGAAAATAGGTACGTTAATGGTCTGTGGTCCGTTTTAATGGTGAAATGTTTGCCATAAATGTATGGTCTAAAATGGGTAATTGCCCAATGAATTGCCGCTAGTTCTTGTTCCGTTGTACTCTTATTGCTTTCTCCTTTTGTAAATGAACGTGATGCATAAGCTATTGGGAGCTGAATCCCGTTACGGTTCTGAGTTAGAACCGCTCCGCAAGCTTGTTTACTAGCATCCGTTATAATGCAAAATTCTTTGCGAAAATCAGGATATTGTAATAGTGTGGGGTGCATAAGATTTTCTTTAAGGTATTCGAATGCGTTCTGGCATTCGCTTGACCATTCAAAAGGGACATTCTTTTTACATAATCTAGTTATGTGCCGTGAATAGTCGGCGAAGTTCCTTATAAATCGACGATAATAGTTGCAGAATGCTACAAATCGTCTCGCACTGTCCGCATCATGAGGGACAGGATAATTTTTGATGACGTCATATTTCTTGTCATCTGGCAATACTCCTTTGTCTGTGCATTTGTGACCCAGGAATGTCACTTCGTGCATGAAAAATGAACATTTTTCTGGATGCAACTTTAGGTTATATTTCCTACATACATTAAAAACGTCAGTTAAGTTTTTAATCATTTGTTTTTCGGAACATCCTATCACCATTAAGTCATCCATGTAAAGGAATGCCTGAGAGGGTTCTAATCCCGAGAATGATATAGTCATCATCCTCTGAAATGAATTTGGTGCTATTTTAAGACCAAATGGTAATCGCGTGAAGCGATATGAGCCATTGCTCGTTGAAAAGGATGTTATATTCCTAGAGTTTTCCTCAAGTTCTATTTGGTGGAAACCTGACATCAAGTCAAGGCATGAAAAGTATTTAGCTCGACCTAGTTGATCTAAAATGTCATCAATTCTAGGGAGTGGAAATTTGTCAGAAAGAAGTTTTTTGTTTATTTGACGATAGTCAATTACTAATCGCCATTTTTTCTCTTGTGAATTTGGTAATGATTTTTTTGGTACTAGCAAGAGTGGGCTGTTAATTTCAGATACAGACGGTTCGACGATTTTGTCGCTTATTAATTTCCCTACTTGTTTTTGAATTTCCTCAATATGGCTATGCGGGCTTCTATAGTTTTTTATATAAATGGGTTCATCATCTTTAAGTCTTAATGTTTGTTTATAAAAATTATTTGTTGATATTGGTTCGGTTTCCAGTCCGAACACATCACTATACTGTGTGCATAATTCTGTTAATTGATTTTTAAATTGGTCTGGAAAATTTTTCTTTAGTTTTGAAAGTATTTGCTCGCTTCTATTTCCAGTGTCGGTATTATGAATGTCATAATCTTTTAGATTTTCATATTGTATTTTATTTACTTTGACCACTTGGTCGAAATTAGTTGTATTTAGAAGTCGAACGTATACATGTTTGGATGCTGCTATTGTATTTGCAACATAAATTCCACTGTGTATTTCTTGATTAGGAACAAATATGAAATCATTTACAACATTAATGTCTATTTTCCGAATAACTTGTGATCTGGCTGGCAGAAGAACTGTATTGTTGCCAGCGCTATATGTTATCGGAACATATATTGGATAATTTAAATTTTGGGGTCTAATTATAAACCAGTCTTCACTTGGTTTGAAATCTAGTTGACAATTGAATTTCTTTATAAAATCAATGCCTATTATTCCATCACATGGTATTGCAAAATTTGGGTTTACCAAATGAAATTCATGTGGAATAATATATTTTGTTGATTGGAGTTCTATTAAGGTTGTTCCTTGAGACTTTATCACACCTTGGCCTATGCCTTCGATGTTTATTATTTTTTCATTTTGAATTATGAAGTTATCAGAATTTACTTTCAAAAGTGAGATATCTGCACCAGTATCTATGAGAAATGTTAGTTTATTTTCAGTTGAATGATTATAGAAAGTTACGAATATATTAAGACTATAATTGATGGAATGAACTTTTACATTTATTGGTTGTTTCCTAAAGGGTTCTGTTAGTTTTCCGACGTATTTTGCGCGATTCTCACACTGCTATTATTTTTATTATTACCATGGTTGTAGTTTCCGCGGCCTCTCCCTTGATTTTGGCCTCGTCTACCTCCACGGTTATTATAGTTATTATTATTGTTGTTATTGCTGCCTCGGTTGTAATTGTTGTGGTAGTTATTTCTTCCACGATTATAACCCCGGGCGCCTCTATTATAATTATTTGCACCTCGTCGATAATAGAGTACAGTGTTACTTTGACCTGTTATCTCTGTGCAACTGTTTACAAATTTGGAGATGGCATCATTCATGTTTGTGAATGTGCCTGCTTGCATGATAAGTTTTACCTTATCAATGGAGCAATTCTGTGTCATTGCTTTTACAGCTGTTGTAGTGCTGTATTTATTTGCTAAGGATTGGCTGAGACCTTCACTGATATAGGCACCTTCAAGGGCCTTTGTCAGTTTCTCCACCTCTTGGGTGTATTGGTTAGCCGTTTTATTTCTCTGTTGTAGATTCAGAAGTTTGGCAGATATCACTTCTACCGATTCTCCTTTTACTGCACTTGACAGTTGGGTAATGATTGCAGCAATCGTCTGCTCATTACTTATAAGGTTTCTTACATGGCCTTTAAGTTTAGTTTTTATTAGGCTTATTGCTGTCGTTTCATGTGTGCCCTTTAAGCTATCTAGTAGACCTAGAGCATCCAAAAAACTTTGTAGATTTTCTGGTTTACCATCAAACTCTGGTATCAGAGATGTGGCTAGCCTGATAAATTCTATCAACGTCTGTGCCATTTCAGAAATTGTTATTGGTTCAGATTTAAATTCAATTCGGTCGCTTCCTTCTAGCGTTTCAATGTCACTATCGGACTCAGCGCCGCTTGATTGAACAGATTCGTCTAGTTCTTTGAACTGGTCTGTGTTGAATTCAACCAATTGACTTAGACTTTCTGGTACATCTATCAGAATATGCCTTCTTTTTCTGATGTTATTTAATCTTGTGTTTAGGGATTTTATAACCCTTAAACATTTGTTATTATGTTCAGATGTGAGCCTATTTGCATATTTATTTACTAATGTAACTATATTATTATATTCACCTACTAATATCTCTATATGATTTTTCAGAGTTTCGGATTTTATTATTGCGTCTCTATTGATACATTTATAAGACTTATCGAACCTGAAACGAAATTCGTCTATTCGTATCGCTATTTCGCTCCATTCCATTCTTTTCGTAAGAAAAAAAGTTTTTATTAAGCTTTCTTCTAATCCATATTATTATTTTTTTTTTTTTTAAATCTGGTCTAAACGATTTGCCCTATTTATGTAACGTCTTTTAATGATCTTGTTATGCTTAACATAAATTGTAAGCAGAAATTGTAGAAGTAGTACTATTGTAATAATCAGCAATAAGATCCACAACGCATTTATATCGTCTGTGTGATCTATAATTTTTACGTTATTAACTACGTTGGCAGTATTGGCTTTTGCCTCACTAGAATCGCTAAACCATCCCATTTTTTTTTTTTTATTTTCAATGAAACGTTTTGTTTGAAGGAGAAGAAAAAAAAATGAGATTTTCTATTTATGAGTTTTTTCTCATTATTGTGATATTTATTTATTCTTCTAGAAAATCAAAAATAACAAAATTTTTACGTTTAATGAAGATAAAAATTCTTCTGTCATTAAAAAAAAATTTTTGCAGCTGAATATATATATATACTCAGTAGCGGAGACGTGGAAATATTAGTTGTTAATAAATGTGGTTGGCTCACATATTTGTTTACAATAAAAAAAAAATTGTCCAACCGCATTGTTAGTAAAAAAAAAGCCTAACAGATATTAGTGTTTTTCAAGCAGCGGTTTCCCGCATCGGCTTGGGTTTAGAAATTAAAATTAAGGCAAATTGGGGCATTGGCATTTATTTATGCAGCCCGTTTGCGTTGTTTCGCACCTTGCGAAATCCTGCTTTCGATGTCCTCAAGACGCTCTTTGTAGCGTTGTCGGGATGCCTCGGCGACGAGATGTTGCTTGCTCCAGAGACGCGATGATGATGTTACGCTGCTGTCGAAGATGTTGCTGCCCGTTTTCTTAGTCCGTGTCGTTGGTAGCTGCTGCTTTTTTTTTTTTTTTATTTAATTAATGTTTTTTGTTGTTGGTTTGTTATTTAGAATTCTTAGTTGTTTGGCGGCTCAACAGAATCAACAGAAGATAGATGCAAATGGTTTTATATATATTTGTTGTTGATTTCACCATAAATGAATACAGGGTGCTGCTGTTGCTGGTGCTGCTGCTGTTGGTGCTTTCGGCGGCTGCTCGGGTTTTTTTTTTTTTTGAAGATGCTCCAGTTGGCTGTGAATGTTGTATCGTTTTCCCATGATGTATAAAGTTCTTAATAGTTGAGAATATCGTAGTGTCCCAATCTCAGAGCTCGTCCTTGTAGGGTCCTAGTAGGGTTCTGGTAGGGTCCTGTCACGGTCGCCATGTTCTAACCCTCTTGATTGTCCGAGGTTCTTTTATTGAATGATTAAAGTGTGCTAAAATTGGGTTCAGCTAACCCGCACATACATTGCTTATATCTATTTATTCTTTCTTATATTTATACATTTACATATGTATGCAGAAGGCATTGACCACTTGAGCTGCAAAGTGCATGCTCAGCATTCCCACGCTCCGCGATCGGCTTATGTATAAGCGTTAGATCGTATTACTGGGGCGCTGGATTGCTTACGTAGTTTTGGTGGTCTTTTTGTATATTTATATTTATTTAATATTTATTTATATTTATTATGACAAAGTGTCACAATGTATTGACGCTAAGTTATACCCAATCATTTATTGTATTGTTAGGGTAGATTAGTTCAATATGCTACATTACACTTGCGATGAAAATTAAGTAATTAATCTTTCTTATTCGGTACACCCTGGCATTACACGTCACGTTTATGATTTGACCAGCCATTATATTAAAAATTTGCATGCATACGAGATAACCACCTCAAACTAGTCTGCTTTTGCTTAACAATTTCTAGGATTATTGATTCCCTTGCATTTTTATAAATTTCAATTTACTCTAATATGATTATAACTAAATGAGTCTTTTTTACCTCGCTAAATGTGATAGTTGTATTTTTAGCAAAATAAACAATTTACATTATAAGCGCACTTTATTTCAACCTGAAAATTCGATTGACCTTGGGGCATTTTAAACCTTTATCGATTAGCTTTACAACAGACAAAAAAGAAAAACATTAGGTTGTTCAATTTATTGTAATATGTGAAAACTGAAAATATTTTTGTTCTTTGAAGTTTAATTTTAACCCAATTGAAATTCTCTTTCTCGAATAATTGGTGCAGTTAATTAAACTGCACATATATTAGCAGATTAACAGTGCATTAAAGCACCGTAGTAGGAGGAAAAATGTTTTTGTATTGGTTTTCACAATTAGAGATTCAAATAGTACAATAGTTCACAATTAACTGTTTTATTTGGTCTTCCACTGTTTATAGAGCAGCGAAATACTTGGGGATACTGCTTAATTGCTGACCGGTGTGTATTTTTCCCAGATTCTTTTGCTCTCGCCTTAGTTATGGTTCTTTTAAGTTCTGTTGCTTTATTGTACCTCTTAGAGTAGCTACGATATACAGTGGATGTGTTTTGATTAAGCTCTCAACCAAAAATTCGTAAATATTGGATTTAACTAATAGAATAAGACAAGACTATTGCGGTTTTAAGGCACGTCTTCAGTGTTCAAA
Source organism: Drosophila merina (assembly GCA_035047645.1). Taxonomy (NCBI): domain Eukaryota; kingdom Metazoa; phylum Arthropoda; class Insecta; order Diptera; family Drosophilidae; genus Drosophila; species Drosophila merina. The sequence continues at coordinate 222,751 of JAWNPH010000042.1, forward strand.
AGCTAGGTCGAAGCAGTCAGAACGTCCGGGATCTACATACATATATATTTTTTTTTGCATAACGTACAGACCACCTCCCGCCCAACCGACCGAGGCGCACTGCCGTTTATCGTACAGCTCGGAACGTGGTGATACATCCGAGAGAATAAAGTATAGAAAAGATTACGAGGAAGAAGAAGAGTGCCTTTGTTGCTCTAAAAGTTAAATGGAAATTGAGGATTTAATAAAAGAGGAAGTGCAAATTGAAGAAATAGAATATAAGTCGTTGTAGTCGAAACACGAACCCTACAAATCCAATGTTGGGCATGTTAACTCTCCGGGAAATACCATTTATGGTAAACTGCCCGCGCTGAATATTTTCAAGGACTTTTTTTTTGTTAAGTTGGTATCGCTTTCCTTAATTACGATGGCCAAAAAGGAGCGCGATCTGCCAACCAGTTTGGTTGCAGCAGCTGAAATGTTAAATTTTAGGCGTGTTAGTAGATACTTTTTTTTTTTTTTTTTTTTTTTATAACATTCTTAATTTGTATTTAACACAAACGAAATTCGTACCGCTTTTGAGCACCGGAAATATTGCTCAGCGATATTGTTAGATGTTGCACAAGCAATCGACCGAGTCTGGTTAGAAGGACTAATGCACCAGATAATGAAACTGCTTCCCCAGAACACAGACAAAGTGTTCGAATCCTATCTCTTCAAAAGAGTGTTCTCGACCAACGATCAACTTCTTTCTTATAAAAGGTTTTGTTAGTATATTTTTGTTAGCAGTTTTTTCTATTTCTAGAATTTTTTCGAATGCGGATAATTGTAGTGCTATTATGTAGTACGGATATGTCAACGAATTCCAACATTTATTCAACAGATAAATTTGTCAAACTATTTTTGAATAGTCTATAGACTTCATCTGCTTTTAAATCGTTTAAAAGGAGAGTGCCTATTACATTTATTTTTGCCCATTGAACTGCATATTTTACCTTAATAATTTCTTCCTTTATTAATCTGACTTTATTAAATTGATTATATTTTCTGAGGGAATTTGGGATGTTTTAAGTTAAGGGGTTTTATTTAGTTATTTATTCTATCCTGCAACTGTCTATTTATTATTACCTGGTCATTATTATTGGAAATTCTCTCATTGAGATTATTTTCTATTTCCTTCAATTTCGATTTCTATTTCCCATTTTTTTTTTCGCGCGGCTCCCAATGCATAACGTACAGCCCACCTTCGACTCAACCGGCCGAGGAGCGCTGCCGTTTATCCTACGGCTCGGATCACGGGGATATAAATCCGAGAGAATAAAGTATAGAAGAGATTACGAGGAAAAAGTAGAGTTCGTTTGTTGCTCTGAAAGGTAGGTGGGAATTGAGGATTTGATAGAAGTGGACGTGCAGAGTGCAAGTAGAGTATAAGTCATTGTAGTCAATACATAAAACCCTGAAAGGCTCATACTGGGCATATGTAGATCTACAACAAGTTAGGAACAGGGGACTAAAATTTCTAATCCGTCTATTTGCAATGTTAAATGTTAGTCGTGTTAGTAGATACTGGCTGTTTACTAACAATAATAAGGTTTTGTTAAAAACGACACTCAGGATCTTTCTACGATTTGTTAGGGACGGTAAATTTTTTTAATAGGAGTCTGTTGAAATAAGATGGGAGGTGAAGATTTGCATCCCAGTTGAGTCCCCTAAGAGAAAACACGAAGAAGTCCTTTTGAACGGATTCAATGCGATCTTGATGAACCCCATACTGAGAGACACCGGACACACTTCATCTATCTTTAAAGTGTGGTAAAAATGAACAAATTTCGTGAAAGAATCTAGAAATACGATTACATAATCCCTAAGGTTATTTTTACCGCTCATTTTGCTAGTTATATCGATGTCGACAGTGAGCCATGCTATGTCTGTTTTAGGAATCGGATGCAACTCCGCCTGTCTCCTTCCAACTAATGGTTTTACTAATTTCCATGTTCGATATATTTTCAAACCAGTAGGACTCGTAAACATTATCCAATGTTTTTTTCCTATCCTAGGTGCATGATAGACTCATGAACGTGATTTATCACTGCCCATCTAAAAGCTCTCGGGATAACAGGTAAACATTTGGTTCTACCATTCCTTTAAATTTTCCTGTGAATTATTCCCCAACTTAATTCATACGTTCTGTCTAGATTCTCGGGTAGTTTATCATTACGTAATTATATCTTCAATTTCTGTATCATGTTGTGATTCAGGTATCAACAAATTGTCTGTTAAATCTGTCAAATTAATTCGCATTTCAGTTATTTTTTTTACACACTTTTTTTTTAGGGAATGGATTTCTTGAAAGAAAATCCACATGTCCCATTGGTTCTCCCTTTCTATACATAAGATCAAAATCAAATGATTGTAGAAATCCCCACCACTTATGCACTCTTGGACTTTGATCCATTTTAGTACGGCTCGCTTTTAAGGAATTGCAATCCATGTATAACACAAATTTTTGATCTTTTAAATAATGGCGGTAATGTTTGATTGCCTTAACAACTGCAAGAGTCTCTAGTTCATACGAGTGGTACATTAACTAAAATATTCTACGACATGTGGCTTGTTCTCAATTTTATGAACAATATAGCTCCGTAACCAATTGAGCTAGCAACTGTGTGCAATTCTATTGGGTTCTGTCAATAACCCTATAAATTGTTTTAAATCTTGAGAGAGTTTGTTCGAACTTCGCCATTGCATATCCTTAAACCAATATATTCTATTTTAGTTCGGAGAAAGGAACATTTTTTTATGTTAAATGAAAATCCGGTTTTACCTAATGATTCTATATCTTCATGAAGACGGCATAACACTTCGTCATTCGTTTATACTGCTATCAAAACATCACCGATATACGATTGCAAAAGTGTATGCTAGACTACCCAATGCTTTAATTATGGCGCGCTGAAACACAGAAGGCGCTTTTTTCAGGCCAAAGGGCATGGTCAGAAACTCGTATTGCCCCTCTGGCGTAAAAAAAGCGGTGCGCTCGATCGAATTTGAATGTACCGGAATTTGATAGCATTCGCAGCCATGAAAAATATCTTGCACCTCAAAGCCTGGCAATCTGATCAGAAATGAGAGGTAACGGGTACTTATCTGCACTTTTTCTCATTCAGTATTCGGTAATCTACACAGAGACGATCCGAATCGATCTTCTTTTTAACTAGCATCAAAGGACTAGCAAATGGAGAACAGTTGGAGCGAATAATATTCGATTTCAATAGTTCATCTATTTTACAACGGACATGAAATTTCTAGTCTTTGCTAAGCCTGTATTGTCGAAGTCAAGGGACTTCACCACTCAACGGACCAGACTTAAATTAAAGAAGAACTCCACAAATACGGCCATACTGTGAGGGATCTGGACAATCCCATTGGCAAGAAATCCAAACAACCACTGGGGATCTTTTTTGTTAATCTAGAACCAGCGAGCAACAACACAGAGGTTTTCAAAATAAAGAGGATTTGCAGGTCAGTCGTCACCGTAGAGCCCCCACTGAAGTTCAACGATGTTCCACAATGTTTCAGATGCCAAGGGTTCCTTCCTGGAACAGAGGAGCAAAGCCGAAGTAGAGCATCTCATCAAAACAGACAATATCGACGTTCTTCTAGTTTCGGAATCCCACTTTTGTCCCAGATCCTACTTTAACATTAGCGGGTACGAACTGTTACATGCCAACCATCCATCTGGCAGAGCACGTGGAGGAGCAGCCATGCTCATCAGGAATGGCATTCAGTACACGGAACTTCCCGCGTATCAGGAGGAATGGGCACAGTGCGCCGTGACCTGGATTTCTAGCTCACAGGGAGATATCACCATTGGTGCGGTTTACTTCCCACCCAGACACTCGATAACCGAGACCCACCTTCAGGACTTCTTCGAGTCCCTGGGTCCTCGATTTATAGCAGCCCGAGACTTTAACGCCAAACACTCCTGGTGGGGGTCCCGCACAAACAATCCCAAAGGAATAAAACTATATAAGTACCTGCAGCGGAAGAGTCTTTACTGCCATTCCACTGGAGAACCCACACACTGGCCTACCGACCCTTCAAAGCAGCCGGATCTGCTGGACTTCGCCGTCTGCAAGGGCATAGGACACTCTAAGATAACATGCTCAAGCTATGATAAACTGCTATCCGACCACAGCGCAGTAAACTTGCTCCTTAACATTCCCGTCCTCAGAAAAACCCCGCCTAGAATACTCACCGGGAAACACACAGATGCCCCCAAGTTTACGTTCTGGACGCTTTCCTTCCTGTACCCAGATTCCCCTCTTTCCACACCAAGCAACATAGATGCGGCCATCAAAAAACTAACTAAAGAGATGAACAATGCTGCTGAGTTTGCGAACCCACCTCCTCCGACTACCCTCAGAACTACTGAAAGAGACGTGCACATGTGGTCTCCTGAAATCGCGACCCTCGTGGCCGAAGAAAGGCGCCTCAAAAGAGTCTGGTTTTCCTCGCGCAATTCCAGGGACAAGTCAGCACTTAATCGTGCCACCAAGGAACTGAAGGACAAGCTACGGCAGGACTCCTGGACTACCTGGAGGCTCGCAGCACTACCTGTGGAATGTCACGAGGCACATAAAAAGACTTGCGAAGAAGATATCACCCGTGCGCAAAGGGGACGGCTCCTGGTGTCGGACTAAGGTCGAAAGAGCAGAAGCCTTTGCTGATCATCTACATAGTGCATTCTCACCGTTCGACAGATGCACTGGCGAAGAGAGAGCTGCAACCATAAGGTTCGTAGACAGCCCAAGTGATCCTGGCCCCCCAATACAGCCCGTTGAACCAGAGAAGATTGCGCAGGAGATCGCCTCCCTAAAATATGGCAAGTCACCAGGTCCTGACCGTATCGATGCAACAGCACTGAAAATGTTGCACCTAATCTTTTCCCAAAGGCTGGCCAACATATTCAACAGCTGCACCCGTCTAGGGTACTTCCCTAAAGAGTGGAAGCGAGCGGAAGTAATTGTCCTCCTCAATCCTGGAAAACCTGAAGCCAATCTAGCCTCGTATCGTCCGATTAGTTTGCAATTCTCTCTAAAATACTTAAAAGAGTATTTTTGCGTAGAATACTGCCAGTATTGGACGAGGCCGGACTGATCCCTGATCACCAGTTTGATTTCAGACGCCTCCATGGAACGCCACCTGAGCAATGCCACCAGATTGTTGAGAGCATAATTTAGGCTTTCGAAAAGAAGAAGTACTGCTGCGCTGTTATGCTGGATGTCAAACAGTCGTTTGACAGAGTCTGGCACCCTGGACTCCTTTTTAAAATTAAATCCCACCCTCCAAGTTCCCACTTTACATTCCTCAAGTCAGACACAGAGGAAAGAGAATTCCGAGTGAGATGCGGATTAACACTCAGCACGCCTAGGCCTAAAGGAGCAGGAGTACCTCAAGGCAGTGTTCTTGGACCCATACACAACCTACACAGCGGACCTTCCCATCACCCTCTCTCGGAACCTCACAGTAGCCACATATGCAGACACTGCCTTCCTAGCCTCCGCCACAGATCCCCAGAAAGCAGATCCCCATCATACAGAGACAACTGGATGCTCTTGATCCATGGCTGAAACGATGGAACATCGTGGTCAACGCTGAGAAATCCTCACAAACAACCTTTGCACTGCGCAGGGGGGATTGCCCCCCGTCACACTCAACGGGGAAACCATCCCTATGAATAACACTCCCAAATATCTAGGTCTGACCCTGGACCGCAGGCTCACATGGCGTCTACACCTAATCAACAAGCGCAACCAGGCTGACCTACGACTCAAACAACTGCACCGGCTCCTGGGGAAAAGGTCCAAGCTCAGGGAAAAACTTAAACTACTCACATACAAAGAGTCCTGAAGTCAATCTGGACCTATGGGATACAGTTGTGGGGCACGGCAAGCTGTTCTAACCGCATCAGAATCCAGCGGTTTCAGAATAAATGCCTGAGAACAGTTTCTAACGCCCATCCGTACCACGAAAACTCAATAATCCATAAAGAGCTTGGAATTATATGGGTAGCAGAGGAGATCACCCGTCTCAGCGAAAGATATATAAAAAGACTGGACAACCACCCCAACCACCTGGCCATCAATCTCCTCCTAGATAATAGCCAATCCTTGAGACGCCTTAAAAGGAAACACCCGCTTGACCTCCTCCACCAATAGACACCTAAGTCAACGTCATTAGATATACATTCCATGTACCTCCCTTAAGTCAAACCCAAACCATTTAATGATTGTCCACTCGGATAGATTTTAAATGCAAAGTAAGAATGTTAAAAACAAAAAATGTATATTACATAAAATTTGCTTAGTACTGAAGATAGATTCATTACATATGCCATTTAGTTTAACAATATTGTGGAGGCTTTTCTCTTTGAATTTATCAGCCGCACTTTTCTTTAATTTTTCTAACTAGGGAGCATTCAGATCCTAAGTCGAAACAAAATGGAATAGACTCATCAGATATATTCATTTTGCCTTATGGTGGCGCTACTGTATAAATGTTTACAAGCCTCTCATAGCATCTATCGCTTTCGCTTGGACGGCCTTTCGGACATGCAAATTCGTAGTGGCCAATTTCATTACACTTGTACCATAATACTTTACACCAATCCGATGTTTTGCCCTAGTTGTGCTGCTACAGTCGTGGCTCTTTCCCTTTGTGCTGGGTCTTTTCTTCAATTGATGGCGGCATTCAGCAAACTTGTGGCCAGACTTTTTTCAATAATTACATTTCTCCAGTGATAAACATGTTGCTTTCATCTGTATTGGGCCTGTCGAATACGCATCCTCATTCTCAGCTACTACGCTTGTGAAAAGCATGTGCCTGTAGTTGATTCCAAGTTTTCACATTGGTACTGAAAATCTAGCGTAGCAAATTGTTGTCAATTTGTCCCAAGTGGGCCAAGGCTACCGACACTGCGATTTCCTCCAAAGCTAAGGAGCTTTCCATTTAGATAAAAGCTGGGTGACGATACGACTGCCATATTTAGCGAGTCCTTCTCCAGGATTTGGGTGACCGTTTAAAATATTTTTTAGGATAGGATGGCAGCAGACGTTTCGATGCCAACAAAACGTTGAACAAACAATTCTTAGAATTGGGCCCCAGTGATTCCAGGAAAGCATACTTGTTACAACCACTGTGATGCACTCACTGCCTTCTAACGTCTTGCTCAATACAATTACTAAGCCGCTGCCTTCGATCACGTTGTCGGCGAGTATGAGATCTAACCTTGTACACCAGGCCGAACCGTCAGCTTCCGCAATCGGGGTTAAATTTGGGTAAGGTGACATGTGGAACATTAGTCTCAAAAGGAATAAAAGAATCTGTAGGCATGGCAAATCCAACTTCTGATGTCAAAGATTTATTTCTCGTTGATACCATCGTGCTCAGCACCGCACAAGACAGACTGGACTACATCAAGCTACTACTTAGTTACTTTCTGAATAATTTGTCCTCTCTTTGTCTTTTTCTCTCTTGCGCTACGATCAGACCTCACTGAGCGGCAGTCGCTCTTAATATCCTCTGTCGCCTGGCTGCGCACAAATTCTTAAAACACACACAATTTTTATTTCTTGCAAGGCAAATAATGTCTTCACACTATTAAACTCTTTCTGCGACAAATATAAAAAAATATTTTAAAACAAATATATTTTTTTTTTTGAGCAAAACTAATTGCCTGAACCCACTGTACTTAGATGGATAACAGAGTGGGATAGAAATGAGAGGGATGTCAAAAAAAGAGGGCGAACTAAGAGAGATAAGGCTTTGCAAAGATAAGAACTGCAGAAGACGAACAATAGAGGAATAATGTACACAAAGTTATCATCTTTTGAAAAATCAATAAAAAAAAACCGAGCGAACTTTTTACTTGACCTAATATAATAAGCAATAAATATAGGCGTAGAGCGCAAAAAAAAACACGACCGTTCGCAGTGAAGGTGAAAGTGTATTTTGATATACATATGTATAGTCATCTTATTTTTAATTTATATGCTATATCTCCTAATAATGGAAATCTCCGCTAACCGCTTAAATGTATCTTCCCTTATATTTTATATGTATCTTGTCGTAAAAAATCCTAACAAAGATATATTTTCGAATTGGTATGTGGTATGTGTAAGCAAGAAAATTTTTTACCAACCCTTACAATACTGCTTGTTATATAAAATAATACAAAATATTTGATGAAATATTCGCTTTTCTAGGGTGCCTGAACATCGTTATATACTTGTTACAACACAACTCAAACCCGGATATACAAACAATTCGCGGAGAAACCGCATTGCATTTGGCATCTAGAGCCAATCAGGTAACACTTTTAATAATTTATAAATCCATAAAAAGAAATATAAAAATAAATAAAGATGTTCTTTTTTATTTTAGACAGACATAATTCGTATATTGCTTCGTAACGGAGCAAACGTTGATGTTATAGCCCGTGAGGGTCAAACGGCATTACACGTAGCTGCCAGATTGGGTAAAATTAATATTATAAAATTATTGTTGCATCATGGAGCGGCGATCAATGCAGAAACCAAAGATAAGTACACCACACTGCATTTTGCAGCGAAAGAAAATCATGAAAATGTAGCCGAAATACTTCTGGTATATGGTGCTATTGTAGATGCTGTTACCAATAAAGGATTTACTCCTCTGCATTTAGCTAGTAAATATGGTCACCCAAAGTTGGTAGCACTGCTAATAAAACATGGTGCATCTATTGATTGTCATGGCAAAAACGACGTTACCCCTTTGCATGTTGCTACTCACTATAGGCATCAGTTAATAGTAAAACAGCTCCTGGGTAAAGGAGCATGTCCAAACACTACCGCTCGCAACGGACATTCTGCTCTACATATTGCAGCTAAAAGAAACTACTTGGAAATAGCCCGACATCTTTTGGATAATAAAGCTGATGTAGGGTCAATAAGTAAAAGTGGCTTCACACCGTTGCATTTGGCAGCCCAAGAAGGATTTATTGATATGATGCAATTGCTTCTTAAACATGGAGGAAAGAACAATCATTCTAAAAATGGATTGACTCCGTTACACTTGGCTGCCCAACAGGGTCAAACACTTGTTTCACAGATCCTTTTGGAGCATGGTGCTAGAACTTCAGAGCGCACCAATAATGGTTATGCCCCATTGCATATTGCAGCACATTACGGCCATCTGAGCCTTGTGAAATTCCTGATTGAATGCGATGCTGACATTGAAATGTCCACCAATATTGGTTATACTCCACTTCATCAAGCAGCGCAGCAAGGACATGTAATGATAATAAATCTTCTTCTGAGACACAAAGCAAATCCAGATGCCGTAACAAAAGTATGTATTGGATTAACTTTTATTTTTAATCAGAGTCTCGGCCAGTTTATAGAATAAAGCTTTTTTTTAAATCGCAAAAAATTAAAATGTATATAACTAGAAATTCAAATTTGAGAAAAGTCAAATTGACAATCAGTCATCTGGTAATTTGTTGGATTAAAGCAGGTGCATTTCCGTTTGAAATTATTATATTTTTATTGCACTTCATAAATATTTCGACATCCAAGCTTAATATGTTGAATAAGCATTTTTATATCTTAAATGTTCTTACTGTACTGAACTGTCCCTCCATATTTAAAATTAATTGGTCTGTGACTAATAGTTTACTAGTGATATAATAGCATATTATTTGTTGGCAGTTTTTAGTGTCAATATTCTTTCACGATTGCGAAAGGTATCCACCTTGAAGAATTTCTACTGGAGTAGGGCAACTTTCTCCGACTCCCTCTTGGTAGATCTCTGGGTAGTAGCCCTAAAATTTTGTCATTTCTGACACCGAAGTGTGCACTGGCCGGTGATACCCCATCCTGTCATGGTCCTGAATCACTGGAATCACATATAGGTATTAGTTTATATGGGTTGAGCTCTAGGTTGCAGGTGACCGGACCCGAACGAACACAGGTTGTCGATTGCCTCTAGGGTACAGTAGCATTTCGTTAGAAAGGAGTTCAGATCTTTCCATTTTTGGATTTCTTACTTTTAATGTAGGAATTGCTTCCATAACTTGAGGGAGGGTGATCATTTTTAGCTTGGTCAAGCACTTATAAATGAATTTTAAAAGATTCCATAGGATGTCCTACGCCGCATTTCGTTGGGAAAGGGGATGATGACGTAATCGCCTCGTGGCCGGCTACTCTGCCAGGGCGGTGTGGCGGAGATCTTCTCCCCGGGGTGCGCTGGCCAACTCGCTGTGAGCTCAGCGCTATTTCTGAATATGTGCAGGATATGACGGGAGACCTTCTCTCCTTAATTATCTGTCCTTAAAGATAGATAACCAATTCAATTTAATTCTTTGGAGAAGGGGCATGCGTAGGTGCGCATATTTGCTTCTTCCAGAAAATTAAATATTAGCTTCATAACTTCAAGCTTCATTTTTGCTGAAGATGATGATTTCATCGATGTATTCGAAACACCTTATTCCTATGTGTTCTCTAAGGATATCGTTCAGCGTCCGTTGAAAAATTGAAGGAGCATTTTTGAGGCAAAACGTTATTTTCACTGGTTAACTGAAAATGCCGTTTTTTTCGATATCGGATTTCCTTAGTGGAATTTGGTTAAAGCCGCTATTGAGGTCAATGATTGAGAAAAACTTAGTCTGTCATAGTTGTGAAAGTACGGTGTTAATGTCCGGTATGGGGTATCTGTCTGGAATGGTAACCATGTTCACAATTCTATAGTCAATTACCATTCTGTGCTTTCTCTGTCCTGATGTGTCCATTTTTTTTTGGGACAATCCATATTGGGGAATTGTATGGAGATCGTGAGGGTATAATTATATCGTTTGCAAGTAGCTCTTGTATTTGTTTTTCCACCTCTGGTCTAAGAGCCTCTGGGTACGGGTTCAAGACACTGAGTATATTGGGCTCTCGTTTGTACTTCTAATAGTGGATTCTACTCTTGTTGTGTATGTCAGTTTTTCGTCCGGGTCTACAAAAATTTTGACCAAGTAGTTCTTAAATGTCTCTTGAGTTTCTGTTTCTGTCTTATTTTAATTCTTTTTTTATTCTGTATTAAAATATACCCCTTTTGCATATTAATTTGGGCTTTTACCTCGCGCAGTGTATCGTTTCCGATAATGGCATCAAGGGTCTATAAGGAGGGTAGTAGAAAAAAATTGATAAAAGTATCTTTTAGGTCGAAAAGATTGTATTGTGTGTTATAAGAATTTTTCCGCCCACAGGGTTAACGAAAAAGGGTTGGTTGTTTTTGATTGGTTTCTTAGCTAATCGTGGTTGGATATAATTTTTGTTGGAGCCGGTGTCTATCAGAATGTTGATCGTCTCTCCATTACCTGATTTAGATTGGTATACCCTACTTCCAATCTAAAGAAGGTAATGGAGATACATTTTTCAGAGTAGAACCCTTTTCGATCGTCAAATCAGGTAATAGAGAGACGATCAAAGAGGGTTCTACTCTAAAAAATGTATCTATGCGCATAGGCCTAGGTTGTGGCTTTTGCGGCCGATGGTCTTGGTGGCTGTGTTGGTAGGTTGCCAGAGTATTGTTGGTAATGCCCACCATATTGTTGCTGTGGTACATAATAAGTTACTCTAGGGGTCTGTGGAGCATGAGCCAAGTGTGGAATGAATGGTTGTCCTGCGTTTGAGAATTGTTGTACGGATTTTATCGGATGTTTGTATTTTAAAAATAATTTATATTTTCACGGTATTTCTCGTGTAGCTTTTGTATGTTTTTCAAATATTTTTTCCTTTTTTCTTAAATTAATTAACTTATAGTATAAAATACATCCTGGACCGGTAATTTGTTAGTCTTCCTTTTTGCTCTTGGGGGCTACTGGAGTACCTTCGTTACACTCCCGTCCAGTCGTCTGCGGCGATAACCTTCAGGCCGATGTAAGTGAGTCCTTTCTTTGCAGGATCCGTCCCACGGTGATCTTGGTAGCCAATTGGGTGCTCTTACAGATTTGTTGTTTTTTCCGTTCACGAAACGGGGCAGTTTATGGGGGCGGGGTGCTCTTTCAGGTTTGCGTTTTCGCGTATCGTAATCGGGGCAGCCTATGGGGTGCACTTACAGGATTTTTAACGTTGGGAACCAGTTAAATAAAACTGACGATGGCACGGAAGCGCTCCAGACGCTGATCATTTATTGGCTCCTGCAGATGCACGGCCGGATGCGCGTATAAGGCTTCGCAGTTTGTTGTTGCGAATTTTTTTAATGCTAACTTATATAATTCCTACAATTCGTTAAGGCATATGGTGGTATACGTGTGTAAGATGTATATTTGACGTGTATTGTTTATGAACGTGAAATTTTTTATTGTTCTTTTTTAAAATATAAACTATTTATTAAGGCATACAGGGTATCTAGGAACTCCTTGGTGTTCTTAGTATCTATTAATACTGCCCGAATGGCTCGCCGGCTAAGAGTGCTTAGAGTTAACAATAATTAACTAAATTTATACTAAATGAACAAAATAAAAATAATTAACAATAATTAAAACTATTAAAACTAAAAGAATAGACGATGGGGAATACATCGTTTGGTTCATCATCATCTCGCTGTGCGTCTTGTTGGCAGCCGGTGGATTAGGTCCCTGGGAAGTCGCCTGTTAAGCCTCCATTGTGGGCGAGATCTGGTAAGACCCTTAGCGAGTCGGTTTCGATGACGCTCCATTCGGTCATTGTAGCGGCTGGAGTGGAAATTTATAGTCTCAAAGACCGTGAGCAGCTTTATGTCACTGTGCAGGGTGGTGTTCCTCACATACCACTCGCAGCCAGTGATCGTCCTCGCCATCTTGTTTTGGATGCTCTGGATTTTGCGGACTTGGCTGTCACAAGCCAGGCCTTAAATTTGGCAGCCATACCTCCAAATGTATATTGTGATCTTGTTTGACAGCGACAGTTTGCTACGCGGGCCCATGAGCCAGTAGTGCTTTGAAGCCGCGGCCCGTATGCGTATTCTCATTGCACTTACTTGCTTAGAGAAAGTGAGCCGACGGTCGAGTATGACTCCCAGGTATTTGGCTGAGTTCACCTGTTCCACTGGGTGTCGTCAATTAGCACTGCGGGTGTCTTTCTCCGTTTTAGGGTTTAGCAAACATTCGTGGAGTTGTTGCCATTTATTCTAATATTCCACCTCCTAGCCCAGTCGGCAAATCTGGTTGCGTGAATCTAGATACCGTTGGCGGGATACCGATTAGTCGGCCGGTAGAATCCAGAGTCCTTTTCCGGCTTGCCAGATTTGTGAATCATAGAGATAATGCCAAGCTTTCACTGAGGAGGAAAGTACTGCAGCTTCACAATAGCGTTGAAGACCATCGCTACGAAGCGGATCGCTCTGCTCGGTAGGGTCTTTAGAGTGGCGTTCCTCTAGAATCATAGCCTGGTGCTCTTTTTGAATTTTGCTGGGCAATAACATCGGCTATCTCACCAGGATCGAACGGTTGGATCCGCACGTTCATTTGGAGAGCTTGAGACAGCTGATCGTGAGTCTCTTCGACCTGCTGCGGACTGGCGAGGTTAAAAGGTTGGAACCGCTCAGCAAGGTGCGTGGCAAATGCTTCCGCTTGCTCCAAATCAGTTCGGCACCATGCCCCGTTGCTGTTCACCAATGGTGCTTTCCTTTGGCAAGGTCTTTTGATCTAGCGTGTTGCCTTCCAGAGCGAGTGCGTCACGTCGGCTTCAGTCGTCGTGATGGCTAGCCTGTGGTCGAACCATGCTACTTTGTGTTCCACCAATGCACGATGGAGGATAGCCTTCGCCCTGTAGAAATCAGCTTTTGTCCAGTGGGTTGCGGGACCTCATCCATCTGGAGCGTAAGCTCCTCTTCTCTGCAATGAGCAGCAGAATCTCTCTGGGGACCGTTATTCTGTGCCCAATCTATCTGCTACCCGGATTTTGATGGTGAGAGAGTCGATTGCATCTTCGATGTCCCGCTCGGAGTTCAGCGCCATGTCAAGGTTGAGTGGCGACTCGAGGTGCTCTTCAAAACGTTCCATGTTGGTACGCCTGCTGATAAGCCGCTCGACCTTGGCATAGGCTGTAGCTGTTATGTCCAGAGTGATAATGAGAGGTAAGTGGTCAGAGCTGAGCTCGGCAAACGAGCGGATATGTGAGTGTAATCTCCGGATGTCAGCGCAAAATCGATGCAGCCTGGAGACCCTTTACTGTCATAAGAGAACCTTGTGGGGCCACCTGTTGCTAGCGAGTTTACGTCTGAGTTGAAGACTAGATTTGCCAGGGCATGACCTCTTTGGTTGCACCTCCCTGGTCCCCAAAGCTAGTGGGACGCATTCCAGTCGCCTGCTTCGATGAATTTAGCCTAATGTTGCTCCAAGATGGATTTGAAGTCGTCTGTAGTCCATACGAACTTCGGTGGGCAGTAGACCGCGCCGAAGTTTATAGGGCCGTGTCCAGTCTGGATAGTTGCAGACGCAAGCTGCACCCTATCAGTGGCTACTAAAGGAAGAGGAAAATTAACCAAACTTTATTTGATCATAATCGCTGATGGCTCGCTTCGTGGTCGCGTACACTCTTTGGTTGGATGTTCACCGGCGCATTTAAAGCAGATGTGCGCCTTACGACAGTATTTGGCCGTGTGACTAAATTGCTGGCATCGATGGCATTGGGTTGTCGTATTTCGCTTGCAAAGGGGCTCGATGACAACTCTCATGTGGCGTAGAGCCTTAAGAGCCAGGATCTCCTTGTTGTTCGCCGCAGCAGCGATGTTCAGAAAGAACAAGTTTATGGGCTTGGCAGCTGGAGCGCCTGGCTCGTTTCGCTTCTTCAGCGTGTGAAAGTCTAGCACCTTGTGGCCGAGACTTTCCAGTTCCTCTATTACTTGTTGATGGAGCGTATTGTGGTGCACTCCTTTAACGCAAACTCGGTTTGACCTGTCCTCCTTGACCTGATAGCTGGCTCGGTCTCGAGCCAGCTGACTATGCTGCGAAAGGTGCTAGCGTCTGCCGCGTAGAGCCTCAGAACTCCGCCCATCGATGCCTTGGCAGAGACCTTGAGATATTGTTCAAATCAGCGATTTTTGAGATGTTGTCCATCAGCAGGGGTGCGCTTTCAACATGTTCCAAAACTATTGGAGGGGTTTAGGTTGCGGCTTGGAAGGTGCGCTGATAATGCCAGATGAGGCTGCATTACGTTTGGCCGCAGCAATAGCTGCTTGATGGCTGGTACTGGGCTGGTCACTCAGTTCCTCGGTTGCGCAAGCAACACAAAGCGGTTTGAGCTGTCGCTGTAGGTGGAAAGCGGAATCTTCCTACCAAGATTTTCCTTCTTCTTGGCATTCAGTGAAGACCCACAAGCCTTCTGCTAAATGAATTGCATCCGCTGAGGCGCTGGCTTGTTAGTATCGACGACTTTGGATGTCCGTTTCGGCCCAGGTGCAGAGGCTTGGTTCGTCCCGGCGACTTTGGATGTCCCAGAGGCTTGGTTCACTGCAATATCGAAGAGCTCGCCTAGGCTGAGTAAGCGCTCGGTAGGAGCGGGCATCGTAGTTTTTGCATTTGTTTCCACAAATTTCCAAAAGTTTGTAAACAAACTTCGATCAGCTGTGAACAGCTGCTTTGAACAGCTCATTTGTTGTTGTGACCGCTAATCAGCGGAGCCACGATTTAGATTGTTTGCAGAAAGCTTATATCATTGTGCTTGAGTGTTTTAATAACTAATAGTGAATTCAGGGATTCACAGTTTGTGACACTATTGTGGGCTTAATTTTAGATTTGTGCGTCGAATTTAATATTTTACCCGCATAAGGTGTTTATGACGTGCAACTTGTCGAAAGCCACTTTAACGAGTTATATGTAAAATGTGTTCTATATTTTGCGCAGCTAAATATCATACACGTAAATCGAGAACAAAGGTACAAGGCAAGTCCACCGTGTCGGCAATTAACAATTATGTGGCTTTATTTATTATTAAAAAATGCACTTGCCGCACGATTTCGGCCAGATTGGAAGGTGGAAAAAATTAATATTTGAATTTCGAAATTTATATATTTATATATATATGTATATATATATATATATATATATATATATATATATATATATATATATATATATATATATATATATATTTATATATAGTGGCATAAACTAACATACATATGTACATTTAAACATAGCATATAAGAACATGTGCTGACGCACCATATATAACCATAGTATATAAGAACAATAATGAAAACGAAACCAATGCGCATAAGCGTCAATCTTAAACGGTAACTCTAATGCGCATCAGCGTCAATTTTAAACAGAAACTTTAATGCGTGAGTTACCATGCCAACATAACCCCACCCCCTGTCCATTGAAACTACACATACTGCGAGTCGCTATATTCACGAGAAGAAATAACGGGATCTAAAGCGCTCCTGTATACACATTAATAATAAAGCTTTAAGTATATTTCGTTGTTAAAAATTAAGTCAGTCTGATTTCAGCTACGAATCAATAAAGACCACACATAAATTCTTTGCGTTCTTTTTATTTTTCCCAAAAATAATCTTTAAACGTAATTATATATATGTATATACATATACATATTATATATGTATATGTATACATATACATATATACATATATATATGTATATTATTTTCTGAAATTAATTTTAAAACGTCATTATGTTCTACTATCTTAATTTTAGTTACATTAATTGGTAAATACAATGGAGTTAAATCAAATTCTGGACTTAACGAATTTTCGCTTAAAATAACATTTCCAATCTTAATTTTACATTGTTTTATTCTTATAATTTTGTTTCCATTTATTTTAATATCGCCATTTAGTTCTTGACAATTTTGTGAGATTTTAGTTTCGGTAAGATTCCATGTAAGTATAATATTTGGTTCAACGTATTGGATTATTTCTTTCGAGAGAGTTGGTATAAAATTACAAATTGGATTCTTGCGCTTAATTATGTTTTTAATGCATTCATTATTAACTTCTGTCTTATCTTGATTATAAATTTTATTCTCATCTTCAAAATATGATTGTTGATCTGAATGGTCTAACTGATACCCATTATGGTCGGGATAGGGAATTATTTTAATGGTGTTCAAGATTTTGTGGTTAATAGGAATATGTGAAATGAGTAATAGTTCGTTATTTGTTTTGTCAATCCAAGTTGATGTTTTGATTACAAGTATATTCTGGCTGTTAATGCTTTCTAACTTGTCGTAATTGAGTAATTTTGGGTTAAAAAGACCAAGACGTGAAAGTTGCATGCCCATTTCTATGTCTTCTATGTATTCAATAAATTGCGTGAGCTCATAGACGAGTGTGTCAATATTATTGCGATTATTTTCGTAGTTGGTGAGTTTCTGCAGTCCTTCATTCACAAATTTTATGACATCATTTAATTTATGAACTTGAATTGAATGTTCTGCAATTAGATCTATTTTTTTTGTTAATTTTTACTCTATCATTTTCATCAAGTGTGCCGAAAAGAAATTTAAAAGATTATGTCGAATAGTCCACGTTTTTGCCTAATTTGTTGATGAATAGTTAAACCATTTAATTCTTTCAATAGTTTGTTGTACAAATATTTCATTTTAGGTGAATCTGTGATTTTGTTACCAAAAGATTTTGTAATGACATTGATTTCCGTTAAATTAATTCTTAGACAGTGGTGTTCATATACTACCGGTATTTGAATTGGGTTACTTGAGAAGAGTAAATAGCCAAGGTCGGAATCTGGGTTGGTTATTTGAATTTGTTGAGTATGGCCCGTGGTGAACAATAGAAGCAACATCATTATACACAAGGTTCCTGTGGAAGTTTAACGGCATTAGTTATCTTTTGTTTCTTAAATTGTGTTTTGTAGTATTTGGTTTCCCTATTTCGATTAGTAATTTTGTAATGATCATCGTCTATTTGTTCTACATTTTTATTTTCCTTAAACGGATTTTCTAATTTTCCCTTTTGTAGTGGACCTATTCTGTATTTAGTATTAATATTAAATTCCTGTCGGTCTTCATTTATTTTATCTATTTTTCTTTCTTTAATTTGTTGAGTGTCTAATATTGGATGACCTGCGTATATGAAAATTTGAGCAGGTGTTTGTCCAATAAATAATGTCGAAAAGTTTTAGTGGCCCACACTATGGCGAGTAATTCCTTTTCGATAGCACTGTAATTTAATTCGTGTTCATTAAGTGTTCTGCTAATAAAGGATATAGGATGACCGTTTTGAGAAAGTACTGTCCCAAGGGCTAAATTACTGGCATCTGTGGTTAAGGTAAATTTTTTTTCGAAATCGGGAAGTTGGAGAATTGGTTCTCTAATTATTAGAGCTTTAAGTTTTTTGAATGCTTCTATGTAGTCAAGATTTTGTACGTCTATATTTGCTCCTTTTTTTAAACATTTGGTCATTGGTTTTGCTATGTCTGCGTAATTTGGGATAAATTTACGGTAATAACCGGTTAATCCAAGGAAAGCTTTGATTTCCTTTACCTTTTTTGGAATTGGATATGAATCTATGGCTTTAACTTTTAGAGGGTTTGGTTTTATGCCGTTAGGAGTAACGATGTGACCAAGAAAACTAGCTTCTTTTTTTAAAAACTCGCATTTATCTAACTGTATCTTTAAATTGGCTTCTGCAAGTTTTGAAAAAACTAGTTGTATTGAATTTAAATGTTCGGTAAGAGATGTGGAAAAAATTATAATATCATCTAGATACACTAAACAGTGTTTGTTAAGCAACGGTCGAAGGATGTTATTCATGCACCTTTGAAAAGTAGCAGGTGCATTTCTAAGGCCAAATGGCATTCGAAGGTATTCGTAATGACCGCTTTTGGTGGAAAATGCAGTTTTAGATATTGATTCTGGGTCCATTTCGATTTGGTGAAATACTATTCCCTCTACTTCCAGCAGTAGTTCCCCTTGCTGAGTTCTGCGGACTTTGCGAACATGGGCGCAACGAGCCAAAGGCAGCACCCAGCACGCAGAACTCATGGAGGCCTTCAGAAGCAAACGCTCAGAGTTTAAGCACGGCATATTGGCAGCCAAAGCGCGGGCCTATAAGGAACTGCTAGAGACCGTGGATAGAGAGCCCTGGGGACTCGCCTACAAACTCGTAGCTAACAAGCTAAGGAAGAGAGAGGCAACTCCAACTGACCCGGATGTTCTGGCTAGCATAGTAGCAGAACTATTCCCAAGGCAGACCACTCTATGGCGGCCAACAGCAGTAGCAGTCGTCGAAGGCAAGTGCAATACGACAATTAGGTTGGCCATCGACTGGCTAGAGAAAGCCGGCTTAACAATTGCGGCGCACAAGACCGAGGCTGTTCTATTAAGCAGCAGGAAATAGGTGGAAAGAATGCTGACCACGTCAACGGGACACAGGTGGCCTCGCAAGACTCCTTAAAATACCTGAGAGTAGTGATAGACCACAGGCTATCTTTCAAGGACCAAGCTAGCAGGAAAGCAGCAAAAACAACTGCGTCCTTGTCTGCGCTCATGCCCAACAAAGGAGGTCCCAATTACCCGGCCAGGAAACTACTGGTGGCGGTAGCCAAGGCAACGCTGCTCTATGCTGCACCAATTTGGAGCAACGCCACCAAGAAAGGCTCATACATGAAAGGAGCACGTTCGGTAGTACGGTCTATGGTCCTAAGGCTTAGAGGCTTTGGGACTATATCCGGAGACGCAGCACTAGCACTGGCAGGCTTGCCGCCAATCGACCTAGAGATAAAGGTTATTTGTCTGGTCCGAGAAGGTGGTACCCGGCTGGAGGCTCACAAGCGACTGATGGGAGAGTGGCAGAGCTGATGGCTAACATCGCAACGGGGGAGGTGGTCCTACCAATTTATCCTCGATTTAGCGGTATGGGCCAATTTCCGCCAAAAAAGACTGGACTCCCACCTTACCTAGTTTTTTAGGGATCATGGTTGGTTTCGGACATACCTACTGCGGTTCCACCACGTACAGGCAGCTCAATGCCTCTACTGTCCCGATGCTGAGGAAACAGCGGAGCATGTACTTATGGACTGCTCCAGGTTCACGGAGGAGGGTGCAGCTAAGGGCGCTGATTGGTGCCCCGCTCAGCCCTAGCGGCTTGATCGCGGCTATGATGGAGAACAGCGACTCCTGGGAGCGGGGACATAACATCATCAGAGACATGATGAAGCGGGTCCGAGCCGACGAGATGGCCAACAGAGCTGGAGGCTAATACAGGCGACGTATTCCTATGTGGTGGCGGAAGAAGAATACTCAGCGAAACCGGCTTGTTGCAAAAGGCGACTACGGGGTTGAAGGACGTGCGCCTCTTGGCCAATTAATAAGGAAAGAAGTCCGATCTGGCTGCACATCCTGCTCACCGAAGTAATGGTAGTAAAGTATTAATGGTAAAGAAAGTAATGGCAGTCCCGGTGAGCTAGTAAAGGAGGGAAGAGCATACGGAGGTTTTTGTTTTAGTACGTAGGCATAATTCTAATTTTTAGAGGGTTATGAATCATGCATGCCACCTATGGACGGTAGGTGGTCGTAGTTGGGCTTGTACACGTAGTTGGCCGCCGGAGCTTGCTGATAATGGACAAGCTGACTCTATTCATCCTTTCGATTTGGCCATTACCTCTAGCCATTCCATTCGTGGTCCAAATTTTCTGGACTGTGTTTTGCTTAACATATGCCTCAAAAGCATTTGAAGTGAACGGTAGACCATTCCTCCAGTTTCTTTATAACCTCTTCGGCACCAGTGGATTTCGTTGGGTAGAGCGTTACAAATTTGAAGAATCCATCCACCATAGCCAGTATAAAGTTGTACTGTTGTGTCGTAGAGTGAATCGGACGCAAATGATCCAAATGCAAAGTGTACAGCCGGCAATTGCGTTTTTCTATACAATTGAAGTATCCTTCCTGATTGCCAAATTTCTTATTGTTCACGATGCACCTTACACATGACGAAATGATTTGAACTACTTTGTGTTCTAGGTGTGGGATAAAGAAATGACTTTTATATGCTGTGCATCGTCTTTACAACTGCAAAATGTCCTTCTGAGTGTGCTTTGGTTATTATTTCCCAGTTTATGGACTTGGGAACCACGAGAAGATCAATTTCATTTTCATTCTTGTAGCAAAGATCTCCTATCAATTTAAAACTTTGACATGGACGTTGCACCTCCCCATCACACCCAGTATTAAACGGTACCTCATTTTGTCTGTTGGTGTTGTCTTTTGACTCCAAAAGTAAATGGGATATATTTCGTTGTCAAATCTCTGTAGCAAAGTTGCGCCAAGTCCGTCCTTGAATGCATCAGTATGCAATTCTGTGGGTGCATTTAGCGTAAAAATTCTGAAAATCGGTTCTCGACACAATGCCTGTTTCAAATCATAAAAAGCTTTCAGCTCAGCACCTACAATTTTAAAATAGACATCTTTCTTTAATAGGTTTCTTAACGGGCGCGCAATGTGTGCATATCCTTTAATAAATCTTCGAGGAAACCCTGCTAGGCCCAAGAACGAGAACCGCTTTTATATTCGTTGGGAGAGGAAAACATTTCACGGCGTATGTTTTTTCGCCTCCTGATGAGATTCTCTACGGGTTCTCTACGGTGTGACCCAAAAAATGTATCCTACTCTCAGGGCATTTTTTCCACTTGATGATCAACGAGTACCATTCAGCTACTGCAAGTACCAGTTTTGTCTTTCAGATGCATTTGCATTTCTTCTTTACTATGACGACTCTGCTTGCGAAGTTTAACGTTGATTTGCGCACAACGCCAGTATCTAGCTAACCTGCTTTTTAATGACGTCGCATTCTTAAATCTTAAATGGCATCAGCTTCTCATTCGGTACGATCTTCAGTTTATACCAACGCAGAATTTCGAAACGAAATCATAGCCCAGCAAGCCACTGAAGCAATTTTCGAAATGTGACCAGTACCGGCGCACTTTAAACATTTGGTCTCAGCTTGACATTTTCTTCTCTTGATCCCACAGTTTAAACAATGCACTTTCTTCGTGCCGTTGTCATGCCCTTTGTCAGTCACCATCATTGTTTTGTTTACATTTTCGCGAATTTAAAATTAATGCTGTTGCTTTCGTCATTTTGGCGCGAGCTTGCACATATCGTTGCTTTTTACTGAGTTCGTAGGCGTCGGCGTTTTGATCGAAATTTAAAAACCACATTATAAGTTTTACCGGCATTTTTTGTCCATTGTATTCCAGCACTATCTTAGAAAAATAGTTTGCTGTTATTTTGCTGTCACTTTGTTGTGTATTAACGACCTGATATTGTAAATTAAACCACTTCAATTTTTGGCTTCACTCCTTTTTTTTATAATTTAAGGTTTAGCACTGGTTGAGCTCCCAAATGTAGATCTGTTTATTAGTAATGTTTATTATAGTAATAGTATTTAAGAATGGTTATAGGTTAGTACTCGACGGTAACTACGCTGCAACTTGAAGACTTTTACGGCTGAACTTCGACACCGACGACTACTTTTTCACAACTGCTCCACTTAACTTTTCAAATCAGAGCGAGGCTGCCAACTCGACCATGCCGGTGTTGTCAGACCCGCGCTTCCAACTCGATCATGCCGGTGTTGTCATATTGCTTACAGAACAATTTGGTAAAGACAGCTCCTTTGAAGAATTATTAGTTAATTAAAAAAAATTAAATTAGTAAAGGTTCATCAGAGGATGTCCATCCGGAGGTGCAAATGAAGCGGGGACCTGGCAGGCCAAGGAAACAGCGCCAAGCCAGCTTAAAGTCATCGATACCAAGTGGCTACGACGCACCAAGTACAAGTCATGTGGCGAAGTGGATTGCCGCAAAGCGCGGCTGGTAGCCGGAGGATTCACGCAGAGAGAGGGGATTGACTACAACGAAACATATTCTCCGTAGACCGAATCAGTTTCATACAGGCAGTAATAGCTCTCGCTGCAGGGTTAATGTTTTGATGTATACCAATGGAACTTCAACGCATACTTGCATGGAAACATAGAGGAGAAACTCTACATAAGCATCCCAGCAAAGTTTGGCCAAAAATTGCCACAAAAGGAGAAGCAAAAGTATGGCAAGAAATGTATTCAGGCTTCAAAAGGCTTTATACGGATTAAAGCAGAGTGGTCGCTAATAGTATAAGAAGCTGGACAGCAAATTGAAGGACATGGGTCCACGGACACTTGCAGCAGATAAATGTATTTATCTTAAAAAAAAGGAAAACGGGATCATCATTGTGGCACTATATGTGGATGACCTGATCGTCGCTGCAAATGATGAGCAAATGATAGCTCATTTAAAATTCGAGTTGTTACGGAAATTTGACATGAAAGACCTGGGTAAGCTGTCGTATTGTTTGGGAATCGAGTTCTCCCAAAACAAGAAGAGAAGAGTTTTTCGATGTGCCAGTCGAAATACGTGACGGATGTTTAGAAGCCATTCAACATGGAAAATTGGAAACCAGCCAGAACACCAATGAACGTGAATGAGAAACTATCAGTCGCGATGTGCCCGCAGACTGAAGGAAAGCTGAGTTATTGAACATCCCTTACCAGAGTTTGGTTGGAGCCTTGATGTGGCTGGAGTATCTACACGTCCAGATATTGCACACGCCGTCAGTATCCTGAGCCAATACAACACGTCTATAGCAATCAACACTGGGTTGCTGCTAAGAGGGTATTGCGTTACTTGAAAAGGACTCCAAACCATGGATTATTGTTCACGCAATCTGCTGAACAATTGGTCGGCTATGCAGATGCCGACTGGACAGCAAATCCTAATGATCGTAGATCTTTTACAGGTTTTGCATTCAAGATGTCCGATGCGGCGGTATCCTGGGAATGCCGCAAACAAGGAACTGTTGCGTTGTCAAGTACAAAAGCAGAATACATGGCGCTGTCCGAATCGTCGAAGGAAGACGTCACCCTACGAAGTTTTCTGCAAGAGATTATGGGGCAACTGGATGCCACCACAATCTACAACGACAGCCAGGGAGCTGGCCAATATTCTATAAATGGACAAAACACATTGACATCCGTTACCATTTTGTACGAAAACTGATTGAGAAGGATGACATCAATGTGAAATACATCGCGACAAACGAGGCGCCGGCAGATAAATTGACCAAGGAACTATCGAGTCGAAAGAATTTCTCATGCATCGAAGCGTTAGGCATGAGACAGATCCATAAGTAAGGTGCCATCTGAGGGGAAATGTTGGAAATACATCTGGCAACCCTACATATGTACTTGTGTCCTCTGGTCACACCGAACTGTGCCGTCCGTTGCAGTAAGTCTGAAGTCGTCGGCCGAAAGCCTAACCGGTCTGTGTACAACGGCATGAGCACGCGCCGTCAATAAATACAATACAAACCATAACAAAACTCTGTACATCCGCGTTAAATAAACCTTTAAAATACCAAAAAGCATATCGTAAAAAGAGTTCATAGCAATATTAATATTGTTAAAATTTAAAAGATAACTTCATTCAATATTGGACAAGTGATTTCTTATGGCAGTTCAGTTCTTTTAAAACAATTCTGTCGAACCTGTACCCTGTAACTGGTAAAAAATTGAGTCGATTATCAGCGAAACCAATGTTGGGTGGTGTGAGTTCTTAGATGGAGATAATGAAGACGACCGAATTACTGTACACTGGAATAAAGTGTTAGAATCAGTCAAGTTTACTTTAAATAACATATTACAAAGGTTAATTAAACATCACCCAAGTGAAGTACAGTTTGCAGTGTCGCTGAAAGTAAAAATTTTAGGGTTATTAATTGAAAATTTGCAAGAATTAAATGATGATCATATCTCAAGAGATTTAATCAAAATTAGAGAAGTAGGTGGCTAAAATATAGAAAAATCTTGGAATAAGATAAAAACAAGTTAGAAAAGTTATCTTCGGCTTGCCGAAGATGGTATACCCTTGAAAACAAAAAAGTTTTCCATACAATGACTTGTTCTCATATCGGTCGTTTGTATGGCAGCTATGTGATATAGTGGTCCGATCCGGACCAAACTTTCACAAATCGTGTATGGCTATGTCAAATGAATAAATGTTGAATTCGGTTGCAATAGCTTGGAAGACAAAAAAGTTTTTCATACAAAGATTTGTTTTCATATCGGTCGTTTGTATGGCAGCTATATGATATAGTGGTCCGATCCAGACCAAACTTTCACAAATCGTGTATGGCTATGTCAAATGAATAAATGTTGAATTCGGTTGCAATAGGTTGGAACAAAATTTTCCATACAAAGACTTGTTTTCATATCGGTCGTTTGTATGGCAGCTATATGATATAGTGGTCCGATCCGGACCAAACTTTCAAAAATTATGTATGGCTATGTCAAATGAATAAATGTTGAATTCAGTTGCAATAGCTTGGAAAACAAAAAAGTTTCACATACAAAGACTTGTTTTCATATCGGTCGTTTGTATGGCAGCTATATGATATAGTGGTCCGATCCGACCGATTTTTTAAGTTGATCTGCGGGCAACAAAAATAACGATCTGGTAAAAGTTTCAAAACGATAGCTTTAAAACTACTGTCTATTTTTTGCATAGAAACAGACGGACAGACGGACATGGCTATATCGACTCGGCTGTTGATGCTGATCAAGAATATATATACTTTGTGGGGTCGAAGATGCTTCTTTTAATGCATTACACATTTCTGGACAAACTTATAATACCCTTTTCAAGGGTATTAAAACAGTATATAAAAGAACTAGAGCCACACAAATATGAAAACGAAGAGCTTATTTTGATTAAAAGCTTCAATTCATATACTGGCATATAAAAGAAACTTAAACGAAAATTTAAAGGTACCCAAAGAATAACAAAATTTCTACGAAATGACAGATACCTTTTAGATGATGTCAAAAATTTTCAGCAGTCAAGGCCCCATATAAAGGGATTTGAGCTGTCAAGAATATACGCCCTTAGCTAGTAGAGCCAAAAAAAAACTAGAGGTTGTCACTAAGAGATCAGATGCTCTCAGGTTACGAAGGCCGAGTTGTAGCAGCTAAACACTATAAAGTTGGAAGCCATATCATTTTGTAGCAGCTAAGCACTATAAAGTTGGACTATAAAGCCATATCATTTTAGCCGCTTAGGATGATACATCTGTTGCTTTACAGAGATAAGGTAGAGTACTAATTATTGGGACAGAGGAGGTTCCTACAGGGTCAACTGGTCAAGGGACCTGCCACGAGAGTTCTTAATGGGGTTAAACTGGAAGATGTCAGAATCGGTTAAGCCATCGAAGAAGTGGTTTGGGGTGCTGGGTAAAAGCGGGTTATTCCCACTGTGGATAAATAAAATGAGGAGCAAATTTAAGTCACCCATAACAAGGAGAAAATCAGAATCATTCGATACAGGCAAAACTGATTTAATGGCAGTTTGGTGGTGCATATTAATGATTACATCACACAGAGGAGGAGTGTAGAATCAAGTCACGAAAACGTTCAAGGACTCAATGAATTTTAAAAGCTTTAAATTAAACTCCAGAAAATGTTAAGAATCTCTGATCAAGAATTCATTAACAATACTGTGGTCAAGCCAGGCTGCAGCATCAAAAGCATACGCAAGGCGTCTAACAAAATAATTTTAAATTTAAATAAGCTACGTCTATTCTTAAAAAAAATTTGGACACAAATAATTCGGAAGGAGCGATATTAAGATAATTCGAGAGGTCACACATTACGTAATCTGCAGTGGCATTCGAGGGCACACCTGTTAGTGGATTCGATGATATTACCGCATGTTGGCTGGTAGACGCGTCTGTAGTCAGGCGGATTGGATCATGTAAAACCAATGCCTGCTCCCAGTAGATCACCAAGTTAACCATAATGATTAACCGGGAATTGTTCCATAGCCAACAAGTTAGGTAAAAGTGTCCATTTTTAGCACTTCCAAATTCGCGTTTCTTCAAAGTGCAGATTAAAGACACAGCTAAACAAAGAATTTCTTTGGCTACTTTGTCTTTGTTTGAGAGCCAAAAATAAATTGCGAAGTCAAAAACAAACATTTAAGGCCGATAAAACAAAACTTTTAAAAAAGTTTTTCAATGTTATAATGACTATCGCTATGATTCACACGAAAAACGTTGAATCATTGGAGGTGTGATAAACACAACCTATTTGGACGAAGAGAACAATCCTACCGTGGTAATAGGTAACTATTGGGGCAGAGGAAATGCCCGCAACTACCCAAATAACGGTTATTATCAAAATTACAGTAATAATCTGAATTAAAATTACCCGACCAACAATTATGATAGGAAATAACCAGAACAATAAAGACAGCAACACGAACAGACAAAATAATATTGTTCGACATTTTCCCTATCAAATTCCCTGCGCATCTCCCGTTTCTCTTTGAACTAGACGAGGAGGCCCCATACTTTCAGGAAACCCCTAGAACACTGCCCCCGCATGCAAACGTTGCTCTATTTAAAACACACATCGAGGATAACGTCACGCACAATTCGCCCATCAACACTAGCGACGAGCTGGATGCTTATGTCGACTGCTTCACTGCTACTGTCATTGAGGCTTGAAGACGGGTACTCCATCACCGCGCCAAAACGCCGAAAAATGTTAGAAAACCAATACTAAATCCAGAGGCGTGAGCTCTTCTGAACCTCAAAAGACACCTCAGAAGGCATTTAATAGCAACAGGAGATCCTGCAACTAAGCAGTCCCTCTCAAGTGTCACAAACAGACTGCGTCGGATGCTTGTTAAAAACCGCCAGGAAAACTTTAACAGCCTACTCGAGGGAGCCGGCCCTGACAATAGCAGCGAATTCTCAGTATGAAGGCTAACGAGAGGAAGAAAGAGGCAGCCGCTCTGCCAATTGCCCGTTTTGGGACACAGTGGCCTGTGACTCAAAACAGATTGTGATAAAGCGAACGCATTTGCTGAGCATTTGTTTTCCACTTTCGTCCCCTTCCATTTGACGGACGCCTTCCTCCCTCCCACTCAACCAACCCATCCAATAAAACATACCACGCCGCAAGAAGTCCGTCTGCAGTTAGAGGGCCTCCAACTGAAGAAAACACCTGGACCCGATGGTATTGACAACCGTGCAGCCAAATACGTTTCACACAAAGGAGTTATGGCATTAGTAAAAATTTATAACGCTATGCTAAGACTAGGGCACTTCCCTAAGTAATGGAAGCGTGCGAGGATCGTTATGATACCCAAACCTCCAACGCAGATAGACTCGTACCGCCCAATAAGTCTACTTCCAACCTTTTCAAAGGTCTTTGAACGCATTCTGATGAATCGATTGATGGATCTGCCGAAGGTATCCGGCTATATACCCCAACATCAATATGGGTTCTGGAAGTCACACGGTTGCCCGGTACAAGTCCACCGTCTAGTCAATCGCGTAACGCATGGCCTTGAGTCCAAGCTCTACACTGTGGCAGTCTTCCTCGATGTCAAGCAAGCCTTTGATAAGGTATGGCACAAGGGACTCCAATATAAAGTTAAGGCTCTTCTTCCAGGACCTCAATCTAATATCCTGAGATCCTTCATCACCGATCGGACCTTCAAGGTGGCAGTGAGAGACTCTCGATCGAGAATGCTGGCCATGAGCGCAGGAGCTTCTCAAGGAAGTGTACTCGGACCCTTCGTGTACACCCTTTACACAGCAGATATGCTAGTTCCGTCCCCCAGTGCTCCCTCGGCTGAGGTACTAGTGGCTACATACGCCGACAACACAGTCATACTTGGTCTCACATGTTTCTGCAAACGGCATCGAATGCAGTACAGGAATGGCTGCACGACATTGAAGCCTAGGCAGCCAAGTTGAATACAGCCATCAATTCTGCTGTCCTG
This sequence comes from Drosophila merina, assembly GCA_035047645.1. Taxonomy (NCBI): domain Eukaryota; kingdom Metazoa; phylum Arthropoda; class Insecta; order Diptera; family Drosophilidae; genus Drosophila; species Drosophila merina. Next base: position 251,602 of record JAWNPH010000042.1, read on the forward strand.
GCACCTGCACTGGCCCAACATTTAACGGTGGGTTGATAGGCAATGTAAATTCCCACTGTTACCTGGGAGTCCACCTGGATTGAAAACTCATCTGGCGGGCCCATATTGCAGCGGTCAAGGCCAAGTGCCTTCTAAAGATTAAAAAACTGAACTGGCTCCACCGGTGAAGCAAACTTCAACTTCCTACTAAAGTGCTACTCATTAAGGTAGTACTTAGCCCTACTTGGACCTATGCCCTCCAAGTATGGGCAACGGCCTCCAAGCACCAGCTTGACAGGCTGAAAACTGTTCAGGCACGTGCTGCTAGGTTTGCGTCCGGGGTCCCCTGGTATGTCTCCAATCACGCTATCCTAAGGGATTTGCGGATTTCTCTGATTGGTGATCAGATTAACCTCGACAGCAGCCGATACGCGGAGAAATTGGCGACACACCCAAACTCTCTGGCAAGTGATCTTGCCAATGCTCTCCGCCTCCGGCGTCTGAAGACGATCCACCCCTCTGATCTCCCTACCCTCATAATATCGTAAGATTCTAAATTCCCGCCAAACTGTTAAATGTAAGTTAGTTAAGTCAATTCAGAAGGCTCTGAATTGATTCCGACGCTAAATAAATAAAAAAAAAATTGCCTGCGATAGGAAACAACCAGAAAACGATTGCCTCATACTGAGAGCCATAAACGCACATTAACCAATTTACTTTCCAGTCCATTATACTCCTCAAAATAATTTGACAATATTGCCAGCCAGATTTAAAATTGTCCAAAAAATTTTTATAAACACAGCAACTAGGTATAAATTTATACCAAACCAAGTGATCCAAAACGGATTTATTAGGAAATCTTACACAAACTTAATAACAATTTTCCCCTTAATTCAGAACAATACTTATAGAGCACCAAATATACTGACAAATTTGGTACAGTTCCCGAATCGATATAAATTACTAATTGTTACAAACAAATGATTATGATGAACTCATTATCGTTCATATATTATATATATATATAATATATTATATAAAAAACTACAGAATTCCACATAGTCAAAAAAAAAGGGAAAACCAATAAAAGATAAAATACTAGAATCATCGGATTCTGAATACAAGAGTCCATTATTAATTTTTCCAAAAATATTTACAAAATTTCGATGGTAAGAAATGGCGTTTAGTAATTGACTACCACCAAATTATTAAAATAATTCTATCAGATAAATTCCTATTACCAAGCATCGACGGTTTTCAAATCGGCAGGAGCCTCCTTCTCGCCCTCAGTCCCAATACACGTCTCCTCATCAAGAGTTTTCGAGCCAACTGGTTTGGGTGGATTCCCAATTTATTAACGTACGCGGTTGCATGTTTGTTTATGACATCGCCAATCCTTGGTACCTTCAGCTCTTTTTCAATGTCTTTGTTGCGGATGTACCAAGCCGCTCCAGATAGTTTACGCAAGATTTGCGACTGAGCCAGACGAATTTTGTTGAGGTGCGACTTTGCGGCGATGCCATACACTTGGATGCCATATTTCCAAATAGGAGCCAAGACAACCTTATAAATTTTGGCCTTGTTGGAAACTGAAAGTTTGTTTCCAGGCCTAAGGAGCCAAGCCATGCTGTTCACCTTTGTTTTGGGCCGCCGAGTTACATCCGTTACATGGCGTTGAAATGTAAGTCGCTTATCCAGAGTGACCCCAAGATATTTGTGGGCGTTCGATTGTGTGAGGAGCTCTCCATGCAGAAACACACCTGGTGTTGTGTCTTTTCTCAGGGTGTACGTCACGGAAACACACTTTTCCGGATTGACTGCAATGTTCCAGCGTAGGGCCCAGTTTTCAAATTTTTGTAGATAAAGCTGAAGCGTATCAGTGGCTGTATAGACGCAAGTATCTCTGGCCAGGACTGCAGTGTCATCAGCAAAGGTGGCAACTAGCAGGTCATTGGGACCTGTAAGCGACATGTTGTCAGCTGAGGGCATGTCGTGCGTATACAGGCTATATAGTGTTGGACCTAACACACTTCCCTGGGGTACACCTGCTCTGACTCTTTTTGTTTGGTAGGACAGTCCGTCCTGTACTACTTTAAAGGATCGCTCGTGGAGGAAGCTTTTTATTATCAAAAAGAGCTGAGGATTTAGTAGGCTTTTAAGCTTGTGCAGAAGTCCTTCATGCCACACTCTGTCGAAAGCCTGCTGGATGTCCAGAAAAGCTCCAACGACGTACTCCTTTCCATGGAAACCTTCCAGTACAAAGTTTACTACGCGGTGTAGCTGTTCAGGTGTGCCATGCCTGAGTCTAAAACCAAACTGAAACTTCGGAATAGCTTTCTGGACCTTTCGGGACTCGAGCAATCTTCTCAGGATGCACCTCTCAAGTAATTTGTCAAATGCTGGAAGCAGGCTTATTGGGCGATAGTAGTCTAATTCCTCTGCTGGCTTCCCACTTTTATGGAGCATAATATTATTCGCCTTCTTCCAGGCGCTTGGGAAGTGTCCCAGTCGAAGAGCAGAGTTGAAAATTAGCACAAGGAATAACAAAGCTCTGTGGGGCATCAGCTTAATGGAGCGGTTGTCGATGTGATCCGCACTAGGAGCCTTGTTATTGCGAAGGGATTTGATCTCGTCTTCCAATTTCGTGAGTTTAATAATCTTGCCTCCAGGTTTCTGGCAAACGCTTCAGCTCTGTCCTGAGGTGATTTAGAAGCGCGAATTTTGAGTTTTCATCGGCAGTGGCTTTCCCGAGGAACGCGTCGGTTGCTTCTCTTTTCAGGTTGGCCAGTACTTTTCTCACCCGATTTGATATCCTTCGGTACAGTCTGTCAATTATTGGATCATTGGTCCTGATGAACTCACGCCGGAGACGTTTCTTGAGAGTTAAAAGTCCTACTGCTTCCGGAGAGAGAGCGATGCTGCTACGCACGTTGCGTAGGTGAACTGCGCCGCCAGGAGCTGCAATTTGAGCTGCATCTTTGATCTTCTTCATAAAAGTTTCAACCGCTTTCTCGATATTGTCTGCTGTATTTATCTCTGTATTGAGGTTAAGGGCATTGTTAAGTTCGTACTGAAACAGCCTTATATTCGCACCAAGTGGAACGAGCATCCTAATAGGGGCGGTACTATGAGGTGACGTTGTTAGTGAAGCGATCAGCGGCAAGTGATCCGAAGATAGGTCATACTCTTCGCGTACTGATAGTAGACTGTTAGCTATACCTTTGTTCAAGAAGAAGTCGATACATAAAGGTACATTCCTCGTGTTATACGAGTAGTGAGTGGGTCTGCCTGTAGCCAGAACTTGAGTTGAGCTGCCGATAATAACATCGTGAAGTGCTGAGCCTCGAGCATTCGCTCTTATACTACCCCAGAGGCGACGCTTAGCGTTAAAATCACCTCCAATGATAAACTTTTGACCATGTTAACCAAGGAGATTATCAAACTCAGAGGAATTCCAAGGCAGGCCTGGAGGAAGGTACACAGCTGACACCGTAATTTCGCCCAAATTAGTGGAAATTTTTACCGTCGCCATTTGTAGGTGATTCGTTGTGATCGAATGCAGGTGATAGTGCACTAATCCCTGCCTGATTAGGATACAAGCTCCTCCTCTGGGGCGACCTTCTGGGTGATCTGCTCGATAGCAGCTGTAACCTATCATATTGAGGTAGGATCCGACGTGTAGGAGTGTCTCTGAAATAAGCATAACATCAATTTCGTGCTTGCTGAGAAACACCTTAAGCTCATAAGCATTTGGGATAATGCTACGAGCGTTCTAGGCTCCGAGGCGCAGTTCAGAAGTCATTAATTGCGCTGCGTCAACGACTTAGAACCTCTGAGTTCTTTGATCTCCTCAAATAGCTCAGCGATGGTTTTTTGAAGACCAGCAATGGTCTGCTGCATTGAGATGATTACTTGTGCGAGGGAGCCATCAATTACCGTTTGGCTAGGATGTTGAGGTTCACCTGCGTTTGTTGCAGGAGCAAATGCAGCATTCGGAAAAGTCTGGAACCTTGCGTTTGAGAAAGCATTTCGCTGTTGGGAGTAATTTCCGTCAGGTCGTGTGCTCTGTTGTCCAGTTCTAGTCGCATCTGCATACGATAGGCCCTGCCGCACGATTGAGGTTGGAATAGCTTGTTGCTTGATGTTGCGCATGGGCTGTGGGTGTTCTACGCGGGTCATGGGAGTAATGTTTATCCCAGTTTTTCGGCTTTTGAGCCTCTGTACGTAAATTCTGCAGCCCTTGAAAGTTGCCTCATGTTTTCCTTGGCAATTGACGCACTCCAGGTCATCATAGGTCTTTGCCTGGCATTGACTGGAACCAGTCCAATGAGGCAAACTGCATCTACCACATCTGGGCTCTTTGGTACAATAGTTTTTGGTGTGATCGAAGCCAAAACATCGATAACACTGGCGCATATTTACATTTTTTCTCGGCAGTTCCACTCTGACTCTTTGACGGCCAACTTTATTTATTTTTAGAGCTTCTCTGTTATTGATAGCCCTTTTAATATCAATAAACCAAACGTTCTGGCCAGAAGCCTTGCCTGAATCCGGATCAGAGGAGTCAACATTCTGCGACTTCACCTTTGGGTTATAGGTGTTAACTACAGCGTGACCTTGGGAGGTGAACGCATTTAAAATTTGCTCGACTGGGGTAGAAGCAGCCAAGTTGCACACCACAACCCTGTAGGCTCTGTCTTCCGGGAGGCAGAAGTGAGTGTATTGAAGATTTACTGATGATAGCTTTTTAGTGATAGCTCTGTGGGCATCAGAGTCACGGGGGTATATGCGCAAGTTGCCATTACGCGCGATCTTGAGTTCATATGATTCAGAGTCGAGAAGCCTTTCCAAGGCAGGTACGTCGCTGACAGCAAGTACTGTTATTTGACTAGGTTTTAGTGACTTCTTTGTCACTGGAGTTTGAGCTTGTCGAGATTCTTCCTCTGCAACGGTTTCGACCTGTCCATGCTATTTTCGCCTTCTTGACAGTCATCATGGTTTGCAAGAGCAGAAAATTTATTTAAAGCGAGATGGTTACGATTATGTTCGATTACATGCGCTCTTTTTTTTGAACTTTTCGGTGAGGTAGGTAGGCTTCTCTTCTTGGAAGGAAGTTTTTGCCAAGAGACTGAAGCCGGCTGGAATGTGAGCGTATTACTCTTTTTTTCAATTTGCGGTAATAGGCGACGATTTCCAACTGTTTTCTGGTTAAGATTGTTTAATTGGCTTGGGCTGCTAACCATAAGAAGCTCCCTGCCAGTTGTGCTAGGCGGGGGCATGCTCTGAAAGAAGCGTCCTGTACGTGGTACTTCTTAGAAGCTATCAGCACCTAAAACGACTTCCGACATCTCGGATTCGAATCGACCATACTTCTCTTGAAACACCTCTTTTTTTTTTTAATTCCTCGATGAAATATAATTTGATTTTTTTGCCAAAAACTTATTTTTTTCTTTTTTTGTCGGAAAATATTTAATGAAAATAAAATCAAACTGATCTCATGTCAGGATTTCATCAAATAGAATTTAAAGAAAATTCAAAATTATAACATCGATATTTACAACCAAATTTTTCCGACTGTTCGAGGCACATGACAGGGTTATTTAAAAAGAAAGAATTCTTTTGACCAACGCTAAATAAATGCTAACATTCTTCTGGCTTTATTCACTGACACAGAAAGAAAGAGACCCTATTATTCTAAAAGAAAGGGAAAATAACTGGAATCTCTGAACGATACTGTTCTCGGGACAGGCTGCAGGATCACTTGCATTCACAAGGCAGGTATTTGATAAAATAATTTAAAATTATGCTTGATGACGGGACGGTATGTAAGATGTCCTGTATAGGAACGCCTTAAGCGGCAAGACTTGTGGGGCGCATAGTTTTAGCAAAAACATTTCCGGGTATTAAAAGTACCAGAAACCTTACCAGGTGTAATATTTATCACATTGTTTAATAAAAAATATTAAGTTTGAATTGTCAGTCGAAAAACTCGACTATTGGCATCCACTTTTATTGTTTTAAAAAAATTTTGTAACCCTGTACTTTGATAGTTACTCAGTATAGTTTTAGGTAAAATATATTTTCTGTCGAGAAACAGACATGCTGTCATTTATCGACTTCCAGTAAAAATTTCATGACATTTCATTCATATTGGAAGTGAAGTTATTGAGTTTTAAGTGTCAGTATGTTTTTGTCATCGGTGCGAAAATGAGCTTCGAACAAAAAACCATCATTAAATTTTGTTTTAAAATTACCGAAACGTTTCAATCGATAAAAAAGTTTATGGTGATTATAGCCTATCCCGTAGCAGAGTGCACGAGTGGTTTCAACGTTTTCAAAGTGGTCGTGAGGACATAAATGACGGTGAACAAGTGGACCAACCAAAATCCGTAATCACCGAAAATTCCATCAAAACTGTGCGTGAGTTTATAAAAAATCAGCCGAAATCATCATTGAAATTAATGGAAATACAATAAATGCATTTGCCCATGAAAGGAAAGCGTTATGCAGACGTAGAGGCCATTCAAAAGTCTTGCACCGGCATACTGGCGGCCATACCGGGCAACGAGCTAAAACACATTTGTTCGACATGCTTTTGGACCGTTCAAAAAGGTGTATTAAAGCAGAAGGAGACTATTTTAAATAAAATAATTGATTTTGCCAATAAAACCATTTGTTTTCGCTTTTTTTTTTTTTAATCCTGTTTACGTTGGAACGCACCTTGTACAAAAGCTTGAATTTTGGTCTTTCTTTTGATCCGTATGAAATTTATTAGATGGACCTAAATCCCACTTATATACTGCATAAAAAAGAAGAAAATAAGTTTGCAAATTTTGAAGTCGATAGCTTTAAAATTGAAAGACTAACTTGCAAAGAAAAACATACTTATATCGACTCGGAAGGTAGTCCTAATCAAGAATACGTATATACTTTATAGTGTCGAAGAGGTCTTGTTTATATGGTACACGCTTCTAAAAATAGTTCAAATAAGCTTGACGCGGGTTAATTTATAATGGGTAAATTGAAGTGTATGGTCATGTGGCAATTTTGTAAAATTACCCACTTCTTATATTATTAACTTTTTTAAAATAGTTTATTTAGTTTTTTATAATGGTAATGTTAAATATTAACTATAATGGAATATGTAAATTAAAAACATGAATTTCCTATTTTTATAGGATGGCAGAAGTGCTTTAAATATTGCAAACCATTTTGGTTTTGTAACAGCAGTGGAGACTCTTAAGGTTGTCACAAAAACATCCGCTGTTAATACAGCTGCTGGCGTGCTCGAAGAAAAATATAAGGTAATGATACCTGAGGTCATGAACGAAACTATACTTTCCGATTCCGAAGACGAAGCTGGAGACGATCTTTTGGACGACAATCATTACAAATATATGGCAAGTGAAAATATAAAAGCTATATACAGCCAGGATAACCAGAGCTTTGACACAACTAATCTTGAACCTGAACCGTTATTGGAAAAAGGTAAATTTATTCTTTCGTATAACCTTAACGTCACCTTCAACTCTATACTTGGGCATGATCCATATCCATATCTATATGGGTGCTATTTATCTGTATCTCGCTTTTGAGTACGAAGTGTCATTTTTCTAACGCCATTTAGCGATACTTATCAACGATCGGACCGATAGCACTACAATTCGAGATACAGATAAATAACGCCATCTACTGGAAAAAATAGATATCCTTATACTACAGCCAATATATAGCACGCGTGGGCATGTAGTAACCCTTTCGTCTCCCTCTCAAATAATCATTCGTTTGCTGACACATAAAGACATGTTTTCATTGAGCTCCGCATAAAATCGGTTGATTTTAGTGAAGTGAATGGTTATTAATTTAAAACAAATAGATAAATCGAAAGCAAAAGAGATGATATGTGTAATGCACCATCTTTTAAATACATATTCTGTGTTTGAAATAGTATAAACAAGGAGTTCTACATCTTCAAACAAAAAATAAAAGCACTATGAGCCAGAACGACAATCGCACTCAAGGACAATGCGAGCAAAACGATCGCAACGATCAAAACGAACCAGAAATCTACAAACACTTGTGAAATCCCTCTACGCTTACCTATGGTGACTAGTACTGTGAAAACAATAACCACTGCAACTGCAATCACAACTAAAACTGGAACGGCATTTCTGTGATGCTCTCATGCTCTCACTGAACCAGCGATCAAAACAAAAACACAACTAAGCGGTTCTGCTGCACTATCAACAAATAAGAAAGTAAACAAGAACGCCGGGTCGACCATACAGACTGTAATGGAGCGCTGCATAACAATAAAAAGAAGACTTAGCCCTCCAAAGTAAAAAAATTGAACAAACAGAAAACAAGTCAAAAATTACACGCGACAATACGAGGGCGGGTCAATAAGTCCGTGACTATTTGAATGAAACATAGGTTTTTAGATAAAAAGTTATTTTATTTTTCAACGTAGTCTTCTTTGAGCTCCATACACTTAGCCCAACGTTTCTCCAATTTTCTTATCCCTTCCAAAAAATATGATTTGTCGAGGTCTTCAAAATAGGCATTTGTTTGTGAGATGACTTCGTCATTGGAGGCAAATCTCTTTCCGCCGAGCCATTTCTTCAAGTTTGGGAACAAGAAATAGTCACACGGGGCTAGATCGGGTGAATATGCCGGATGAGGGAGCAATTCGTAGCCCATTTCATGGAATTTTGCCATGGAAACTGCACATGTGTGCACCCGTGCATTGTCCTGGTGGATAAGAACTTTTTTCTTGGCCAAGTGCGGTCGCTTTTTTTTTCAATGCCTCATCGAATCGACCCAATAAGTTGCTGTAATATTCACCATTGATTGTTTTTCCTTTTTGAAGGTAGTCAATGTGGATAATACCGCGTGCATCCCAAAAAACAGTCGCCATGACTTTATTGGCTGACAAACCCACCTTTGCCTTCTTTGGCGCCGATTCACCCCGAGAAACCCACTGTTTTGACTGCTGTTTGGTTTCCAGTGTGTTGTGGTGGATCCACGTTTCGTCCACGGTTACGAAACGGCGCAAAAACTCGTTCGTATTGCGATTGAACAACGCTAAACATTCCTGCGAAATTGTCACACGGTTGCATTTGTGGTCGATTGTGAGCAAACGCGGCACCCATCTTGTGGAAAGCTTTCTCATACCCAAATGATCATTCAAAATTGAAACCACTGAGCCATGTGAAATGCCTACGGCTTCCACAATCTCTCTCACTTTTAATCGCCGATGGGCTAAAACCATATCGTGGATTTTTTCAATTGTTTCGGATGTGGAAACCTCGACTGGGCGTCCAGAACGTTCGGCATCTTCCGTGCTTGTACGGCCACATCGGAATTCAGTAAACCACTTTTTTACCATGGAAATGGATGGTGCAGAGTCTCCATATTATTTATCAAGCTTGACCTTGGTTTGCGTAATGGATTTTTTCCTAAAAAATAATGCTTAATGAGCACACGAAATTCACTTTTTTCCATTTTCTTCTCAGTCAATGCGGTAGTCTGATATTAACGGCTGTCAAAAACAAACTAAATGTCGCAGCTTGTTCAATTTTTGACAAGAGTCAACTGACAGATGACTGTTGACGGGAGCAGTGTTACCATTTCAATTAAGAGGCGGGAAATTCAAAAAGTCACGGACTTATTGACCCGCCCTCGTACGAACATGCTCACTAACAAAGCGCCATCAAACACCAACAGATTTGAGCTGCTGGCAAATTCTACTGGTAAAAGTATACAACAAGGAAAGTCACCCAAAGAGGAACCTTAGAAGGTTAAGCCTCCTCCAATATACACTCACGAAAAAAACTCAAGTATATTAGTGAACAAAATAGCCGCACAAATAGGAGGAAACTCATTTTACGTAGTCCCTCTAAGAAAAGGGAACACAAATGAAACAAAGGTTCAAACTAAAACCGAGGATAACCATCGTCTACTAACCAAATTCTTGGATGAAGCAGGAAAAACCTTTTATACATACCAACTAAAAAGCGCAAGGGGCCTACAGGTTGTTCTCAAAGGTATTGAGGCAACTATTTCGACCAATGAAGCGTAGAAGCGCTTAAGGAAAAGAATTTTAATGGAAAAATGGTTATAAACATATTAAACAAAAATAAGAAAACAAACCAGACACTGAAAAAAATGAAGATCACCCAATCTGCAAGCTACAGCTCCTACTGCAGCGGCGTATCACAGTGGAAGAGCCGCACAAGCACAATCGCTCAGTGCAGTGAACTTACTGCCAAGAATGTGGCCATACCAAGACTTACTGTACGCTAAAATCTATTTGTGTAGTTTGTAGTAACGCTCATAGCACAGCGAACTGGCACAAGAACAAGGAAAACATCTATGTAAAAATGTGCAGCAACTGCGGTGAAAGTCACACATCGAATTGTCGTGGCTGTGTAGTATACAAGAACTAAAGAGCCGACTTAACAAACGCGGAGAATCAATACGCGCTCAGACCACCCACATCAAGCGTGTGCCTGGCGGTGTGTACTGCCACAATCGGACCCGTCTTACACTACAGCCCATCCAACACATTGTACCGGTCCTAGCGTTTCCTTCGCTAGTGCCATCAAATCGGGAATTAAATCTGTGTATACGGTAATCTGTGAATACGATAATACGAAAGTCGATAGCCTGGTCAAATCGAAACACATCCAAGGCCTCTACCCATCCAGACCCCACCACCCACAAAATGACAAATCATAGCAAGAAAAATCGCGAAATCGAACAGCTAGTACTTGAAACACGAAGACTAAGAAGAGAATGGCAAAATCACAGATCCCCAACGGCTAAAGAACTAAAAATAGCTACACGTAGACTATCCTGGGCACTTAAGCTTGTGGACGCAAACGCCCAAAATCTATCTATCAAATAACTATCGCCTTTGTGGAAAGCACACAAAAATATTCAGCCACCGGCACAAACAGTCGCTCCACTGCGAGGCCCTTCTGGAAGCTGGATACGCAGCGACGAAGATACAGCTAATGCGTTCGCCGATCACCTGCAGAAAGTATTTCAACCAAATCCTGCTAGCAACTCATTTGACCTACCGGCAGGCACATAAAAACTTGCCACGTATAAATCCCATTACATTCAGCCAAAGTGAGATAGCATCTACCATAAAAGATCTTAAGCCCAAAAAATCACCTGGACATGACTTGGTGACACCAAAAATAATTATAGAACTCCCACCGTGTGCGGTTCTGACATTATGCCATCTCTTCAACGGTACTGTGAAACTTTGATACTATCCCCAAAGGTGGAAAAAGGCGGTCATAGGCGGATTCCCATGCCTCGCAAAGACAAAACGCAACCCTCATTCTACAGACCAATCAGTCTTCTAACGTGTCTTTCAACTGTTTGAAAAGGAATTTTTAAAACAACTCCCTACCTAAAAAGGCAAAATACAATACCATCGCATCAATTTGGCTTTCTCAAAAATCATGGAACGATCGAACAGATCAATCGCATTACAAACGAAATTCTTACCGCTTTTGAGCACCGGGAATACTGCTCAGTGATATTCTTAGATGTTTCACAAGCATTTGACCGAGTCTGGCTGGAAGGACTATTGCACAAAATAATGAAACTGCTTTCCCAGAACACACACAAAGTGTTTGAAACTTATCTCTTCAAAAGAGTGTTCTCAACCAGGTGTAACAGTTCGACTTCACATGACGGCGTTATCAATGTTGGAGTCCCTCAAGGTGGTGTGCTGGGCGCCGTTCTTGACGCCCTATACACAGCAGACATGCCTACAAACTATCAGGTCACACCTCAACGTTTACTGACGACACCGTAATACTTAGCCGATCTAGATGCCCAGCAAAGGAAACAGAACAACTTGCCTGCCATCTTAAAATAGTGGAAAGATGGTTTTGCGGACTGGCGCATCAAAATAAAGGAGAACAAAAGCAGACATGTAACCTTCATATTGAACAGACAAACCTGCCCACCTTGTACCCTGAACAATACGTTAATCCCATAAGCAGACGTAGTAACGTATCCCGGCGTTCACCTAGATAAACGTCTCACCTGGCGGCGACATATAGAATTTGAGAGGATTCATATGAAGCTTAAAGCAGCCAATCTTCACTAGCTTATAAATTTAAACTTTCCCCTTAGTCTGGAAAACAAAGTACTCCTCTACAATACCGTGCTGAAACCCATCTGGACATACGACTGTGATCTATGGGGAAACGCTTCAAAAACCAACATTGAAATGATACGGCACGCTCAGTCAACGATTCTGCGAACTATCACTGGGGCACCATGGTACCTATGCAGCGAAAGCATCCGTAGAGGCCATAAATCTCGTCAAAGAAGTTCAGATGAAAAAAATAAACATCAATCAAAGCTCGCCGCACACAAAAATCCTCCCGCGAAATCGCTTACGCGAGTCTGCAGTCAGAGCTGACTGAAGCGCAAAGATTCTCCAGCCCAGCAAAGATATCCTATGGCCGTCTCTAACTAATACAATTACTTCATATTGTAAATAATCTAAGTTATATAATAAGATTTGAATAATTATTGTTAGTCTCACATCAAGAGAAGATCCAATAAAAAAAAACAAAAAAAAGTTATAAGTTAAAAGTGTAAATACGCCACATAGAGTCAAAAATCGGAAACGCTTTTGGTCAACTTAAAAAATCGAATGTGTGAAGAGCTAATTTTCGATTAAATTATGGCAACATTTTTTGGGTCTGTTAGTTTTTCTGGCCATCCCAAGGTAACGAAGTTTTACATGTTTTTAAATCGTCTTTTAATTTTTTGTTTTATAATGGTAGCATTTATCGGACACGTTACGGTAGCATAACAATGTTTATTTAATAAAAAATTAGCAGAATTTTTTTATGTGTACGAAAAAAAACTTTTTTGTGTTACGGTTGTTGTCAAGCTACTGCTGTTGGCCGCCATAGAGCAGTTCCTTATAGGCACGCGATTTGGCAGCCGCTATGCCGTGCTTAAACTCAGAGCGTTTGCTTCTAAGAGCCTCCATGAGTTCTGCGTGCTGGGTGCTGCCTCTGGCTCGTTGCGCCCTTCTTATTGCCCTTAGGCATTCCAAGCGTAACTTGCTTAAGGTGGCGCTCCACCAGTATACTGGGGGCTTGCGCTGCTCTTTTTTCCTCCTTAGCATGGTTGCATCACACGTTGCCTCAAGCATCTTCATGAGGTCGGCCGCCATTGAATCTGCGTGTCCATTTGAGATACGAAGAGAGTCGATTTGGTATGACGGCATATCTTCATCGATCTTCCTCGAGTCCCAGGCTTGCTCGATTGATCTTCTCTGCCGCCTCCATGTCGTGCCCTTCGGAAGGATGCAGAAGGAATTCAGTGCGTGGTCACTCAGCGTTACATCGTCGTGGACCTTCCAGCTGCCGTTAGCCACTAACCCTCCACTGATGTAGGTAATGTCGATGTAGGACGAGCCCCTATCGTTGTTGAACGTGGGTTTACAGCCGTCGTTCAGCAGTATCAGGTCCAACATAAGCATTGTGTCTATCACTGCTCGGCCTCTGGGATTCGATACCCTGCTGCCCCATTCTACTGCCCATGCATTAAAGTCACCCGCAATTGTCTTCGGGCTGCGCCCTCTCGCATGGCTGCCCAGCACCTTAAGCATCTCCTCGAACTGGTCTGGGGTGTCGCTAGGGGCGGCGTAGCAGCTGTAAAAGTGCACTCCTTTTATTCTTGCATATGCTATTCTGCGCATCGGCGAGGCCGCCAATTCCTGTATGTGCAGGTTACTGCAACACTTGATGGCTGCTTTACCGGTCTCGTCTAATATCATTGTGGAGTTGCCACGGATAGGGTAATAGGGTTCGCTCAAAAGCATGATGTCTACCTTGCGCTCCGCCGCAGTTTAAACCAGGAGGCTCTGAGCAGCTGCGCAATTGCCCTTCCACCGTGCCCTTACCGTGCCCTTCTCTAAGACAGAGACTATCTGAGTCACATTTGTATGAGGTTTAAGTGACCGAGTCTGGTGAATTTAATTTGTTTGAGTTCGTTTTATTTCCTGTTGCACGATATTTGAAAGTGTTAACATATGGGTGTTGTTGTTGATGATATTTTTGTACCAAGTGCAAATTTGGTTAATGAGCTGTTTGAATGTTGCTTGTTGTTGGTAAGGGAGCTTGTTAATGTCTTTTGGGCTTTCGTTGTGTGTGTATGTTACTGGCATTTTTATTGTCAATTTTATTGTTTTACTGTTTTATTATTATATAACATAAATAAATATGAATTCCTGTCCATCAGAAAAACAGTAAAATTTAAATTAATAATAATAATTGACAATAATAAAACAAATAATAATTTTGCGTGTTTTTAATATAAACTTTGACCTAATGTGTCCCGGCTATTTACAAAGTGCATTTTTTTAAGTTTCGGGGGTGACATCGAGGGTTGTGGTTGCGTCTTTATCTGGTTCCGTTCGTCTAGATAAATGTGTGGATTTTATAAGAGTTAATCGAAGTAAATCGAAAAATTGTTTTTGGAATATATCTGGTGGGGTATTGAATATCTTGTATATATGCAAGGATGTGTTGCCAATGTACGAGTTTGGTTTTGTAGGTTTTAATTAGTGTGTATGATATGCTAATTAATTGACTCTTTTCTGTTGGGCCTAGCCTAAGGACTGCTTTCAATATGGTTTTTATTTTACCCTTGAAAAAGGGTAATTATAATTTTGTCCAGAAATGTGTAACGCATTAAAGGAAGCATCTCCGACCCCACAAAGTATATATATTCTTGATCAGCATCAACAGCCGAGTCGATATAGCCATGTCCGTCTGTCCGTCTGTTTCTATGCAAAAAATAGACAGTAGTTTTAAAGCTAGCGTTTTAAAATTTTTACCAGATCATTATTTTTGTTGCACGGATCGGACCACTATATAGCTGCCATACAAACGACCGATATAAAAACAAGTCTTTGTATGGAAAACTTTTTGTTTTCAAGGGTATACCATCTTCGGCAAGCCGAAGATAAATTTTCTCACTTGTTTAGTTTATTGTGCTTGTGGTTGGTTAATATTTGAATCTAGTTGGATGGTATTCTGTTAAGTAATGTTGGTTACAGTCGTTGTTTCTTTATGAGATTGGAGAGCAATGGTTATTTCGATTTTGGTAATGAGCTTTTCTATTGTCCATTCGGATGGAGTGTGATTAAGGGCTATTGACTGGTATTTATGTGAGATTAATTGCTGGTTGAAGGTTGTTTTTTTTTATTTGTCGGACCAGTATTGTTCAAGTAAGAAGGCTTTTGGCTTTTTGTGAGAGGTGGTTCCGTGTGTGTTCATTATGATAAAGTGATTTTGTTTTTGGCTTAGTGGGAGGGTATTCATCATTTTGAGAAATGTGTGTGTGTGGATCTTGTTACATTTCTTTTTTCCACTTCGCACCCTCATTTTTTTTACAATAAATAATAATTATGTTTTATTGTTCCTTTAGAAGAAAGTTTGTCCTTAGCTAGGTGGAAAATTTTGGATTGTTTAATCACGAAAAATTTGCTGATTAGGTACATGTGATATCTTATGTGGGTGGTATCCCTTTCCGTTTAAGGTTCGTGTGACGTAGCAGTCTCATCAGCCAGTGGCTTGGTTAAATTTGTGTATCGGATGGGTCTGATGTTTATATCGGGAACCTGTTTCTTAACCGATTTGATAGTTGCGTGACTATTACTAAATTTGTTTATGTATGAGCTCTTCGAGCTCAATATTTTAAAGTATTTTGAAGCTTTCTTAATTACCGTCACTCCAGCTTGGAAGACGCTGCAGTGGTAAAGAAGGCTAAAGGAGCCGTGTTGGCCTTCTTTAGATTGTTATGAGTATACGTATACTCCTCCTCCTACTCTGTTGTTTAGGTTGGACCCGTCCGTATAAAATCGTACGGAATTTGGGCCGCCCGGGGTCTGTAGCCTCCAATCTTCTTTGGGATTATGTTGCTGAGGTTTGTTTGTAGTGCGTTGGAGTGCACTAATCTTTTTAATTGCCGCTTCGTTAGCCTTTACCATGCCAGCTAGTTTTGGGCTTGGAAGGAGAGTACGGAATTTAGAGCTTCCTTGTGCTTAGAGCATTACTGTTAAGTGCGATGAGAGTGCTTAGAGATAAGCTTCTTGATATTTTTTTCTGGTATTTTATTTCTTATTTATCGAATTAGCAGAAATGTTTTATTAAAGGAGGGGAAAGGAAACCTCCTAAATGGATGCCTTTGATGACGTGCACAGCGAGGGTCAGCGTTCCTAGTGCAGACGTCAGCGTACTGCGAGTGAACAGTTGGTCAATGATTCCAACCAAGTAGCGGCCTACCCCAAGGGTACGGTACGACCTTTGTGATGACTTTATTAAATGCACCTCTTATTTCCAGGAGTGCTATTAGCACGTTTATTTTCAGGGAGCGTGAATTTTTCTATCTTGTTTTTCTTTTTTACCCTTTCCTAAAGACTTCTTTTGTGTCTATTATGAGACACGGGCTTAAATTTGTTCCCAGATAAAGACATATGACTTTTTGAAAGGTCTTAAGTAGGAAGGATAATAGACATTTAAATCTTTAAGGGTTGTATGTAATGGCTTCCCTGCTTCCATTTCAGTCACGATTGCCTTAGTTGTTCACGATGTGGATTAAATACATTTTGAAAATATATAGAGGTCAGTTCGTGGCTATGATTTCCGAGTGCTGGTTTTGTACGATATAACTAAGCTTAAATGGTTTAGCCCAATATAAGATTGAATGCTTTCCACTGTTGCATTTTTTGTTGGAGTGCATCTAAACTGTTTCTGAAAAGTGGGTGTCTAGTAGTCTCTAGGTAAGAGACTCCTTATTTGTGTTGGTCCAGATGCCGTTTGTTTTTTCAAGGTAGCCTAAGGTAGTGGCTAATTGGGATAGAATTTTTTAATTTCTATGCTGTGCTTTTAATTTCTAAGCAACTCTTTGCTTTTCTAATGGCTTTTTTAAAGCTAGCTAGACCTGTTTTGTTTTCCTGCCTTCGCCCTTGGCCCAGGTATCCATTTGGACGGTAGATAGCTCTGCAGCTTGCGACTTGCGTGAGGCTCTTCAAGAGCAGCCTCCCATAAGCTTGAAATCCAGAGTTGTTTGAAACTTTAATCAAGCTACCACGAGGTCTGGCGAAGTCATCGGATACATCCATATGGACGGCGGGTATCTCCCCAAGGATTGGGTGACGAATAGGAAACTTAGCGAAGCGCTGGATCGAACATAACGGAGAACCCTGCAGCAACAACATTTGGAACAGGAACACTTCGAACTAGTAAAGCGACCTTCGTCGCCATCGCTACGGCGCCGATGGCCATATGCAGTCGATTAGGCCATTGAAACTCTGCGTATGCTTTAGGAACGAACTGAATTAATATACCACATTTTGCAAGCGAAAACAAGAACGGAACCAGCCGTGAGGCCAAACTGTCGCATAGTCTTTGGTTACCCGGGCTCAGGAGGTTCAGAATTACCGCACTACTGTCGAAAGAACTAAGCACCTATCTAAAATAACCTTTGCTATTTCGAGAGCACGTGGAGAATTTGTTATCCAAAGATGACTACAGGAGCGCCAGGTCGTCGTTTTCGACGACTGGTTATTCAGAGTAACGTCGTACGCGAGTACAGAAATACTAGTGACCACAAGTCAGATTCGTGGCACGCAACATCGACAGACACCAACAAATTGGTCGTAAGTGTGACCATGCGCACAAATTAAATGACTGACGCGTTGAAATGACTAAACTTGCGAGAGAGGCAGGAGTTATTTAAACGGAAAAAGAAAAAAGAAATGCTAAGATATCACCACGCAGGTTTCACATGTATAACTTAAGGACTGTAAAGAATTTCGATCGACCGAAACAGTTAGTTCTTCGGAATTAACAGGATACTGATATAAGAATGCCCGCGCCTCAGTAGTAATTTGACTAAATAACGTCAAATTAGTCGCGCTGTATTAAGTACTAGAATCTGTTGGCGGTGAAATCATTGTCGCCAAATCAAGACTCGGGTGGTCAGTCTACGCACCAAGGAGTGACGAAATTAGAAGTCGCCGATGCCTGTGTGCAATTTTGGACATCGTAGCTTTTTGGTTGCTAAAGGCCTGCCGCTGCCAAATACACTTGGATAACTAATGATATATTTTAACAATATGTTGGTACACAACAAGCTTTAAAATGAAATTTTGGAATGAAATTTAAAATTGAATTTTTAATTTATAAAATTGAATGCAAATATATACACCGTATGGAAGAGAGTATATGAATAAAATTGGTGATGTGAGTTTTACCGAAGAGCTTCCAAATGAATCATCACATGTCCTACCACGACCAATATTAGGTTTGCCTATTTAATTTAAATTAATTTTCTACTGTAAAAAGGGGAAATCAATGCGATTAGCGATAATGTTGTTTACATATATCAACGTTGTAAGGGTACGCCTTCACGATCCTCCAATGCGCTGACATTTAGGAGATGGCAACAACTCTACCTACAAACTACAAATATCACAATTAGTTTACAATTTCGTGTGATTGGTAAACATTGATAGACAGCGTTAAACAATGGAGCTTAAGTTTTATTCGCCTGTGATAATCAAAGCCCTATAGTCACCCGTTTAAGAGCACCGTATGGAAGAACACCCTTAGCTTGTTATGACCTTAAGCTATATGATACGAGGGCGGGTCAATAAGTCCGTGACTATTTGAATGAAACACAGGTTTTTAGATAAAAAGTTATTTTATTTTTCAACGTAGTCTCCTTTGAGCTCTATACACTTAGCCCAACGTTTCTCCAATTTTTTTATCCCTTCCAAAAAATATGATTTGTCGAGGTCTTCAAAATAGGCATTTGTTTGTGAGATGACTTCGTCATTGGAGGCAAATCTCTTTCCGCCGAGCCATTTCTTCAAGTTTGGGAACAAGAAATAGTCACACGGGGCTAGATCGGGTGAATATGCCGGATGAGGGAGCAATTCGTAGCCCATTTCATGGAATTTTGCCATGGAAACTGCACATGTGTGCACCCGTGCATTTTCCTGGTGGATAAGAACTTTTTCTTGGCCAAGTGCGGTCGCTTTTTTTTCAATGCCTCATCGAATCGACCCAATAAGTTGCTGTAATATTCACCATTGATTGTTTTTCCTTTTTGAAGGTAGTCAATGTGGATAATACCGCGTGCATCCCAAAAAACAGTCGCCATGACTTTATTGGCTGACAAACCCACCTTTGCCTTCTTTGGCGCCGATTCACCCCGAGAAACCCACTGTTTTGACTGCTGTTTGGTTTCCAGTGTGTTGTGGTGGATCCACGTTTCGTCCACGGTTACGAAACGGCGCAAAAACTCGTTCGTATTGCGATTGAACAACGCTAAACATTCCTGCGAAATTGTCACACGGTTGCATTTGTGGTCGATTGTGAGCAAACGCGGCACCCATCTTGTGGAAAGCTTTCTCATACCCAAATGATCATTCAAAATTGAAACCACTGAGCCATGTGAAATGCCTACGGCTTCCACAATCTCTCTCACTTTTAATCGCCGATGGGCTAAAACCATATCGTGGATTTTTTCAATTGTTTCGGATGTGGAAACCTCGACTGGGCGTCCAGAACGTTCGGCATCTTCCGTGCTTGTACGGCCACATCGGAATTCAGTAAACCACTTTTTTACCATGGAAATGGATGGTGCAGAGTCTCCATAATATTTATCAAGCTTGACCTTGGTTTGCGTAATGGATTTTTTCCTAAAAAATAATGCTTAATGAGCACACGAAATTCACTTTTTTCCATTTTCTTCTCAGTCAATGCGGTAGTCTGATATTAACGGCTGTCAAAAACAAACTAAATGTCGCAGCTTGTTCAATTTTTGACAAGAGTCAACTGACAGATGACTGTTGACGGGAGCAGTGTTACCGGCGGGAAATTCAAAAAGTCACGGACTTATTGACCCACCCTCGTATCTGCGGCTAACAATGGGAATTGGGTACATTGGCAGTGGTATTAAGGGTAACGTTATGAAAATATTGTAATTGTTTACTTATGTACCATACAAGTGTTTTTATCGGATTTGTAGATTTCTATGCCCACAGCGATTTCAACGCGTTGGTGTGTGCGCTGGGGGCCTTAGTGACTTGTGACACTTTCAAGTGCATGGTAGTGCCACCTTATGCATTGGTTTATATTTGATTTTAATGGATCAATTATTAAACGCTTTATTTGTTATATTTGAAGGAATCGGTCAGCATCATCATCGATTCTTTTTACATTATTTTAATATTTTCCTTTATCCACATGTTCTTACATAATATTCAGAGAGCGAAGGTATGCATATCATCTCATTTGGGAAAAAATGTTGTTGACATCCATTAATCAGAGTGCGCGAGCAGAGAGAATGTTCAACACATACACCAAGCATAGTGAAGAGATGATCAAAGCAAAAGCTATCTCAAAACATGCCATGTTTTACCCACCTTTTATTGTTGGATATCCATAGAGAGTTAACAGCCCAACTTTCACTTAGCTGTCAGATGGGTTAGCAGATCCAAGCAATGCCCGATTGTTGTAAGTAGTGCGACAGGCGGAAAACATGGGCCAGAAATCATCATTATAGACAATGGGGAGGTGTTGCACCTTATCTTCCAGTTTAAAGTTAAAAAATCAGCATATTTATCTCAAAATATTTTTTAAGCATCCTCGCACAAGATATGTCACTGGCATATAAGTTAATCTTCTCGGCAACAAACTTGCACCACGTCTTAAGTTGGATAGAAGCCGTATATTTATCTATGTGATGGAATTTTCATGTTTGGAAGTACTTACAGTTATTTTAAACGCGTGCTTGTCCCACAATGTGGCTGTTACGGTTGTTCTACTTCTATTTCGGGATAGTGGCTTGTGTTTCAATGGAGCCATGACCTTAGATTGCTTTGATATTCTCAGTAATAGTGGCTGGGCTGCGACTTGGGTTTTTTCCCAGCTAAGATTGTCCCCTATCGGTCCACCGGGATTTTCCAGAGCTTGGTAAAATTTAGCGTTAAAACTCGCAACTCAAAGGGATTCCAAACCCACCAGCGCACATACCAATACATTGAAGAGGCTGGGGGCATTAATATATGAATAGTGGATAAGAACTCCTGTTAGTACATAAGAACATAATTTTAAGATTTTTGTATGTTTCTTCAGATGTGAAATTATATATATATTTTTTTTTGCGCAGCTCCCACTGCATAACGTACAGCATAACCTGAACTCATTGGAGTAAGATATTTTTTGAGCTCCTCCTAAATACACAGAACCGACGGTGCTGAAAGGGGCATTGAAGTCGGCCGCACTACCGAGAGTGCAGGAAGCAGAAAGAACAATAAAAAACCATAAATTATAATTAAGAAACATATTATTGTATGTGTCACGGACATAGAAAGCTAGATCTTCTGGCTTTTGCATATAGAGAATGACAGTAATAAAGAATATCCATAAAACCTGACAATTTATGTAAATTTTGTAATTAATGTCAGTTATTTTATTAAGAACTCAAAAGCTGCAGGTCATGCATATTGTAGTTATAAATGGTCCCAACCTATATATTGCTTTAAAAGGAAAGAAAGGAATATCTTCAATACAAAGACAAGTTTGCGTCAAAATATTTAGATACAAATATTTATATCGACTCGGTAGGTGATTGTGATCAAAAATATATAAGCTTTATGGGTTAAGAGATCTCCCCTACTAATTTCAATCATTTTGAAGAAAATTAACATACCCTTTGCAACTGTATATTTAATGTAAATATATTTTTTAGCCCAATAACATTAGGGGTGCATTATTTCGGTGCCTTATATCTAAGAGATATTGAGCGTGAATATTTATCATGATACATGCAATTAGTATAATGACACCAATCCTCTTTGTAATTTCTTAAAGAAACTCAAATTGATGACTCTCATTCGAAAAATAAATCACACATGGAACGAGAAATGGTTAATGTTTCAATTATTCGGCCACCGATACATTTAGGGTATGTTTCAGTTCATTTTAAATGTTTACACAAGAGCAATATTTTAATGGCTTTATCTTTCAGATTTTTGGTATCATTTTTGGTGGATGCGCGTGGCGGATCAATGCGTGGATACCGTCACAGCGGTGTGCGTGTGACTGTACCCCCAAAGGCTTGTGCAGAACCGACTAGAATAACTTGTCGTTACGTTAAGCCTCAACGAGTCGTAAATCATCCGCCTTTGATGGAGGGTGAGGCATTGGTTAGTCGAATTTTGGAATTATCACCCGTGGAAGGAGTATTTTTAAGGTACCCTTACAATATGAACAATTTTTGGTAAATGAAAATTTTATTATATTTTTTAGCCCAATAACATTAGAGATTCCTCATTTCGGTAATCTAAGAGATAATGAGCGTGAAATAATTATACTACGTTCAGACAATGGAGAGTGTTGGCGAGAACATAACTTATTTGAAACCGGCGACTATTTTAATGGCGCTAATAAAGAAATTAATGCAGATTTGAATACTTTGGTAGATGAATTTGTGTCAAATCGCATTGTCCGCATTGTTACACAAAATGTTCCCCATTTTTTTGCCGTTGTTTCGCGTATCCGTCAGGATGTACACGCCATTGGACCAGATGGTGGAAGTATTTCATCCAAAGCAATACCGCAAGTTAAAGTTGTATTTCCACCCCATGCATTGACTAAGAAAATTCGAGTCGGTCTTCAGGCACAGCCAATGGATCTGGTTGGATGCTCCAAACTGCTTGGCCAAGGAGTGGCGGTATCACCGGTTGTCACCATAGAGCCCCGACGACGAAAGTTTCATAAGGCAATAACACTTAGTATTCCTGCCCCAAAAGCTTTTATGAAGGGTATGGTAAATGAATGTTATGGCAATGGAAAGGCCAATTCATCCACTCTACGGTTATTATGCTCCATCACTGGTGGTCAAACACGTGCAGCTTGGGAAGATGTGACTGGATCGACACCCCTTTCCATTTCTAATGATAGCATTAGTTTTACAACTACTGTGTCCGCCCGCTTTTGGTTAATGGACTGTCGAAATGTTGTGGACGCGGGACGAATGGCCACAGATCTTTATACTTATTTGGCAAAAGTTCCATTTTATGTAAAATTTGTTGTATTCGCCAAACGAATTTCTTATACGGAAGCAAAGTTTTCAGTGTTTTGTATGACAGATGATAAAGAAGAAAAAACATTAGAACATCAGGAATATTTTCGGGAAGTTGCAAAGAGTCGAGATATTGAAGTACTGCAGGACCAAACCATTTATTTGGAGTTTGCTGGTCACTTAATTCCAGTATTGAAGTCAGACGAAAAACTACATATAAAGTTTCAAGCATTTTGTGAAAACCGCCTTTCATTTACTGCACACATAAAAGATTCCAAGCAGCCACATGGTCGCATAAGCTTTATGAGCGAACCAAAGGTACCTCAGGGAAGTGCGCCAATCAATCCGCTTTGTGTATTAAATATTTCAATTGATATGCAAAATACGGAAAGCATGGAAGTATTGGAAAAACATCAGCTCGTAAGCTTAGACCATGGTTTACAAGTTAAAAGAGGAGATGAAAACTATTTGGAAACCATTAATAAGGAAACCATTGTAGGAAAATATGATATCGCAAAAATTCCTAAGCCGAAAAATTTCGAAATTGAAAGCTTGTCCAAAGGGCTTGATGTTAAATTTTTAGAATTTTGTAGGCATTTAGGTTGTGATTGGCCACAGTTAGCAAACGAATTGGGTGTACCCGAGACCGATATCGACCTTGTCAAAGCAGAGTATTCACGCAATGAGGATATGTCGCAAATTGTGGTAATGCTTAACCTGTGGTTGCAGCAATCGGAAAATGTTAAACCAAATATGTTACATGAAACTTTAAAAAAAATTGGACGCGTCGATATTTTGGAGAAGTGCAATTACAGTTTAAATTTTTTTTCGGATGTTTCCACATGCATTGCTACTGATGCCGAAAACATTGACCCTAATGAAGACCAGAAAGCCAATGGTACGTATAATTAATTAAACAACGTCACAGTTGCAAATGAAGAAATATATTTTTAATACTAAAACGGCCTCCAAAGATGAGTAGACTGATTCTAGCTAGGGCTGGGCGAATGCCTTGACCAAGGCATCACCACTTGGTAGGAGCTCCCGCGATAAAAAGGCAGATGAGACGGTAAACCACCTACTGTGTATTCACACGGGAGCTCCTACCAAGTGGTGATGCCTTGGTCAAGTCACTTTATTGCTGCTTGACTGTCCGAGAATATACAAACCGCAATATCGCATTCAGTAAAGGTCGAGGATTGTAGTGCTTCCATTATGACGAAAATCTCCGCTTGAAAAACGATGCACTGATCCGGCAGTTTGAAGGACTTACATAGGCTCAGGTGCTTTCAGAATAATACGTCTGTGTAAATGTGAAGGAACCGGGGTGCTTGTGCCCCATTCTGTATGTCTTATAGCAGAAAGTGGGACTGCCTTGGTCCCATAATCTTTACAGGTAAAGCATTAATGATTATGTTAAGAGGATTACTAGGCGTAGTGCGAAGACTGCCTTATATACAGATATCTGTCAAACGTTGTGTTTACTTAGTATTTCCCTACACACCGAGTTGTTTATAGCCAGTCATAAGACCACGATACCGCAAAGTAGAATTGGTCGAATTGGTAGAATTGGACTATCCTAGGCAACATTCCCAACTTAAGTTCTACACATGAGTATAGTGCAGTTGTGGCATTTCGCAACATTTCTTTCGTGTTCAGCTTCCAACCCAGTTTCCTGTCCATAATTACCCAAAGGTATTTTGGATAACCGATAAGTAATAGGGTTACCCCGACAGACTCGCCAGTGCCATCTTGGGAATTATACTTCCTCGTGAATAGAATGAAAACGGTTGCTGGGTTGTCCCTCAGACCTTTATCGTGCGTTCACCCCTAAAGCATTTCTTATCTCTTTATCACTAAGCCTTTGTCGAAATATTCCTATAAATGCTATTGCAACATCGTTTGCATACGCGACAACCTTGCAGCCTTCCATGATCCGCAGCAGCTCATTTATCGCTGCATTCCGCACAAGGGGTAAGAGTACGTCCCGTTGCGAGGTGCAGCCGTTCACAAACCTGTGAATAGTCGACCCTCCGGTGTCGCCTTGCCGTTCCTGTTTACCCGGACCGTTCTCATGAGGTCCAGAGTGTGATAGTCGACTCCCAGAATCGTCAGTGTCTCGGCTATCATGTTTGGTAGCATATTTTTACAAGTATACTCTATCAAGTACGCTATTAGCGCGCACTGCTATTTCGGCGCTAGAGGTAATACCATGCAGAGGCGTCTCTGTTGAACTATATGTTTCTATATGCATGCTGAGCACTCAAAACGGTCGCCAGATCAAGTTAAGGTGCAGACTAATAAGACTCTCAAATGTTTTGATTAAATAGGATGGTAAGATTTATGGGCCTGAAGTATTTAGGCAGTGCGATAGTTTTTCTTGAAATGTTGTAGTTACGGTGTATTCGTATTTACCCTTGGTTCTCTTTGTCGGGCAAACCCTTTATTGAGCTGTGGTACAAGCATCCGTCTATTTTGTAACAGGTCGCTTATGCCCTTCGTAGATGTTATTTCTACCCAGCGGGCTCCCTCAAGGTTTCGTCTATGGTTTAACTGAAGAGTACAGAATCCGTCGTTTTTGGATTTCGGACTCTTTGTGGTCTGGGATATTTAAAACTTATGACTCATTCTAGATAACGGTGGTCTGAAAAGGAATGTTTCTCTAGGACTCTCCAGCTGAATATCAATGAACTACGTGACTCTGTTGCCAACCAGCATCTTAGATTCTAGCAAGACCTGCCTTCGAAGTCCAACCGCCTCCAAGGGCGACTTGGCAGTCCGCCGAAGATAGGAGCGGGTCGCACATCTTTAGAATATCAGAATTTTTTCTGGCTGCGCCACTCTTTTGTGTCAGCCAATGGCGCTGTCTCGGTGCGATTTATTGGAACCTTTCAACCCTTTTCATGCACGGTATTCGTACAGTTCTATTTAATATATGCGCCTGCCACATTGGCTTAATCTCACGGCCCACCGGAAATGGGATTTAAAACCAGGGTAGCAAAGTACGTACTATATGCTATATTCACGAAAACTACGCGACTCCATTAAGTATGTAAGTTATTGATAGGCATAAACAACCGAGAGCTAATCTAGACATGTTTATCTGTTCTTTTGTCCGTATGAATGCGTGAATCTCGGAAAATAAAATAGAGCTTTAGGATTAGACAATTAGACTTCTACAATTACGCAAATTAATTTTGTTTTAAATTGTTGATTTAGTCTGGAATCTGTAAAGGTGTCTGTTAAGAACTAATTCTAACCGACCGAACATCGGCAGCGACATGCTATGGGCAGAATGCTGACCTTGTACTTTTGCATCCGCTGTTAGACCTCTGCATAAGTAGGTCGCCTTGGTCGCTGACCTAGTGCCTCGTGTCTCGGTAGTGCCCTCAGCGACTCGCGTTTAATATTTTATTCCTTGTCACTGCTGATTTAAGAATAGCATCCAGTCTTGCAACACATTTGGGTTCCTCCTTTAAGTGAAGGCCATCCTCAGACTTTCCCAATGTAGACTCTGCGGCATTTATTTTAATGGCAGTCGCCATGAAAAATTACATACTCAGAATAAAAGCACCAAGCCTTAACCTAATACAAAAGAAAGAAAAATCTTAAAATGAATTCTATGAATGGTTGTAGTTTTTATTTTAAATAAGAACCGTTATTCCAAGGTCTGCCTTAGTGACTCCTTTAGAAAACTTTGTTGCCGACCTGATAATTTGTAAAAATCCCGTTTTTGTTTATTTTGACTAAGTTTTTTTTCAGAACCTGTAGACTACTATTTTCTTTCACAAATTTAGCAGATACAGAGTATATTACTTCTATAGGCGTTTTATATGTTACTGAATGGATGGTTATATTGTATATAGTTGTGGCTAGTAGGATGACCTCCATAGTGTTGTTCATCGTTCATCATCGTTCTGGGCAATTTCAGCGAGAGTGCTGTGGAATCTTTCGTTGTGACCGTTCGAGATGCTCTGTAAGGGTGGTGCATAACGCATTAATTTCGCTTATTAATTTTAAAATAATTCAATAAAATTGATTGGATAGTGTGGGAGTTTAGTGACTTTCATTGTCACAGTACATTGTTTTTATACCCTTGAAAAAGGGTATTATAATTTTGTCCAGAAATTTGTAACGCATTAAAGCATCTCCGATCCAAAAATTTTATATATTATTGATCAGTATCAACAGTCGAGTCGATATGGCCATGTCCGTCTGTCCGTCTGTTTCTATGCAAAAATTGACAATAGATTTAAAGCTAGCGTTTTGAAATTTTTACCAGATCATTATTTTTGTTGCACGCAGATCAAGTTTAAGAATCGGTCGGATCGGACCACTATATCATATAGCTGCCATACAAACGACCGATATGAAAACAAGTCTTTGTATGGGAAACTTTTTTGTTTTCCAAGCTATTGCAACCGAATTCAACATTTATTCGAATTCCGAATATCCGAATTCAATTATTTATTCAACATTTGACATAGCCACACATGATTTGTGAAAGTTTGGTCCGGATCGAACCACTATATCATATAGCTGCCATACAAACGACCGATATAAAAACAAGTGTTTGTATGGAAAACTTTTTTGTTTTCAAGAGTTTACCATCTTTGGCAAGCCGAAGATAACTTTTCTCACTTGTTTTTTTTTTTTAATTTAGGGAATTTTGATATGGACTATTTTTCAATGTTATAGTACTTATAATGCTTTGAACGAATTTGTCTCAGAAACTTTAACACCATCACCGTCAAAACTACTGTGGTATAATAAACATCTCAATCGCTTTGAAAATAGAAAATCGAGATATTCCAAAATTTTTTTAGTTCTGGTTCCTTGTTTTATCTTGCAAATCAACTGTACAATAATTATATTTCCGAATGTAATCTCAATTTTAGAAAAGATCCGAGTTCTTTCTATTCATTCCATGAGCTCGTAATGTAAATCAAATCTTGTTCCCCTTTCTATTTCATAGAAAATATTTCGGACTCTTTACATTTAGGTATTGCTAATCTCCTTGCCTCATTTGTTTAATCGATCTACTCATCCGATTCTTCTTTCCCATAATTATCCCTGTCCTTTACCATACATAAATAATATATATCTTTCTTAATTTCACTGTCACGAAGTGGTCGGATCTGCTGGACTTCGCCGTCTCCAAGGGCATAGAACACTCAAAGATGCTCAAACTACGATAAACTGCTATCCAACCACAGCGCAGTAAACTTTCTCCTAAACATCCCCGTCCTCAGTAAAACCCTGCCTAGAACCCTTCCCGGTGTGTCGGGAAACACACAAAAGCCGCCAAGTTTACGATCTGGATGCTTTCTTTCCTAAACACAGATCCCCCTCTTTCCACACGAAGCAACATAGATGCGGCCATCGAAGAACTAACCAAAGAGATGCACAGGATCCTCTTCTTTTGGCACCGGTTTTGTAAGCCCATGCTCTGTCTCTAATGCAATACCAGGTTTATCCTCTACCTCGGTAGGGATCTCCACGGGCTGCAGTGGCTTTTCGGCCACGTCGCCGCACCGTGGGTGTCTTCTCTTCCTGCAACGGCAGCGGTTCTTCTTTCGGGTCTGGTATTTGGCTCTCTTCCTCTTCAGGCAGCGTCATCAATTCCTCATGCGGTTCCAAAACACTACGGCTAGCAAAAATCGAAGTCGACTGCCGAATAATGCCTGTGTCAACCCATTCGTCGATCTGTTTTTTGACTGTTTCGGCTTCAACAATGGAAAGGCGACTGGGCGACTGGTTGAACGGTGCAATTTCTCCATCGGGAACAATGTGCAGCAACACTGGAACCTCTTCAACTGACTGGTTTGGTTTGTAGTCGTTGATCATCGCACGCACCTCGTTCTCGAACTGTAACGGCACATCTATATCAGAATTTGTATTTGCAACATTATAAATGCTTATCTGATTCAGCTTATCCAGCTCCGGACAACGTAAAGTTAAATTGGCTGATAAAGTCATACCCCAGCAGTGCATCATATTGGAGATCTCCATCCGCAACCACGACAAATTTTTGGGATATTTTTTCTTCATCGACAGCAACCTTTGCTACAAAGCAACCAACTGGACGAGTGATGTTGTTGCCTAGACCACGTAAATTCAACATGTAACTCTGCAGCTGGACATTATGAATTTGGTCGTAAACACTTTTCTTGAGAAGTGTCACATCTGCTCCTGTGTCCACCAGACAATTCGCCTCTACGTTGTTCACTCTTACTGTTTTAAATCGCTTTTCATTTTGTGCAACATTTATACCTGCTTTAGGTGCTGTTGTTGGACACTTTTTCGATATGTGAACGCTTTGGCTGCAACGCAAACATTTTGTGGCTGCTTGGCAATCCTTCCTTAGATGGTCAACAGAACCGCAATTAAAGCAGTGGTTCTTACTTTGTGTACTGTCGGGCGGTGATTTCCGGTTCGGCTGGAACGACTTCTTTTCCACTTTGGATTTTTCAGCTACCTGTTCATAAACACCGTACTGGTCCTGCAGCTCACGAAAAGATTTGCAATTATGAAGGGTGTACTTAAAATCGCTCTGCAGCTGTAACCCATCCACAACGTAGCGTATTATTGACAGTGTGTCAATAGCTCCTAGCGACGCAATCTTTCTCATATGGAGCACATACTCGTGAAACGACTCTTGTTTGTGTTTACGGCGTTCACGCAACTCGGCATTTACATCGGCGCTACATTTATAGTCGCGATCAAACTCATCCTCCAACTGCATCTTTAGGTCAGCATAGCTGTAAACTTATGTTGAATCTAAAAACAACTTAGCCGTATGGGTTATTTTTGCGCGTGCCTGCACATACTTCTGCTTATCGGTGAGCCCATACGCCTCCGCATTCAACTCGAAGTTTCGGAACCATTGTTTAACCGGTATGCTTTGCCCGTTAAACTCTGGTATAATTTTTGTAAAGCTCTCTGCGACAATTGTACAATCATTTTTGCTATGCAACCTTTCTTGGCTTCCATCTCTAATTTGTTGA
Source organism: Drosophila merina (assembly GCA_035047645.1). Taxonomy (NCBI): domain Eukaryota; kingdom Metazoa; phylum Arthropoda; class Insecta; order Diptera; family Drosophilidae; genus Drosophila; species Drosophila merina. The sequence continues at coordinate 281,739 of JAWNPH010000042.1, forward strand.
TTCTATTTTCTCGGTTGTCCTCTTGGTTTTGCGCTGCTGCTTTCGGTAGCGTAAGCTGTGTATGCTTTTCGTTCTCGGTCCTTCCCACTTTTAGCGATGATCGCAGAGCATATGGCTGTCTCACTCTCAATTGCGACGTTGCCGACTGTTTCTTCTTTTCTTCGTCTCCACTCATAAAATTAACAGTTATTTTTCTCTAACTGCGCAAAATGATTTCAGCCTTTCACTTGACCTTCGAGTTTTATTTTTCAACTGTTTCTTTTTTTTTTTTTTACTGTTTATTGAACTCGTATTATTATTAATGCTCAAGAACACCACGGCACTAACAGTTTTAATCACAATACAATTTCTGCTTTGAATATTACGACACTAACACTTTTATTTGCTTCTTGGCTACGCTTGAGCCCCCAAATGTAGAATTATATTTGTTATTATGTTTATTATAAGTTCGCCAAGAATAGATTACAAACAAAAGGTTATGGTATATGTAATGTGAGTTTAATACAACTGAGACGATCGACGAGTTGCTGCGACACTGCTTCTGCTTTACGACTTTGTTTCGACTTTACTCCCCGACGACTGAATCTCTCTTTCCGACTTCTTGTTACTGCCGATCCTCGACTTTTATATTAGTGTATACATAAACGGCTGTACTACTGACGTGTGCGCCTCTGCCAACCATACCGCTGTTAGTTTTCTTACATAAATTTTTTATATTTTTATCGCATACAAAAATTTCTCAGATTTCTGAGTCCTTTAACCTTTTCATTGTTTCTTTCTCATTCTCATTGTTCCTACATTCCTCCTCTGTGTGATGAAATCATTTATATGCACCACTTAACTGCCATTAAATCAGTTTTGTCTCTGCGAAATGATGCTTATCTAATTCTAGTTATGGGTAATTTCAATTTGACCCTCATTTCATGGATCAACTCGGACGATGATAACTTGCTGTTACCCACTAACCAAAATGACTTCCTTAACGGCTTAGCCGACTTTGCCGTTTTCAAACGTAACCCTATAAGGAACTTCCGTGGCAGGTCTGTATCCTCAGAAGGTGCTCCGATCTTCTTACCTTATCTCTTACTATACTATTTAACCTATCCTTGGAGCTAACATCCCTACCTCAATTATGGAATGCTCTAAGGCTTCCATTGAGAACTACCGCGGCATTGCTAAGCTTTCTCGATTCCCAAACTTCTTGAGAAACTCATTACATTGCAGCTGCAACATGCATGCAAAAGCATAATCTCACCATCACAACACGGTTTTGTCAAGCTTCGCTCAACAACAACTTATCTACTAGAATTTTCTTCTATCAACCGAGGTTTTCAGCATCGCTTGCAAACTGATGTCATTTATAATGATTTTAGCAAAGCATTTGATTCAGTTAATCATCAGCTCCTGCTACGGAAACTCTCGCTTATCCACCAAATATCCTTATGCTTCCTACCTTTCAGAACGAACTCAGCGTGATCTATTTAAAATTACCAAGTCGAAGGTAATCCATGTCTCATCGGGTGTCCCGCAGGGTAGTCATCTAGGACCACTATTGTTTATACTATTTGTAAATGATCTTCCCAATGTGATTAGTTATGCCTCTACGCTTATGTATGCTGATGATGTCAAGTTATGCTGTCCCTTCTCGGAGCATTTCCTGCACAGGCATCTGCAACTAGACCTAGATGAACTCTATATGTGGTTCTCAAGCAATCTTCTGTTCCTAAACTGCTCTAAATGCAAACTTATGACATTCCATCGCAGTGTACCGCTGACGCATACGCGACAACCTTGCAGCCTTCCATGATCCGCAGCAGCTCATTTATCGCTGCATTCCGCACAAGGGGTAAGAGTACGTCCCGTTGCGAGGTGCAGCCGTTCACAAACCTGTGAATAGTCGACCCTCCGGTGTCGCCTTGCCGTTCCTGTTTACCCGGACCGTTCTCATGAGGTCCAGAGTGTGATAGTCGACTCCCAGAATCGTCAGTGTCTCGGCTATCATGTTTGGTAGCATATTTTTACAAGTATACTCTATCAAGTACGCTATTAGCGCGCACTGCTATTTCGGCGCTAGAGGTAATACCATGCAGAGGCGTCTCTGTTGAACTATATGTTTCTATATGCATGCTGAGCACTCAAAACGGTCGCCAGATCAAGTTAAGGTGCAGACTAATAAGACTCTCAAATATTTTGATTAAATAGGATGGTAAGATTTATGGGCCTGAAGTATTTAGGCAGTGCGATAGTTTTTCTTGAAATGTTGTAGTTACGGTGTATTCGTATTTACCCTTGGTTCTCTTTGTCGGGCAAACCCTTTATTGAGCTGTGGTACAAGCATCCGTCTATTTTGTAACAGGTCGCTTATGCCCTTCGTAGATGTTATTTCTACCCAGCGGGCTCCCTCAAGGTTTCGTCTATGGTTTAACTGAAGAGTACAGAATCCGTCGTTTTTGGATTTCGGACTCTTTGTGGTCTGGGATATTTAAAACTTATGACTCATTCTAGATAACGGTGGTCTGAAAAGGAATGTTTCTCTAGGACTCTCCAGCTGAATATCAATGAACTACGTGACTCTGTTGCCAACCAGCATCTTAGATTCTAGCAAGACCTGCCTTCGAAGTCCAACCGCCTCCAAGGGCGACTTGGCAGTCCGCCGAAGATAGGAGCGGGTCGCACATCTTTAGAATATCAGAATTTTTTCTGGCTGCGCCACTCTTTTGTGTCAGCCAATGGCGCTGTCTCGGTGCGATTTATTGGAACCTTTCAACCCTTTTCATGCACGGTATTCGTACAGTTCTATTTAATATATGCGCCTGCCACATTGGCTTAATCTCACGGCCCACCGGAAATGGGATTTAAAACCAGGGTAGCAAAGTACGTACTATATGCTATATTCACGAAAACTACGCGACTCCATTAAGTATGTAAGTTATTGATAGGCATAAACAACCGAGAGCTAATCTAGACATGTTTATCTGTTCTTTTGTCCGTATGAATGCGTGAATCTCGGAAAATAAAATAGAGCTTTAGGATTAGACAATTAGACTTCTACAATTACGCAAATTAATTTTGTTTTAAATTGTTGATTTAGTCTGGAATCTGTAAAGGTGTCTGTTAAGAACTAATTCTAACCGACCGAACATCGGCAGCGACATGCTATGGGCAGAATGCTGACCTTGTACTTTTGCATCCGCTGTTAGACCTCTGCATAAGTAGGTCGCCTTGGTCGCTGACCTAGTGCCTCGTGTCTCGGTAGTGCCCTCAGCGACTCGCGTTTAATATTTTATTCCTTGTCACTGCTGATTTAAGAATAGCATCCAGTCTTGCAACACATTTGGGTTCCTCCTTTAAGTGAAGGCCATCCTCAGACTTTCCCAATGTAGACTCTGCGGCATTTATTTTAATGGCAGTCGCCATGAAAAATTACATACTCAGAATAAAAGCACCAAGCCTTAACCTAATACAAAAGAAAGAAAAATCTTAAAATGAATTCTATGAATGGTTGTAGTTTTTATTTTAAATAAGAACCGTTATTCCAAGGTCTGCCTTAGTGACTCCTTTAGAAAACTTTGTTGCCGACCTGATAATTTGTAAAAATCCCGTTTTTGTTTATTTTGACTAAGTTTTTTTTTCAGAACCTGTAGACTACTATTTTCTTTCACAAATTTAGCAGATACAGAGTATATTACTTCTATAGGCGTTTTATATGTTACTGAATGGATGGTTATATTGTATATAGTTGTGGCTAGTAGGATGACCTCCATAGTGTTGTTCATCGTTCATCATCGTTCTGGGCAATTTCAGCGAGAGTGCTGTGGAATCTTTCGTTGTGACCGTTCGAGATGCTCTGTAAGGGTGGTGCATAACGCATTAATATCGCTTATTAATTTTAAAATAATTCAATAAAATTGATTGGATAGTGTGGGAGTTTAGTGACTTTCATTGTCACAGTACATTGTTTTTATACCCTTGAAAAAGGGTATTATAATTTTGTCCAGAAATTTGTAACGCATTAAAGCATCTCCGATCCAAAAATTTTATATATTATTGATCAGTATCAACAGTCGAGTCGATATGGCCATGTCCGTCTGTCCGTCTGTTTCTATGCAAAAATTGACAATAGATTTAAAGCTAGCGTTTTGAAATTTTTACCAAATCATTATTTTTGTTGCACGCAGATCAAGTTTAAGAATCGGTCGGATCGGACCACTATATCATATAGCTGCCATACAAACGACCGATATGAAAACAAGTCTTTGTATGGGAAACTTTTTTGTTTTCCAAGCTATTGCAACCGAATTCAACATTTATTCGAATTCCGAATATCCGAATTCAATTATTTATTCAACATTTGACATAGCCACACATGATTTGTGAAAGTTTGGTCCGGATCGAACCACTATATCATATAGCTGCCATACAAACGACCGATATAAAAACAAGTGTTTGTATGGAAAACTTTTTTGTTTTCAAGAGTTTACCATCTTTGGCAAGCCGAAGATAACTTTTCTCACTTGTTTTTTTTTTTTAATTTAGGGAATTTTGATATGGACTATTTTTCAATGTTATAGTACTTATAATGCTTTGAACGAATTTGTCTCAGAAACTTTAACACCATCACCGTCAAAACTACTGTGGTATAATAAACATCTCAATCGCTTTGAAAATAGAAAATCGAGATATTCCAAAATTTTTTTAGTTCTGGTTCCTTGTTTTATCTTGCAAATCAACTGTACAATAATTATATTTCCGAATGTAATCTCAATTTTAGAAAAGATCCGAGTTCTTTCTATTCATTCCATGAGCTCGTAATGTAAATCAAATCTTGTTCCCCTTTCTATTTCATAGAAAATATTTCGGACTCTTTACATTTAGGTATTGCTAATCTCCTTGCCTCATTTGTTTAATCGATCTACTCATCCGATTCTTCTTTCCCATAATTATCCCTGTCCTTTACCATACATAAATAATATATATCTTTCTTAATTTCACTGTCACGAAGTGGTCGGATCTGCTGGACTTCGCCGTCTCCAAGGGCATAGAACACTCAAAGATGCTCAAACTACGATAAACTGCTATCCAACCACAGCGCAGTAAACTTTCTCCTAAACATCCCCGTCCTCAGTAAAACCCTGCCTAGAACCCTTCCCGGTGTGTCGGGAAACACACAAAAGCCGCCAAGTTTACGATCTGGATGCTTTCTTTCCTAAACACAGATCCCCCTCTTTCCACACGAAGCAACATAGATGCGGCCATCGAAGAACTAACCAAAGAGATGCACAGGATCCTCTTCTTTTGGCACCGGTTTTGTAAGCCCATGCTCTGTCTCTAATGCAATACCAGGTTTATCCTCTACCTCGGTAGGGATCTCCACGGGCTGCAGTGGCTTTTCGGCCACGTCGCCGCACCGTGGGTGTCTTCTCTTCCTGCAACGGCAGCGGTTCTTCTTTCGGGTCTGGTATTTGGCTCTCTTCCTCTTCAGGCAGCGTCATCAATTCCTCATGCGGTTCCAAAACACTACGGCTAGCAAAAATCGAAGTCGACTGCCGAATAATGCCTGTGTCAACCCATTCGTCGATCTGTTTTTTGACTGTTTCGGCTTCAACAATGGAAAGGCGACTGGGCGACTGGTTGAACGGTGCAATTTCTCCATCGGGAACAATGTGCAGCAACACTGGAACCTCTTCAACTGACTGGTTTGGTTTGTAGTCGTTGATCATCGCACGCACCTCGTTCTCGAACTGTAACGGCACATCTATATCAGAATTTGTATTTGCAACATTATAAATGCTTATCTGATTCAGCTTATCCAGCTCCGGACAACGTAAAGTTAAATTGGCTGATAAAGTCATACCCCAGCAGTGCATCATATTGGAGATCTCCATCCGCAACCACGACAAATTTTTGGGATATTTTTTCTTCATCGACAGCAACCTTTGCTACAAAGCAACCAACTGGACGAGTGATGTTGTTGCCTAGACCACGTAAATTCAACATGTAACTCTGCAGCTGGACATTATGAATTTGGTCGTAAACACTTTTCTTGAGAAGTGTCACATCTGCTCCTGTGTCCACCAGACAATTCGCCTCTACGTTGTTCACTCTTACTGTTTTAAATCGCTTTTCATTTTGTGCAACATTTATACCTGCTTTAGGTGCTGTTGTTGGACACTTTTTCGATATGTGAACGCTTTGGCTGCAACGCAAACATTTTGTGGCTGCTTGGCAATCCTTCCTTAGATGGTCAACAGAACCGCAATTAAAGCAGTGGTTCTTACTTTGTGTACTGTCGGGCGGTGATTTCCGGTTCGGCTGGAACGACTTCTTTTCCACTTTGGATTTTTCAGCTACCTGTTCATAAACACCGTACTGGTCCTGCAGCTCACGAAAAGATTTGCAATTATGAAGGGTGTACTTAAAATCGCTCTGCAGCTGTAACCCATCCACAACGTAGCGTATTATTGACAGTGTGTCAATAGCTCCTAGCGACGCAATCTTTCTCATATGGAGCACATACTCGTGAAACGACTCTTGTTTGTGTTTACGGCGTTCACGCAACTCGGCATTTACATCGGCGCTACATTTATAGTCGCGATCAAAATCATCCTCCAACTGCATCTTTAGGTCAGCATAGCTGTAAACTTATGTTGAATCTAAAAACAACTTAGCCGTATGGGTTATTTTTGCGCGTGCCTGCACATACTTCTGCTTATCGGTGAGCCCATACGCCTCCGCATTCAACTCGAAGTTTCGGAACCATTGTTTAACCGGTATGCTTTGCCCGTTAAACTCTGGTATAATTTTTGTAAAGCTCTCTGCGACAATTGTACAATCATTTTTGCTATGCAACCTTTCTTGGCTTCCATCTCTAATTTGTTGATTCTATTTTCTCGGTTGTCCTCTTGGTTTTGCGCTGCTGCTTTCGGTAGCGTAAGCTGTGTATGCTTTTCGTTCTCGGTCCTTCCCACTTTTAGCGATGATCGCAGAGCATATGGCTGTCTCACTCTCAATTGCGACGTTGCCGACTGTTTCTTCTTTTCTTCGTCTCCACTCATAAAATTAACAGTTATTTTTCTCTAACTGCGCAAAATGATTTCAGCCTTTCACTTGACCTTCGAGTTTTATTTTTCAACTGTTTCTTTTTTTTTTTTTTACTGTTTATTGAACTCGTATTATTATTAATGCTCAAGAACACCACGGCACTAACAGTTTTAATCACAATACAATTTCTGCTTTGAATATTACGACACTAACACTTTTATTTGCTTCTTGGCTACGCTTGAGCCCCCAAATGTAGAATTATATTTGTTATTATGTTTATTATAAGTTCGCCAAGAATAGATTACAAACAAAAGGTTATGGTATATGTAATGTGAGTTTAATACAACTGAGACGATCGACGAGTTGCTGCGACACTGCTTCTGCTTTACGACTTTGTTTCGACTTTACTCCCCGACGACTGAATCTCTCTTTCCGACTTCTTGTTACTGCCGATCCTCGACTTTTATATTAGTGTATACATAAACGGCTGTACTACTGACGTGTGCGCCTCTGCCAACCATACCGCTGTTAGTTTTCTTACATAAATTTTTTATATTTTTATCGCATACAAAAATTTCTCGGATTTCTGAGTCCTTTAACCTTTTCATTGTTTCTTTCTCATTCTCATTGTTCCTACATTCCTCCTCTGTGTGATGAAATCATTTATATGCACCACTTAACTGCCATTAAATCAGTTTTGTCTCTGCGAAATGATGCTTATCTAATTCTAGTTATGGGTAATTTCAATTTGACCCTCATTTCATGGATCAACTCGGACGATGATAACTTGCTGTTACCCACTAACCAAAATGACTTCCTTAACGGCTTAGCCGACTTTGCCGTTTTCAAACGTAACCCTATAAGGAACTTCCGTGGCAGGTCTGTATCCTCAGAAGGTGCTCCGATCTTCTTACCTTATCTCTTACTATACTATTTAACCTATCCTTGGAGCTAACATCCCTACCTCAATTATGGAATGCTCTAAGGCTTCCATTGAGAACTACCGCGGCATTGCTAAGCTTTCTCGATTCCCAAACTTCTTGAGAAACTCATTACATTGCAGCTGCAACATGCATGCAAAAGCATAATCTCACCATCACAACACGGTTTTGTCAAGCTTCGCTCAACAACAACTTATCTACTAGAATTTTCTTCTATCAACCGAGGTTTTCAGCATCGCTTGCAAACTGATGTCATTTATAATGATTTTAGCAAAGCATTTGATTCAGTTAATCATCAGCTCCTGCTACGGAAACTCTCGCTTATCCACCAAATATCCTTATGCTTCCTACCTTTCAGAACGAACTCAGCGTGATCTATTTAAAATTACCAAGTCGAAGGTAATCCATGTCTCATCGGGTGTCCCGCAGGGTAGTCATCTAGGACCACTATTGTTTATACTATTTGTAAATGATCTTCCCAATGTGATTAGTTATGCCTCTACGCTTATGTATGCTGATGATGTCAAGTTATGCTGTCCCTTCTCGGAGCATTTCCTGCACAGGCATCTGCAACTAGACCTAGATGAACTCTATATGTGGTTCTCAAGCAATCTTCTGTTCCTAAACTGCTCTAAATGCAAACTTATGACATTCCATCGCAGTGTACCGCTGATTGTATCCTACTCCCGCGGAAATCACGTCCTTGATCGTGTTTCCACAATCAATGATCTTGGAGTTCTTATGTTTTGTGATCACATTTCTGTGGCAGTGAATGAAGCCAGAGGAATGTTTGCCTTTATTAAGCGATGGTCTAAAGAATTCAACGATCCTTTCACCACCAAATCCCTGTATATCACCCTAGTTAAGTTACTGAAAGTTACCAAACACCTTCTAAACCAACTATATTTTTCCTTCCCTAATAGAAAAACTAGGTCCTTCCGACCCCTATGGTTACCTATTTGCAAAACCAACTTCGCTGAACACGATCCCTTTCGCACTATTTGTAAAAACTATAACCTTATCTCATACTTTATCCCCTGAACTCTCCCTTAATGTTAATAAATTACAAATCTTAGAATACCTCTTAGAATAGTTTTATTGTAGTTATATTTATATTTAGCAGATCATTGTTAAATTGTTGTTAAATAAATACATAAGTGCCCATACAATAGCTAGGAGTTCCCGCTCATTGCTGGCGAAATACTTTTCGTTGTCCCGGATTGTTCTGGAGATCCAAGTTATTGGGCGATTTTTATGCGACAACCCAACCTCTAAGCCATGTGCCAAAGCGTCCGTTGGTAGATCAATTGCTTTTTTAAAATCAGGGTACGCTAGACCTTCTTCAGTTTTAGAGAACATAATGTAGACATACATCGACATACAAGTAGCATGTTTTTGATATCTGTTCCCGCAGGAAATCGTCGATTGCCATTTGGAAAACACTGGGTGTATTCTTGAGTCCGAATGGTAGTTCCCTTGTTGACCGAAAACGCGGTTTTTTATCTATCTTTTCTGAGAACTCAATTTGATGGAACCCATATTTGAAAGTATCATAGAGAAGCTGGTAAATAGGGTATTTATCGTCAACCGTATTCTGATTTAGTTTCCAAAAATCTATAAGATGTTTTTTCTTATTGCCACTTTCATCATGCCTTTTTTTAACTACAGACCACACGGGGTTGTTTTAAGGCGACCGTGATTTTTTGATGATGCTTTCTGTTAGGAGTTCCTTTACTGCAGCGTTAACAGAATCAGATACGTACATTGGCTAAGGGCAATTTTTAGATAAACGGGTTACCTATCGGTAAGCGGATAATAGCAATCGTATTTATATTGTACGGGAGGGCTTTATTATGGTCTGCGAATGCTTCAGCCCTCATTAAATCATTAAATGCCTGATCATTAAATTTAATTCATTTCTTAGCGTGATGGGCACGTCAGCGACTATTAATGATAGAATTAAAATTTTTGTATTTAACGAACTGTAGGGTCAGGGTCTCTGTGCCGGTTTCATGCTCTATAATATTTTGTATGAAATCAATTTTTTTGTTAAAATGTGGCTTGCCATCGGAAATCCAGTGTTTTAGCGACGCTAGCTTCCTCTAGGTCCAGGAAATTGTCATAAAGTTTAAGCCCCTTTGGAACGTTAGCTAAAACCGCTGCGGTTGGACGTCCCCTTTTCCAAGGGAAACCCGCATTCACTAAACCCTACCACAACATCAGGATTCCACTAATATTGCTGAAGAAGGTCGTGTAAAAGGAGTTTGTGGTTGAGGAGGATGGCAAAAAAGATTGCACATTTAACTACAAAAGTTAAAGCAGACTGTTTTAACCACAGAGTCTGCCGTCATCATTACGGAACAGAATTCGTTAAAAACGAGTATGCGGTGGAAGGACGAGATATTGTCGATACATTTTGGTCCCCATTTGAATATTTGAATTGTAGAATATCAGATTGAATGACTGGCCCCGGATATGTAACATCTTTAAAGCTTTGTCCGTTGAAGGAAGCACTGAAGGCATTAAACACAATATACAGCTTAGTGGTGGTGTTATCAGGCCTAAACACTGCGTGATGAGACCAGTAAAAATTGTTGTTGTTATTGCTTGGTGAAACTTCCCGCATATGACTTAAATTCAAGTACTCTTTAATTACCAAGTCTTATTGAAGTTTTAGCTCAGGGTTCTTGATCCTACTCTCATTCCGAATAAATTGATAGATCTAGAATTTGGAATGACCTTAATTCAGTGTGTGGCAGCGTATTTTCCGTCTTTATCCCTGGAGCTAGTGCAGATGAAATTGGACTACAAGTTTGGATGGTAGATCGTCCACCTCCCAAAACCTAGTCAAAAGGTTTTCGAGACTTTGACCATGGCTGATCGCAATGCGGGTGGTAAAAGCGAAGATAAGGCGGATGAATTCGATCCTGTGGAGTGAATTCGGAACTACATTTTTGTTCCCACCACCAAGGAATATAAACTTATTCTTAGAAAGATAGTTTTATATTTTTTTTTTATTTATCGCCTAAGCTAACATCTATAAAAAAAACTTTGCCAAGCGGTTTAAAAAAAAGATATATAAAAAGTAAACAAAGGGCACAAAATGATTGGTCTTTGTGGACCATCATCCCCCCAATGGGGACCGTGGTCCCCAGATCCGCTCGTATGCTTTTTCCTCACATGGGTGTGAGTTTATTGCCGAGCTTTCCGTTGGATTTTACTAAAACTTTTTCACCCACTTCGAAAACTCTATTCTGTCGGGAGGCGTTCTGTCTGGCCATTAGTGATTTCCGTCTCTGGGTCGTCGGTGTGATTTATAGTGATTTGCAATACATCCGCAGGCCTCTTATTGCGGTGCTAGCGGTGGCTAGCAAGATCACTTTTACTGTACCACTTATAACGTTGTCGATTTTCAGGCATCTGGCGAACTCTAGCAGGGTGCTGTGAAAACGTTTCACCTGCCCGTTTGAGACAATTTTTTTTTCCATACCTATTGTGTTATTTATTGTATCTTCTCTTATTGTGAGACTTAAAATAATTATTAAAATCTTATTATATAATTTAGATTATTAACAATGTTAAGTAATTGTGTTAGAGACGGGCCTAGGATTTCTTTGCTGGGCTGGAAAATCTTTGCGCTTCAGTCGGCTCTGACTGCAGACTCGCGTAAGCGACTTCGCGAGAGTATTTGCGTGTGCCGCAAGTTTTGCTTGGTGTTTACTTTTTTTAATCTGGATTTTCTTGTTGACAAGATTTATGTGGAGGTCTCTACGGATGCTTTCGCTACGTTGGTACCATTGTGCCCCAGTAATAGTTCTCAGAATCATTGACTGAGCTCCCTGTATAATTTCAATGTTGGTTTTTGAAGCGTTTCCTTATAGTTCGCAGCCGTATGTCCAGATGGGTTTCAGCACAGTATTGTAGGGAAGTACTTTCTTCTCCAGACTTAGGGGAAAGTTTAAATTTATAAGCCAGTGAAGGCTGCTTTAAGCTTCATATGAGTCCTCTTGGATTCTATATGTCGCCGCCAGGTGAGGCTTCTATAGGTGAACGTCGAGATACGTTACTACGTCTGCTTATGGGATAAGCGTTTTGTTCAGGGTACAAGGTGGGCAGGTTTGTCTGTAATAGGAAGGTTACATATCTGCTTTTGGACTCCTTTATTTTGATGCGTCAGTCCGCAAACCATCTTTTCACTATTTTAAGATGGCAGGCAAGTTGTTCTGTTTCCTTTGCTGGGCATCTAGATCGGCTAAGTATTACGGTGTCGTCAGCAAATGTAGAGGTTGTGAGCTGCTTATTTGTAGGCATGTCTGCTGTGTGTAGGGCGTAAAGAACGGCGCCCAGCACACCACCTTGAGGGACTCCAACATTGATAACGCGGTCATGTGAAGTCGAACTGTTACACCTGGTTGAGAACACTCTTTTGAAGAGATAAGTTTCAAACACTTTGTGTGTGTTCTGGGAAAGCAGTTTCATTATTTTGTGCAATAGTCCTTCCAGCCAGACTCGGTCAAATGCTTGTGAAACATCTAAGAATATCACTGAGCAGTATTCCCGGTGCTCAAAAGCGGTAAGAATTTCGTTTGTAATGCGATTGATCTGTTCGATCGTTCTATGATTTTTGAGAAAGCCAAATTAATGCGATGGTATTGTATTTTGCCTTTTTAGAAGACTGATTGGTCTGTAGAATGAGGGTTGCGTTTTGTCTTTGCGAGGCATGGGAGGATTCCCATAGGCGGATGCCTATGACTGCCTTTTTCCACCTTTGGGGATAGTATCAAAGTTTCACAATACCGTTGAAGAGATGGCATAATGTCAGAACCGCACACGGTGGGAGTTCTGTAATTATTTTTAGTGTCACCAAGTCATGTCTAGGTGATTTTTTGGGCTTAAGATCTTTTATGGTAGATGCTATCTCATTTTGGCTGAATGTAATGGGATTTATACGTGGCAAGTTTTTATGTGCTTGCCGGTAGGTCAAATGAGTTGCCAGGAGGATTTGGTTGAAATACTTTCTGCAGGTGATCGGCGAACGCATTAGCTGTATCTTCGTCGCTGCGTATCCAGCTTCCAGAAGGGCCTTGCAGTGGAGCGACTGTTTGTGCCGGTGGCTGAATATTTTTGTGTGCTTTCCACAAAGGGTTCTTTTTGCTGGTGGGCGGTAGTTATTTGATATATAGATTTTGGGCGTTTGCTTCCTCAAGCTTAAGTGCGCGGATAGTCTACGTGTAGCTATTTTTAGTTGTTCTTTAGCCGTTGGGGATCTGTAATTCTGCCGTTCTCTTCTTAGTCTTCGTTTTTCAAGTATTAGCTGCTCGATTTCGCGATTTGTCTTGCTATGGTTTGTCATTTTTTGTGTGTCTGAAGTGGTAGAGGCCTTTGTTCTTTTTCTTTTCCTTAAGTTCTTTTCCTTTAGCGCTTCTACGATTTCAGTGGTCGAAATAGTTTTTTTTTTTTTTTCCAATGTTTTTCCTTATTTATTGAATCTTCCCTTTTACTTAAGAGTCTAACAATAAGTTTTCAAATCTTATTCTAAGCTAACTAAATATCATTTTATGAAATGATTCGTGCTGTGTGGCCTAACAAATTTAACGCTGGGCTGGTTGGTCGTTCCGGTGCAGTCGGCTTTGGCTGCATACTCGAGTAAGCTTTCTTGCAAGAGGATTTGGATGTGAGGCTAGTTTTTCATTATATTTAACTTTTTTCTCAGCTATTGTCTCAATGACAAGTTTTATTTGTAAGTCCCTGTGTATATTCTCGTTCCGAAGATACCATGGAGCTCCAGTAATGATTCTCAGGATCCTAGACTGTGCTCGCTGGACTATGTCGATGTTGCTTCTCGATGCGTTGCCCCATAGCTCGGAGCCATAGGTCCATATGGGTTTTAAGACGGAGTTGTAAAGGAGGACTTTGTACTCCAAGCTTAGGGGAGAGCGGACGTTTATAAGCCAGTGTAGATCCCGTGCTTTTAGTCTGAGGTGCGTCGTCTTGGCCTCTATGTGTTTCCGCCAGGTGAGCCGCTTGTCCAGATGAATGCCTAGGTATGTAACGTTATCGGCTTGTGGGATGCGCGTGTGGTTCATTACCAAGGGCGGGCAGCTTTGTTTGTTTAGGGTAAATGTTACCTGTTTGCACTTTTCTTCATTTACTCGTATGCGCCAATCTGCAAGCCAATGTTCTACACAAGTTAGATGGCGTGCTAGCTGCATCGTGGCTTTTACTGGGCATCTGGATCGACTTAGAATTGCAGTGTCATCAGCGAATGTGGATATCGTTAGCTGGTCGTTTGTTGGGATATCCGCCGTGTATAGGGTGTATAGAATTGGGCCCAGAACACTTCCTTGAGGCACTCCGGCTTCTATAATGCAATCCTTTGAAGTGCTTGAACTGCATCTAACCGCGAATACTCTTTTATATAGATACGACTTTAGAAGCTTATGTATGTTTTGAGGCAGCAGTTTGATTATTTTAAACATAAGTCCATCCAGCCATACTCTATCGAATGCTTGTGCAACGTCTAAGAATAGAGCTGTGCAATATTCTCGTTGTTCAAAGGCAGTGCGAATTTCGGTTGTGATGCGGTTAACCTGTTCGATGGCTCCGTGTTTTGCCCGAAAACCAAATTGGTGCGATGGGAGTGTGTTGTGTGTTTTGAGGTGGGGGCTGATGCGTAGTAGCAGCACTTTTTCAAATAGCTTGGATAGACAAGTAAGTAAGCTTATTGGCCTGTATGATGATGGCTGTGTTTTGTCTTTCCCAGGCTTAGGGATCATAATAATAACTGATTTCTTCCACTTTTGAGGGAAGTATCCAATTTTAGTAATTGCGTTGAAGAGCAAGCAGATTCGTAGAACTGCACACTTTGGGAGCTCGATGATCATTTTCGGTGTTATTAAGTCGTAGCCAGGCGATTTTCCAGTCTTAAGTTGCTCTTTAATGACTTGCGTTATCTCGCTTGGCCGAAATTCTATAGGATCTTGTGGTGCTAAGTCAGATGCAGTTAAAGGCGGGAGAGTAAATGAGTTAGTGGCTGGATTTGGTTTAAATACTTTTTCAAGATGATCAGCGAAGACTCTTGCTCTGTCCGTGTCACTGCGAGACCAGCTTCCGGTAGAGTTACGGAGGGGTACAACCGTTTCTGTTGGTGCCTGTAGGTTCCTATGGCTTTTCCACAACGAGTTCTTTGTGCCTGTGGGCGTGAGATTCTCAATGTACCTTAGTTGTGCGTCCGCTTCTTCTTTCTTAAGCGCATTGGTAAGTCTGCGAGTAGCTGCTTTGAGTCTACTCTTTGCGCCAGGTGATCTGTGCTCCTGCCACTCTCTTCGAAGTCGTCGTTTTTCAAGGACAAGCAGTTCAGTATCTCTACTTGTTTTGTTGAACTTTGTGCTGCATACATAATTGTCTTGTGGAGTTGACGCTTTTGCTGCTGCAACGAGTGTTGATTCTATGTTATCTGTAAGCTGATCAATGTCTTGTTCGGTTTCCAGGGGGCTAGAAGAGCCGGTATGGGAACAAACATATTTTTTGTATCTCGCCCAGTTGGTCCTGTTGCTTGTGAGCCTATGCGGTCGCTCGATGTGTTGTAGCTGGTACAAGAGATGAAAGAGCACCGGACAGTGATCAGTTGAGAGTTCTGGAAGTGCCTCAGCTGTGATCATGGATTGGGGTATCCTTTTTGTGATGGCAAAGTCGATCAAATCTGGAAGCTTCATGGGATCTGCTGGCCAGTATGTAGGCGCTCCCGGGGAAACATAGTTTAGTTTGCGTTGCGGATTAATGATTGCGTTGTACAGCTGTTTTCCTTTAGGGTTCGCTATCCGAGATCCCCAGTACATGTGCTTGGCATTCCAATCGCCAGCTGCAACAAACCTTTCACCAAACGAGTCAAAAAGTGTTGTGAATTTTTCTTCGGAGATTGTGAAGCGAGGTGGGCAATAGACAGCAGCCAGAGTGAGAGCACCGTTGTGGCATTGGAGGTTTATAGAGGTGCATTGTAAGCAGTCTTCTTGCCAATTACCAAGAAAGTGGTGCTTAATTCGCAATCGTATTAGTATGCCAGTGCCTCCATGGGCCTTGCCATCCGGGTGATTCGTAAAATAAAATTTATATCCTGGTATTTGGAAGTTGTACTTTTCGGTAAGGTGAGTCTCTGAGAGTAGCATGACGTCAATGTTTCTGTCGGCTAAGAACTGAGCGAGTTCTAGCTTGTGCCGCGAAACGCCATTAGCGTTCCAGGTAGCGATTATTAAGGGAGTCATTATCCTGATTTAGAGGAAACGAGCATTTCAATAAGGATGTTTTGGTTCCTCATAATCTGTTGCATAGTTTCTTGCATGATGGTCATGAAGTTGTTCATGGTTTGCTGCATCGAAAGCATAAGCGCTTCAAGGTCAATTGGCTGCTGTTGCATGTTCTGTGTGTTTATTTGGTTGATTTTATGCTGGACGCTGGGGGTGACTGCTGTTGGTACTTGGATCCCTGATTTTAGTACACTTGCAAAGGAAGAGTTTGGTATTGTTCGGTGGCTGGCAGACGAAGGTATGTTAGTTGTAGTCGGTTCCATTTCTTTGTGAATTGTTGGTGTGATACGATTACGAGCTGAATCCACTCGTTTGTTTAGGCGACTCTTGAGTTCCTTGTAAACAATGCATCCTCGCCAGTTGGCTGTGTGTTTTTCGCCACAGTTGCTGCATAACTTAATTGAACTGTCGTTTTTATTCTTAGGACAGTTTACAGTCCTGTGGGCATCGCTGCAAACGACGCAGATGGATTTTAGGGTGCAGTACGCTTTGGTGTGTCCATATTCTTGGCAGTTGGTGCACTGCACAGGTTGCCTGCGCTTGTGTGGCTCTTCTACAGTTATTCTTCGGTGCAGTAAATACTGTAGCTTATATATAGGATGAACTTCATTTTTGTTGTTTTTTTGACTCGATGGCTCCAGTTCGACTTTAAAGAGTGGCTGCGGCTCTTTGTTCCTGTTGAGGATGTTGATCACCGTTTTGGCGTTGAAGTTCTTTTCCTTTAGTGCCGCGATAATTTCGGATGGGGTCACGGATGACTCTATTCCTTTGATGACAACCTGCAATCCTTTGGCACTTTTCAGCTGGTAGGTATAGTAACTCTTCCCAGCTTCGTCTAGGTACTTGGTTACTGACCGGTGGCTAGACTCATCCTGAGTCTGCACTTTTGTTTCTTGTATGTTGCCCTTAGTAAGAGGTATAACATGGAACTTGTTCTCTCCAATAATTGCAACTAGTTTGTTAACCAGCGCATTTGAGGTTTTCTCACGTATATATATTGGTGGCGGCTTTATCTTCTTCTGCTCCTGTTCCTGCTCTTCACAGTCATCCAGTAGTGCAAACCTATTTGAACTTGGCGCGTTGGCGCGATTTATTTTTGGCTGATTACCAGCCTGCTTGTGTTGCGGGCTTAGCTTTCGCTTTATTTGGATGTAGCGATCCAGCCCTGTTTGGCAAAGTTTTTTGTTTTGTTTTGGTTCTTGTCCGCTTTCGCTTTCAAGAGTCGGTGTGAGTGCTTTTGCATTCGTTGTTGTTGATTCAGCGGAATTGTACACCGCTGTCGGTATTGAGCATAGAGTTGTTGTTGATGTTGTTGCAGTTGTTGTTGCTAAAGGTGCGGTTGCAGTAGATATAGTGATTAATGTACTGGTAGTTAAAGAACTTGACACCGTTTGGGATGGGGAGAGGGTGAGAGAGACGCTCTCAGTGCGTTTGGGTTCACTTCGTGCAGTCAAAAGCATTGGTGAGCAAGACCGCGATCGTGTGCTTTCTGCAGGTGCTAGGTCATTGACCGGGTGGGTGGTTTGGCACTCGCGGGCGTTAGACACGACGGTGAAGTATGCATTGTTCCGCTGCAAGGAGAGTCGTCGCTCGTCTTGCTCTTTTTGCCGCTGAGCGCGCAATTCGCGTTGGCTCATTTTAGAACGATTGATTTGTTTGTTGTCTATTTGTTTTTTACTTTATTATTCCACACACAGAAAGTTTTGTAAGATAGCAATTTAACATTGCCAATAGCGTCTCTTTCGCTTCCGATTTGTGTATTTATTTTGTGTTATTAATTATTCGCTTTACTAAAATCAGGGG
Source organism: Drosophila merina (assembly GCA_035047645.1). Classification (NCBI taxonomy): domain Eukaryota; kingdom Metazoa; phylum Arthropoda; class Insecta; order Diptera; family Drosophilidae; genus Drosophila; species Drosophila merina. The sequence continues at coordinate 299,827 of JAWNPH010000042.1, forward strand.
GTTTTATACGGAGCTCGATGAAAACACGTCTGACTTCGTCGAGAAAGTCGAAATAGTTGCCTCAATACCTTTAAGAACAACCTGTAGGCCCCTTGCGCTTTTTAGTTGGTATGTGTAAAAGTTTCTTCCTGCTTCATCCAAGAATTTGATTCCTAGACGATGCCTATCCTCGGTTTTAATTTGAACCTTTGTTTCATTTATGTTCCAATTAATATAGTAAAGAAACTAATAAAGTGTAAAAAAATAAATAAACACCAGCTTGCAATCGCTCAGATTGATAACCTCATCCTAAAATTCCCTTTTCTTAATGTATATAGGAGGCGGCTTAACCTTCTAAGGTTCATCTTTGGGTGACTTTCCCAGTTGTATACTTTCACCAGTAGAATTTGCCAGCAGCTGAAATCTGTTGGTGTTTGATGGCGTTTTGTTAGTGAGCATGTTAGTATTGTCGCGTGAAATTTTTGACTTGCTTTCTGTTTGTTACATTTTTTTATTTTGGAGGGCTAAGTTTTCTTTTTATTGTTATGTAGCGCTCCATTACAGTCTGTTTGGTCGACTCGGCGTTTTTGTTTACTTTTTGATTTGTTGATGATGCAGCAGAACCGCTATGTTGTGTTTTTGTTTTCATCGCTGGTTCAGTGAGAGCAAAAACTTGCGTCGGTGAAATTGAGCGAGCAGACGCTCAATTTCGTAGACGATTGCAGTTGCAGTCGTTGTTGTCACAGTACTAGTCACCGTAGGTAAGCGTAGAGAGATTTTACAAGACGCAACACGCTCTTGAGTTGTTGGCAAAGTTAAATTTTTCGGGTTAGGGGTAATTGGCCGCTCGCTGTCGGCAAGTGTCGCAGAGACGTAAGAGAAGTACGTGTTGTTTCGTTGCAATGAGAGCCGGCGATCGTTCTGGCTCATAGTGTTTTTTTTATTTGTTTGAAGATGTAGAACTACTTTTTTATACAATTTCAAACACAGAATACGTATTCGAGCGATGGTGCATCGCACGGAGCGTCTCTTTCGCTTTCGATTTATTTATTTGACTTTTATTAGTAACCATTCACTTCACTTAAATCGATTGATTTTATACGGAAAAGTGAAACGAAGTGAGAAACGTATTGGGCATTCTCAAGAAGGAAGCAGTCACACGCTCCCTAGCCTCCTGATTTGCCGATGCATCGAGAACGACTTCTTATATTGCTCGGGAGTGCCCATCCCGTAAATTGTAATGTCTAAGGTAACGACGAGGCAGTATATCTCGGAGCCATCCTTCCACCTATTTCTGTCTATTTCTTTTCTCGTAATACCGATAATCGCTGCAATGGCATCCGATCGACCCTTCCGAAAACCATACTGGGTATTGGAAAGTCCTCGTCGTGGGTCTCTTCACGATTAGTTGCTAGTACACATTGCTTAACGTGTCTTGCTGGCTTCTAAAAGGCATATGTTAAAGAGCCTTACAATGCATAGTAGGTGCATCGCACTGCTGATGCAGTTTTAGAGGTCGGTTTGGAATCAAGTCCGCACCCGTAGCCTGTAAGATGCTAGGCGCTATCTGCGCACAGCATCTTAACCAGGATCCTGTACCCGTTTCCCTATAGTTTTTCCACTACCAAGTCGGATAACTCCAGAAAGCAGTTTCGCATTCTCTTTTGTATGACAAGCTTTAGCACCAGGTGATACTTAAACACCCTTAAAAATCTCTCTTGTGGTCGCTGTAGGCAAAGATAATGAAAAGGTTTTCATGACCCACTTCATGTGGCTTCCAACAAAAATATATATACAAAAACCTAAGTATATACAATTTTTTTAGCCGCATGTTATTTGTTTTTTGTGTTTTTTTTTTAAAAATATTTTTTTCTGATGATTAGAGAGTGACGTACATCCAGTTAATAATTTAACAAGTGAGAAAAGTTATCTTCGGCTTGCCGAAGATGGTATAGCCTTGCAGATCTTTACAAAATTGCAATAAGAACTTATGTAAAAATCAGAAATCTTATCAAAATTATTGGTAGGTTATGTGAAATGAATAAATGTTGAATTCGGTTGCAATAGCTTCGAAAACAAAAAAGAATTACACACAAAGACTTGTTATACCCTTTACCCATTAAAAATAGCTGAAAAGGGTATCATAATATGGTGCAAATGTATGTAACAGGCAGAAGGAAGCATCTCCGACCCCATAAAGTATATAAATTCATGATCAGCATCAACAGCCGAGTCGATATAGCCATGTCCGTCTGTGCGTTTGTCTGTGCGTATCAACGCCTAGATCTCAGAAACTACAAGAGCTACAGACATGTGCCATATTACGTTGGATAGGTAATTACCATACGCTTTTTAATATCACCCCCCGCTCCCCTGTAAACCACAACAAAACTGCCACGCCCACAATTATTAACCTAATGCTATGCAATTCGGCATATGCTAATAGAAGCTATCTAATTTCAACCAAATCGGATAAGAAACACGGAAGTTATGCCACATGCAAAATCTATGGCACATTGCGCGACGCCGACTGCGACGTTGACAGCGAAATGTGTATGGCTTTACGAACTTATTTTCCTACCCAAAATCGTACCAAATTTATATTGTTATGGTACCCTTTTCTAATAGAATATTGTTACATTTATTGATATTAAATAAATAAATTCTAAGCAATATTAGATTATTATATATATACTATAAATAATTATATATATTGAATTTTAAATGAAATAAACTAATTTTACATATTTGTTTTTAACAAATAATACAAAATTTAAATTGTTGTGTAGTCTTTTATTTATAATAGAATATTGTTTCATTTATTTATTGATACTAAATAAATAAATTGCAAGCATGTCTAAGTGTACAGGGTATTTTGCAGTTGGGAAACTCGACTTTTGCTTCCTTACTTGTTTTCATATTGGTCGTTTGTATGGCAGCTATGTGATATAGTGGTCCGATCCGGACCAAACTTTAAAAAATCATGTTTGGCTATTTCAAATGAATAAATGTTGAATTCGATTGCAATAGCTTGAAAAACAAAAAAGTTTTCCATACAAAGACTTGAAATCTGATTGATCGTTTGTATGGCAGCTATATGATATAGTGGTCGGATCCGATTTTTAAACTTAATCTGCGTGCAACAAAAATAATGATCTGGTAAACATTTCGAAACGCTAGCTTTAAAACTATTGTCTATTTTTGCATAGAAACAGACGGACAGACGGACGGACGGACGGACAGACAGACGGACAGACAGACGGACAGACGGACATGGCTATATCGACTCGACTGTTGATGCTGATCAAGAATTTATATACTTTATGGGGTCGGAGATGCTTCCTTTAATGCGTTACACATTTCTGGACAAAATTATAATACCCTCTGCAAGGGTATAACAAGCTATATATAACGGCTTGCGGAAGATGATATACCCTTGAAAACAAAAAAGTTTTCCATATAAAGAATTGTTTTCATATCGGTCGTTTGTATAGCAGCTATATGATATAGTGGTCCGATCCGAACCAAGCTTTCATAAATCGTGTTTGACTATGTCGAATAAATAAATGTTGAATTCGGTTGCAATAGCTTGGAAAACAAAAAAGTTTTCCATACAAAGACTTGTTTTCATATCGGTCGTTTGTATGGCAGCTATGTGATATAGTGGAATGATCTGGACCAAACTTTTACAAATTATGTATGGCTATGTCAAATGAATAAATGTTGAATTCAGTTGCAATAGCTTGGAAAACAAAAAATTTCAGTTTGTATGGCAGCTATATGATATAGTGGTCCGATACGACCGATTCTTAAACTTGATCTGCGTGCAACAAAAATAATGATCTGGTAAAAATTTCAAAACGCTAGCTTTAAAACTATTGTCAATTTTTGCATAGAAACAGACGGAAAGACGGACAGACGGACGGACGGACAGACGGACATGGCTATATCGACTCGGCTGTTGATGCTGATCAAGAATATGTATACTTTGTGGGGTCGAAGATGATTTCTTTAATGCGTTACACACTTCTGGACAAAATTTTAATACCCTTTTCAAGGGTATAAAAAAGCTAGCATTACTTCGAAAATTTTTGAATGATAAATTCTTAAATCCTTCTTTCGTAATATTTATGTAATTACAATTGTATTTATTCTCGTATCTATGATTTTATATTTTCTCTTTAGCATCGATGTTATTTACAGTAGAAACAGACGAGCAATAAAAAAATGAAAATCGAAGAGAATTTCAAGAAAAGGGTATGTACATGTAATTATTCTTTCCAAGTATAACATTTGATTTTTATTTCATTATATAGAAAAATCTAAAGATGCCTAATGACCAACCTAAAAAGGGAAGATATTTCTAATTCGAAAGGATGTGAATAATATTTACTAATGGTTTCCGGCAATGAAATCTCTTGAAAAAAATTAGCTTAAAAGTATACCTTAATCAACATATTTATTTATCGTTTTAATAAATTCCCTTTTACCATTTTTTTGCTTGGTCGATGTATACATATTCATAAGAACTACACATTTTTAAAATGTTAAAAATTAATTGCACTATAAACAGTTTTGATAAAATGTAAAATAATTTTTCTTGATTTTATTTATGAATTGATCTAAAATATACAATGTTTACTTATAGGTTTAGATAAGTTTAACATTGAAAATTTACATTGATTGAAGATATGCAATTTCCCAACTTGCCCAACCTTCCAAATTATTTTTCGAGTGTACAATATGGTTTATTGGAAAGGTCGATTCTCAACATAATCACCTTCTCTGTCAATACATTTTTTGAGTCTCTTAATCCAGTTTTGGTAGCCCACTGCGAAGAACTCCTCCGCTAGCACGTTAAGGTAGTTGGTGACGGCTGTTTTCACTTCCTCGTCACTGCTGAATTTCATTCCGCTTAAGTGTTTCTTTAACTATGGGAAAAGGTGAAAATCAGATCTTCGCTCTGCGTCGTGAACGTCTGTTCGGCCTTTGCTGAATTCTCTACACCACAAACGGACTTGTTGAACAGACATGCAATTTTTGTTCATACACTCTAGTCAATTGTCGATGAATGTGCACAGGTTTTATCGATTTCACATGAAAAAACGTATAACAAAGCGGATTTCGGACTGGTAGGCGAGAGCGATCGGGTGATCTATTTCGAATGACTCTCAAGCCGGCACTGAGCGTCGCGGAGACGCCAAATGTTGCGTAGCACCGCTCCTTGCGAATTAAGAAATTACGTTTGGAAGGTTACGATAGTTTATTAATAAGAGCTATTGAACCAGGTTTTTACTTTTTTAAGTTACACTTTCATTTTGATGAGTAGAAACCATGCTATCCGAAGGAACACATTGGCAGAGTCAAAAGGAGATGGTGTTCGCAAACAGTCTCGTTCATATCAACGGAACCACGCATGCGGATCAGCCACAGTGGAGAGGAGCTGATCTCCAACTGGAGACTTCCACCGTTTTCTGGAAACTATGAGGAAACAATTTTTGGATATGTTTACAGGATCCAACGGTAATAACTCTAAGCCCAGCAACTGTAAACGGTTTCACTACTTTAAAACATATTTGTATAAAGAAGCATTTGCTTTAGTCAAGCATATTGCCCTACTATAGTGCAGTCTGAGCACGCAGCAAAGACTAATCTTTTGTGACAATTTCCCTATTTATAGGTGGGAAAATAAGCGGAGCTAGAGCGGATAATGAAAATTTTTTTTTTTATTTTAACGTTCTTACTTTATATTTAAAATCTATCCTAGTGGACAATCATTATATGGTTTGGGGTGACATTGACTTAAGGGAGGTACATGGATGTGTATTTAATGAGGTTTACTTAGATGTCTATTTACCAATCCCCCCTGTGTAGTGCGAAGGTTGTGTGGGAGGATTTCTCCGCGTTGACCACGATGTTCCATCGTTTCAGCCATGGATCGAGAGAATCCAGTTGCCTCTGTATGATGGCTGATGCTTCCTGGGGATCTGTGGCGGAGGCTAGGAAGGCGGTACCATGTGCATATGTGGCTACTGTGATGTTCCGAGGGGGGGGCGATGGGAAGGTCCGCTGCTTAGAATGTGTACAAGATGGGTCCAAGAACACTGGCTTAAGGTACTCGTGCTCTTATAGGTCTAGGCGTGCTGATTGATGATCCGCATCTCACTCGGAATTCTCTACCCTCTGTGAAATGGGAACTTGAGAGGTGGGATTTAATTTTGAAAAAGAGTCTAGGGTGCCAGACTCTGTCAAATGCTTGTTTGACATCCAGCATAACGGCGCAGCAGTACTTCTTCTTTTCGAGGGCCTCAATTATGCTCTCAACAATCCGGTGGCATTGCTCAGGTGGCGTTCCATGGAGGTGTCTGAAGCCAAACTGGTGATCAGGGATCAGTCCGGCCTCGTCCAGTACTGGCAGTACTCTGCGCAAAAATACTCTTTCAAGTATTTTGGAGAGGATTGCCAGCAAACTAATCAGACGATACGAGGCTGGATTGGCTTCAGGTTTTCCAGGCTTGAGGAGGGCAATTACTTCAGCACGTTTCCACTCTTTAGGGAAGTACCCTAGACGGAGGCAGCTGTTGAATATGTTGGCCAGCCTTTGGGAACAGATTAGGGGCAACATTTTCAGTGCTGTTGCATCGATTCGGTCAGGACCTGGTGACTTGCCATTTTTTTAAGGGTGCGATCTTCTGCGCAATCTCCTCTGTTTCGACGGGCTGTATTGGCGGGCCAGGAGCACTTAGGCTGTCTACGAACCTTATGGTGGCAGCTCTCTCTTCGCCAGTGCATCTGTCGAAAAGTGAGAATGCACTATGTAGATGGTCAGCAAAGGCTTCTGCTCTTTCGACCTCAGACCGACACCAGGAACCATCCACTTTGCGCACGGGTGATATATTCTTCGCAGGTCTTTTTATGTGCCTCGTGACATTCCACAGATTGTGCTGCGGGTCTCCAGGCTGCTTAGGGAATCTATGGAAGGAGTCCTGCCGTAGGATGGTTAGCTTGTCCTTCAGTTCCTTGGTGGCACGATTAAGTGCTGTCTTGTCCCTGGGGTTGCGCGAGGAAAACCAGACTCTTCTGAGGCGCCTTTTTTCGGCTACGAGGGCCGCGATTTCAGAAGACCACAAGTGCACGTCTCTTTCAGATGTTCTGAGGGTAGTCGGAGGAGGTAGATTCGCAAACTCAGCAGCATTGTGCATCTCTCTTTGGTTAGTTTTTCTATGGCCGCATCTATGTTGCTTGGTGTGGAAAGAGGGGAATCTGGGTACAGGAAGGAATGCATCCAAAAAGTAAACTTGGGTGCATTTGTGCGGTAAGTCTTCTGGGCGGGGTTTTTCTGATGACGGGGATGTTTAGGATCAAGTTTACTGCGCTGTGGTTGGATAGCAGTTTATCGTAGTTTGAGCATGTTATCTTAGAGTGTCCTATGCCCTTGGAGACGGCGAAGTCCAGCAGATCCGGCTGCTTTGAAGGGTCGGTAGGCCAGTGTGTGGGCTCTCCAGTGGAATGGCAGTCCAGACTTTTCTGCTGCAGGTACTTATAGCGTTTTATGCCTTTGGGATTGTTTGTGCGGGACCCCCACCAGGAGTGTTTGGCGTTAAAGTCTCCGGCTGCCATAAAGCGAGGTCCAAGGGACTCGAAGAAGTCCTGAAGGTGGATCTCGATTATCGAGTGTCTGGGTGGGAAGTAAACCGCACCAATGGTGATATCTCCCTGTGGGCTGGTAATCCAGGTCACGGCGTACTGAGCACATTCCTCCTGAAACGCTGGAAGTTCCGTGTTCTGAATGCCACTCCTGATGAGCATAGCTGCTCCTCCGCGTGCTCTGCCAGATGGATGGTTGGCATGTATCAGTTCGTACCCGCTGATGTGGAAGTAGGATCTGGGACAAAAGTGGGATTCCGAAACTAGAAGAACATCGATATTGTCTGTTTTGATGAGGTGCTCTACTTCGGCTTTGCTCCTTTGCAGGCCGTTTGTGTTCCAAAAAAACTAACTTTCAAACTAGTTGGGTTGTGGGGCTTCGGGAGTAGTTTGTGGGGTTTGTTGGGGATTCGTTGGCTGTGTCGCTTGGTTTCCTTGGAATGCGTCCCTGTAACTCATACCATTGATGATAGTTGGTAATGGGAGGTGGTTTGTTGCTATTCACAACGGGTCTGGCTTTAGGATCAGCTTGGCAATGTAAACAGCATAGTTTCTCGTCTTCGTTTTTTGGTGCATGACGTGGAGTCGTGAGGACCACCACAATTCATGCAGCGAGGTCCAGGGAAGCAGTAGCGCTGGGTGTGTCCGAAACCTTGGCATCTGAAACATTGTAGAACGTCATTGAACTTCAGTGTGGCTCTACGGTGACGACTGACCTGCAAATCCTCTTTATTTTGAAAACCTCTGTGTTGTTGCTCGCGGGTTCGAGATTAACAAAAAAGATCCCCAGTGGTTGTTTGGATTTCCTGCCAATGGGATTGTGCAGATCCCTCACAGTATGGCCGTATTCGGGAGTCCTTTTTTAATTTCAGTCTGGCCCGTTGAGTGGTGAAGTCCATTAAAGACTGCCCTGTACGCTCTCTCGTCCTTTGGTTGGAAGGTGCGGTGCCTTTTGTTATGCGCCACGAGATGCTGGCGTAGGGCTGTGTAGGACTCCTTGTCTGGCATCATTACGCGTACGTTGTTGTTTCTCTCTCTTAGAAAAATTTGTGAGGAATGGATTTTGAATGGAGTGGCAGACTGGTGTAGAGAAAGCTGTCACCATCACTTAATTCATCACGCCAACACGCATTCGCAAAGATAGCGTGCATTACAATCATCAAGAGTACTGATGTGTGCAATTTGTGCCCATGTGGCTTCTATTGGCTAAGCTACATTGGGAACCACTTTTCGAGGCTTTTGGGTTTTTTTTTGTTTTTTGGTAAATTTTTTTGAAACGTTAAAAAAAAATTATTGTACTCGTATTTTAAGGTTACTTTGAAATTACTTTTTTTAACACATAACATAACGTGATTCCATAGCAGCACTCAAGATCGATCTGCTACTACAAATAAATGAAAAGCAAAAATTCTTCCCCTCCTGATAAATTACCAATGGCAATGTATTTATACAATGATCCAAAATATATTAAAATACAAAGGACCTTCGAAATTGTATCATAATCTTTAATTAAAGCTTGTCTTGTAAAAAACACAGAACTAAAACATTAAATATTAAAACAATAAATGACATAAAAGCATGTAAATTAATGAAATGGATAAAATACTTTGACTTTTCAGTTCGTGCAAAAGCCCACGAAACCCTTACCTCATATTCTACAATAACTTAAAACACAACCCATCAATAAGTGACGCAAATTCAGAATTCTAAAAAGGTACACCACTTTAAGACGTGACTGAGCAGAAGGCTTAATTTCCATGGAATTCAATTTCGCTTCTAAAGAGGTAGTTAATCGAAAGTATAAACGTTATAATTTCGAGGATTAATTGAAATCAATTGCTAGATTGTTGTTGCCACAAATTATAGTTGCGGCGTTGAAGAAGTAAGTTCGGAAAATGTTTGTATGAGACTGATTATATTGATATAAAAATGCACTATTTATACAAATAAATTGCTTATGTAGAAAAATATTAGAACGAGAGTTTTTTTGCGACTAACCAATACATAAAATGATGCGTAACTTGTGACGCGCTTAAGAGAATAAAACAAAAGAGAAAGATCAATTAGATCCCGTTACATTTAATATAAGACATTCGCTTTGTACTCTTAATTGAGATTTCAACACTCCTTCTCAAAGAGACATGTCTTTACAAGTTAACTTAAATATCCATTTTTCTTTTAAACATAATTTTCAATTCAATTTAAACCTAACTGTTTAAAAAAACCTGTGTGCTTGATCTTATTTAAGTTTTTTGTTAAAATATCAGAAATCATATTTTCTGTTGAAACATGCTTAATATCAATAACATTTTCCTTATATAATTGTCGTACAAAATGGTACTTAATATCAATATGTTTGCTTCGTGCATGAAACTTGGAGTCTTTTGCCAGACATTGTGCGGTTTGATTATCACTGTAGATAACCATCTTTGGAACCAATCCTATTCCTATCTCCTCCACCAGCTTTTTAATGTAAACTGCTTCTTTTGCTGCTGTTGAAAGCGCCACATACTCAGCTTCAGTGGAACTAAGTGCCACAATGGTCTGCTTTTTGGACTCCCATGAAATCGCCGCACCAGCCATGATGAATGCCCAACCAGTAAAGGATTTGCGATCTGTGCTATCGCCAGCACAGTCTGCATCAACGAAACAATGGACATGTACACCTGTACGTTCGTAACATAGCTTTATGTCAGCTGTGCCCTTAAGGTACCTCAAGACACGCTTTGCAGCCACTTCGTGCTCCTTGTGAGGATCAGCATTTCTTTGTGCCAATTTAGCCACACTATGCATGATATCTGGTCATAGCCAAATAAATCAAAGAAGCAATGAGTGATTGATACTTCTTCTGATCCACCTTTGTGCAGCTTGCATCCTCGCATTTAACTTGAAAGCCCGCCTCCAGAGGAATCGCGTTGGGTTTGCAGTCTTCCATACCATAGTCTTTTAGTAGACCAGCAATAAATTGTTTATGGCCTATAGTAACACTGCCAGTTTCGACACTCCTCTCTATCTCCATGCCTGGGAAATGTTTCAGGTCTCCGCCATCTACAACATCAAAATCATCTGATATTTGCTTCTTGATGCTAAGGATGTTATCTTTCCTGGAACAAGCAAGAATTAAATCATCAACATATACTACAATAATGTTTAGGTTTTCCGCAATTTTCTTTGTGTATATGCAAGGCTCGCTAGGACAGGAAATGAATCCAATTAAGAACTTCATCTAGCCTCCAGTTATATTCGCGTCCACTCTGCTTTAGACCGTATAAGGACTTATGCAATCGCAGGACTCGATTTGGCTGTTTTGCGTCTACAAAACCTTCAAGTTGTCTCATGTAGACCTCATCTTTTAGTTCACTGTTTAGGTACGCTGCTGATACGTCCATTTGGTGCATAATCATGCCAAGCTCGACCGCCAATGCAATCACTAACCTTATTGAAGAGTAACGTGCCAACGGGGAAAATGTTTCCAGGTAATTTACCCCATACTGCTGTCCGCAACCTTTAGCTACTAACCTCGATTTGAGTCGATCAACTTTACCATTTTTGTCGCGTTTAATGGTAAACACCCACTTGCATCCGATTGCTTTCTGCTCTTTAGGAAGGTTAACCAAGCTCCAGGTGTTTGTAGCTCGCAAGTGATCAAACTCCTTCTGCATCGAGATTCTCCATTCATTAGAAGGTTCTCCAGTCAATGCTTTACGCACGTCTTTTGGTACCACCATATTATTTTCGGCTATAACATTTAACATATTGTACTCTTTTCGTGGACGGCCCACTGATCCTGTTCGGACTATCTTGGGGCGACGTGGGCCCCTCTTCTGCGATGTTTTTTGTTCTGTCCCAGACTCTTCGTCGTCATCACTTCCTTGAACATCCAATGACTGTTCATTTTCGTCCAGCAGACTCATCCAATTCAATGATTACTTCTCCTGGGACTGATGCTCTATCATCCTCTATAAACACAACATCTCGGGCTTTCAAAATGCTTTGTTTTTCCAGGTTATATAAACGATAAGCCTTAGAAGTTTGAGAATAGCCTACTAATATGTGCTCTTCTCCCTTTGGACGAAACTTCTTGCTATGTGTTTTGTTCAATACGATCGCCTTGCAACCAAACACACGTAGATGGGATACACTTGGCTTCTTTCCAAACCAGGCTTCAAATGGTGTTATATTAGCTAGTGTCGACGTCTCTGCTCTGTTCCTCAAGTATGCCGCTGTCATTATAGCCTCTCCCCAAAAACTCTCACCCACTCCAGCATGAGTTAACATACTGCGAGCCATTTCCAGGAGGGTTCTGTTAGCACGTTCTGCAACTCCGTTTTGTTGAGGAGTATAAGGGACTGTTAGCTGTCTTTGTATGCCTTGACTCACCAGGTATTCTTCAAACCTTCGGGAAACATATTCTCGACCGTTGTCACTATCCTTTTTATTTTCTTTCCTGTTTGCTTCTCGACCAACGATTGGAACTCTTTAAATTTTTCAAAAACCGCAATCTTTAGTGTTTAACATGTATACTGACATGTCACCTTCAATCCTTTTGAAGTTGCCTTTTGCACCGAAATAAAGTTACATTGCAAATTTTTTACGTACAATACATCAAGCAGTTTGATCGTATTCTCTCCATAGCACAAATTCACTGTACCGCGCCCTTAATACAGGAGCACATTCGGATAGATTTTAAATACAAAATAAGAACGATAAAAAAAAAGATATGGGAATGATTGAGAATGGCTTCAATTTTAAAGATTCCTGTTGAACGATTCCTGTGGCTGTGATCCAAACTAGCAGCCCTTTTGTGGACTTGACGCAGCTTCCCAAATACCACCAAGGGATGGGGCTCGTGGTGGGATAGATTTAAAGTATACTTGGATTTTGTTGGAGTGTTTTAAGCTCCTTTAATTTTTTATAGGCTCCAATAAAGTTAGTTGCATTATCGCATGAATCTGACACCTTCCGCGACGTCCCAGAAACGGCGGAGAGCGTCCAAATCCTCTAATCTTGTGATAAATCCATATGGGGCCACAGTAATCTACTCCTGTGTTGATGCATTCGTGCTTACTCTACTGCATATAATTCGTTCAGGAATATTTTTACGATTGTACGTTGTCAGGAAACAAACCTAGAATCCATTTTGTTGGGGTGACTAATAACATTTTCCCTGACTTCTTCTTCTGTGAAAATTGTGCCTTTACGCTCCTTTAATTTTTTATAGGCTCCAATAAAGTTAGTTGCATTATCGCATGAATCTGACACCTTCCGCGACGTCCCAAAAACGGCGGAGAGCATCCAAATCCTCTAATCTTGTGGTAAATCCAAATGGGGCTACAGTAATCTAGTCCTGGGTTGATACATTCGTGCTTCGTACGTGCTTCGTATTCGTACTGTATTGGCTTCATATAATTCGTTCAGGAATATTTTTACGATTATATGGTTGTTAGGAAAAAAGCCTGGAAGCTTTGCATCATAATTTACGCTTGATTATCTAATCTGCCTCCTACTCGAATTAGACCATCTGGTCCCAAGATGATGGGTAATGAAACAGTTTGGTTACGTTTGGTTATGTTTGAGCTGAACATTTTAAATTTACATTGATTGAAGATATAATGCAATTGCATATAGTACAAGTAAGATGTTTATTAATGTAATATGTTTAGTAATGGCTCAATCCAAATGCTTATACCAGTAACTAATTTTAAACTCAAATTGATAAATCTCGCTCAACTGCCGAATCTGCTTTCTTTTCTTTTCTCCATTACAAATTTTCATAGTTTCATGTGGTCGCAGCTAGTTGCTCTAATACTCGATCCTTCGGCATCCTTATTAGCTTTCCTAATATCGAAGCGTCTATGGCGGTCTGTATGTCGGGCGATGAGTCTTAATGGTTTATTTTTTTGTTTGGATGTGTGTTTGGAAAATCAATCATCAATCGCATAGTTTATCGTTCAGTCCAGCTTCTTCATGGATTTCAGGGCCCGCTCCCGAAAAGCAGTTTTCTAAGTCTTCGTTAACGCCTCCGCTGGTGGAGTTGCTCCGCTTTAATTTCTTGTCCGACCGTCGCTTGTCTTTCTCTTTTTCCTTTTCCTTTTATACGACGATCATCTGCTCTGGAGTTTTCATCATCGTAATTTTGATCGCTGCTGCTTGGGCTTTGGGAACTGCGGCGTGCCTTGCGAAATGGTATCATAGCTCTAACTGATATAATTTCCATTTTTATAGGACATTGCATTTTTACTGCTGACTACTTGTGTGGGGCTGAAACTGAATTTAACCAGCTGATCTTCTTTTTCTGATGTTTCTTTTTGCTCAGTGTCATAAAATTTAAAGCCATTTTTATTAGCTGTGAAATGCAACTTTTTTATAAAATCAAATACCAATATTACTTCGCAGCTCCACTTGCTCATTTCTACATCTAAAAATTTATGTTTTCTTTTTCAACGTTTGCGATAAAAGATCCAATTGTCTTTGTGATGGTATTACCTGGTCATTTCAATATCGATACCATTATGGACAACTTGACTCCTTTTAGATTCCTTAGCGCACTCTCATTAACCAGCCATTCAACTTCGCCTCCATTTATAGTTATTGTTTTTCTACGACTTTGCTGGGGAATTATGTTTACATTCGGAACTTTTTATGGCAGTCGCGCGATATATGACCGTTCTCGTTACATTTGAAGCATTTAGTTTCAGCTGTGCATTCTTTCCTCTTATGTTCCGCCGATCCGCAGTTGAAACAGTACTCTTGTTTTTTTCCATTAACTTTCTGTGTACTTTGAGACTGCTTTCCACTATGCTCATAGCGATTCTTGCTCCGCTTTTGCACGAGCTCATATAAATCATACTCCTCTTTTAGGTTTTTGTACGTCGCACATCGATACATGTTATCTTTAAATTGATCTTGCATCTGCAACCCATCTACTATATAGCGCCAAACTGCTAGCTTTTCAATGTCACCGCTACTGAAAATTTTTTTCATATTTAGTAAATAGTCTCGAAATGATTCTGACTTTAATTTTTTCCGTTTACGTAACAAGTCATGAATCTCTGCACTGTTCAAATGTCGCTGGAATTCATTTATAAGTGCATTCTTCAGTGTTTCATAGTTCAATACGCACTCCGATATTTTGTACTTCAGTTCTGTCTAATATCGAAAGCTTACGCTTCATCAATAAAACATACCTCCGGCATTGCCGTAAAACCTTGTCTTATTATTGACATAATTGCCGAGCCACAAGGCCGGTGATTAGAGAGGAAGTAAACTCTCCAACATAATCTTCATAAGAAGACTGACCCCCACAACTGCAGTACCACTGCAGAATTCCAGGATAGCAGCTAACGCCGCTGGACTACACTTCAACCTGCCACGCCTCGTGCATCGACGCGGGCCAGGATTATATATTTGGCGCTATAACACCAATTTAACCCAACAGGATAGTTAAGTTAGGAAAACATGTGGGTTTGATAAGTAAACTCAGCGACACCCTCGAGAGTTTATAATACGAAATACGAAATTCAATCAATATTCATAACATGCTCATATTTACCACCTTCTTCGGAACCACCTACATACTGGCACCACTTATCTGCCATTCAGCTGGTTTCGAACCGCATGTCTGACAGTGACCTTTTAGTGACTCTAGGAGATTTCAATTTACCGGAACTTATCTGGTCAAACATCGAGAATTCACCATCTTTAACACTCTCAACACGTCACGATTTTACTGAGGGTATGTTTGACATATCCCTTGGTCAAATTAACCACGTAAGAAATTCTTTAGGTCGGCTTCTAGACTTATGTTTCGTTTCGGACCCAGATGGAATAACCGTTTCCAGAGCCATGCCACTTTCGCTCCCAGAAGATCCTTACCACCCAACGCTTGAGGTTTCGATTGAAACCCTTACTGCTAGCAACCTTCAGTCTCGCCATGGAGTTCATAAAACTCGCTGCTTTCGTAAGGCTGATTTTCAGAGACTAAGCAATTTAATTTCTTTATTTGATTGGTCCGATCTCTGGGAATGCACCGATATTAATATCGCTTTAGAAACATTCTACAAAACGCTTAACGCTTTCCTTGACTCTTGCGTGCCATGGAAGTATCCATCCGCCTCGACCGACCCTCCTTGGTTTACAAGGAGCCTTAAAAACTTAAAATACATTAAAAATAGACTCCTTAAGAGACATAAGAAAACTGGCTGTAACGTAACTTTCTCAAGATACTTAGTAGCTCGGTCTAATTTCACCGTGCATAACGCTTAGTGTTATAAGAATTATATAGACCGCTGTCGGATTCAGTTCACTCAGGATCCGAAGCAGTTTTATAATTTTGTTAACACTAAGCGTAAGCAGGTATCTTCTCCCCCCCTAATTTCGTTTGAAAATGTATCTGCGACTACTGATCAGGGTATTGCCGATCTATTCGCACATTTCTTTCAAACAACGTACTCATTTCCTACAAGTATGGATCAGCCTTATTCATATAACATTCAATCAGCTAATCTTATTTTCAGACCAACTTTCTCCGAAAGCATTGTGTTATCGGATTTTCTGAGGGTGAAACCAGTCTATTCGCCAGGTCCTGATGGTGTTCCTGGCTGTGTACTGAGAAACTGCGCTAAGCCATTGTGCAGACCCCTTCTTAAACTTTTCTCTTTGTCTCTGGAAACTTCGATTTTTCCCCAATTGTGGAAGGAATCCTATATAATTCCATTACACAAAAAAGGAAAAAAATCGGATGCCGCAAACTATAGAGGAATCTCCAAATTGTCGGCAATTCCAAAGCTTTTTGAAAAATTGGTAACACCACATCTTCAACATCTCTGCAGCTCAATTATTTCTCCATGTCAGCATGGTTTTATAAAGCGTCGCTCCACCACCACAAACCTCTTGGAGCTGACCTCCTTTATTATAGATGGCTTCCGTAAAGGCCTTCAAACAGATGTCATCTACACTGACTTTAGTAAAGCATTTGACTCTGTCAACCACTCACTCCTCTTGAGTAAACTTAGTATCCTAGGATTTCCCTCAGACCTTCTCACGTGGATTTCTAGCTACTTAACTGGGAGAACCCAACGTGTTCTTTTTAAGGATGTACACTCTCGTCTTGTTAGTGCTACATCGGAAGTCCCCCAAGGAAGCCATCTTGGGCCACTACTTTTCACTATCTTTATTAACGACCTACCCCCTGCCATAACGAACTCTCTGGTTCTTATGTATGCAGACGACGTTAAGCTCTGTCTTCAATACAAATCCCCTTCTGCCCAATATAAACTTCAGTCAGATTTGGACAATTTTCAAAAGTAGTGTTCCACCAATCTCTTAAAACTTAATGGGTCAAAGTGTAAACTTATGTCTTTCTATCGTTCTAGCCCTAACCAGGCGACATACTCTCTCTATGGGATCTCCTTAGATAGATTAACCCAGGTTAACGATCTTGGTGTCCTATTAGATACTAAACTTAAATTTTCCGACCACATTTCTACGATGGTTAATAAAGCCAAGGGCGTGCTTGGCTTCATTAAAAGATGGTCCAAGGAATTCAATGACTCTTATATTACTAAAACTTTATACGTATCTTTAGTACGTCCAATTTTGGAGTACGGGTCATGCGTCTGGAACCCTCAGTATGGGGTTCATCAAGATCGCATTGAATCCGTTCAAAAGAATTTCTTGATGTTTGCTCTTAGGGGACTCAACTGGGATGCAAATCTTCACCTCCCATCTTATTCTAACAGACTCCTTCTAATTAATTTACCTTCCCTAACCAATCGTAGAAAGATGCTGGGGGTCGTTTTCCTTTATAACCTTATTAATGGTAATGTAGACAGCCAGCATCTACTAACACGACTAACATTTAACATTCCAAATAGACGTACTAGAAATTTTAGTCCCCTATTCCTAAGTTGTTGTAGATCTACGTATGCCCAGCATGATCCTTTCAGGGTTTTATGTTCTGACTACAATGACTTATACTCTATTACTTCACTCTGCACGTCCACTTCTATCAAATCCTCAATTCTCACCTACCTTTCAGAGCAACAAACAAACTCTACTTTTTCCTCGTAATCTTTCTAAACTTTATTCTCTCGGGTCTATCCCCGCGATCCGAGCCGTACGATAAACGGCAGCGCCCCTCGGTCGGTTGGGCGGGAGGTGGGCTGTACGTTATGCAGTGGGAGCCGCGCGAAAAAAAAAAATATTGCATATCGTTTGTTTAGTTGCGTAAATTCGAAAAAAATAACAAAACAAAATAATAACAAGTAAGGTAGCAGCAGTCGAGTTTCCCGATTGCAAAATACCCTGTACCCTTAGACATGCTTACAATTTATTTATTTAATATCAATAAATAAATGGAACAATATTCTATTAGAAAAGAGTACCATAACAATATAAATTTGGTATGATTTTGATGAAAATAAGTTTCGTGTGTCATAAAGCCATACACATTTCGCTGTCAACGTCGCAGTCGGCGTCGCGCAATGCGTTTTTTGCTGCGCTTCTGCTTTCCTTGCCATAGATCAAAATCTATCATGTGGAATAACTTCCATGTTTCTTATCCGATTTGGTTTAAATTAAAAATAAAAATTAGATAGCTTTTATAAGCACCAATGCATATGCCGAATTGCATTAGGTTTATAATTGTGGGCGTGGCAGTTTTTTGCGGTTTGCGGGGAGCGTGGTCATGGGAGTTTTTTGCTGTTTGTGGGGGAACGGGGGTGATATCAAAATAAAAAAACAAACTTGTACTGCGTATGGTAATTACCTATCCAACGATATATGCCGTGTCTGTAGCTCTTGTAGTTTCTGAGATCTAGGCGTTGATACGGACAGACAGACGGACGGACGGACGGACAGACGGACAGACGGACGGACAGACGGACATGGCTATATCGACTCGGCTGTTGATGCTGATCAAGAATATATATACTTTATGGGATCGGGGATGCTTCCTTCTGCCTGTTACATACATTTGCACCATATTATGATACGCTTTTCACCCATTTTTAATGGGTACAGGGTATAAAAAAAAAAAGTTATTAAAAATTAAATAAAAAAAAAAGGGAAAAATTTTTTATTAAATTAAAAATAAATTGCATACCCCAAGTTACCCTATGTTTTTTGCGGCGTAAAATTAAAAAAAAGAAAAAAAGCAGCGGGAATTATATTTTTAATTATTTTTTATATTTGGGAAAACCTTACCAAGATAAACAATGTCTACCTCCATTCTATTTTCTCGCGCACCGTAATTTTGTTGTTTTACGGAAGCCGATCATTTGTGCTCGGAAAGAATATGTTTGTGTAGTGCCAACCATTAGTCAATGAGTTGGGCAGGTGAATATAAAGATATAAAAGTCGAATACGATAGTGACGACAGGTGGGATTTAGAAACACAAGGCTTTCGCCCTATGATAAATAACGTTACAGACATGGACGCTGCCCAGATACAGGCAATAATATCTGGAGCCGTTAGCCAGGCCCTAGCCGAGCAAGAGGCTAGGCTGACTCAGGTGTTTCAAACACAATTAGAGGAGGCTAAACAACAGATGCAAAACTTGCGGGTAGAAGCACCGCAAGTGGAGGCCTACAAAAAAATAACTGTAGACCCAAACATTCGATGTGAAGTCAAGCTTGACATCGTTAAAACTATTTTATGGGAGACCAGGATGATTATGTTCGGTGGGGACAGTCAGCCGTAGACGCATATGTAATCTTCAAACTATATCATGGTAGCGAGGCGCATTACCAAGCCGTCTCTATTATCAGAAATAAAATCAGGGAATCGGTAAGAGGGCTACTAGTTGCCCATAACACAGTCTTAAATTTCGATGCCATAATTGTTCGATTGGACGGCACCTACGCGGACAAAACGTCACTGCGTGTTCTTCGGCAGGGACTTGAGACGGTCAGGCAAGGGGAACTTAGCCTGATGCAGTATTACGACGACGTAGAGAAACGGTTGACATTGACAACAAATAAGATCGTTATGACACACGAACCGGACAGTGCTATTTTATTCAATACTGAGGTTAGAGAAGATGCCCTCCATGCGTTCATTGCAGGTCTCAGGAAACCCTTGAGAGCCATAGTCCTACCGGCTGAACCCAAGGATTTGCCCTCAGCTTTAGCTTTAGCTAGGGAATCCGAAGCAATCATAGAACGCACTATCTTTGCTGCCACGTATGCAAGGACTTTGGGAGATAAGTCACTCACCTATGAGCAGCGAAAAAATCAAAGCCGCTCACGAGAGCCACAGGGAATAAATAGCAGGGCCGAAGATGGCCAGGGGAAAAACCCTCACTTTTATAAAAAAAAAATAGGCCCCAACAGGATAATGCGCCCCAAGGCACAAGCAAATACCATAATCAGTCACCTGAGCCTATGGAATTAGGCTCCACTATGACATAGATTAGACATCCGACCGCCTTCGGAAGCGGTCAACCAGCAAATACCAGAAAATACCGATGCCATAAAAGGCCAGGTTCCACACGTATGACAGGTCAAAGGCGTCAGAGAGTGCAAAATACCATTCAACAGGCGGATGATAAGAATGACGGCGACTATGAAAGCGCGGCCGCAGCGGCCGTTACCGAAATAGATAAGAAGCCTGATGATAATGATCAAATTAATTTTTTAGGGAGCGCTCCCGGCTGCCGTTCATTGAACCCCAGTTACAGGGGAGACAACTAAAAATTCTAAGCGACACAGGGGCGGGGAAAAACTACATCAAGCCCGTAAAGGAGCTAAAAAATGTGGCGCCGGTCGATTCCCTTTTCACGGTTAGTTCCATTCATGGTTCTAACAGGGTTCACCAGAAATGTTTGATGAACGTTTTTGGGAAAACAGCTACGTTCTTTCTCTTAGACGCGCTGACACCTTTGGATGGAATGATAGGATTTGACTTTCTGGCTCAAGTAGGGCCGAAATTGGACACGGAGAAAGGTAAAATAAATTATGGTTCTGTTTCCGAAAAGCTGCAGCATTTTAATTGCGACAATGTAAATTTCACTAACGTGAATGACATTGCCGTACCAGAATCTGTAAAAATTGAATTTCAAAATATGATCACGAACAGATCTAAGGCGTTTTCGGCCTCTAACGAGGCACTGCCATTTGACACTACTGTCGTTGCCACAATTCGGACAAGCGATGATAAGCCGGTATATTCCAAACTATACCCGCATCCGCAAGCGAGAAATCGCAGATTTATTGCAAAAACGTATTATTAGAGCCTCAAGGTCGCCTTATAACAACCCAACATGGGTTGTGGACAAAAAAGGCCATGACGATCTGGGGAACAAAAATTAGCGTGTGGTTATGGACTTTAGAAAACTTAACGAAAAAACCATCGCTGATAAGTACCTAATGCGAATATTCCCATGATACTGGCGAATTTAGGTAAAGCCAAGTACTTTGAAACGCTAGATTTAAAGGCCGGCTATCACCAGATCTACTTGGCCGTGCATGACCGCGAGAAGACCTTCTTCTCAATAAATGGCGGGAGGTATTAATTTTGTCGATTACCGTTCGGCTTGAAGAATGCGGGAAGCATCTTCCAAAGAGCGATCAACGACGTCCTACGAGAACAAATTGGCAAAACATGCTACGTTTACGTATGTTACGGATGACGTCAATATTTTTCCGAAAATGAGGAAGACCATGTTAAGCACATAGAATGGGTTTTAAAAAGCCTATGTGATGCCAACATGAAGCTGTCCAACGAAAAAACACACTTTTTAAAACAAAGTGTTGAGTGTCTGGGATTTATTGTAACCAACGGCGGTGCAAAAACCGACCCAGAAAAAGTAAAAGCCATAAAGGAGTACCCAGAACCGACAAATCTGTATGAGCTTAGGTCATTTTTGGGCCTGGCCAGTTATTATCGATGTTTCGTTGAAGGCTTTTCGGCAATCGGCCTTTGACAAGCTTGCTGAAAGGAGAAATGCCTCCGTCAGCAAACACATGTCTAAGAAAACTCCTATTGACTTCGGTGACTCGCAGAGAGATGCATTCGAGAGGCTTAGAAATGTTTTGGCTTCCGAAGATGTAATTCTCAGATACCCTGATTTCAGGAAACCGTTCTATCTGACAACGGATGCTTCCGCGAACGGTATCGGCGCCGTTCTATCACAAGAAAAGAGACCTGTTACAATGATCTCTAGGACCCTCAAAGAAAGCGAATCATACTATGCCACGAATGAAAGAGAGTTGTTGGCTATAGTGTGGGCTTTAGGCAAGATACAGCACTATTTATATGTCACTCGCGATATCAACATTTATACAGACCACCAGCCTTTGACATTCGCGGTGTCCGATCGCAATCCTAATCGGAAGATAAAAAGCCTGCATAGACGACCATAACGCGAAAATCCTTTACAAGCCGGATAAAAAAAAACATGTGGCCGATGCTCTCTCCAAGCAGAAATTAACGCCTTACAGAATGAGCCTCAGTCAGACGCTGCGACTATTAACAGCGAACTTTCACTGACCTACACGGTCGAAACGACAGATCAACCACTAAACTGCTTCAGAAATTAAATCATTATAGAAGAAGCATGTTTCCAGTTAAAGCGAAGCTTAGTATTGTTTCGTAGCAAAACTCGCCACTTAATCAGTTTCGCCGAAAAGGGCAGCATTTTAAAAATACTTAAAGAAGTCGTGAACCCCGACGTCGTAAATGCGATACACTGCGACCTACCCACTAAGGCAAGCTTCCAGCATGACTTAATTGCTTATTTCCCGGCTACACAGTTTCGGCTCAGAGCGGCACAGGAAAATACCAAAAAAACTCCTTCGCGATTATTATTTTTCCAAAATGAGCAGCTTAGCAAAAGATGTGGTTGCAAATTGCAGAGTATGCACCAAAGCCAAATATGACAGGCACCCATACCAAGTTTCACCGGAGAAATGTTGCACATTGACATCTTCTCAACCGAATTTATTCCCTAAAGTCAAGACAATATATTGCGATAATGAGGCCGCTTTCAATTCTGAAACCATCACCTCTTTACTGAGAAACAGCTACCACATAACCATTGTAAACGCAGCCCCTCTACATAGCTCGTCAAACGGTCAGGTGGAACGAATCCACAGCACCTTGACGGAAATCGTCAGGTGTCTTAAGCTAGACAAAAAAATCAGCGATACTGTAGAACTAATCTTGAGGGCAACTGTAGAATATAACAGGACCCTACACTCGGTCACTCATGAGAAACCGGTCGAGATTCTCCACACAGGATCCGATGATCGCTGCCTAGACATTAAAGACAGGTTTATAAAAACCCAGCAGACCAACATCGAAGAATGCAACCCAGCTAGGAGAAACCGTATCTTTGAGGTAGGAGAAGAGGTATTTGTCAAAAAACAATA
Organism: Drosophila merina; assembly: GCA_035047645.1. Classification (NCBI taxonomy): domain Eukaryota; kingdom Metazoa; phylum Arthropoda; class Insecta; order Diptera; family Drosophilidae; genus Drosophila; species Drosophila merina. The sequence goes on from JAWNPH010000042.1 coordinate 322,825, forward strand.
AAAGGTGAGGGAACAAGCTGACCCCATTATGTACGGAACAAAAAGTGCAGGCAGACCTGGCAACGTCTGTTCTCATTAAGGGAAGGGTGGTCCATAAGGACAACCTCAAGTAAGCCCCCTCACTTATAATTGGCAAGTAAGCCATATTTTTAATAGTAAGCCAGATTTAAATTAAAACATCGTGATCTCACTCTACGCTTGGATTGCAGGTTCCTCACAACGCTCATCACCCTAGCAGTGGCAAATGCACGGATCACTGACTTTTCTCACGCCAAATACATCCCAGTCGTAGACGGAGATGTACTTGTGTTTAAACAACGTGACTACTTGAGGCACGTGAGCAACCTTTCCGAATTCACTAGTGGTAGATGAGACAGAAAAATTGTCCGAGTCTTTTCCACAGTCGTATATGCGCAAGTTACTAGATGTCGATACAGATCATTTGAGACACCATAGAATTGCAAGTAGCTTAGATTTCTTGGTGACAGCCCTTAAATTGGTTGCAGGAACCCCTGACGCCTCGGATTTTTTGATAATCAGAATGACAGAAGCTCAGCTAGTGGACTCAAATTCCAGGCAGATTACCATAAATTCAGAAACCCAAAAACAGATAAACAAATTAACCGACACCATTAATAGAATTATTAAAGCCCGAAAGAACGACTTTGTTGACACCCCACATGTGTACGAGCCACTTCTAGCGAGAAATAGAATGCTGACAACAGAAATACAAAATTTAATTCTCACTGTAACATTGGCGAAAGCTAACATAGTAAATCCAACAATCCTTGATCATGCCGATCTGAAGTCACTCATTGAACAAGATATTCCAATAGTTAGTATATTAGAAGTCGCTAGAATTAAGGTCCTCCAATCCGATGACATTATCCATATACTAATAGCTTATCCTAGAGTCAAAGTCAGGTGTAAGAAGGTCTCCGTCTACCCGGTATCACACTATCAAGTAATCCTACGGCTTGATGAGGACACGTTGGCAGAATGTGAAGAAGAAACCTTTGCGGTCACCAAGTGCACGGAAACCACGCACGACATCTTCTGCGAGCGGTCTCGTCGCGAAACCTGTGCTCGTTTGCTCCATGCGGGAAACGCACCTGGTAACCTTCGAACGTTCACCCACCATCAATGGAACGGTGTTCGTAAATCTGCGAAAAACATTGGACAAGCAGCCTGGCATAGTACGATGACCACTACTAAACTGACCCCCACAACTGCAGTACCACTGCAGAATTCCAGGATAGCAGCTAACGCCGCTGGACTACACTTCAACCTGCCATGCCTCCTGCATCGACGCGGGACAGAATTGCATATTTTATATACAAAAGGAAACCTATCATACATACATATATATATATATATATATCGATCGAGGGTATAATACTCAAAGAGTAAGCGAATAAAGAAATTAAATAAAACAAGTGAGAAAAGTTATCTTCGGCTTGCCGAAGATGGTATACCCTTACAGATCTTTACAAAATTGCAATAGGTACTTATGTAAAAATCATAGGTCTTTTCAAAATTATTGGTATGGCTATGTCAAATGAATAAATGTTGAATTCGGTTGTAATAGCTTGGTAAACAAAAAAGATTTCCATACAAAGACTTGTTTTCATATCGGTCGTTTATATGGCAGCTATATGATATAGTGGTCTGATCCGGATCAAACTTTCACAAATCGTGTATGTAAGATTGTTTATTATTATTGTTTATTATTATTTTAATTCTAAATGCGGTAATTATAGAAAGTATTCTTAGTTTGCGACCGAACGACTGCTGCTGAGAACTCGACTGACTGCAACGCTGACTTCTACTCGACTCCACTGCTGCCTTGCGATCGTTCCTTCGATGACTGATTGTCGATAACTTCGATTACCGACAATCATGTTGCTGCTCAACAGCGCTGCCAACCGGGTTGCTGCCAGCATTCAGCCTTACTCCATCTTACATTCGGCCCTCCTGATCATCATCATCCGACCCGGATGACAATAGGTCTGCATTTTCGGCTATGTACTTCCACAACTTCATGTTGTCACAGCTGGTGGATGTGACATTGGGTCCTTCGGCGTTTGCTGCTCTTTTAACGTCATATCTGCCATTGTCTTTGACTCCTGTGACTTCGTATGGACCTAAATACCCGCTTGCCATCTTGCGGCCAGCTACAAATTGGGTCCTTTTAATTGCAACCAGATCACCTGCTTTGTATTTGTATTCAGCTCGGCGCTTTTTGTCATAATTGCGCTTGTAGTCCTTCTGCGCCTGCCCGATGTTGCGTTTTACCAGCTGTCTCATCTCATAGCGGTCCTCGTTGAATTGACGGACCACTTCTTCTTGGAGCAGTTCCAGTAACCGATCCTCAGCTCGGGTGTACATCTTGGTGCCAAACATGACCTCAAATGGTGACAGCTTCAGTGATGAATGCACGTGACAGTTGATCGCCTTTTGTACCTCAGGCACATATTTGTACCACTTCGACGGTTCGTCTGAAGACAGCTTTGATATTATTGCCAAAATTAAACGATTTACTCGTTCTATCTGGCCGTTGCCTCTGGCCACTCCAGTAGTTGTGCAGACGTGTTCCACGTTATGGCTGCTCATAAATTGTTCGAACGCACCACTCGTAAAGGCCGTTCCTTTGTCGCTAACAATTCGCTTAGGGAAACCAAAAATGTTTGACCAGTCGGTCAGCCTCTTGACCACTTCTTCCTGTCCGGTTGATTTGGTTGGGAATAACCAGACAAACTTTGAAAACGCATCGACTGTTGCCAGAATGTATTTATATTGTTTGGCCGATGAATCCATTGGCCCCAAATGATCGATGTGTAGTGTGTGCAACGGTGCGTCTCCTTTATCTATGCAATTTAGATACCCCTCCTGCTTTCCCAACTTTTTGCTGTGGATGATACATTTTATACAGTTAGAAATTAGCTTTTTTACCTTGTATTCCAAATGAGGAATAAAAAATTGCTGCTGTATGCTATGCATCGTCTTTTGCAACGACAAATGGCCAACTTCATGTGCGCTTTGAATCACCTCCCTCTCCATTAGTGCAGGGACAACCAGTAGTTCATTGCCATTGACCATACTATACAACAGGCCACCTTTTAGCTTGTAGGGTTGGAATAGACGATCTTTTAGAATTTCCAGGATTGCTCTAATTGAATCATCGTTCTGCTGCGACTTTTTAATTCGTGCTGTCAACTCGGATGTTATCATCATGCATGCTTGGGGATGGCGGCTTAAAAAATCAACGTGTCTCATTCTTTCTCCTGCACGATGTTCGGGTTGAAAATTAAAATCCTGCATATAGAGAATCCATGGGCCAACTTCTCTTGGGACATCTGCTTTTTTTGTTGTCTGTTTAAATGCGACACAGTCCGTGACGAGCTTGAAAGGGACTCCCAATAAATAGTGTCTGAACTTTTTCAGAGCTAAGTATGCGGCTTTTACTTCAAGGTAGTAACTATGACGATTTGATTTGGCTTTTGTAGTTTTTCTGCTCCAAAAGCAGACTGGGTGAAAACTGCCTTCGAACTTCTGCAATAAAACGGCTCCTAACCCGTCCTTAGAGGCATCTGTATGAAGTTCGGTTTCTGCTTCTCGTGAGTAGATCCTCAATACTGGTTCGTTTACCAGAATCTCTTTCAGCTTATTCAGCGACTGCTGCTCTACTGGTCCAATGTTGAAAATGGCATCTTTTTTTAATAGGTCAGTCAGTGGTCTCGCAATTTGGGCGTATCCAGGTATGAATTTTCTGAAGAATCCTGTGAGACCCAGAAATCCTTGAACGGCTTTTACATTCTGAGGTGTTCCAAAGGAATTTACTGCTGATGTTTTCTCTTTTCCAGGGCATATTTGTTCACCTTCGATAATATGTCCCAGGAAATGAATTCGCCTCTGCATAAAGTTGCACTTCTTCCATTTTATTTTTAGACCAAATTCTGCAGCTCTCTTAAGTACCATTTCCGTCTTTTCCATGCATTCTTCTGGGGTAGCGGCATATACAATTATGTCATCCATATATAGCTGCATTATATTGGAATTGATTAGTTCTTGAAAAATAAATTGAACGAACCGTATAAACGCTGCTGGGGAATTCTTAAAGCCAAAGGGCGCTTTGTTAAACTCGAATAAGCCTTCTCGGGTAACAAATGCTGTGTACGGCTTGCTGGCTTCTTCTACGGCCACATGAAAAAATCCGTTCTGTAAGTCTATGGTTGTAAACCATTTGGCACTCTGCAGTTTTTCAAGCACCTCCTCCATTATTGGTACCGGAAAACAATCCATCTGAACCATGGTGTTCAATTTTCTATAGTCCACGCAAACGCGTAGGGTACCATCCTTTTTCTTGACAACGACTATGCGACTGGCAACATTTGATGTAGATTTACGGACGATTGACTGCTCGACCCATTCCTCTACCTGCTTCTTTACAGCTATAGCTTCTTCTTCAGATAGTCGGGTGTGCGCATGGCGAAAGGGTTTAATCACGCCATCAGGAATAATTTTGAGTTCGACTGGACATTGCTTTATCTGCTTGGGTGGTGTTTCGTATGTTCTCTCTATTATGCGTTCAACGTCTTCTCGGTATTGTGGTGCAACTGTAAAAGAAGATTCTTCACAAATATTAAACATTTGGGAATACTCAACCGCTTGTTTTTTATCTGCTTCCAGGTCAAGAAAAGTATAGCCTTCTGCACTACAGATAAGACGAAACTTGCTGATAAAATCGTGTCCCAGTATTCCATCGCAACTGAATTTAGAATCGTGGACGACTAAAACGTTGTGGCTTGCTTCCACCTGGTCGGTCTTGATTAATGCTCTGAAGCATCCAATCGGCTGTGTTGAGGCATTTCCCAAACCTCGCAATACTGTTGCAGTGCGGTTTAAATCAACATCTTTCATCTTCTTGAATATAGCTTCTTTAATTATGGTCACATCTGATCCTGTGTCCACCAGACAGTTGATGATAATCCCATTTATGATTACTGGCTTTGTTCGTGCACTATCAACGTGAATGCGCATGCTGTTTGCTTTTTTCGGACACTTGCTTGAGATATGGCCCTCTTGATTACAGCTGAAACATTTGGTAGGAAGTGTACAATCCTTTCGTTTGTGTTCCCTCGAACCACAGTTGAAGCAGTGATCTGCTTTTACACCTTGTGTAATTTGCTTTGGTTTTGGTTGAATATTCGGCTTGTCAACAATATTCAGACTCTCGTAGATTTCGAATTCTTGCTTTAATTCCTTAAGAGTTTTACAACGGAGCATAGCACCCTTATACTCATTTTTATTGTCGAGGCCGTTTACGATATGAGTTATCAAAGCAACTGTTTCAACTTCACCTAAGGCTGCTATTTTCTTCATTTGTAACAAATAGTCGTGTAGAGTTTCCTCCCTCTTCTTCTTCCTGTCTTGCAACTTTTTGTGAATAACGGCGCTATTATAGCTGCCTGAAAATTCTTCAATTAGTAACTCTTTGAGTTCAGTGTATCCACTGACACATTCAGATTCTAAGAAAAGTTCTGCTGATCCAATCATCTTACTTCTGGCTTGAACATATTTTTGTTTCTCCGAAAGTTCATATGCCTCGGTATTTTTCTCAAAAATTTCAAACCATTTTTTAATAGGAATTGATTTGCCATCACAGTCACTTACAACTTTTTCAAATTTTTCTGCAGCGATAATTACTTGCCCCTCTTGTCTAGATTTTGCCAACATGCTCTGGGTTAGAGTATTCATCATTTGTTCAAATTTCTCTTCGACTTTAGCACTAGCGTCTTCATTCTGCTTCTTTGCCTCTGCTTCTCCTACAAGCGCCAACTTTTGATCTTCTTCGTTCATTTTTTCTTTTCTGCTTTCGTCCTCGCTTTCGTTCTCTAGAATTGCTTGTATTTGGTCGGTGTTAAGTTTTTTATTTGTAGGTGGTGTACGTGTGAGCATTCCGCGACAAGGCACTAACACCAGCAAACAACGACAATGTTCTAACGGCGCGACGGTAGTCGATTTTGCAGACGGCGCCACCGGTTAAAAGACAAATTTTGATTTTCGTTAGAAACGAATTTCATCACCTTTGCAATTTAATTGTTTTAAATTCCACAACAGCAAAACGACTTGAGTCTGTATGAGTTCAACCGATTTTTTCAACTTGCAATGCAGTAGACGTAGCCACAACTTTACAACTTTAAAGACTAAATCCACGCACACGACAATTTCAACTTTATCAGTTCTCTCTAGCAGCTTTCCCGACTTTTACCGACTTGTGTTCATACAAAATCTGTACAACTGATTTTTCAACTTTAAATGCAATAGATATAGCCACAACTTTACAACTTTTAAAGACTATACCCACGCACTCAACAATGTCTTTTTTCTTTAAACAACTGCACCTTCATATAACCGATTTAGGACTGGACGATCCCCCATGTAAGATTGTTTATTATTATTGTTTATTATTATTTTAATTCTAAATGCGGTAATTATAGAAAGTATTCTTAGTTTGCGACCGAACGACTGCTGCTGAGAACTCGACTGACTGCAACGCTGACTTCTACTCGACTCCACTGCTGCCTTGCGATCGTTCCTTCGATGACTGATTGTCGATAACTTCGATTACCGACAATCATGTTGCTGCTCAACAGCGCTGCCAACCGGGTTGCTGCCAGCATTCAGCCTTACTCCATGTTACATGTATGGCTATGTCTAATAAATAAATGTTGAATTCGGTTGCAATAGCTTGGAAAACAAAAAAGTTTTCCATACAAAGACTTGAAATCTGATTGATTGTTTGTATGGCAGTTATATGATATAATGGTCCGATCCGACCGATTTTGAAACTTGATCTGCGTGCAACAAAAATATTGATCTGGTAAAAATTTCAAAACGCTAGCTTTAAAACTACTGTCTATTTTTTGCATAGAAACAGACGGATAGACGGACAGACGGATGACGGACAGACGGACATGGCTATATCGACTCGGCTGTTGATGCTGATCAAGAATATATATACTTTGTGGGGTCGGAGATGCTTCCTTTAATGCGTTACACATTTCTGGACAAAATTATAATACCCTCTTCAAGGGTATAACAAGCTATATATAACGGCTTGCGGAAGATGATATACCCTTGAAAACAAAAAAGTTTTCCGTATAAAGAAGTGTTTTCATATCGGTCGTTTGTATGGCAGCTATATGATTTAGTGGTCCGATCCGAACCAAGCTTTCATAAATCGTGTTTGACTATGTCGAATAAATAAATGTTGAATTCGGTTGCAATAGCTTGGAAAACAAAAAAGTTTTCCATACAAAGACTTGTTTTCATATCTGTCGTTTGTATGGGAGCTATGTGATATAGTGGAATGATCTGGACCAAACTTTTACAAATTATGTATGGCTATGTCAAATGAATAAATGTTGAATTCAGTTGCAATAGCTTGGAAAACAAAAAATTTCAGTTTGTATGGCAGCTATATGATATAGTGGTCCGATACGACCGATTCTTAAACTTGATCTGCGTGCAACAAAAATAATGATCTGGTAAAAATTTCAAAACGCTAGCTTTAAAACTATTGTCAATTTTTGCATAGAAACAGACGGAAAGACGGACAGACGGACGGACGGACAGACGGACATGGCTATATCGACTCGGCTGTTGATGCTGATCAAGAATATATATACTTTGTGGGGTCGGAGATGCTTCCTTTAATGCGTTACACATTTCTGGACAAAATTATAATACCCTTTTCAAGGGTATAAAAAAATTAGACATAAAGTGGAAAGAAGAGTAATATATGTATAATTCATATATTTAACGTAATAAAAGTGTGCAAAAAGTGGTGCATATAAATAAAAAAAAATGTTGCAAGAAAAAAACTACAAGGGGTATATAAAAATGTGTATATAGTGACGTATTTGAATGGTCCAAACCGGCCACTTCAATTATTTTCATAGAACTATAAACATTAATGCACTTAAGTGATTTCCATAATGTATCGCAGCTGCGCAGCATCCGATTCCAAAAAAATAATTCTTTCGCAGCCGCACTTAGCCATTCTTGTAAACATCCTAAATCCTGACCTAAGCAGATTTGACTGCTCTCTTTGAATCTTTTTCTAATCTTAAGAATCCAAGAGCATGACTCTCCCAAAATACAAATATTGTTAAAATACCGAGGCTTCTCCTCAACCCAATGTACATTTGATTTTTAGTCTTAAGCTGATATCCGAATAAAGAAGTTCAATAAAAACCTTCGTAACAAAATTCTTCTCAGCGTTGTCCTTAGTCAACTGACGGGACATTTATTCGACTCAAAAACACAAACAATTTTACTGGCGCAGTCGGTAGGATACAACAAGTATCCGAAAAAAGAACCTTCGAGTGGAAAATAAGTTAAATTTTATAATCCAGTGCTCGAAACATTTCCCAAAAAAAAAAATTCGTGAAACTCTTCAACTTGGATTTTAATTCCAATTCGGTTATCCTAATAAAAGTGGAAGTGAAATACGAAACAAAAACATTAAGTCCAAAGGCAACTAAGTTTTAAAACCAACTTATAAAATTATAAGTAAGTGAAGTTAAAAACAAAAAAAAAAAAACCTTTATACTTAAATAAAATTAAAGCAACATAATAACTACAACTAAGTAAACTACAATAATAACAGTCAAACTAAGTGAAAACCAAATAAACTTAACTAAAAATAAGCGAAAAATAATAACAACAATAATAATAACAGCGAAAATAAGTGAAAACTAAATAAACTTAACTACAACAAGTAAATACTTAAACCAACTTCAAATACATAAACACTAATCAAAATTCAAACCAACAAACCACGATGGCCGTAGCAGCACCAGCACAAATTGAATTGTCTGACTCGAACATGATTCAAGTCGAAAGACAAATACACGCAATCGAGGTTTTCAACGGAGATCCTAACACTTTGTACACTTTCATCAGTCGCGTCGACTTCATCCTGGCTCTGTTTCAGACCACAGATGAAAGACAAAAGTTAATAATCTTTGGACACATCGAACGGAACATCAGTGGCGATGTTATCCGCACCCTCGGAGTAACCAACCTCAGCAGCTGGAGCGAACTCAGGACTCAGCTTATACATAACTACAAGCCCCAAGCACCGAACCACCAACTTCTGGAAGAATTCAGGAACATACAATATCGAGGTAACATTCGACATTTCCTCGAAGAAGCCGAAAGAAAACGACAGATACTTATAAGTAAATTAGAACTAGAAAATAATACTAACGAAACCATTCTCTATACTAGATTAATACAAACCAGCATCGAAAATCTAATTCAAAAACTTCCAAGCCACATTTATCTCAGAATAGTTAACTGTAATATTCCAAACCTAAGATCATTAATAAATATATTACAAGAAAAAGGTCTTTATGAGGCACCAACCTCAAGTAAAGATAATATAAAGCCAACTTCAATTCCAAACAAAATAACAACCAACCCCCAAAATAGACAACTGAATAACCAAATTAGACCCTTTGTACCCTTCCAACCATTCTATAATAACGTCTATCAACCCTATCACCAAGCACATTCTCATATGCCCAGGTTTAACCCAAACCCGGTTCCTCAATATCAAAATAGACCCATTTACCCACAATCTAACATACCCATGTCACAAGTACCCAGACCAAACCCAGCTTTTAACAGACAAAATATTTTTGACCAAAACCGATTTGGACCTAGCCACAGTAACATGCCCACAACATATCCTCAAAACAGAAACGTACAAACCAATAATCCAATAAAAAGACAGAGACAATCAGACAGTGAACAGTCTAAAATGAGCATAGAAGAGCTAAGATACCAGCAAGTAACGTCTTATCAACCTGAAAATCCTTATAATTATAACTGCTATTATCCCTGCTATCCAGAATATTTTCAACCCCAGCCTTATCCCTACCAATTAAACTATACACCAGAATCAATTCAGTGTCCCCCTGAACAGAACTACGACAATTCAGAGACAACAGAAGAGGAAATACCAGCAACAAATGACAACGAACCAGATAATTCTGAACTAAACGAAAATTTTCGGTCAACAGCCCCGGACAACTCGAATACATAAAAATAGTATACAAAGGTTCCACATACAAATGCCTTCTAGACACAGGATCCACAATTAATATGATTAATGAGAATATATTTTGTCTTCCCATTCAAAATAGTAGATGTAAAGTTTTAACATCAAATGGCCCTATTATCTTGAACGACTTGATTATGTTACCCAGAAATAGTATTTTTAAAAAAACCGAACCATTTTATGTGCACAGATTTTCTAATAATTACGATATGCTAATTGGCAGAAAATTGTTAAAAAATGCACAATCAGTTATTAATTACAACAATAATACAGTTACCCTTTTTGATCAAACATACAAATTAATTACTTCAGAATTAATTAGTTCGGAAGGAAACCAAAATTTTCATATCCAAAGGACACCAGATCCAATTGCAAACTCAGAGCAGGAATCAATAAAAAAATTTGATTTTTCACAGTTTCGATTAGATCACCTAAATCAGGAGGAAACTTTAAAGTTAAAAGTCTTATTAAATAAATTTAGAAATCTCGAATATAAGGAAGGAGACAAATTAACATTTACAAATACCATTAAACACGTACTAAATACAACACATAACTCCCCAATTTATACAAAACAATACCCACTTGCGCAAACACATGAAATTGAAGTAGAAAACCAAGTACAGGAATTGCTAAATCAGGGATTAATTAGGGAAAGTAATTCACCATACAATAGTCCTACTTGGGTTGTACCAAAAAAACCGGATGCTTCTGGCATAATGAAGTACAGGGTAGTAATTGATTATAGAAAGCTAAATGAAATAACCATACCTGACAGATATCCAATTCCAAATATGGACGAAATACTTGGCAAACTGGGTAAATGCCAATATTTTACAACAATCGATCTGGCAAAAGGATTTCACCAAATAGAAATGGACGAGGAATCAATTCCTAAAACTGCATTCTCCACCAAAAGCGGTCATTACGAATATCTTCGAATGCCATTTGGCCTTAGGAATGCACCCGCTACTTTTCAAAGGTGCATGAATAATATCCTTCGACCATTGCTTAACAAACACTGTTTGGTGTATCTGGATGATATTATAATTTTTTCAACATCCCTTACAGAACACTTAAATTCATTACAATTAGTTTTTTCAAAGCTTGCAGAAGCAAATTTAAAATTGCTACTAGACAAATGTGAGTTCTTAAAAAAAGAAGCTAACTTTCTTGGTCACATAGTAACTCCTGATGGTATTAAACCAAATCCTATTAAAGTTAAAGCCATAGTTTCATACCCAATTCCGACAAAGGTAAAAGAGATTAGAGCTTTCCTCGGATTAACAGGTTATTATCGCAAATTTATTCCAAATTACGCAGACATAGCAAAACCCATGACCAGCTGCTTAAAAAAAGGAGCAAAGATAGATACGAAAAAACTTGAGTACATAGAGGCATTCGAAAAACTTAAGGCTTTGATAATCCGAGACCCAATTTTACAATTACCTGATTTTGAAAAGAAATTTGTTTTAACCACAGACGCAAGTAACTTGGCCCTCGGGGCTGTACTTTCTCAAAACGGTCATCCTATATCTTTTATTAGTAGAACACTTAACGATCACGAATTAAATTACAGTGCTACCGAAAAAGAATTACTCGCCATAGTTTGGGCCACTAAAACTTTTCGACATTATTTACTAGGGCGACAATTTCTCATTGCTAGTGACCATCAACCCCTTAGATGGCTTCATAACTTAAAGGAACCGAATGCTAAGTTAGAAAGATGGAGAGTCAGATTAAGCGAATACCAATTTAAAATCGATTATATTAAAGGAAAGGAAAATTCAGTCGCCGATGCATTATCAAGAATTAAAATTGAAGAAAATCACCATAGTGAAGTTACTCAACATAGTGCAGAAGAAGACAATAGCAACCTTATTCATTTAACAGAAAAACCAATAAATTATTTCAAAAAACAAATAATCTTTATTAAATCCGATAAAAATAAAATAGAGCATTCAAAAATATTTGGTAACTCCATTACCACAATTCAATATGATGTAATGACACTCGAAAAGGCTAAACAAATTTTACTCGATCACTTCATCCATAGAAACATTACCATTTATATTGAGAACGATGTAGATTTTGAAATTATTCAAAGGGCACACATAGAAATTATTAATACCACCTACACAAAAGTAATTCGCAGTCTTTTCCTATTAAAGAACGTTGGTTCATACGCCGAATTCAAAGAAATCATACTTCAATCACATGAAAAACTTTTACACCCTGGTATACAGAAAATGACAAAATTATTTAAAGAAAATCACTTCTTTCCAAATAGCCAACTACTAATTCAGAATATAATAAACGAATGCAACATATGCAATTTAGCCAAAACAGAACATAGAAACACCAAAATGCCTTTAAAAATCACGCCTAAACCGGATCATTGCCGAGAAAAATTTGTGGTAGATATTTATTCATCTGAGGGAAAACATTACATCAGTTGCATTGATATTTATTCTAAATTCGCTACACTTGAGCAAATTAAAACTAAGGACTGGATAGAATGCAGAAACGCATTAATGCGTATTTTCAATCAATTAGGTAAACCCAAATTACTTAAGGCAGACAGAGACGGAGCTTTCTCCAGTTTAGCTTTAAAGCGATGGCTTGAAGAAGAAGAAATCGAATTACAGCTCAATACAGCAAAAAACGGGGTGGCAGACGTCGAAAGATTGCACAAAACAATAAATGAGAAGATTCGTATAATCAATTCATCGGATGATGAAGAAGTAAAATTAAGCAAGATAGAAACAATCCTTTACACATACAACCATAAAATTAAACATGACACTACTGGACAGACACCTGCTCAAATCTTCTTATACGCTGGGCATCCAATATTAGACACTCAAAAAATTAAAGAGAAGAAAATAGATAAAATAAATGAAGACCGACAGGAATTTAATATTGACACTAATTACAGAAAAGGTCCACTACAGAAAGGCAAATTAGAAAATCCATTTAAATCAACCAAAAATGTAGAACAGACAGACCCTGACCATTACAAAATCACTAATAGAAATAGAGTTACGCACTACTACAAAACACAATTCAAAAAACAAAAGAAAAATAATCAACTCTCAATTTCACAGGCACCTGGTACCTGATAACATTATTGCTTATCTAACACATTTCTATTAACCATACTCTTGTTAACACAATTAAAGTACTTCCCTATCCCGACCATAATGGATTTAAATTGGACTATTCAGAGAAACAATCATATTTTGAAAACAATAATAAAATTTATAATCAAGACAACAAAAAGAAAATTATCCAATATGTCGAACCAAATGTAATACTTACATGGAAGCTAACTGAAACTACTATTTTACAAAATTGTCAAAAATGGAAACAAAATTATAAGAATAAAACAATGTAGAATTAGAATTAGAAATGTTATTTTAAGCGAAAATTTATTAAGTCTAGAAATTGACCTAACACCACTATATTTACGATTTAATGTAACTAAGATAAAGTTGATAAAACACAAAGATGTTCTAAAGTTAATTTCCGAAAATAATGCGACACTTTATGTAATTATAATTGTTTTAATATTTTGCCTAGTAAAGTCTATACAAAATATGTAACATTAAACCCATTCATGATGCTGTATGCAAAACTTAAAATAAGAAAAAATCAAAATCAAAACACAGCACAACAAATAGAAATAGAAGAAACTCCATTTCCCACACTATATCAATCCATCAATCCCAGCCCAAGTATAGGCTTCTCTTTAAGGGAAGGGGAGTGACGTATTTGAATGGTCCAAACCGGCCACTTCAATTATTTTCATAGAACTATAAACATTAATGCACTTAAGTGATTTCCATAATGTATCGCAGCTGCGCAGCATCCGATTCCAAAAAAATAATTCTTTCGCAGCCGCACTTAGCCATTCTTGTAAACATCCTAAATCCTGACCTAAGCAGATTTGACTGCTCTCTTTGAATCTTTTTCTAATCTTAAGAATCCAAGAGCATGACTCTCCCAAAATACAAATATTGTTAAAATACCGAGGCTTCTCCTCAACCCAATGTACATTTGATTTTTAGTCTTAAGCTGATATCCGAATAAAGAAGTTCAATAAAAACCTTCGTAACAAAATTCTTCTCAGCGTTGTCCTTAGTCAACTGACGGGACATTTATTCGACTCAAAAACACAAACAATTTTACTATATATGTGGCGTGATGCGGCTTGCATTCAGTTTCAACGAATGTGTGTTAGTATATGTTCGAACTTGTTAGAACTTGTGTGTCTGAACTTGTTCGAACGGTGTACACGCAGGTTGATTATGTATGATCGCGTTTGATAGAAGTATGATGGAGCATATTGGATCGCACTGCTAATCAATTGAGTGTTTCGTAAGCAAAACTCACAGGCCACTTTAAGCAGGGATTCAATATATGCCTTATCTGGGGACCGCAATAAGACGGACGCAATAAGGCGGTTGCAATAAGGCAACATTAAACAAGTAAGGTAGCAGCAGTCGAGTTTCCCGATTGCAAAATACCCTGTACCCTTAGACATGCTTACAATTTATTTATTTCGTATCAATAAATAAATGAAACAATTTTCTATTAGAAAAGAGTACCATAACAATATAAATTTGGTATGATTTTGATGAAAATAAGTTTCGTGTGTCATAAAGCCATACACATTTCGCTGTCAACGTCGCAGTCGGCGTCGCGCAATGCGTGTTTCGCTTGTTGCGCTTCTGCTTCCCTTGCCATTGATTTTGCATGTGGCATAACTTCCGTGTCTCTTATCCGATTTGGTTCAAATTTAAAAATGAGACAGCTTTTATGAGCACCAACGCATTTGCCGAATTGCATATCATTAATAATTGTGGGCGTGGCAGTTTTTTGCAGTTTTCGGGGAGCGTGTGCGTTGCAGTTTTTTACGGTTTGCAGTGGAGCGGGGGGTGATATCAAAATAAAACAATAAACTTGTACTGCGTATGGTAATTACGTATCCAACGATATATGACACATGTCTGTAGCTCTTGTAGTTTCTGAGATCTAGGCGTTGATACGGACAGACAGGCGGACAGACGGACGGACAGACGGACGGACATGGCTATATCGACTCGGCTGTTTATGCTCATCAAGAGTATGTATACTTTGTGGGGTCGGAGATGCTTCCTTCTGCCTGTTACATACATTTGCACCATATTATGATACCCTTTTCACCCATTTTTAATGGGTACAGGGTATAAAAAAAAACCGCCGCTTCGACAATAAATTGTATGCATACGAGGTGTGTTCAAAAAATATCGCGAATTTTGTGTTTTTTCAAAAATGATTTATTTATTATCTACATGAATATCTATTTTATCCCCTTCAAAGTAATCCCCATGAGATATTATGCACTTGTGCCAACGGTTTTTCCGATCTTCGAAGCACTTAAAAAAATCTTTTTTTTTTATCTTGTTCAGCTCCTCCTTCGATGCCGTCTTTATCTCTTCAATCGTAGTGTAACGTCGTCCTTTTATGGGCCTCTTCAGTTTAGGGAACAAGCAAAAGTCACAGGGGGCCAGATCTGGGGAATACGGTGGTTGCGGCATCATTAGTGGGTCTTTTTTGGCCAAAAAGTCGCGCACAAGCAACGATGTGTGAGCGTTATCGGGGTGCAAAAGCCAATTTTTGTTTTTCCACAAATCCGGGCGTTTCTGGCGGATTGCTTCGCTCATATCTTGCAGTTAATATTCCTTATTGACCGTTCTACCCTGTGGTAAGAACTCATGATGCACCACGCCCGTGCAATCGAAGAAAACTGTCAGCAAAACTTTCACATTCGACCGAACTTGGCGCCCTTTTATCGATCTTAGTTCGTGCGGCAGCTTCCATTGAGATGATTGAGCTTTGGTTTCCATGTCATAACCATAAACCCACGATTTGGGTCGTCGCGGACAGAGTCAAACATCTCTTTGGCAATGTTCATGCGATGCTTTTTTTTGGTCGCAATTGAGCAATTTTGGTACGAAAAATCGAAGACTATCCAAAACACGTGCAAGCAAAGCAGCTGTCAACAATTAAGTGAACATCCAAAATGGCCAAGCCTGTCGGCATAGGTGACAAACATGAGTACCAACATAACGCCACAAAAAACTCGAAATTCGATTATATTTAAACCGCGAAAATTAAAAATTCGCGATACTTTTTGAACACACCTCGTTCAGTTTCCTATGCATATGGATAAGACACAAATTCTTAATTTTTTTCTCTCAGTACACATTCAATTCAACTATTTCGTTTCCTTTTACTTTTTCTTTACAGAAATTTAAGTGTTGATACGTGGGCGGGTCAATAAGTCCGTGACTTTTTGAATTTCCCGCCTCTTAATTGAAATGGTAACACTGCTCCCGTCAACAGTCATCTGTCAGTTGACTCTTTTCAAAAATTGAACAAGCTGCGACATTTAGTTTTTTTTTTGACAGCCGTTAATATCAGACTACCGCGTTGACTGAGAAGAAAATGGAAGAAAGTGAATTTTGTGTGCTCATTAAGCATTATTTTTTGAGGAAAAAGTCCATTACGCAAACCAAGGCCAAGCTTGATAAATATTATGGAGACTCTGCACCATCCATTTCCATGGTAAACAAGTGAGAAAAGTTATCTTCGGCTTGCCGAAGATGGTATACCCTTGAAAACAAAAAAGTTTTCCATACAAAGACTTGTTTTCATATCGGTCGTTTGTATGGCAGCTATATGATATAATGGTTCGATCCGACCGATTCTTAAACTTGATCTGCGTGCAACAAAAATAATGATCTGGTAAAAATTTCAAAACGCTAGCTTTAAAACTACTGTCTATTTTTTGCATAGAAACAGACGGACAGACGGACATGGCTATATCGACTCGGCTGTTGATGCTGATCAAGAATATATATACTTTGTGGGGTCGGAGATGCTTCCTTTAATGCGTTACACATTTTTGGACAAAATTATAATACCCTTTTTCAAGGGTATAAAAAGTGGTTTACTGAATTTCGATGTGGCCGTACAAGCACGGAAGATGCCGAACGTTCTGGACGCCCAGTTGAGGTTTCCACATCCGAAACAATTGAAAAAATCCACGATATGGTTTTAGCCGATCGGCGATTAAAAGTGAGAGAGATTGTGGAAGCCGTAGGCATTTCACATGGCTCAGTGGTTTCAATTTTGAATGATCATTTGGGTATGAGAAAGCTTTCCGCAAGATGGGTGCCGCGTTTGCTCACATCCGACCGCAAATGCAACCGTGTGATAATTTCGCAGGAATGTTTAGCGTTGTTCAATCGCAATACGAACGGCTTTTTGCGCCGTTTCGTAACCGTGGACGAGACATGGATCCACCACAACACACCGGAGACCAAACAGCAGTCAAAACAGTGGGTTTCTCGGGGTGAATCGGCGCCAAAGAAGGCAACGGTGGGTTTGTCAGCCAATAAAGTCATGGCGACTGTTTTTTGGGATGCACGCGGTATTATCCACATTGACTACCTTCAAAAAGGAAAAACAATCAATGGTGAATATTACAGCAACTTATTGGGTCGATTCGATGAGGCATTGAAAAAAAAGCGACCGCACTTGGCCAAGAAAAAGTTCTTTTCCACCAGGACAATGCACGGGTGCACACATGTGCAGTTTCCATGGCAAAATTCCATGAAATGGGCTACGAATTGCTCCCTCATCCGGCCTATTCACCCGATCTAGCCCCGTGTGACTATTTCTTGTTCCCAAACTTGAAGAAATGGCTCGGCGGAAAGAGATTTGCCTCCAATAACGAAGTCATCTCACAAACAAATGCCTATTTTGAAGACCTCGACAAATCATATTTTTTGGAAGGGATAAAAAAATTAAAAAAAAAGACGACTACGTTGAAAAATAAAATAACTTTTTATCTAAAAACCTGTGTTTCATTCAAATAGTCACGGACTTATTGACCCGCCCTCGTAAATAATAAATTAGTAGTACCAAAATAAACCTTTTGTCTCCTACAAGTTGATTAAATTAGTCTTGTATATATATACTTAATCAATTTTATATTTAACTCATTTTATATTTAATCAAGTTACAACATAAATACACCTGTGTATATAAACTTACCATATTACACAGTATACAGATTTTAAGATAATGTCTCAGTTAAATAAAACAAAACAAATAGTAACCCGAAATAAGACGACACTAGACGTTGACTTGACATCGGACGATATGACATCCAATTCAGAATCCTTTTTAACCGATTCCATTCCAATAGATACTCCTCAATATGTTTTCAATTCTCTACGTATACCGGATGTAATTAGGTTTCAACCAGTATACGATGGAAACCATAAAGCACTTAAGGAATTTATAAAAAATGTTAAGGAAATATTATTATTAATTAAAGGCACTGATATGACTCCCTATGGCAGAATGTTGTTGAGAAATATTCGTAATAAGATTGAGGGAAGGGCAAATAAAGTGCTACTATTGTCAGGTACTCCCCTTGCATGGTGCGACATCAAAAAAACTTTGATTACTACATTCTCTGACAAACGCGATGAGTCGAATTTACTGTGCGAACTGCATTCATTAGATCTTCAAAATTTGTCAGTTACTACATTATTTGAATCGATTACAGAAATAAAGACACATTTGATTAATCAGGTTGAAAACCAGGAATTACCAAGCACAGTAGCAATTTCAAAGAAAGAGTCATACAACCAGATATGCTTAAATACATTTGTTTCAGGCTTAAAAATATCTCTGGGTTCTTTTATAAGGTCAACTAAACCTACTTCTCTTATAGAGGCCTATGAGTCAGGTATCAATGAAACATTTATTATCAAGAGCAAAACAGAAAACGAAAATTTGATAATACAGAAAGTGTCACGGTATCCTCATATAAGCGAAATTATCAGTGGAATTCGGACAACCAACAACAGTCTAATTCTGATAGATCTAAAAATGATAAAAATCAACCACTTACTTTGAGAACAGCGCTAAACACACATCAGCAAATAGGAGCAGAAATCGACTAGTAAAATCACAAGTAACAACTACATTAGCTTGCTTACCAATTTGTTTCCAAAACAAATTGTTCTATAAGCCTGGGAGTGTAAAAATCCTCCCATTGACAGTAGATCTGCCATATGGCACATTCCTTACAGAACAAAAGGAAATAGCTCCGGATGTATTTTTGTCGGAAGGACTGTGCCAAGCAACAGACTACACCAGCTACTTCAAAGTAGTAAATTGTTTAAATACTCTAAAACATATTGACTTGAATATGTTAATAACAGTTGAAAAGTGGGAACAAGATAATTTCGTAGAACTCAATTTTTCCGATTACGGGAAATTGCAAGACGAACCTAACACTAAGTTCTTTAATCAATTACATTTAGAGCACCCTAATAAGGAAGAGTATACACAGTTAAATAAACTCTGTATACAATTCAAGGACATATTTTATGACGAAAATACAAAATTAACATTTAATAATACAATAATTAATAATAATTAATAATTTCCGTATATACCAAGCCATTCAGGTATGTATATTTCGAAAGAATCGAAGTTCAAAATCAGATTAGGAAGTTATTAGATATGAATATAATTAGAGATAGTTATTCCCCATAGAGTGCCCGGATTGGTTGGTACCTAAGAAGCAGGATAAAGATTTTAAAAAAAGTGGAGATTAGCAGTAGATTTTAGGAAATTAAACGAAAAAACGGTCAAAGATAGATACCCTATGCCAGTTATCACCGATGTCCTCGATAAACTAGAAAAAGCCATTTATTTCTCTGCGTTAGACTTAGCTAGTGGCTATCACCAAATTGAGATGGCTGCCGAAGATATGGAAAAAACAGCTTTTTCCGCTGAGGGTGGACATTATCCAGAATGCCTTTCGAGCTAACTAACGCACCAGCAACATTTCAGCGAGTCATGGATAATGTCTTTAATGAACTAGTTGGCAAATGTTGCTTATTATCATAGTTTTTTTATCTTCGCTCCAAGAGCATATGCAAGACCTAAATAAAGTTTTTTCTAAATTAAAATCTACAAACCTTAAGTTTGCAAGTTGCAAAATCCGAATTCTTAAGAAAAGAAATCGAGTAGCACGGACACGTAATATCCAGCTGATATTGTATTAGACCTAACCCAAATAAATTAACAGCAATAAAAAATTTCACACTTCCCAAAACAAGGAAGGATATTAAATAATTTTCAGGATTGCTGGGGTATTAAAGAAAGTTTATTCACGATTTTGCAAGGATAACAAAGCCCCTAACAGCTCAATTAAAGTTTTGTTGATACTTTCGAAATTTGCAAGACACTTCTCTGTAACGATCCGATCCTACAATAACCTGATTTCTCGAAGCAATTTATTTTAACAATAGACGCTAGCAATGTAGCATTAGAAGCGGTACTGTCCCGAGGCAGTTTAGGAAAAGACGAAGGCGTTTCTTACGCCAGCCGAACGTTAACCGATACATAGCAAAACTACAGTACAGTAGAAAAGGAAATGCTGGCCATTATTTGGTCAATTAGGTATTTTAGACCATATCTACTTGGACGAAAATTTAAAATTGTTACGGACCATCGACCCTTGACATGGTTAATGAGTTTTAAAGAACCGGGTAGTAAACTCGTCCGATGGAGACTTAAGTTACTAGAATACGATTTCGAAATTTTTTATAAAAAGGGCCTTAAGCTGAATAAATGTAGATATCAACTATAATGACAATGATTCATTGGAGGGGACAGCGGGTAATACCATTCAATCAATCCAAGAAAACGACAAGCTATTTATTCATAGTTCAGAGAAACCACTTAATGATTTAAGGAGTCAATTAATCTTTAAAGATGGCCCGAACTCTGTGTCCTCCACCATAGTCCATTTTAAAAATAGAGTACGAAGAACAACCATAATACCAGAGATTAACGTAGAAAATATAGCCAGAACATTAAAAGCTCTTATAAAACCCAACAAAATCTGTGCTGTGTATGCAACAGACAGGATCTTTAATTTAATCCAGAATGCGTATTCACAATATTTTGCTCACAGTAACATTTTAAACTGATTAGATGCGCTATATTTTTAACAGACCTGACAAACACTGACAAACAAAAAGAACAAATCCGTATGCAACACGAAAACTCGAATCACAAAGGAGCGGATGAAGTGACACTGAAACTTAAAACACAATTCTAAACACCGGACGGACCATTAAATATATTACACACTGTTTTGTATACAATTAACGGCAAATATGTAGTTACTATAGTAGATAAGTTCTCGAAATTTGTGGCTGCTTATACGATTCCAGCCAGGGATAGTATAAACACCACAAGGGCTATTCTGCAATTCATTTAAAATTTGGTATACCTAAAAAACTCATTTGCGACCAAGGGGCAGAATTTCAATCCAATCTTTTCAAAAGTTTTTACTCACAATATCAAATAGAATTACACACTTCCTCGTTTCAGCAATCTTCGAGCAATGCTCCAGTTGAACGATTACACTCCACACTGACCGAAATTTATAGAATTATTTTAGATCGAAAGTCCAGACAGAAGCTTGAATGTAATCACGAGAATTTTTTTTGCAGAAACTTTAATCACGTATAATAATGCAGTCCATTCTGCTACGAAATTAACCTCATACAAGCTCTTTACGGGTAGAACCCACCTTTTCAATAAATTTCACTTTCACTTCTCTTTTTGATAACCATCATGATTACTTACTAAATTAAACATATTTCGTAAGGACCTATATCCTAAAATTAAGAAACAAGTAGATCAGGCAAAAACCACTAAAATAAAAAAACAACGAGGATAGACGCGAACCACTACCGGTTATCCCAAATCAAAGTATACATAGAAAAGAAAACAGAAGGAATAAATTAATTTATATAAAACATAACACCAGACTATATATTAATAGCAGTAAAAGTAAGAGAAAAGAATAAGAGAAAAAATTAATTATCAAATTCCCTGTGTAAAATATTTAAAAATGTTAAAATTTAAATACAATATGTTCATTTTTTCTATAAAATTTAAAATTTTTGTTTAAAGTCTATTGTATTTATGGGTGCTTCTGGGTGAAAATTCGAGTAGTCTTGATAAAGAACATACACTATATACTTATAGGTTTAGAGAATTTTATTATTGATAATTTTAAATTTACATAGATTGAAAGAAATTGTGCAATTAAATATATATATAAATGAGTAAAAACACGATTCTATTCTCGACGAACATATACACAAAATTTAATTCAAGAAATTACGTGGGAAGGTTACGATGACCTGATAGTAAGCGCTATTGAATCAGGTTTTGACTTTTTTAAGTTAGACTTTCATTTTGATGAGTAGAAACCATGCTATTCGAAGCAACACATTGGCAGAGTCAAATGGAGATGTTGTTCCAAACAGTCCCGTTCATATTACCGGAACCACGCCTGCGGATCGGCCAGAGTTAAGAGGAGTTGATCTCCAACTAGAGAATTCCCCCGTTTTCTGGAAACTATGAGGAAACAATTTTTGGATCCATCGGTGATAAATCTAAGCTCAGCAACTGTAAACGGTTTCACTGTTTTAACTCATATTCGAATAGACAAGCACTTGCTTTAGTCAATCATATTTCCCAAACCAATATAAACTAAAGTGCAGTCTGAACGCTAGAAAGACGATTTAACAAACGATCACTGATCTTTAGTGACACTTCTCATTACTATAGGTGGGAAAATAACCGGAGCTAGAGAGAATAATGACAATGACGTCATTCGAGAAATGTTGTGCAATGGATTTTGAATGGAGTGGCAGGATTTGTTAGAGAGAGTTGTCACCATCAGGTAATTCATAACACGCTAACACGCATTCACAAAGGTAACGAGCATCAAATTCATTAAAAGTACCGATGTGTGCAATTTGTGGACATGGGTCCAGACGCGTATCGTGGGGACAACCTTGTTTTTTTTAATTAATTACTTTTACGCCTAGCGCTGAATGATGATTTAATACAACTTTTTGACTAGGGTCACTTTAAAATACAAAAGGAAACTGTAAACAGTTTTTGAAGGATTTACCGTCAAAAGACCAATCCTATGACCACCATTGTAGTGTACTATACAATGGCTCTGGGAGTAATCCTATTAATCCTAAATACCTGAAATCCACAGGAACTCTGACCTAACCGAAATGTGCGTAAAGTTTCTTACTAACACATAGGAATCTCCAGTTACTATAGGGAACTAATGCCAGAGTTATCACGAATCTCACGGCCCTTTCGGCCTGGTAGCTACAGCTGAATCTGAAGCTACAATTGAATCAAAACTACATTGGGAACCACTTTTCAAGGCTTTTGCAAAAGACCACTAAGCCCTTACCTTATATTTTACTGTAACTTAAAACACAGCCCATTAATAGGGAACGCAAATTCAGAATTTTGAAAGGTACACCACTTAAGAAGCAGAATTCTTAATTTCCATGGAATCCAATTTCGCTTCTAAAGAGGTAGGTAATTCAAAGAGTGAACATTATAACTTTGAGGCTTAATTAAAATCAATTGATAGATTGTTGTTGCCGCAACTTATACTTAAACAAGTTGGACGTTGAAGAAGTGAGTTCGAAAAATGTTTGAATAATCAGTCTCTTATATTAATATAAAAGTGCACTATTTATTCTAGGCAACCAAGCGACACATCCAACGAATCCCCAACAAATCCCTCAAACCACTCCCGAAGCCCCAAAACCCAACCAGCTTGATACGATGCTTGCCCGCATGGAAGGATCGATTGAGAGGATGATGGAAAAGTTGATATCGCAGATGTTCTTGCAGATGTTCTCGCAGATGATGCAGTTTATAGCTCCCATCCTCAACAGAAAGTAATGCAAATAAGTCATAATATAGTTTTTTGGAACGCAGACGTCCTGCAGAATAGCAAAGTCGAAGTAGAGCACCTCATCAAAACAGACAATATCGATGTTCTTCTAGTTTCGGAATCCCACTTTTGTCCCAGATCCTACTTCAACATCAGCGGGTACGAACTGATACACGCCAATAATCCATCTGGCAGAGCACGCGGAGGAGCAGCTATGCTCATCAGGAGTGGAACACGGAACTTCCCGCGTTTCAGGAGGAATGTGCTCAGTACGCCGTGACCTGGATTACCAGCCCACAGGGAGATATCACCATTGGTGCGGTTTACTTCCCACCCAGACACTCGATAATCGAGACCCACCTTCAGGACTTCTTCGAGTCCCTTGGACCTCGCTTTATAGCAGCCGGAGACTTTAACGCCAAACACTCCTGGTGGGGGTCCCGCACAAACAACACCAAAGGCAAAATACTCTATAAGTACCTGCAGCGCAAAAGTCTGGACTGCCATTCCACTGGAGAGCCCACACACTGGCCTACCGACCCTTCAAAGCAGTCGGATCTGCTGGACTTCGCCGTCTCCAAGGGCATAGGACACTCTAAGATAACATGCTCAAACTACGATAAGCTGCTATCCAACCACAGCGCAGTAAACTTGCTCCTAAACATCCTCGTCATCAGATAAACCCCGCCCAGAAGACTTACCGCACAAATGCACCCAAGTTTACGTTTTGGATGCTTTCCTTCCTGTACCCAGATTCCCCTCTTTCCACACCAAGCAACATAGATGCGGCCATAGAAAAACTAACCAAAGAGATACACAATGCTGCTGAGTTTGCGAATCTACCTCCTCCAACTACCCTCAGAACATCTGAAAGAGACGTGCACTTGTGGTCTTCTGAAATCGCGGCCCTCGTAGCCGAAAAAAAGGCGCCTCAGAAGAGTCTGGTTTTCCTCGCAAAACGCCAGGGACAGCACTTAATCGGGCCACTAAGGAACTGAAGGACAAGCTAACCATCCTACGGCAGGACTCCTTTCATAGATTCCCTAAGCAGCTGGAACCTGGAGACCCGCAGCACAATCTGTGGAATGTCACGAGGCACATAAAAAGACCTGCGAAGAATATATCACCCGTGCGCAAAGTGGATGGTTCCTGGTGTCGGTCTGAGGTCAAAAGAGCAGAAGCCTTTGCTGACCATCTACATAGTGCATTCTCACCGTTCGACAGATGCACTGGCGAAGAGAGAGCTGCCACCATAAGGTTCGTAGA
This sequence comes from Drosophila merina, assembly GCA_035047645.1. Lineage (NCBI taxonomy): Eukaryota > Metazoa > Arthropoda > Insecta > Diptera > Drosophilidae > Drosophila > Drosophila merina. Next base: position 348,093 of record JAWNPH010000042.1, read on the forward strand.
CAGCCCAAGTGCTCCTGACCCGCCAATACAGCCCGTCGAACCAGAGGAGATTGCGCAGGAGATCGCCTCCCTAAAAAATGGCATTGGGTCCTGGGTCCTGGCCGTATCGATGCAACAGCACTAAAATGTTACCCCTAATCTGTTCCCAAAGGCTGGCCAACATATTAAACAGCTGCCTCAGTCTAGGGTACCTCCCTAAAGAGTGGAAGCGAGCGGAAGTAATTGTCCTCCTCAAGCCTGGGAAACCTGAAGACAACCTAGCATCGTATCGTCCGATTAGTTTGCTGGCAATCCTCTCTAAAATACTTGAAAGAGTATTTTTTCATAGAGTACTGCCAGTACTGGACGAGGCCGGACTGATCCCTGCTCACCAGTTTGGCTTCAGACGCTTTCATGGACCCCTGAGCAATGCCACCGGATTTTTGAGAGCATAATTGAGGCCCTTGAAAAGAAGAAGTACTGCTGCGCCGTTATGTTGGTTGCTAAACAAGCATTTGACAGAGTCCGCCTTCCCAAGTTCTCATTTCGCCTTCCTCAGGTCATACACAGAGGGAAGAGAATTCCGAGTGAGATGCGGATCATCAATCAGCACGCCTAGCCCAATAAGAGCAGGATTACATCAAGGCAATGTTCTTGGACCCATCTTGTACACATTGTACACGGCGGACTTTCCCATTACCCCCTCTCGGAACTTTACAGTAGCCACATATGCAGATGACACCACCGTCCTAGCCTCCGCCACAGATCCCCAGGAAGCATCAGCCATCATACAGAGACAACTGGATGCTATCGATACATGGCTGAAAAAATGGAACATCGTGGTCAACGCAGAGAAATCCTCCCACACAGCCTTCACACGACGCAGGGGGGATTGCCCACCCCGTCACACTCAACGGGGAAACCATCCCAACGAATAACACTCCCAAATATCTAGGGCTGACCCTGGACCGCAGGCCCACATGGCGCCCTCACCTGATCAACAAGCGCAACCAGGCCAACCTACGACTCAAGCAACTGCATTGCCTCCTGTGGAGAAGGTCCAAGCTCAAAGAAAAACTAAAACCGCTTATTTACAAAAGTAGTGCTGAAGCCAATCTGGACCTATGGGATATAGTTGTGGGGCACGGCAAGCTGTTCTAATTGTATCGGAATCCGGCGGTTTAAGAATAAATGCCTGAGAACAGTTTTTAACGCCCATCCGTACCACGAAAACTCAATAAAAGAGCTTGGAATTCCATGGGTAGCAGAGGAGATCACCCGTCTCAGCGAAAGATACACAAAAAGACTGGACAACCACCCCAACCACCCCAACCACCCCAACCACCTGGCCATCAACCTCTTGATAATAGGCAATCCCTAAGACGCCTGAAGAGGAAACATTCGCTTGACCTTCCCCACCAATAGAAACCTCCCTTCTCCTGCGCATTCACCCAACAGATCTGCCGAGAAGATATATAAATTAATTGATTAAATTAATTCATGCCTCTAGACTCCCTTATTATGTTTAAGTATGTACATATGTAAATACCCGCTAAAAATTATGAAACTCTGCAGTATAAGTTATTACAAATAGTAACAATGGACTGCAATGTAAATAAATACAATTTTTATTAAAAAAAAAAAATGTGCGAGTACCTCCCTTAAGTCACCCCCAAACCATTTAATGATTGTCCACTCGGATAGATTTTAAATACAAAATAAGAACGTTAAAAAGAAAAAAAAACCGTTGAACAGTTGTCAACCGTCTTCCAATTCTATGGTGAAAAATACTGGGGCTGATTTTGTTGATTGGCTGATTACATAAGGTTATTTTGGCGTTGCGTGCTCTTCCATCAGAAGATAATGTCAGCACACCAGTTAACTGTACGTTAAAATTCTATTATGTGCAGCCCGAAATTTTATTGAGTTCTTGATTGCAAAGATCCATTGATTGGATTGAAGGGTTTTCTAGAATGCATAGAAGTTTTCTGACACATCGTTCCAATTTAATTATTGAATAACTGGAACTTCAATTGACTGTTAACATTTGCTGATGGAAACAAATTTGTTCAAGTTTGAGGTATAGGAATATTCGTATCGTAGGCCTATATTCGTCTGAAAATCCGATGAATCATTTGTTGACTTTAACAATCATTAATGATACTAAAGACATCCACCAGATTCGGAGGTACCAGTGGTATTGTTAAACAAAAATGGCGTGGGTGTTAACTTCGTTTAACCATGTAGCAGGAAGTTCTCATTGCATTCTACTTTGTTGACTTTTTTGGCAATGTCTTGTGCAAAACTGGAATCAAAAAAACCAAACAATGTTGATTGGTGATGTTGGTTGCCGAGAAAGATGTGTTCGGTTTTTTCTTGATTCGAGTTCCGAGAACAGATGTTGAAAGTAGCTTAAAGCGTAGTGGAAGATCATTGTCTATTGTGATAGTCATTCTTGCGGTTCCCAGCCCTTCGTAAAATATTCCTTGCTTGTTGTTGAAACCGGTCAACTTTATGGGCCACGCCATGATCAAAGGAAGTATAAACATTAGTAGTGGGGTTGATGATATAATGAAGAAGCAGTCTTTTTTTTGTTGTGCATGGGGACCCTCTTCCCGTTCAACCTGGCCGGTGTCGTTTAATTGGCGTTAATTGGTTTAACTTGTTCTAAAACCATTACTTTTAGAAGACCTTTTTAGTCATGATACTAATTCAAATTTTTTCCCCAATGGTAAGAAGTAAGGGTTGGCAATCAGAAAATCGCCGGAAGTTGAAACTGATTCACCTATAAGTTCAACGACATGGGAGTGATTGAAAATGGCTTTTGCGGATTTGACGCAGCCACCAAGAGATGGCGCTCGTGGTGGGATAGATTTAAAGTACACTTGCTTTTTGTTGGAGTGACTAATAACATTTTTCCTGGCTTCTTCCGGGAAAATTGTATCTTTGAGCTCCTTTAATTTTAATTGGCTTCAATAAAGTTGGAGGCATTATCACAATAAATTATCTGGAACATACCGCGACGTCCCAGAAACGGGGGAGAGCTGCCAAATCTTCGAATCTTGTGATGAATCCACATGGGGCCGCAGTAATCTACTTCTATAATAATGCATCATTCGGGTTGACGCACGCAGTTGTGTATGATGCTTCTTGCTTTGATTTTGTCATAGTTGATCCAATATTGCTGAAGAGCAATAGCACTTAAGGATGCGGGCCGCAAGGCAAGTTGCCATGATATAATTACTTCAGAATTTTTTTCACAATTTTCTCGTTGTTGGGAAAAAAACCTTGAAGTTTTGCATCATATGATATGCTTGATGCAGAATTTTCTAATTTGCCTCCTATTTGAATTAGACCATCTGGTCCAAAGATCGAGACTAATGACACAATATTGCTCTTTCTGTAAATAGGTTGGTTACGTTTGAGCTGTTTGCATTCTGCAGTAATTTCAATCAATTCAACTTTTCATAATGCCCCTTTATTGGTTTTGTAGCACAACCGCAATAAATTGTATATACAACAATATGTTCCAGTTTTTAGATGGAATTGGGTATGAACATGTAATATTTCTTACCAAGTATAACATTAGACTTATATTTCGTTATATAGAAAAAACAATAAAATTGTGGCAATCTAAATTCTAATTCCAAAGAATGTAAACAATACTGACTAATGGTTTGCGGCAATGAAAGGTATTTCCTTCTAACATTTTTTTGTTTGATCGATGTGAGAACTACACATTTTCAAAATGTTAAAAATTAAATACAACGAATACAATTTTTCGATAAAATTAAAAAAATGCTTAAAAGTATAAGTACCATCTACTGCGAACAACTGGACCGCTTGAAGCAGGCGATCGACCAGAAGCGTCCAGAATTGGCCAACAGGAAGGGTGTAGTGTTCTACCAGGACAACGCCAGACCACACACTTCGTTGATGACTCGTCAGAAGCTACGGGAGCTCGGATGGGAGGTTTTATCGCATCCACCATATAGCCCGGACGTAGCGCCAAGTGATTACCACCTGTTCCTGTCCATTGCAAATGCCCTTGGTGGTGTGAAGTTGAACTCAAAAGAGGCTTGTGAAAAGTGGCTGTCCGAATTCTTCGCAAATAAGGGGGGGGGCTTCTACGAGGAAGGTATTATGCAGTTGCCGTCTAGATGGAAACAGATCATCGAACAAAACGGCGCATATTTTATCTAAATCCGATCACTATAACACTTTTTATAAAGCATTGAATGAAGAGCAAAAAAGCGGAAGGGATATGTTTGACAACCTTATATATTGTATTTATGAATTGGGCGCCTTTAGGTAAAAATGTGAGTAGTCTTGATAAAGAATATACAATATATATTTATAGGCTAAGAGAAGTTTAACATTGATAATTTTAAATTTATATAGATTGAAAGAAATTGTGCAATTAAATATACATATAAAGGAGTAAAAACACGATTCTATTTTCGACGAACATATATACAGCATGATATATAAGAAATGACGTGGGAAGGTAATGATGACCTGATAGTAAGCTCTATTGAATCAGGTTTTGACTTTTTTAAGTAAGACTTTTATTTTGATGAGTAGAAACAATGCTACTCGAAGCAACACATTCTCAGATTCAACAGGAGATGCTGTTCCAAGCAGTCTCGTTCATATCAACGGAACCACGCCTGTGCATCAGCCAAAGTAAAGAGGCGTTCGAAAAGTTTTGGAAGCAAAAGAGATGTACATATGTTTTTAGATTACTTTGAAATTTCTTTTCAACATTCGCCGTGACACCAGCACTCAAGATCGATAAGCTACTACAAATTAATGAAAAGCAAAAGGATTTTTTCACTTGATAAATTACCCATAACAATGTATTTATACAATGATCCAAAAGAAACTTCATTTTGGAATTTTGCGAAGGTAAGTCTGCGATCCAATGTAAAACCAAAGTATTCAGCTAAATTGGTTTGTAGGATAGGTCTTCCTTCTACGTCGATAGCAGGCGGAGTTTTCTTTATTATTGAAAAGCAAACATGGGCGCTGTTGCAAACTGCTGGATTGCATCGGCCGCAGAGGCTTCACAGCTTGATCTGTGGGTGATACAGACGTCGTCAGCAAAAGTGGCCAGCGTGGCTGACGGATTATCTGGTTGCGGCATATCACTACTGTAGAGACAGTACAGAAGCGGCCCCAGGACACTACCCTGAGGGACACCAGCCCTCACTCCGTATTTGGCAGAGACGGTCGAATGGAGGCAAACCGTGAACTGCCTTCCCTCTAGGTATGACCTCAGTAGGTGGAAGGGGAAGGTATGGGGCAGGTAGTCCCCAGTAAACCTGTGTGCCAAACTCGGTCGAACGCTTCCTTGATGCCCAAGGCCTTGCAGAATTGTGTCCGGTCAAATGCCGTCAGTACTTGCTCAACAAGCCGATGAAGCTGCTCCACCGTATAATGACCAGCTCGCAACCCGAACTGGTGCTCAGGAGTAATCCGCCGAGTGTCCATAATCCTAACAATCCGGGCAGTAATCAGTCGGTCAAACACCTTCAAAATCGAAGGGAGGAGACTGGTGTGCCGTAGGACGCGGGGTCCATCGCGGACTTGCCCGGTTTGTGGATCATAGATATTAATGCGAGCCTCCACTGTGCAGGGAAGCATTGCAATCTCACTATGGCGTTGAACAACAACGCTATGTAGAGAATTGCGTGACTTGATAATGCCTTTAGTGTGGCGTTGCATATAGTGGCCAGATGCTCTGCTGATATTTAAGCGACCAATAAATTCGGATATCTCACTGGGGGCAAAAGGCCTAATACGCAGGTCCATTTGGAGCGCTAGAGACAGCCTGGCATGCGTTTCGCTTACTTGCTCCGAGCTCGATAGCTCAAATGGCTGAAAACGTTTACCCAGGTGCCCAGCAAAAACCTCGGCTTGCTGTAAGTCCGTCTGACCCGTTGCTGCGCAGCAGCGGCGCCTTCATGGTGCACCTCCTTTTGATGGCGCGTGTGGCCTTCCAAAGTGAGTGCGTCGCGTCATTATCAGTACCAGTGTTCGCCAGTCTCGCATTGAACCATCCAGCTTGTGATCTGCCAGTGCCCGTTGAAGTTCGCTCTGTGCTCTATTCCACGCTGTTTTATTCAGGGGGTGTCGAGACCTCATCCACCTTGTGCGTAGGCGTCTCTTATCGCGGATTAGAAGCTGGATCGCGTTGGTGATGGGGATTCTTGATGCTGTGGGCTTTCAAGGCGGAGCGTGTGCTGCCATTTTTTCTGCCGTCTTGACTTTGCTGGTGAACAATTCAACGGCGTCTTTCAAGTCATCCCCAGAGTTGATCTCAATATCGAGGTTCAGCGATCTCTCCAGTTGTCCTTTGAAGAGTTCCAGGTTGCTTCGCTTGGTTATCAGCCTCTCCGTCGTCGGGTATGTCATAGCGGCTGCGTCCAGCGAGATTAGCGGTAGGTGGGAGCTGAGCTCAACGACAGACCGTATATCAGCGTGGATACCCAGGATGCCTTGTGTCAGGGCAAAATCGATGAAGCTAGGAGAGCCTTGGCTGCCAGGCTGGTACCGTGTGTAGCCACCGGTGGCAAGACAGTTCACCTTAGTGCTCAGAGCAAGATTCGCTAGCGGACGACCTCGTTGATTATACCTTCCTGCATCACAGAGCCAGTGGGACGCGTTTCAGTCACCCGCCACAATATAACTCGGGCAATTTTGGTCCTGGATATCGGATAACTCCTCCGTAGTCCAAGCAAATCTCGATGGGCAGACTGCTCCAAAGCTAATGGTGCCGAGTTTGTATGGCTGCAGACGCAAGTTGCGCCATGTCGGCAGTAATTGGGGTTAACGGGAAGTGGACTAGGCTGGACTTAATCAGGATAGCTGCTTCTCCTTTTGCATTGCCATCGCTTGGGTCGCTTGCGGGATAGGCATAAAAACCGTACAGCCTAGGCGCGCCTGTCCCTCGGCAGTGAGTCTCACTAAGCAGCTGTATGTCTACTTTCTTCTCACCGCACCAGACAGTCGAGTTCGGGTAGCTGTGTGGACACACCATTGGCGTTCCACATGAAGATGCGCAGCGGCATTATTTTTAGGCTTTCTGCACTTGACGAGCAGAGAGAAACCTAATAATTTGCCCCTGCTGTTATGTCTGTTCCTGCTGCTGCTTCAGCAACATCAATAGGTCCATCTGTTTCTCTTGAATAGAGCGTAGAGCATTGATGCAATCGTTGAGCGTTTTCAGAATTTCCTCGGTTGTGTTGCCGCTTGCCATTGGATGCAGAGCTGGATCCCGGCGACTTCTTAAGTGCGGTTCTTTCATGACGCTGTCGTGCCTGATACTGGTTATGCTCCGTGTTCTGCCTCTTGTTATGTCCGCGTAAGAGACACTACCCCTGGTGATTGCCACCTGGCCGCTGGGGGCAAGTTGGGGCACCGGACGCTGGTTGACTGATCTTCTAGCACCTATGCCGTGCTTGGGCCTGGAGCGTTGTAGGAATGCCTGGAACTTGGCACATTAAGAGTAGTTTGCTGGGTGCTGTTCTCCACAGTTGTAGCACGTACATAGTTCATTCCGAGGCGGAGTGCATGTCTAAAAGGCCCAGAGCCCTTTGTGCAGAGCCGCGTCCAGAATCCCTAGCCACTGCCATGATTTCGCTATCCTGGGTAATGTCGCTAGTATATCCTCGCTATCCTGGGTAATGTCGCTAGTATATCCTAAATTTACGGTTGGCCTAACTTCTTCGGTCCTAGCGGAGTCCGCTTTGAAAGTTTTTCGGATTAATCCAGATTTCATCGGACACCTGAAAGTATGCAACGGAAACTTTATGGGCAAACAGATGTTTTGTTTGCACTAGCCGGCATGTGAATGCCGGCCCCAATTACAAAAGTGAAATTTATTTTACAGTCAATAACGTTAGTCTTTTCGCACTTTGGAAACACTGCTAAGTAACTTGTTACACTAGCCACTTTTTGTGCCACTATTGTGGATATTGTTTTTGGTCACTACTATGTTAATTTTTTAATTATTCCACGAGCGTTGCAAATATGAGCGTGCGGCACAATGGAATGCCGTTTCCGAAAAAAAGCATTACTGATTAAAATAAAACATTACATAAACGCATACAACCTATCACTGAGGAACGGAAATTCAGAATTCTGAAAGGTACACCACTTTAAGACATGACTTGCAGATATCTTAATTTCCATGGAATGCAGTTTCATTTCCTAAAGAAGTAGTTAATCCAAAGATTAAACATTATAACTTCTCAAAGTTATACAAACGGGAACATTAAAAAAATGCTAGATTATAAGAATTAATTAAGCAAAGAGAATACGAACTGATGTTTATGTTGTTGCCGCAACTTATACTTGAACAATTTAGACGTTGAAGAAGAAGTTTTATCAGAAAAGGTTTATATGAGACTGATTATATTGATATAAAACTGCATTATTTATACTAATAAATTGCTTAGGTGATAAAATAATGGAAATGTAGCATACACTTTAATGATAAAATTGCAAGTTTAAAAGTGTGTTTCACTGTATTGTTGATTTCAGCAATTGGAGCATCATCATTCTTGTTGACGGTTCTGCGTTGTGGCTAATGTAGTGTTTTGTCAGCGAATTATTTTTTTTTCGTATGCTATGAGCTGAATTTATTGTTGTATTGTATTCACTTAATATTGAATTGACTTAACATTCTCCCCGCCGTTGAACAGGGGTTCAGTTGTCTTTCAACTCTATGGTGAAAAATACTGGGGTAGGTTTCGGACTTGCTGCTCTGTTGATTGTCTGAGTACATAAGCTTATGTTGGCGTTGAGGGCTGTTCCACCAGAGGATAATGTCAGCACACCACTTATGTATAGCCTGAAGTGAGTCCTTGATTGCGAAGATCTATTGATTGGATTGATGCGTTTTCTGGACTGCACAGAAGTTTTCTGGCACATCGTTCCAGTTTAATTATTGAACAACTGGAACTCCAATCGACTGTTAACGTTTTATGCCGTTTACTTATTGAAACAATTGTGTTCAACTTTGAGGTTATGAATTCGTATGCTGATGCGTGAAGAGCTCCGATAAAATTAATTGATTCCAGTGAAGTGAATGATTATTAATAAAAGACAAATAATCGAGCTCCGATAAAATTAATTGATTCCAGTGAAGTGAATGATTATTAATAAAAGACAAATAAATATATTGAAAGCGAAAAAGACGTTCCGGGTTCCCGCTCTACTTTGCCATTGGCTGCACCCGCTCACGCTTTTACTGAGTCTGCGAATGCAAAAACAAAAGCCCAACTTGCTGCACAACTAGCAAAACAAAACGCAAACAAAAAAGTTGGGTCGGCCTCACAGACTGGACTGGACCGCTATATAACAATAAAGCGGAAGCTTAGCCCTAAAACTTCCGATACAGAAAACAAGCCGAAAAATATACGGGACAATACTACCTTGATCAACAATGAAGCGCCCGTAAATAGCAACAGATTCGCTTTGCTGGCAGATACCAACGAGGACGTGCCACTGAAATCCATCGATAAGGAACCAAAGAAAATAAAGCCCCCCCCCAATTTACATCCGCGAGAAGAGCAAAAACGGTTTGGTAAATTCTTTAATTGGCCTTATTGGAAAAGATAGCTTTTATATAATACCCCTAATAAGAGGTACGATAAATGAAATCAAACTTCAAACGAAAACGGAGGAAAACTACAGAAAAGTCACAAACCATCTTACTGCAAACAAAACATGCTTTTACACCTACCAGCTTAAAAGTAGCAAGGGTTTACAAGCAGTACTGAAGGGCATTGAGCCTGATGTAAAGCCCGAAGAGATAGCTGAGGCGCTAAAGGATAAAGGATTTTGCGTCAAAAGCGTACACAATATCAAAAACAGAAACAGGCAGCCGCAACCACTCTTTAAGATTGAGCTGGAACCAGAAAACAAGCACCTAAAAAAAAAACGAGGTTCATCCAATTTATAAACTCCAGCTCCTTCTGCATCGAAGGATTACAGTAGAAGAGCCGCATAAACGTAACGCCCCTGTTCAATGTATGAACTGCCAAGAATACGGCCACACGAGATCGTATTGCACACTTCGCCCAGTGTGTGTAGTCTGTGGAGATCTCCACGTCTCCACTCACTGCCAAGCTAACAAAGAAAATGCAAGCGCGAAAAAGTGCGGTAACTGTGGGGGTAATCACACAGCAGAGTACAGAGGCTGTCCAATCTACACAGAGCTGAAAACCCGTCTCCACAAAAGAATGAACACGGCACGGGTACACCAAGGAACAGCTACGCTGATACCATCGGAAACAAATCCAGAAGTACTTTTTTCGAAACCAACAAGTATTGCTCCCTGGACTATACCAAACACTAACAAGATAAGTTTTGCAAACGTTTTAAAATCAGGTATGACACCTCCAACCCAAAACTCACATGAAGAACACATAAAATTGGACACACAACAAAACTATAGGCCATCTGAGCAGCAAGAAACGAAATCAGAAGCTATGATCCAAGCCTTACAATAGAGCATGATGGAATTCATGACGTTTATGCGAACCACCATTCAAGACATGATACGTAATCAAAACCTATTGATACAAATGCTTGTCTCCCAACAATCAAAATAAATAATGGCTACCTTACGCATAGCTACGTGGAACGCCAATGGCGTTTCACAGCGCAAACTTGAGCTAGCTCAATTCGTACATCTTACAAGTAAATACAACTTTCAAATAAGAGATTACAACTTCTATGGTACAAATCACCCCGATGGTAGAGCACACGGTGGGACCGGCATTCTAATTAGGAACCGTATGAAGCACCACTTTTACAAAGAGTTTGATGAAATTCATCTACAGGCCACATCTATCAATATTCAGCTGGAGGACAACACTCACCTCACACTAGCGGCCGTATACTGCCCCCCTCGTTTCACAATATTGGAAGACCAATTCCTGGATTTCTTCCATGCACTAGGACCACACTTCATTGCAGCAGGCGGCTACAATGCTAAACATACTCACTGGGGATCGCGCCATGTGAATCCAAAAGGAAAACAGCTTTATAAGGCTTTAATTAAAGCCACTAATAAACTTGATCATGTTTCCCCTAGGAGTCCCACATACTGGCCATCAGACCTCAATAAGCTGCCTGACTTGATTGACTTCGCAGTTACGAAAAATATTACTCGCAGTTTCGTTAGAGCTGAATGTCTACCAGATCTGTCATCTGATCACTCGCCTGTGCTAATTCATCTCAGCCGGTATGCATAAAACGTAAAACCACCCTACAGACTGACTTCGCACAAAACGAACTGGCTAAGGTACAAGAAATACATAAGTTCACACATTGAGCTAAACCCAAAACTCAATACTGAACCTGATATAGAGAGCTGCACAGAAACACTGGAATCCATTCTTACGGAAGCAGCTCGAAATGCAACACCTAAAACCACAAACGTTACAATTAATCCAAATAAGACTAACGCACAAATCGTGCAACTCATCCACGCAAAACGACGCTTACGTAGAGAATGGCAATCCTCCAGATCACCATCTGCAAAACAAAAGCTAAAAATAGCCACACGGAAGCTGACTAACGCTCTGAAACAAGAGGAAGAATACGCTCAGAGCCGATATATAGAGCAACTTTCACCAACAGGTATCAAACAAAAGTCACTGTGGAGAGCCCACCCAACTCTTCGCCCACCGACTGAAACCGTTTTGCCCATAAGGAATTCCTCAGGCGGCTGGGCACGTAGTGATTCAGACAGAGCCACCACATTTGCCGCTCACCTACAAAATGTATTTACGCCAAACGAGGCTACTAGCACATTTGCGCTACCGTCTTCAACCGCAAACTGCCACCAGCAACACACCCCAATTGTGTTTTGTCCAAAAGAAATATCTAACATAATTAAAGAAAATCTCAGCCAAAAATATCCCCCAACTACGACCTTATTACCCCGGAAATGATCATAGAGCTGCCACATTCTGCAGTTCGCTACCTAACGCAGCTCTTTAATGCCATCACAAAACTTGGCTACTTTCCACAACGATGGAAGAGATCGATTTTCATAATGATTCCGAAGCCTGGTAAGGACCACACAGTTCCCTCATCCTACAGACCAATAAGTTTACTCTCATGTATATCGAAACTATTCGAAAAATGCCTGCTAAACCGACTGAATCCACACCTGAGAGCCCACAATATAATCCCAGCCAATCAATTTGGCTTTCGCGAAAGCCACGGAACCATTAAACAGGTGAATCGAATAACGGCGGAGATAAGAACTGCATTTGAAAATCGAGAATACTGTACAGCCGTATTTCTAGACGTATCCCAAGCATTCGACAGAGTCTGGCTAGACGGCCTAATGTTTAAAGTTAAAACATCTCTACGCGAAAGCACACACAAACTTCTAAAGTCATACCTATATGACAGAAAGTTTGCAGTGCGGTGCAACACAGCTACTTCCACTGACCACGAAATTAAGGCCGGAGTCCCCCAAGGCAGCGTTCTTGGGCCATCTTTATACCTCATCTATACCGCTGACATTCCTACAAATAGTCGGCTAACAGTGTCCACGTTTGCCGACGATACAGCTATCCTTAGCCGTTCAAGGTCCCCAATCCACTGAGAAGTGGCTTTCTGACTGGCGAATAAAAGTCAACGAGGAAAAATGCAAGCACGTGACATTTACCCTGAACAGACAAGATTGCCCACCACTTTTGATGAACAACATACCACTCCTGAAAGCAGATGAGGTAACGTACCTAGGAGTACACCTCGATAGAAGACTTACATGGCGCAGGCACATTGAAGCGAAAAAAATTCATCTTAAGCTCAAAGCGAACAACTTACACTGGCTCATTAACGCTGGCTCTCCGCTCAGCTTGGACCACAAGGTCTTACTCTACAATGCAGTACTGAAACCAATCTGGACCTATGGTGCACAGCTATGGGGCAACGCCAGCAACAGCAATATTGACATCATACAGCGAGCACAGACAAAGATCCTGAGAACTATCACTGGGGCACCGTGGTATGTTCGAAACGAAAACATCCATCGAAATTTAAATATTCCAACAGTCACCAATGATATCAAAGAGCTTTCGAAAAAATATCATGGCAAGCTTTCCTCGCACCCCAACCACCTAGCGAGAAATCTAATCCAGCTCAGCAGTCGTTCCCGTCTCCGACGAAGGGACCTACCAATCCAGCGAAGAAATCTTTAGGGACGCTTAATCACGGAACAGTTGGATTAATTAAAACGACTGTTTATGAAAAAATTGTATTAGTTAAGATTTTTAAACTTATTGTTAGGTCTTATTTAAGAGGATCCAATAAATAAAAGCAGAGTTAAAAAAAAAAAAAAAAAAAAAAAAAACTTTGAGGTATAGGCATTTATTCGTTCGATGAACCATTTGTTGCCTTTAACTGCTAAAGTTGTTGTTTTTAGAATAAATATTGCCAAGCTCTTTGAGTTCCATATCGCAATTCAAATGATTCTAAAGACATTTAGCAGATCCGGAGGAACCATTGGTATTGTTTAACAAAAATGCCGTCCCTGTTAATTTAATTTAACCATTTAGCTGGAACTTCCAATTGTCCCTTACATGGTTTACTTTTTTGGCAATGTCTTGTGCAAAACTTGGAATCAAGACAACCAAACAATGATTTTGCTACGCTTCTAACAATGTTGATTGGTGATATTGGCTTCCAAGAATGCGATAGTATGGTATTTCTTGATTCGAGTTCCGAGTACATATGTTAAAATTGGATTTAAGCGTAATATACGATCATTGTCTATAGTTACATCATTCTTGCGGTTCTCTTCACATATATTGTGTGCTTAACATTGCATATGCGTAAAAACATTGGCTGTGCGAATTAATAGTGGGCAGGGTTAGTAGTTGCCGAGAAGGATGCGTTTGATTATTATTATTGATTCGAGTTCCTAGTACAGATGTTGAAAGCGGTTTAAAATTTTATATTGTTGGCATTCAATTGTAATAATTATTTACGTGTTCTAGCACAGTTATTTCTAGAAGACCTTTTTGGTCATGGTACCAATTCAAATCCTTTTATGAATGGTTTCTTTCCGCGGAGAAGCGAGGAGCAATAGGGTCACACGACATGGAATTGATTGAGAATGGCTTTAATTTCAACCATTAAGATTTTGAAATGATAATTAAGCTGTGCCTGTAATCCAAACTAGCAACCATTTTGCGAATTTGACGCAGCATACCACGTACCACCAAGAGATGGCGCTCGTGGTGGGATAGATTTAAAGTATACTTGCTTCTTGTTCCGAAAAAGCTGCGCCTTTGAGCTTATGAAATTTTTTATAGGCTCCGATAAAGTTCGTTCAATTATCGAGACGAATTATCTTACACCTTCCGCGACGTCGCAGAAGCGACGCAAGGCAAGTTGCCTTCATATAATTTTCTCAAGATTATTTTTGCGATTGTATCGTTGTTGGAAACAAACCTAGAAGTTTTGCATCATTAGGTATGCTTGATTGTTCAAATCTGCCTCCTACTCGAATTAGATAATAGAACTCCTTCTGTAAATGGTATGGTAATGTTTTCGCTGTTTGCTTTGTACAGGACATAGTCGGATTATTGCGGATGATACAAGACGCTATTGGCATTGTTCCGTCAGCTTTTGAATTTTGCTATTCAATTTGGCGCGAACGTGTGTCATGAATTTTTTTTTTTTTAGTTTTTTTTGTAATAAAATTTTATTTTTTTATATTGCAGTCAACTGTTACTATTAATAATATTTTATACTACAGAGATTCATAATTTCTAGCGAGTATTTACATATGTACATACTTAAACCTAATTAGGGAGTCTAGAGGCATGAACTAATTTAATCAATTAATTTATATATCTGCTTGGCAGATCTGTAGGGTGAATGCGTTGGAGCCTCCTTCTCGCCTTGCTTGTTTGTTTATGAAATCGCCAATCCTTGGTACCTTCAGCTCTTGTTCAATGTCTTTGTTGCGGATGTACCAAGCCGCTATGCCATACACTTGGATGCCATATTTTCAAATAGGAGCCATGACAACCTTATAAATTTTGGCCTTGTTGGAAACTGAAAGTTTGTTTCCAGGCCTAAGGAGCCAAGCCATGCTGTTCGCCTTTGTTTTGAGCCGCCGAGTTACATCCGTTACATGGCGTTGAAATGTAAGTCGCTTATCCAGAGTGGCACCGAGATATTTTTGGGCGTTCGATTGTGTGAGGAGCTCTCCATGCAGAAACACACCTGGTGTTGTGTCTTTTCTTAGGGTGTACGTCGCGGAAACACACTTCCGGATTGACTGCGATGTTTCAGCGAAAGGCCCAGTTCTAAAATTTTTTTAGATAAAACTGAAGCGTATCAGTGGCTGTATAGACGCAAGTATCTCTGGCCAGGACTGCGGTGTCATCAGCAAAGGTGGCAACTAGCAGGTCATTGGGACTGTAAGCGACATGTGGTCAGCTGGGGGCATGTCGTGCGTATACAGGCTATACAGTGTTGGGCCTAACACACTTCCTTGGGGTACACCTGCTTTGTCTATCTTTGTTTGGGAGGATAGTCCGTCCTGTACTACTTTAAAAGATCGTTCGTGGAGGAAGCTTTTTATTATCAAAAAGAGCTGAGGATTTAGTCGGCTTTAAAGCTTGTGCAGAAGTCCTTCATGCCACAATCTGTCGAAAGCCTGATGGTTGTCCAGAAAAGCTAGGATAGGAATCTAATTCCTCTGCTGGCTTCCCACTTTTATGGAGCATAATGATATTCGTCTTCTTACAGGCGCTTGGGAAGTGTCCCAGTCGAGGAGCAGAGTTGAAAATCAGTACAAGGACAAAGCTCTGTGGGGCATCAGCTTAATGGAGCGGTTGTCGATGTGATTCTCACCAGGAGCCTTGTTGTTGCAAAGGGATTTGATATCATCTTTCAATTCTGTGAGTTAAATAGGCTTTACAGGAAGAGCCATCTGCAATGGCGCTTCTAGGGATTCAGCAACCAGTTGTACTCGTCTTGGCGATGCTGTCTCGAACGGTTGGAATCTTTACTCCAGGTTTCTGGCAAACGCTTCAGCTCTGTCCTGAGGTGATTTTGCCCAAGTGCCATCTGGGCTACGAACTGGAAACTTTGGAGCAACTTACCTCTTGAATCTCTTCGTGAACTTCCAGAGTGCGAATTTAGAGTTTTCATTGGCAGTAGCTTTCCCGAGGAAGGCGTCAGTTGCTTCTCTTTTCAGGTTGGCCAGTACTTTTCTCACCCGATTTGATATCCTTCCGTACAGTCTGTCAATTATTGGATCATTGGTCCTGATCAACTCACGCCGGAGACGTTTCTTGAGAGTTAAGAGTCCTACTGCTACGCACGTTGCGTAGGTGAACTGCGCCGCCAGGAGCAGCAATTTGAGATGCATCTTTGATCTTCTTCATAAAAGTTTCAACCGCTTTCTCGATATCGTCTGCTGTATTTATCTCTGTATTGAGGTAAAAGGCATTAAAGGCTCGTACTGGAATAGCCTTATATTCGCACCAGGTGGAACGAGCATCCTAATAGGGGCGGTACTATGAGGTGACGTTATTAGTGAAGCGATCAGCGGCAAGTGATCGGAAGATAGGTCATACTCAGATAGGTCATGCTAGCTATACCTTTGTTCAGGAAGAAGTCGATACATGAATGTATATTCCTCGTGTTATACGGGTAGTGAGTGGGTCTGCCTGTAGCCAGAACTTGAGTTGAGCTGCCGGAAATAACATCGTGAAGTGCTGAGCTTCGAGCATTCGCTCTTATACTACCCCAGAGGCGATGCTTATCGTTAAAATCACCTCCAATGATAAACTTTTGACCATGTTGACCAAGAAGGTTATCAAACTCAGAGGAATTCCAAGGCAGGCCTGGAGGAAGGTACACAGCTGACACCGTAATTTCGCCCAAATTAGTGCAAATTTTTACCGTCGCCATTTGTAGGTGATTCGCTGTGATCGAATGCAGGTGATAGTGCACTAATCCCTGCCTGATTAGGATACAAGCTCCTCCTCTGGGGCGACCTTCTGGGTGATCTGCTCGATAGCAGCTGTAACCTATCATATTGAGGTAGGATCCGTCGTGTAGGAGTGTCTCTGAGATAAGCATAACATCAATTTCGTGCTTTGCTGAGAAACACCTTAAGCTCATTAGCATTTGGGATAATGCTACGAGCGTTCCAGGCTCCGAGGCGCAGTTCAGAAGTCATTAATTGCGCTGCGTCAACGACTTAGAACCGCTGAGTTCTTTGATCTCCTCAAATAGCTCAGCGATGGTTTTTTGAAGACCAGCAATGGTCTGCTGCATTGAGATGATTACTTGTGCAAGGGAGCCATCAATTACCGTTTGCCTAGGATGCTGAGGTTCACCTGCGCTTGTTACAGGAGCAAACGCAGCATTCGGGAAAGTCTGGAACCTTGTATTTGAGATAGCATTTCGCTGTTGGGAGTATTTTCCGTCAGGTCGTGTGCTCTGTTGTCCAGTTCTAGTCGCATCTGCATACGATAGGCCTTGCCGAACGGTTGAGGTTGAAATAGCTTGTTGCTTGATGTTGCGCATGGGCTGTGGGTGTTCTACGCGGGTCATGGGAGTAATGTTGAACCCAGTAAATTCTGCAGCCCTTGTAAGTTGCCTCATGTTTTCCTTGGCAATCAACGCACTCCAGGTCGTCATAGGTCTTTGCCTGGCATTGACTGGAACCAGTCCAATGAGGCAAACTGCATCTACCACATCTGGGCTCTTTGGGGCAATAGTTTGGTGTGATCAAAGTCAAAACATCGGTAACACTGACGCATATTTACATTTTTTCTCGGCAGTTCCACTTTGACTCTTTGACGGCCAACTTTATTTATTTTTAGAGCTTCTCTGTTATTAATAGCCCTTTAATATCAATAAACCAAAAGTTCTGGCCAGAAGCCTTGCCTGGATCCGGATCAGAGGAGTCAACATTCTGTGACTTCACCTTTGGATTATAGGTATTAAGCACAGCGTGACCTTTGGAGGTGAACGCATTTAAAATTTGCTCGACTGGGATAGAAGCAGCTAAGTTGCACACCACAACCCTGTATGCTCTGTCCGGGAGGCAGAAGTGAGTGTATTGGATATTTACTTCCGATAGTTTTTTAGTGATAGCCCTGTGGGCATCACAGTCACGGGGGTATATGCGCAAGTTGCCATTACGTGCGATCTTGAGTTCATATGAGTCAGACGATACCGCCGAGTCGAGAAGCCTTTCTAAGGCAGGTACGTCGCTGACAGCAAGTACTGTTATTTGGCTAGGTTTTGATGACTTCTTTGTCACTGGAATTTCAGGTTGTCGAGATTCTTATTCTGTAACGGTTTCAACCTGGAGAATGTCCATATTATTTTCGCCTTCTTGACAGTCTTCTTGGTTTGCAAGAGCAGCAAATTTATTTAAAGCGAGATGGTTTTTATGTTTGATTACATGGGCTCCTTTTTTCGAACTTTTCGGTGAGGTTGGTAGGCTTCTCTTCTTGGATGGAACTTTTTGACAAGAGACTGAAGGCGGCTGGAATGTGAGCGTATTACTATTTTTTTCAATTTGCGGTAATAGGCGAAAATGTCCAGATTTTTTATGGTTGGGCTTGTTTAATTGGCTTGGGCTGCTAACCATAAGAGGCTCTCTGCCAGTTGTGAAAGTACCTCCAGATGACCAGGTAGTTGAGCAGCAACCAGCTGCGGTTGAGGCTTCTGAAAAAGTAACAGAAGCTGTGGAAGGCACAATGGTGACTCTGTTAACGTATTTAGGGGCATCTTGCGAAGTGCCTTGTGAAGCGCGATCTTCCCTTAACTTTGCACGCAGCTCAGTTGGAGTAAGTCCTGAGATTATCCATTGCCAATTGTTAATATTTAATCAGTTAAACATTAAAATTGGATGATTATTATTACTGTCGCCCTTTTTTTTATGTGTTTTGATTTGTTTAGTCTCACAACCAAAACAAAAGCAGAAGAGGTTTGCTGATAAGCAAGAGTTTTATTGCCCCTCTTGTGCGGCCGCGCGCATGTTAAGGGGAAATAAAGTGGCCAATTGGGCAGTGCACGCTGAACTTGTGCAGTGGTTTCTTATCTTTTTGGCGAATTTTTACCGGCACCGTTATATTCGGTGCCCACTGGTTAGAGAGTGCTATTAATAGCACAGAGGAAAGGTAAGTCGGGATTTGATTAGCTGAAACTATGTGCAAGTGTGACACGACTGGCTTCAGTGAATGCAGATTTGCGAATGGGTGTTATGTGAACCACACAAAAACTTCATTTTAACCTCTGAATAAAATCGGTGCCCAAAACTGCTGCGAATTCTAATATGAGCAAGGATTGTTCTATGTGGGTGCAACTGTGAACTTTGTGCATTGTATTGCATTGTATGCTTACTCTGAGGCGTCCTTGAACATATGTACGAGGGTGGTCCGATAAGTACTTAGCCAACAAAAGAAAAAATTTTGGAGAAGTGCTAATTTTTTTTCAACATGATCTCCTTTTAGCTCGACTTGACTCAGCGATGCTCCAATTTCATTTACCCGTATGAAAAATATGTTTTCTCGAGGTTTGCAACGTGCTCCTCCTCGGCGACGATGATCTCCTCATTCGACTGAAATTTCTGTCCTGAGAGTGACTTCTTCAAGTATGGAAACAGAAAGAAGTCGCACGGGGCCAAATCTGGAGAATATGATGGATGAGCCAGCAGTTCATAGCCCAATTCGACCAATTTGGCGTTGGCGAGGGCAGACTTGTGAGTCGAAAGCACTTTTTTCCCTGCCAAGTGGAGCCGTTTTTTCTTCAATTCCGTGTCGAATCGGCCCAACAATAATTCGGCTTAGTACTGCCCTGTGATCGTTTTGCCCTTCTCCAGGTAGTCGATATGGATCACACCTTGTGAATCCCAGAAAACGGTGGCCATCACCTTTCTGGTGTGTACCAGTGGATCCTTGTTTCGTCGGCTGCCACGAAACGACGAAGAACTCCTTTGGATTGCGTTTAAATAGCGTCAAACACTTGTGATCCTGAGTATAGCAAAGCTTTGCAGTGAGCGCTTTGTCTATTATCTACATGAAGGCGAAAAGGTTGTAACTCTTACTGTAGCTTACTGCAGCTGTACAGCTGTGCAGCTGTACAGCTCTACAGCTGGGGACCGAAGATTGGCGGATTCCAGGTGCAAAAAAAAATTACGTGAATAATAAAACAACCCCTCCCTCTGCATTAATTTTTTTTTGTGGTTTATTTTAAAGCAGTTAAGATATGAATATTGTTAGCCCCTGTTTCCAATTCATCCCTAAGGTTCTGGATTTTCCTGAAACTCGTTGTATTTAAAAATGATATGAATTGGCTCCTTGCAATAGAAGCAAGATCTTTGTCTTTCAATCGTGATAGATGCGCACGTCGGACTCTTTGGCTCCTTTTTGGGGGTTGGCACAGTCTTCCTGACCTCATGACTCACCCTTTGCTTTAGAAATTCCTACATTGAAAATAGGGGCTGTATTACTATTGAGTTTTCCATTTTTGTCTCCCCTGTTAGTATTATCAAGCTTATCAGAAAGCAAGACTGCTATAAACGCATCCCATGTGGATAATTTAATTTATTTAACAAGTCAATTAATACTCCCTTCATCGATGTAAGGCTCTCTAGGCTCTACGAATTGCACTCTGATAAAATTGCCGACGGACGACTGTATTTGCAATTAGCTGAGAATTGTCATATGGCCTAACTATTATGCACCAATCATGGAAATAGTGTCCTCTTTTAACTCAATGTTGCGGACTAATCTTTCCTCGTCTGCTGAGACACATTTATTTATCTGCAGGAATGTTAATTTTATGGAATATGCAGAAAACTAGGTCATAAAATTCTTTTTTCATTTCTTTAAATCCTCATTTTGGGATGTTAATTCTCGGAATTTGAACATTGGTAATGCTCGAAGATGATGCCATTAGGATTATCTGGGCTATATGCGCGTTTTGCAATTTATCCTGTAGCTTTAAATATATTTCCTGTATTTGAATCTATGCCTATTGGATTTCATAATTCCTAATGAGCTGTTAGATGGATTTCTTTGACTTGGGTTTTACGTATGTAAGTCGTTAGGGGCTTGTCCCTTTAATGCCTTGAACTCATAAGGCTCCTTTGACCGAATCTACTTGATCTCTATGCCTCTTATCGATTTTTTCGCCGGTTTGCTCTTGTGCTTGACCTTGCGCTTGTTCTTTTTTTTCGACCTTTTCCTTGCATAAATCTGTTGCAGTTGTATTTTAAGATGTCGGAGTGTTTTTAAAAATTTATCCCGACATCCTCCGTACACGTAGCTTTCTGTTTTTGCCATTTCATGAATTTTTGCATAATTTTCCGTATATCGTTCGCAAGCTTTTTTAAAAATTGACAGCTTTGTTTGGTATTACGATGCCTGTTTCTTTCGGCTTCACCCATTCGGTCAGTAGTTTTTGAATGCATGGGGACAATCTCTGGGGTGTTAATGGGGTGGCAAAATCAAGTCGGGGTCACTAAAATGTTATTTCAAGAACTAAATGTTATTCCCTTATAAATTAATTATGAAACTGGTACATAAGTCAATTGCTAGGTTATAAGAATTGATTGGGTAAAGGCTATATGAACCGATTGCTAGGTTGTTGCCGTAACTTGCACTTGAACAAATACGTTGTTGGTGAAGGTGTGAGCTCATAATACGTTTTTCGGAGACTGGAAACTTTCGGGATGCTAATATAGTTTTTTGTCAAAGAATAATATGTTTTTCTTATGTTATGACCTGAATTTATTGTCTTAATAAAAACATCTTGACCGGGTAAAACACAGGTGACGAACCTGCAATGAACGCCGAAAATTTCTGACGTCAATTTGGATGACAAAAAATTATAAAACCTATATAAGGTTAAAAAAAATAAAAATTTGAATAATTTCATTTATTCACGTGCAAGAAAAATAATGCAAAGTATGTAAAAAAAATATTTCTTTACACAAAGGTACATTCATTTTACTTTACGCGAATTTTGTATTTTTTTTTTTTAATTTATTGATTTATTCATGAAAATATTTTTTGTCCCGTTCAAAGTAATACCCCATAGATATAATACTGGATGCACTCATAAAATTAATTTTTTTGATCTTGTCCAGTTCCTCCGTCGATGCCGTCAATCGTGGCGTAGCGTCTATATTCATTATCCCCCTTAGGTTTGGGAACAGAAAAATCACAGGGTGCCAGTCCTGGGAATATGGTGACTGCAGTGTTTTTTTTGGCCAAAAATGTTCGATATTTGATCAGAAGGACGTTGTCGTGGTGCAAAAGGCAGTTTTCGTTTTCCCACAACTCCGGGCGTTTCTGGCGGATTGCTTCGCCCAAAAAACTTATAAATTTTACATCATATTTCTAATTGGCCGTACTAGCCTGTAACAACAAGTCATGATATTCATGACATGACATATTCATTTTGAATGTGTTTAGTCGGTATGATTGTGAACTTTATGCCGAAAACATAAAAACGCCACTTGACTAGAGCGCCTATAATACCCAACACTTCTAGATCGTACGAATCGTACTTCTCCTCAAACGGCGAAGTCTTGCAACTCATATATTGGACTGGATGAAAAAAACAGTCTTCAGGATCCATCTGCGATCAGACTGTGCCAAAAAAGGACTTAGGGGCGCCTGGGTGGATTTCTTTCTGTAAACTGTAGTTGTACAACTTGATAACTGAGAGCAGTCTTAAGCTTTTTGAAACGTCAGCAAATCTGACACAGGCGTAGCATCGCTCCTTGGATTTTTTAACACCTGAGGTGATGGTTCCACTTTGAATTATTACGTCGTTCATGTAAACAACGACAACATTGGTGATCATGGGCTCTCTTTGAACAGCTATGATGAATCTTTGAATTTTTTTTTTTTTTTTTCCAATTTTATTTTATTTGCTGGATCTTCTCTTCTTAATTAATAGAGACTAACAACAAGTTTTAAAATCTTAGACTAATATTATAACTAAAATTTTTTTAGCGATTTAGTTTTAAGGACGGCTCTAATTATATCGGTACTGAGCGAGTGGATGATCGGCACGTTGAAGTCTACTCCAACTGGAAGTTCTGGTTAGCGAGCGTGTAAGAGGATTTGGATGAGATGTTAATTTAGCTTGGCGTTTTGCTTTTTTATGAAGAATTTCGTCAGAATGATATTTAAGTCTCGCTGAATGTTTTCGTTCCTTATATACCAAGGAGCATCAGTGATGATTCTAAGTGTCTTAGATTGAACTCTTTGAATTACTTCGATGTTACTACGACTGGCATTTCCCCAGAGTTCAGAGCCGTATTTCCATATTGGCTTGATCACGGTGATCACATGAGTATTTTGTATTCAAGGCAAAGATTGAGAGTTGATTAGCCAATGGAGCTTGTTGGTCTTCAACTTTAGTTGAGTTTTTTTGGCTGCTATGTGTGAGCGCCAGGTGAGTCTCCTGTCAAGATGGATACCCAAGCATGTGACGGTGTTTGACTGGGGGATTCGTGCTCCGTTTAGAGTAAGCTGGGGACAGGTTTGTCTGTTCAGTGTGAATGTTACGTGTTTACATTTACTTTCATTTATTTTAATTTTCCAGTTAGCTAACCATTTTTCAAGAGATTCCAAATGATTTTGTAGAATAACAGTTGCTCTAAGGGGACATTTACTCCGGCTAAGAATGGCAGTGTCATCTGCAAAAGTTGATGTGGTAAGTTGAATGTTTGTCGGAATGTCCGATGTGTATAGTGTATATAGAATGGGACCGAGAACGCTTCCTTGAGGGACTCCAGCTTTGATTTCACGCTCAGCAGATGTTGAGGCGCTGCATCTTACGGAGAATAATCTTTTATGCAGATTGGATTCGAGGAGTTTGTGCATACTATTGGGGAGTAATGTTTTGATTTTGTACATGAGTCCATCGAGCCACACCCTGTCAAACGCTTGGGCAATATCAAGATATAAAGCAGAGCAGTATTCTCGTTGTTCAAACGAAGAGCGTATTTCCGTGGTGATACGGTTTACCTGTTCTATTGTACCATGTTTTTCTCGGAACCCAAATTGATGCATTGGGATTATGTTATTTATACTAAGATGGGGACTGATGTGCGATAAGATGAGTTTTTCGAATAGTTTTGATAAGCAGGACAGAAGACTTATTGGTCTATATGAAGATGCTTGTGTTTTGTCTTTACCAAGTTTTGGAATCATAACTATAGTTGACTTTTTCCATATTTGAGGAAAATAACCATATTTAGTCATTGCGTTGAAAAGCGTGCATAAATGATTTACAGCACAGCTCGGTGGTTCTATGATCATTTTTGGAGTAATTCTATCGTGGCCCGGTGCTTTGTTCGGCTTTAATTGCTCTTTGATTATTTGAGTAATTTCGCTTGATCGGAATTTCAGGGGCGTAGTGTGTATTATGTCAGAGCTTGAGAATTCCGGAAGCTCAAATAAATTGGTCGCAGGATTTGGTTGGAAGACTTCTTGGAGGTGTGTTGCAAACACGTTCGCCTTATGGAGTCACTTCTAGCCCATCTTCCTGTAAGACTGCGGATAGGGCTGTCTGTTTCAATAGGGGCACTGAGGCTGCGCGCTTTCCAGAGTGGGTTTTTGGCACATGTTGGAGAGAGTTGTTCGATGTATTGGTGTTGTGCAAGATTTTCTTCTTGTTTCAGTACTCTAGAGAGTTTTCGAGTTGCAGCTTTTAGTTTCTCTTTGCTTGTTGGTGATCAGTTTTTTTGCCACTCTCGTCGTAAATGTTTTTTTTTTTCTAAAAGAAGTTGTTGAATTTGCCTATTTGTACGGTATTGATGTACTACTTTTGGTTTCATTTGAGGTGTAGATACGCGTGCAGCAGTGGTGAGAATAAATTTAAAGGCATTTACAGATTTATCAATGTCAGCTTCGTGGTACAGTGTTGGGCTTAGCTCAATGTGTGAGCTTATATATTTTTTGTAGCGGAGCCAGTTTGTTTGGTTGGATGTAATAATAACAGGCCGTTTCAACGTTGGTGGTTGTTCGAACAGTTGAAGAAGGATAGGAGAGTGTTCCGAGTTGTTTGAAATATTCCATGAAGTCTTCTTCCGAAATAGAAAACCGTGGTGGGCAGTATATTGAGGCAATACTAAGACTGCCGAAAGACACTTTAATACTTATTGACGTAGCTTGCAAGTAATTGGTTGCGAATGGTTGCAATTGATGGTGCTTGATGCGTCTCTTGATAAGGATGCCTGTTCCCCCATGAGCTTTGTCGTCTGGATGATTCGCTGAGTAAAAAGTGTACTCACTAAGAAAGAAGTTATTTTTATTTGTGAGATGGGTTTCGGAGATTAACATTATATCAATGCCGTGTTCCTTTAGAAATTGAATATGTTCGT
This sequence comes from Drosophila merina, assembly GCA_035047645.1. Classification (NCBI taxonomy): domain Eukaryota; kingdom Metazoa; phylum Arthropoda; class Insecta; order Diptera; family Drosophilidae; genus Drosophila; species Drosophila merina. The sequence goes on from JAWNPH010000042.1 coordinate 373,489, forward strand.
TTTTGTGCTGTGAAATGCCGTTAGCATTCCAGAAACATATCTTTAAAATAGCCATTTATGGTTTGGAGTGTTGGGATGCAATAAGTATGTTGGGATGCATTTCCATAAGTATGTTTTGATTTCGCATGAGGTCTTGCATTGTAGATTGCATAAACTGCATAAATTCCATCATGCTCTTATGAAGTGAACTAATTAGTATTTCATTTTTAGTTGATGGCTGTTCTAAGATGTGGTGTTTCTCTGATGTTGATTTGGCAGCTGGTGTTAGGGAGATTGCCGACTTAGAAGCTGGCTTTACTATGCCTGTCAAGGCATTTGCCAAATGATACTCCTGGAATTGTGCATACAGGTTCAATGGAGGACCTAGTAGCTTTTGTGACTCCCGGTGTTGATTGAGATGGAGTTACAGAGTTCTGTTTGGGGAATGGTTGTTTAGAAACGCGACTTTTGAGGTCTTTGTAGACAAGACACCCACTAAAGTTTGCTATGTGGTTTCCACCACAGTTGCCGCATTTCCTTAGATTAGGGTCGTTTTTATTATTTGGACAGATGCCAGAGTCGTGCAAGTCTCCGCAACCTACGCACACTGGGCGTAGTGTACAGTAGGTTCTAGTGTGTCCATACTCCCGGCAATTTGTGCATTGTACAGGAGCATTACGCTTATGTGGCTCCTCCACTGTTATTCTGCGGTGGATTAGATGCTGGAGTTTATAGATTGGATGGACGGAATTTTTGTTTTTGGGTTTGTTTTCGGGGCTTAATTCCACTTTGAAAAGATGCTGTGGTATCTTAGCTCTATTTATAATATTGATAGCCGATTTCACCTCAAATCCTTTCTTTGTAGAGCAGAGATGATTTCTGCAGTTGACACAGTTGGTTCGATGCATTTGATTACCACTTGAAGACCCTTACTGCTCTTTAATTGGTAGGTAAAGTAATTTTTCTTTGTAGCTCTTAGGTCTTTCTCAACGGTGCGGTAGTTATTTTCATTGTTAACTTAAAGTTTGACTTCGCGTATATTGCCCTTATTTATATGGGTCACATAAAAGTTGTTGGTGCCTATTACCTCCGTAAGTCGTTCGACGATCGAAGAACAATTTGAGTCTCTTATGTAGATGGGAGGGGGTATTGGCTTTGCAGGTTCTGTGGCCACTTCTTCGGGTTCGTCTTCAAGGTGTTCGCCTAAAATTTGGAATCTATTATCGTTTGAAATGTTTTCTTTATTTGATGATTTTGATTCGGTTTTATTTAGCTTTGGATTATTGCCCAACTTTTTATTGTGCGGGCTTAATTTGCGCTTTGTAACTTGTATGTAAAGATCCATTCCGGTCTGTATAGTTGGACGTGAGTATAAAGTTGAGGTAGGTTGTTTGGGTAATTGACTCGGAAACTGCTGACTTTGCAGTCTTGGCCGGTCGGGCATAGCAGCAGTGGTCATTGACGTTGCCGTTGATGTTGTTGTTGCAGTCACTGTGGACTGAGACAGGGAGAACAAAGGTTGCGTAGTTGTTGTTGATGTTGTTGGCAGAGCCGCGCATTCTTCACTCCAACTTTCTTTTGAGCCCAGGGGAGCGGGAGAAATAGATCGATCGCTTGCATTGCTTGTTGTTGCTGTTGGGGAAATTATTGACAGGTAGGCATTATTGCGAGCCACTGAGAGACGACGCTCGTCTTGCTCTCTTTTCCGTTGCATTCTGATTTCGTCTTGAATATTTTTGTTGTTGGCACTTTTACCGATTGCTTTTGCATTATTATACGTTGGCATTGTTGATTTTATGTTTTTCTTAGATTACTTAATAGAAGTAACACTAGACACTAGAACAACAACAATGTGCTTGCACATTGCACACAGTAGCGTCTTTTCGCTTGGTGGTGGTACCACTTTATATGTTTTTATGTAGAGTTTTACACTGTTGATATTGTTAAATTCACGGAGCACAATTGTGAGACGTCTGCACTCGCGTATCTTCCAATCACCAATCTTTGAATACCGCAGTTAATTCAGATATGACAAACGGGATGTAAAGGAATTAAAAGGGTCAGGATTGGGTCACAAATGAGGTATAGCTTCGAGACCGTGGCTCAATCGGAACGTGGAAGAAGCCATTTGTACAAGTAAGATCCAAAGTGATGAATATCTTGGACCCTTGTAGATTATCTAACCTGATCTCCCTGGCTCTGATAATCTTTTCATTTAGCTTTCTTTAGTCGCAGCATGATTTACTTCTGTAAACTCCGTGCTTCTTAAGTCTCTGAGTCGTCCAGATTTCATCACCTCGCCCCTGCTCTTCTAGTACCCGCTTCACGCTCCCAATTTGGACCGCCTTTTAGACTGAAGCCGGTACTTCCTCAAACATTTCCCTTGCGCATTTTCCAGATGGTCTCCAAGACTCTCAAATGCCAAATGCTGCTTTTCGCTCTCTCTTCGCGAACTGAAAAATTATTTGCGCAGTTCCCTAAAAATGCAGTCATTATTTGTTGTTGTGTTTTTCTTTGCTATTTATTTATTCTATTCTTATTATTATTATTTTATTTATTCTATTCTTGACAATTTTTTATTGGAACTTTAAGATGAAGTCCAAATTAAGATCCAAATATCTGTCTTCACTTCTTCTCTCTGCCCACTCAACACGAACACACCACTAATACTCTCCCAAGAATCTGAGGTCTGCAAAGTATCCAGTACTTCTTTTGAGATTTTAAACAATTTTTTATACTTCCACCCTAACATATTTTTTTGTTCGACCACAGACTTGCTTCGCTGTTCTCGTGTATAAGAGATATTTCCTTCGCAAATGACATTTCGGGACCGGCACCTTCCGTGTAGATATTTTCTCTTAGACTTTTTTGGCTCAGCCGATCTTGCTCTTCCCTTTTGGCGTTGTTTATCCCCACATACGTTATCGTCCTCTCGATGTTTATTTCCCTTAGACGTTTGCCTTATTTTCAACGCTTTATTTCCTGAGACTTTTCTTTGTTCGATCTGGATAGCATACCGACGTTGCACCCACGAGCTTCTGTAATATCGTTACTTGTCCTAGCTTCGTTACCTTCCCTTTTTATTTTTGAAGTTCGGCTCCCCCTCTTTCCCATAACCTGTTAACTGGACTCTTGGCGAGGAACGGGACGGAACTTGATGGCCGGCAGGTTAAAACATGAGGTAATTGATGCTCCGCTGATTAGCGCTCCAGCTCGGACAGCTGTTTGCATGATTTTAGTTCTACGAAGCGTTAAAGCGTTCTTTGGGTTTCTTTTGAATCTACAGTAGCTCGACGTCGACTCCGCCGGTCTGCGTACTAAACCCCATCGCGGTCGTCCATAGCTTTGTTCTGCCCAAGACTATTACCTTGAGCTTGTTTATGTGTTTATCTTCATAGTTGGCTTGTGTGTGCGCTATGGCTGCATCTGTATTACAGTATAATTCGGTTAGCTGCCTCGATACTTAACTGCATCGGCAAGATAGCTGCATCATTTTTTTTTGCCAAAAGCACTTCATTTGTATGAAAATAATTATGTTCGCTAGATTCAAGATAACCGTTTTTTTTACTTAAGTGTCTCATATCAGCTGTTTTTTTATGCCATTCTCTATACATTTCATCAAAGTTAGTTCGCGCCATATATGAATCAATTTTGCATATTTGATAGGTGGCAGAGTATGCCAACTCGTTTAACTTAAATATGATTAACTGCACATGCACATTTCCGTTTTTTGTTTTGTTTTGGTTCTTATAGAAAAATGAAAAAATTGGTTAAAATAATGCTTTACAATTTTAATAAAGTGGACAAAAGTAACTATACTTAACTATACTATAAGAACATATACTATAAATTCATTTAAAGTTAAAGTTAAATACTGTTGGGATGATATAAAATATTTAAATAAAGTTTGCTGCATTTTTAAGATAACTGCATCGAAGCAGTGTGCAAACTACAAGTACTGGAGGCAGTTAATCAAATTATACTGTATATGTTTTTTGTAGGACTTTTATTCCTTTCTTTTTGTATAAATTTTTTGTTGTAGAGTCCTATATATCTGTATCTATATGCATCCTTTTTGTGTTTCGCCCCAATTAAATTTCTTTAGAAGATATTTTTTGTTTTATTTTTTTATAAACTTTAATTTTTTTTAGAACCATAAACTAATGGTTGTTTTACTTTTTTTTCTCGGCCACTAACTCAGCTAAACCTATCGGCTTTTCCGCCCTCGGTATTTATCCTGTCCTGTTTTCCTCTAAGGCAGCCGAACTTGATTTTAGAAGAACTGACCGTCTTGGAATTGCCTCTGCAACAGTCCTTTTGGTGTCAGCTTTGGCCAGTCCTATGGCCTAATTTCCCTGGATCTTTAGCCGCTTGCGTCCTCATGGCCTTTCTCCACCTCACCCCTAACCACTTGCCGACGGTCTCCACCTCGTTCTTTAATGAGACGCAATGGGAGGCGAAATATGCCACGCTTATTGCTTTCTTGTCCTTGAATTCCACGAGGTCCGCCAGCCGCCTTTCCTAGCTTCTTACACACCCTTTAATTTCAAAATTTTCTTTGATTCTTACGACGTTAACTCTCGATATCTAACTTTTAACATTACCTTTTAACTTTCTCGAGTGGCCTATACCAAGTACGGTAAATACCGTATACGGTCGTAAATTGTTTATTCTCGCCATTGGAAACGCACCCTTCACAAACTTTGCGTTGATCTGCTTGAAGTCGCTGTAGAGCCTTATGGATGTCTTAATGCCTCCCAAATCTAGAAACTCCGCAAATTTTGAATTTTTTTGCCTTTTTTTTCGGGTAATACCTCGGCTTGATCAGAATGTAGTCCTTTATGGTAATTCGGTGCTTTGTAACGTTCCAAAAAAGCTTCTCTGCATCCAGTGACATGTCGCCGCCACCAATAGCTTATCCCCCAGTATGCTTGGCATTAGCAGGTTTACTTCTCCGTTCACCGAACTGTAATTGTGGATAATTACCTTCACTTAGCTTCCATTCGCTAACATCAAAATCTGAATTCTTAGGTATTTGCTTTCTCCCGCTAGTTCTTTCGCGAGTCCTTCCACGTTGGCTACTCCTCGATGTAGCCCTCCAGTGGTTCTGGCATTGTTCTTGTAATGGAATCTATTTTCAGGTAGTCTTTACGTTTAAACCAGCTTGTCCAGAAACTCCATATCGCCCTTTTGGCAACTTTTTCGTAGTCCATCCGCACTGGGGTCGCTGGTGTTTCTTCTGGTTCTGTGTTTTGCCTAATTATATCTAGCTCAGATAGATTGTGCATTATTATCTCCGACTCGCTTATCCATCACTGTTTGACAGGAACGCGTTGCAAACTTTAACTCAAAGCAAGGTGCCACCGTTACCATACCTTCATCCTCCTTGGTTTTGTCGACCCAATTCAACCAGCTAGCTTCATGGCATCGAAAAAACTTGTTCTCATTATTTATAACCCTTCCAAATTATTTGAAACGAGATTCTCTGATTTTCATCACCTATCAACTGATTATTGGTTATTATGGACCGCCTTATGTATATCATATTGGTTTTTCGCTATTTCCTGATCCAGGACTGTTCGAGAGTCAAAATCGTCATTGTCATTGGGGGCACGACGTTGGAACAGAGGCTGTGATAGATTGTGCGAGCGTCATGGTTACTACCCCAAATGCGGGTAGAAGCATTAGGAACATCCAGGCCAATAAATATCGCTTGGTGCGGAAAAATCAGTATAATAGGTAAGTGATTAATTATGTAAGTGTAGAAACACTTGATGTGCATTAAATGCGTACAACAGAGTCCGCATTTTGGTGCGCGTGTTTTAGTGCCTAGGTCTTTGGATATCTCACAATAACTGATTATCGGGGGGTCTTGCAATTGTGTAGGACCTCGGTAATTGTTGACAAAATTATGACCCTGGTAGTCGTTGATATCTTAGTAGGGTTTCGAGACTCTAATAAGACAAATCCCACCTGTATCATGTGAGGAAAATTAAAATATCGGTAGGTAGGTTGGTTCGTTACTTTTTTTGGAGTTATGACACTGAAATCAAGGCGGGTCTGAAAGTTTTTTATGCACTTCAGGCAAAACATGAAGAACTGTTTATTGGGCCTGCTTGATGTGTTGTCCAACTGGTTCTGTGGCATTCAAGCTGTTTTTGTGTGGCTGTTTTCATAATCACTTAAGACTGCACCACATCTGCTGAATCCTTTAAACAATGAATTGTGCTATGTAAAATAAAATTCTGATCCAGGTGGACTCCCAGGTAACAGTGGGAATTGACATTGCCTATCAACCCACCGTTAAATGTTAGGCCAGTGGAGGTGCCGGGACGAAGCGCGAAGGTCAAACAAGCGGACATAGCACAATTGATGGCTGTATTCAACTTGGCTACCTAGGCTTCAATGTCGTGCAGCCATTCCTGTACTGCATTCGATGCCGTTTGCAGAAACATGTGATACGCAAGTATGACTGTGTCGTCGGCGTATGTAGCCAGTAGTACCTCAGCCGAGGGAGCGCTGGGGGACGGAGCTGCCATATCCGCTGTGTAAAGGGTGTACAGGAAGGGTCCGAGTACACTTCCTTGAGGAACTCCTGCGTTCGTGGCCAGCATTCTCGATCGAGAGTCTCTCACTGCCACCTCGAAGGGCCGATCAATGATGAAGTATCTCAGGATATTATAGTGGGGTGCTGAAAGAAGTGCCTTATATAGGAGTCCCTCGTGCCATACTTTATCAACGGCTTGCTTGACATCGAGGAAGACTGCCACCGTGTAGAGCTTGGACTCAAGGGCGTGCGTTACGCGATTGACTAAACGGTGGACTTGTTCCGGGCAACCGTGTGATTTCCTGAAGCCAATTTGATGTTGGGGTATATAGCCGGATACCTTCGGCAGATCCATCAATCGCTTCATCAGAATGCATTCAAAGAACTTAGAAAAGGTTGGAAGTAGACTTATTGGGCGGTAGGAGTCTATCTGCGTTGGATGTTTGCCGGGTTTGGGTATCATAACGATCCTCGCACGCTTCCATTGCTTAGGAAAGTGCCCTAATCTTAGCATAGCATTATAAATTTTTACTAATGCCATAACTCCTTTGTGAGGAAGGTATTTGGCTACCCGGTAGTCAATACCGTCGGGTCCAGGTGTGTTTTTCAGTTGGAGGCCCTCTAATTGCAGAGTGACTTCTTGCGGCGTCGTATGTTTTATGGGATGGGTTCGTTAAGTAGGCACATCCAAAAAGCTAGCGACTTTTTCTCGGTGGGAGTCGTCCGTCAAGCAGAAGGGGGTGAAAGTGGAAAACAAATGCTCTGCAAATGCGTTCGCTTTGTCACAATCTGTTTTCAGCCACAGGCCACAGTGTACCAAGACGGGCGATTGGCAGAGCGGCTGCCTCTTTATTCCTCTCGTTAGTTTCCATACTGAGAAGTCGCTGCTATTGTCAGGGCCGGCTCCCTCGAGTAGGCTGTTGAAGTTTTCCTGGCGGTTTTTGGCAAGCATCCGACGCAGTCTGTTTGTGACACTTGAGAGGGACTGCTTAGTTGCAGGATCTCCTGTTGCTATTAAATGCCTTCTGAGGTGTCTTTTAAGGTTCAGAAGAGCTCTTGCCTCTGGATTTAGTATTGATCTAGTAAAAGTTTTCGGGCTTACTTGGCGTGGTGAAGGAGTGACCTGTCGTCCTGCCTCAATGACAGCAGCAGTGAAGCAGTCGACATAAGCATCCAGCTCGTCGCTAGTGTTGATTGTAAGCTGGTGGTATACTGGGCTGTCCGATTTGGGCGACCGTATTATTAATACTCGCTACGCTACGCCCGCGTAAGTTTGCTTGCCAAAGGTAGGGGTAGTACTTGGTAGAGGTGATGGAATAATCTTCTGCTGCTGCTTATTTTTAAAATTAATTTGTAGATATTTTTTGCAGCCTTAAAAGTTGGCTGCGTGAGAGTTGCCACAGTGATAGCAGCATTTAGGATCGTCCGGTCCGAGATTGCATTCAGCAGTTGGATGGTTCTATCCGCACTGCCTGCATATGTGGTGTCGGGTGCAGTATGCCTTGGTGTGCCCGTATTCCTGGCACCTAAGGCATTGGACAGGCTCGGTTTGTTTACGCGGCATCTCCCAGCTAATTTTGTGTCTGCAGACAGCAGAGATGTTTTTCACGAGGTTGTTACTCTCGTCTTTTTTGAGGTCGATGAACCTCATGTTCAGTGGGCGTTTCGTAATCTTGTTAAGAAGGGTGTAGATGCGGAGGACGTGGTGACCTTCTTTCAGCAGGCACTCGGTAATGTCTTCCGACGGAACACCGTGATGAATGTTGCGCATGACAATGCGGAAGGGCCGATCTTCAGGTAGCTGGTGGTGGTGAAAGGGGGACACTCTTTTTTTTCGCGGAAGTGACGGGCCACAATTCTGTAGTCGTCAGATGAGTTGCACTGTATAGCACAGTCACTTGAGTTTAACGATTTTATTGTGAATGTGAGTCCAATGGGGGCGTCGAGTTCTTTGGCGAATTCCGAAAAGTTAACCAAACGGGAACCGTGATTCTTGGTATTTTAGCTTTACGGCGAGTTAGTGAGGGGGCGACGGGAACAGGTATATTAGTATTTGCGGGCTTCAGGGTGGTTCTACGCTTCTCTTCGGCACGACTGGCCGCTGCTTGCGAGGTAGAGGGTTCCATGTCTTCGTTGTCTGTTAGATCCTGAAAACGATTTTTGTGGACATTGTCCTCCTTATGAGGGACTGCCTTTTTCCGGGTTATTTTGGGGGAAAAGAGCTGCTCTTTTATAGGATACATCTTGCCATCCACTAAGGTGAACAGGGGAGATTGGTGAGGTGCTTACAGCCACATTGATTTGGCTCTTGCTAATTGTAGTAGAGCACACACTACCATTTAGTGTCGGTGTAGAGTTGTACTGCGTTGACATTGTGGATATGCTTGAAGTCGTCGTACTATTTGTAGTACAAGTTGTGAGATCCCATGGGGCGGAGATGGCTGGGTATTCGCATGATCCGCCATTACGTATGTGAGTTTCCGTGCACAAAAGGCGTTGAATTTCTGGTCGGCACTCAGCCCTAATATCCGAAGGTAATTTTCCAGCTGTTAGGAGCATCTTCTCTATCACTGATTTACTTTATTTTTACTGCAAGGTTTTTTTTTTTTACTGCCCCTCTTGGCGGCTGCGCGCGGGATGAGGGGCCCAATGGGCAGAGAATGCAAGCTTATCACACCTCTCCCACTATTGTTTGTTGTTGTCCAAATGCCGACGCTGCAAGGCAGGGTCCAAAGTTTAGAATGCGTACTGTTTTGCACAGCAGGGAATGCAACGGTACAAGCAAAATAGATAGGCTTTTTATTATATTTGACTATTATATTAATTTCCGCGTGCACGTGGTCTCCAGTGTGGCCAGGTGGCTAATTGTTGAATTGGATTCTGGCTAAAACAGCTTGCCGTGCCCCACATCTGTATCCCATACTGTGAGGTTCCGGAAGGGGGTGATAGGAAGGTCTGCTGTGTAGAGTGTGTATAAGATGGGTCCAAGAACACTGCCTTGAGGTACTCCTGCTCTTATAGGCCTAGGCGTGCTGATTGACTCACTCGGAATTCTCTTTCCTCTGTGTACGACTTGAGGAAGGCGGAGTGGGAACTTGGAAGATGGGATTTAATTTTGAAAAGGAGTCCAGGGTGCCAGACTCTGTCAAGTACTGCGCAGCAGTACTTCTTCTTTTCGAAGGCCTCAAGTATGCTCTCAACAAGCCGGTGACATTGCTCAGGTGTTTCATGGAAGCGTCTGAAGCCAAACTGGTGATCAGGGATCAGTCTGGAATCGTCCAGTACTGACAGTACTCTACGCAAAAATTCTCTTTCAAGTATTTTGGAGAGGATTGCCAGCAAACTAATCGGACGATACGAGGCTAGATTGGCTTCAGGTTTTCCAGGCTTAAGGAGGACAATTACTTCAGCACGCTTCCACTCTTTCGGGAAGTACCCTAGACGGAGGCAGCTGTTGAATATGTTGGCCAGCCTTTGGGAACAGATTAGGGGTAACATTTTAAGTGCTGTTGCATTGATGCGGTCAGGATCTAGTGACTTGCCATTTTTTAAGGAGGCGATCTCCTGCGCAACCTCCTTTGGTACAACGGGCTGTATTAGCGGGTCAGGAGCACTTGGGCTGTTTATCTGAAGCCACTTAGTTGCTAGGGTAATTTTAACGTAAACTTATGCTCTGTCAGTTGCTAACTTGCACTGTGTAAATGGTCAGCAAAGGCTTCTAATCTTTCGACCTCAGAACGACACCAGGAACCGTCCACTTTGCGCACGAGTGATACCTTCTTCGCAGGTCTTTTTATGTGCCTCGTGACATTCCACAGATAGTGCTGCGAGCCTCCAGGTAGTCTAGGAGTCCTGCCGTGTGATGGTTACCTTGTTCTTCAGTTCCTTGGTGGCACAATTAAGTGCTGTCTTGTCCCTGGGCTTGCGCGAGGGAAACCAGACTCTTCTGAGGCGCCTTTTTTCGGCCACGAGGCCCGCGATTTCAGAAGACCACAAGTGCACGTTTCTTTCAGATTTTCTCAGGGTAGTCGGAGGAGGTGGATTCGCAAACTCAGCAGCATTATGCATCTCTTTGGTTAGTTTTTCGATGGCCGCATCTATGTTGCTTTGTATGGAAAAAGGGGATCTGGGTTCAGGGAGGAAAGCATCCAAAACGTAAACTTGGCGGCATCTGTGTGTTTCCCGTTGAGTCTTCTAGGCAGGGTTTTCCTGAGGACGGGGATGTTTAGGAGCAAGTTTACTGCGCTGTGGTCGGATAGCAGTTTCTCGCAGCTTGAGCATGTTATCTTAGAGTGTCCTATGCCCTTGGAGACGGCGAAATCCAGCAGATCCGGCTGCTTTGAAGGGTCGGTAGGCCAGTGTGTGGGCTCTCCAGTGGAATGGCAGTCCAGACTTTTCCGTTGCAGGTACTTGCAGCGTTTTATGCCTTTGGGATTGTTTGTGCGGGACCCCCACCAGGAGTGTTTGGCGTTAAAGTCTCCGGCTGCTATAAAGCGAGGTCCAAGGGACTCGAAGAAGTCCTGAAGGTGGGTCTCGATTATCGAGTGTCTGGGTGGAAAGTAAACCGCACTAATGGTGATATCTCCCTGTGGGCTGGTAATCCTGGTCACGGCATACTGAGCCCATTCCTCCTGAAACGCGGGAAGTTCCGTGTACTGAATGCCACTCCTGATGAGCATAGCTGCTCCTCCGCGTGCTCTGCCAGATGGATGGTTGGCATGTAACAGTTCGTACCCGCTAATGTGGAAGTAGGATCTGGGACAAAAGTGGGATTCCGAGACTAGAAGAACATCGATATTGTCTGTTTTGATGTGATGCTCTACTTCGGCTTTGCTTCTCTGCAGGCCGTTTGCGTTCCAAAAAAATATATTGAGACTTATTTGCATTACTTTCTGTTGAGGATGGGAGCCGTAAACTGCGTTATCTTTGAGAACATCTACGAGATCAACTTTTACATCTCCCTTTGTTGCTACTTGCAAAGGGTCTGGCTTTAGGAGATTGCTGTGCCTTTGGCTCTTTGTAGGCAGTGCATCTTCTGAATGACACAGGGTGATCAGCTTGGCAATGTAAACAGCATGCTTTCTCGTCATCTTTTTTGGTGCATGATCTGGAGTCGTGAGAACCACCACATTTCACGCAGCGATGTTCAAGGAAGCAGTAGCGCTGGCTGTGTCCGAACCCTTGGCATCTGAAACATTGTGGAGCATCGTTAAACTTCAGTGGAGTTTCTACGGTGACAACTGGTCTGCAAATCCTCTTTATCTTGGAAACCTCTGTGTTGTTGCTTGCTGGTTCTAGATTAACAAAAAAGATCCCCAGTGGTTGTTTGGATTTCCTGCCAATGGGATTGTGCAGATCCCATCACAGTATGGCCGTATTTGTGCAGTTTTTCTTTAATTTCAGTCTGGTCCGTTGTCTAGTGAAGTCCCTTGATGACCGCCCAGTAAGCTCTCACGTCCTTTGGTTGGAAGGTGCGGTGTCTTTTGTTATGTGAGACGAGGTGCTGGCGTAGGGCCTTGTCTGGCATCATTACGCGTACATTGTTGTTTCTCTTCGTTTTGTACGAGAAATCCTTTTTGGTACCTACGAGAGTCGTTATCATCTTGACAAGCGCGGTAATGTCGGTCACGTCTGGGATGTAGATCGGGGGCGGTTTCAGGGTATTCGGGATCGGGTTCGGTTTCTCTGCTGTTTTGGATGCCACTGCCTCTGAGGCAGTTTTGGGTTCGTCATGTTCGTCGTCGTCTTCTTTGCTTCCATTTCCTTTTTTTTAATTTTTTTTTTATGTGTTATATTTTATATACTTATTAATTACTTAAACGTATGTAGATTAGAAAAAGCATTAAAAATACACTCCACGCCGAAAAGCTAAGGCACTAGAGGATTCCGTCCACTAGCAAAACCGAATGTCCGAGTTGGAGAAGTCCGTAAACCCTAGTCCATACTTATCTAGTTTAGAACATCGACCGTTACAATGTTACCATGATTTTAAAATAAAACTGCACTGTTCTTGCGCGTTTCTCAAGTGTATACACAGACATTTTTGCTCAGAGGAAATATAAAACTAACTCTCTATCAAATTAGAAGTGGCATTAAGGTTACTAGTAGTAGCACACACTACGCGCGGTTGTGATATCCTCATAGCCAATGTATTTATATGGTCTGATTTTGAAGTTGTGCTTCATTAGCTGCAGTCTGAACCATCGAAATTTATAGGAAATACAGATACTGATATTCAATATATGCCTCGCTCAAATTGTCAAGCTACACCAAAAGCATTGATTGATCTTAGAAAAAAAATTTGGGTAATAAATGTGATAAGAGAATTCATTACGGTTGAGCCAAAAAAAAAATAACTTTTTCACTATAAAGGAAAACTAATGGCTCCATGAAAGGGTTCTCTACCTGCCAACAGACTTTGTGCTAATCGACATGTCCAAATTAGTCGATTGCTTTTGGCCAGTTACTATCTCGTTTGGCATTAGCGAAAATTTTTTTAATAATATTTAAGAGGAGCCAAGACGAAAGTGCACCCAGACGCGTCGAAAGATGGATTTGGAGCAGTGCTCTTGCAGTGGTCGCAGGAGAGACTTCATCCAGTGTTGTATTGGAGCAAGAAAACCTCTGAGTGTGAATCTCGTTGCTCATATCGACAGAAATCTAAGCTAAGATGAATTATTTTCAATAAAAATCTGGCTAAAAAGGAAGGTTACTTGCATGCAATTGGGAAAGGAGAACAGCCACTTCAAACGCTGCATGTGGATCACTTGGGGCCTATGGATACGTCTTCAAAGCAGTACAGTTTGCACGCATTTTCGAAATACAAGTGGCTGTTTTCAACTAAATCCACAAGTTGTGAGGAAACACTTAAGAAGCTGGAAATATGGTCGTCGATGCTTAGCTATCTCATGCGAAATATATCCGATCGAGGTGCAGCATTTACAGCAAAGAAGTTTGAAGAGTTCCTTTAAGAGAATGTGTGGAGCATGTGTGGGGACAAACGGTGGGCCGAGAGAAAATGAAAGGGTTGAAAAGGTCAATCGTACAATTCTTTCAATCATAGCCAAGTGTCACCCAGCAAGGGGAACTACTGCTGGAAGTATAGGGGAAACCCTCCCACAGTGTTCCCAAAGTTAAGACCGAGCAGGAAGCAACGCTAAAAGACATGGCTTCGGTACATACGGGTACAAAAAAGAATAGCACTATCCCGCAGTGGATTCGACGAGGCCACGACAGCAGATGATCTCCACAGCTGCCTGGTCACCCAATTTTAAGGCATTTTGCTGAAACCAGAGGACATCAAAGGCCTTCGTAGGATGCGGGATGGGACTCAGATAGCCTCTGTGCTGATGAACAGGAATGATGCGATTGCGGTCTTAGAGAAGGGAACGGTAACCGTTGGGTGGTCACGGTGCCGCATCATCCAGGACGTCCGGCCCACGAGATGTTACAAGTGCCTGGGCTACGGGCATCGAGCAACGACCTGCAAGACGATCGATGGGTCAGACTGCTGCCTGCGGTGCGGCGAACGAGGACACAAGGCAAGGGGATGTGTTGCACCACCAAAGTACCTATTATGCAGCGACGAAGTGGATAAAAACCACCCGACGGGCTGTTTTGCGTGCCCGACATACAGAGCCAGCCTTAAAGAAGCGAAGTCCCATGTAATGAATGAACTCTTATTTGGTTGATTTGCATATTCTTTTATCTAGAGTTGGAAGCAGCGAAGGTGCCGCTTCCAGGGTTCAGCTCAATCTCACTTGCACATTCTTCCTTAGGTTCTCAGTAATCCTAAGTCTTATTGCTGCTCTGCCCACAGTTCGACAGCAGCGACAGACGGTTATGTATATTCTACAATATATGTTATATATGTATATATGCTCTCTTAAGCTGAAGCGCGAGGGTATATGAATAAGAATATGAGTTCGGTCAAGTGGTCGGCGAGTGTAACAGAATGCTGACAGAATGCATAATCTTGGTACAGTAAATATTCAATATGTATGCATCTCCCTCCTTTGAAAAATAACATAATATCATGAACCTCTTTTATAAGATTTTACTTAAAAGATTAATTTTTAATTAACAAAGGAAGATTTTCTTCATAAAAAAAATTTTCGTTTTTATACCCTGTACCCATTAAAAATGGGTGAAAAGGGTATCATAATATGGTGCAAATGTATGTAACAGGCAGAAGGAAGCATCTCCGACCCCATAAAGTATATATATTCTTGATCAGCATCAACAGCCGAGTCGATATAGCCATGTCCGTCTGTCCGTCCGTCCGTCCGTCCGTATCAACGCCTAGATCTCAGAAACTACAAGAGCTACAGACATGTGTCATATATCGTTGGATAGGTAATTACCATACGCAGTACAAGTTTGTTTTTTTTATTTTGACATCACCCCCCGTTCCCCCGCAAACAGCAAAAAACTGATACGACCACGCTCCCCGCAAATTGCAAAAATCTGCCACGCCCAAAATTATTAATGCTATGCAATTCGGCATATGCGTTGGTGCTTATAAAAGCTATCCAAATGCTATTTTTTAAATTTGAACCAAATCGGATAAGAAGCACGGAAGTTATGCCACATGCAAAATCTATGGCAAGGGAAGCAGAAGCGCAGCAAAACACGCATTGCGCGACGCCAACTGCGACGTTGACAGCGAAATGTGTATGGCTTTATGGCACACGAAACTTATTTTCATAACCAAAATCATATTGTTTCATTTGTTTATTGATATTAAATAAATAAATTGTAAGCATGTCTAAGGGTACAGGGTATTTTGCAATCGGGAAACTCGACTGCTGCTACCTTACTTGTTCTTTTTTTTTTTTTTGATTATATTAATTACAAATAATATTCAAATGTAAAGAAGTATTTTTGTGTATGGCCATACCAATTACAATTATAAAATAAACATTTTTAGCCTATCCTTATCTACTGTTTGTTTTTTGTTTTTATTATTCAATATTATAATGTTATTTTTATCTCCTATTTCCGTTACTTTATACGGACCAGTATATTTATATTCCAACTTATGACCTGTTTCATTTCTTAATAAGACTTTATCACCTATTGATATATCTATGTTGTTCATTTTATGATCATATAATATCTTATTATTTTTCTTATTTTCTTATATCATTATTCTAGCTCTTTTATATGCTACTTCTAATGTATAATTACTTTCCTTAGCATAGTCATTTATATTATACATATATAGTCTCTATATGATCTATACTATTAAATTGTTTTGGTAAATTATTTGTTTTACCAAATACTAACTCATTTTGACAGTAATTATGTGCCATTGAGGGGGTCGTGTTGAAACAGAAAACGAAGTATTGAAGCCATACGTCCCAATAAGTTTTTTCAACCGATGTAAATGACCGTATGTATTCATTGAAGGTTCTATGACTACGTTCTATTATTCCAACTGTCTGGTGGTGGTGTGCCATAGATGTTATATTTTCGATTCTTAAAAATTTGCACAGATAATTTATAATTGAATTCGTATATTCTGTTCCCATGTCCGTAATGAACATCTTCATTGGACCGTACTTCAGAATAAATGATTCAAAAATTGTTTTAGCGACAGTGTCCGCGTTCTTATTTGGAACTGGTATGGCAACTAAATATTTAGTTAGGTCACATATTAGAGTGACTGCCTATTCATTGACATTTTCTGATTTTGGTAGTGCCCCAATAGTGTCTACTATCACCTTGTCGAAAGCATTTATTGGCGTATCAGTTATTATCAATGGGGTCTTATTGTGCTTTGTTATTTTAGCGTTTTGGCATTTTTGACGTTTTCGTATGTACTCAGTAATATCTCGAGTCATAGCTTTCCAAAAATAATGTTTTTTCACCTTGGCCAAGGTTTTTGTAATGCCGATATGACCTCCTTGTATTGGATCGCCTTGGAATTTAGACAGTATAGCTTCTTTCTCTTTTTGTTTTTCTATAAGGGTCACCGGGTTGAGTAGCGCTACTCTTAATGTATTCAATATCTTATTGCCCATTTGTTTGAAATTATCTATTGAAATGTATTCAAAGATATTTTTCCACGGTGCCATTTTAAGTTGGCTTCAGGAAATCACACGGTTGCCCGGAACAAGTCCACGTTTAGTCAATCGCGTAACGAACGCCCTTGAGTCCAAGCTCTACATGGTGGCAGTCTTCCTCGATGTCAAGCAAGCCATTGATAAAGTATGGCACGAGGGACTCCTATATAAGGCACTTCTTTCAGCACCCCACTATAATATCCTGAGATACTTCATCATTGATCGGCCCTTCGAGGTGGCAGTGAGAGACTCTCGATCGAGAATGCTGGCCACGAACGCAGGAGTTCCTCAAGGAAGTGTACTCGGACCCTTCCTGTACACCCTTTACACAGCGGATATGGCAGCTCCGTCCCCCAGCGCTCCCTCGGCTGAGGTACTACTGGCTACATACGCCGACGACACAGTCATACTTGCGTATCACATGTTTCTGCAAACGGCATCGAATGCAGTACAGGAATGGCTGCACGACATTGAAGCCTAGGTAGCCAAGTTGAATACAGCCATCAATTGTGCTATGTCCGCTTGTGTGACCTTCGCGCTTCGTCCCGGCACCGCCACTGGCCTAACATTTAACGGTGGGTTGATAGGCAATGTCAATTCCCACTGTTACCTGGGAGTCCACGTGGATTGGAAACTCATCTGGCGGACCCATATTGCAGCGGTCAAGGGCAAGTGTCTTCTAAAGATTAAAAAACTGGACTGGCTTCTACGGTGAAGCAAACTTCAACTGCCTACTAAAGTGCTGCTCATTAAGGTAGTACTTAGCCCTACTTGGACCTTTGCCATCCAAGTATGGGGAACGTCCTCCAAGCACCAGCTTGACAGGCTGAAAACTGTCCAGACACGTGCTGCTCGGTTTGCATCCGGGCTCCTCTGGTACGTCTCCAACCACGCTATCCTAAGGGATCTTGGGATTTCTGATTGGTGATCAGATCAACCTCCACAGCAGCCGATACGCGGAGAAATTGGTCTGTGATCTGTTTTGATTGTAAAGTGTTTTCCATAAATATATGCTCAAAAATGTAGTATTGTCCAGTGAATTGCAGCTAATTCCTGCTCAGTTGTACATTCATTACTTTCTTCTCTTGATGCGTACGCAATGGAGTCCGTTATGGTTTTGAGTTAAAAACGCTCCGCGCGCTTGCTTACTTGCATCAGTAATTATACAGAATTCTTTGCTGAAATCAGGATATTTTAGCAAATAGGTTCCCTGAGTTTTTTTTAAATATTGGAATGCGTTTTGGCATTCATCTGTCCATTCGAAAGGAACATTCTTTTTACAGAATCTTGTTATGTGACGTGAAATTTTTAATGAAACGTCTAGCGCTGTCCGCATTGTGCGGCGTAGGATAATTCATAATGACATAATATTTCTTGTCATCCGGAAGTATTCCTTTATCTGTGCATTTATGATCGAGAAAAGTCACCTCATGCATAAAAAATGAACATTTTTCTGGATGTAACTTTAGATTGTATTTCCTACATTTCTCAAAAACGTCTGTTAAGTTTTTAAGCATATGCTTTTATATAAATATATAAAGGAATGCTTGTGAAGGTTCTAATCCAGAGAATGCTATAGTCATCATTCTCTGAAATGAATTAGGCGCTATTTTTATACTGAAAGGTAGTCGCGTGAAGCGATACGAGCCATTGCTCATTGAAAATGACGTTATATCTCTTGAACTTCTTTCGAGTTCAATTTGATGAAATTCTGACATTAAGTCAAGGCATGAAAAATATTTTGCTTGTTCAAGTTGATCTAAAATATCATCAATTCTTGGAAGTGAAAATTTATCGGACAGTAATTTTTTATTAATTTGACGATAGTCAATTACTAATCGCCATTTCGTTTGTTCTGAACCTGGAGATGGTTTATTCAGATACAGATGGTTCGACAATCCCGTCGGTGAAAAATTTTCCAAATTGTTTTTGCATTTCGTTCACCTGACTGTGTGGGCTTCTATAATTTTTTATGTACACTGGTTCATCATCTTTTAATCTCAGTTTTTGATTATAAAAATTATTTGTGCTTATTGGTTCAGATTCCAATCCAAATATAAAATCATTATATTGGTTGCATAAGCTTGAAAGCTGTGATTTGAATTGTGGAGGAAAGTTTTTTGTTAGCTGGGATAATTCAGATTTTTTTCTATTGTCTAGTTTGGACTACTTCGTAGTTCGAAAGTGATTCATAAGCTAAATTATTTGTACTGACTACTTGATCTTTATTTGTTGTATTGAGTAATCTTATAAAAGCGTTTTTAGATGTTGTTATGGTACTTGCTATGTAAATACCATGCTTAATTTCTTGATTTGGATTCAATACACTGTCTTCTTTTGAATTTATATCTATTTTTCTAATAATTTGGGATCTTGCTGGCAGAAGTATTGAATCGTTGCCAGAACTGTATGTTATTGGAACATAAATTGGAAATTTTAAGTTATTAGGTCTAATAATAAGCCAATCTTCAGATGGCTTGAAGTCTAATTGACAGTTGTATTTTTAAATAAAATCGATTCCTAATATGCCATCACAAGGAATAGCGAATTGTAAATCCACGATATGAAAATCGTGTTGGATTATGTACTTAGTGGTCTGTATCTCAATAAAAGTTAACCCTTTGGATTTGGTTACCTCTTGACTTATTCCTTTTATATTTACTATAGATAATATAATTATGTTGTATGTCATGAAAGACATCAGAATTTTCTTTAACTATTGAAATGTCTGCACCTGTGTCTACTAAAAAGACAAGTTCCTTTCCTGTAGGCACATGGTTGAATGATACAAATATGTTCTGACTGAGATTAATGGTATTAACCCTTGCATTTTCTACTGTTAAGTATCTAAAGGGACTTACGAGTTTTCCGATGTATTATTGGTTACTCTGACATTACTTGGGTTATAATAGTTGTGGCCTCGATTCGAGTTGCCACGGCCTCTTGAGTTTCCTCTATATTGGTCTCGTCAATTATTGTATTGGGTATTGTAATTGTAATTATTGTTATTGTTGCGACTGCGAAAGTCCGCGATTTCCGCCGCGCTGTGGATTATTTTTGTAATATAGGACAGTGTTTGGCTGTCCGGTTGCATCTGTGCAACAATTTACAAATTTTGATATGGCTTCATTCATATTATTGAAGGTACCAGCTTGCATGATAAGTTTTACCTTATCGATTGTGCAATTTTTAGTCATTGCTTTGACTGCATGCTGAGTGAAATAACTTCTGTCTTACTCTAGGGGTAAAACGTTTGTTATATATGCACCTTCTAACATTTTTGTCATCTGCTCAACCTCTAGTGTGTACTGGTTAGCAGTTTTATTGCGTTTCTATAGGTTCATCAGTTTTGCTGATAATACTTCCACAGTTTCGTCTTTGACATTGTTTTTTAATCTGGAAATGATTTCAGTTATTGTTGTTTCATTTCCGACTAAATTTCTGGCGACACCTTTTAGCCTTGATTTTATAATAGAAACTGCTAATTGTTCGTATTCGTCTGTTCTTAAATCCAATATTTGTAATGCATCAATAAAATTTTGTAAGTTTTCAGCTTTACCATCAAAAACTGGTATAAGCTTAGTTTCTGTATTAATTAAATCGATATTGGTTTGCGCCATTATGTTATTGTTGCCTTGTTTATTTTCTGTTATGATTGAAGAAGTATCAGAATCTGTAGAATTATCTAGATCTGACATCAGAACTGCTGGAATAGTAAGGTTATTTAAATCCTGCTCTTCTATTTTAGGGTTTATCCTTAGCTCTTCTGACTTTATTTGGTCAGTGTCAGTTTGTTTTATTGATTCCGGTTCATTAACAGTTTTGATTGATAGAAAAGAGTTAAGTATGGTTGGTAGTGATATATCAAAATTAAACTTTAGTTTAATTGATATTAAGTTAGATCGTAGTTTGATCAAAAATTTTGATACTTGCGACCAATGATCTTGATTTAATATTTCTTTCTGGCCATGTATTAGTATACGTGCTTCATTAATCTCAACATGTTTCTTAATAGTATTTCTTTGAAATGGCCTGTTTTGTGTAAGCGACTTATATGATATATCAAAATCAATTTTTATGCTATTTATTTCTTTATATAATTCATTCCATTCCATTACATGATTGGATATGAACTCTTTCTGAACTCTATCATATGTTTCTATAATTTCCTTTAGTGTAGCAATACTTCAGTTAATATTATATATATTTTTGTTTTATTTGTAATTTTTTTTATTTAATTTATTTAATTTTCTTAAAGTTACAAATTATTTGTAATTTCCGAGTTTGCCCATTACCCCTCAGTACTCACTCAGTATTTTTGTTTTTATTTTTCATCAGTCTCCAATCTCCAGGTCTCCCGCGCTGGTGTTGTTGTTGTTTTCGTTTCAGCCCTATTCCATCGTTGGTACAGGTTGTACCTAATCCTTAGGTTCTCAGTAAGCCTAAGCCTTATTGCTGCTTTACCCACAGTTGGACAGCAGCGAGAGACGGCTATGTATATTCTATATGTTATATATAGTATGTATTTATGCTCTCTTAAGCTGGAACACTTGAGTTCGGTCAAGTGGTCGGCGGTAACAGAATGCTGACACTTTCACTTTCTGTGATCGCGCCGATCGACTCATATTTCGGCCACTTGGGTTAAAGACCGGAGCTCTGTTTATGTAAGCACTGTAACAAAGTGTTTCGGTGTATTCACAGCTGATCAGAGCCTTCTGGCTCAAACTGCGGCGGAGCGCAGAGTAGACATCATGCTTTTGAGCGAACCCTATTTCCGTGTCCGTGGCAACTCCACATTGATACTAGACGAGATCGGTAAAGCATCTATTAAGTGTTGCAGCAACCTGCACATACAGGAATTGGCGGCCTCGCTGATGTGCGGAATTGCATATGCGAGAATAAAAGGAGTGCATATATACAGCTGCTACGCCCCCCCTAGCGACCCCCTAGACCAGTTCGAGGAGATGCTGGAGGTGCTGGGTAGTCATGCGAGAGGGCGCGGCCCGAAGATAATTGCGGGTGACTTTAATGCCTGTGCAGTAGAATGGGGCAGCAGGGTATCGAATCCCAGAGGCCGAGCAGTGATAGACACAATGCTTATATTGGACCTGCTACTGCTGAAAGACGGCTGTAAACCAACGTTCAACAACAAATAGGGGCTCGTCCTACATCGACATTACCTACATCAGTGGAGGGTTAGTGGCTTACGCCAGCTGGACGGCCCACGACGTTGTAACACTGAGCGACCACGAACTGATTTCCTTCTGCACCCTATCGAAGGGCACGACTTGCAGGCGGCAGAGAAGATCAGCCTGGCAAGCCTGGGACTCAAGAAAGATCGATGAAGATATGCAGGCATACCAAATCGACTCGTTTCGAATCTCAAATGGACACGCTGATTCAATGGCAACCATTGCCTCTATTCTCTATTGAACTCAAAATGAAAGACAATAATAAAGACATTTATAAAATTGAGCACCTTCTTCATTGCAAAGTAATTTTTGAGCCACCGCAACCAAAGCGTACACTTCCCCAATGTACAAACTGCCAAAAATATGGACATACCAAAAATTACTGCACCAAAGACCCAACTTGTGTAAAGTGCGCTGGAAAACACAGCTCATCATCCTGTACTATTAATACAAGATCGGACCGAACAAGTATTAAATGTGCACTATGCAGTGAAAACCACACTGCAAACTATAAAGGTTGTATGGTGTACTAAGCACTGCAAATCCAAAAATACCCAACTCTTCGGGAAAAAGAAATACCGGTAACAGAAACAAATCATCAAACGACACAATACAGTACAACAAATAACGTAGCAAGCTTAAAGACGCCAGCTATATTCTATGCCGAAGTCTTAAATAGAATCCAAGTAACTAGCCATCAAACCAACTCAGCAATCCAAACTGCTATTGTACCTGATATACCTGCTCCAACTCAATTAAGCCAAACCGCACAAAATGATTTTGACGAACTAAAACAATTGATGAAACAATTAATAGCCCAAATGACAAATATGATGAACATTATCACGCTTCTATTATCTAAACTTGACAAATAAACACCTAACATTCGCCATCTGGAATGTTAACGGACTTTCACGCCATTTACTTGAACTAAAAACATTCTTAAATGAAAAGCTAATTGACGTCATGCTCATTTCTGAAACACACTCAACTGAGAAAACCTATATAAACATACCTAACTATAACATTTTCTCTACTAATCACCCGGACGGTAAGGCCCATGGTGGTACTGCAGTAATAATTAAAAAAAAGCATAAAGTGCATAGAGCTCGATGGATTCAAAAAGGACTACATACAGGCTACTACTATATCGACCTCACACACCACGTATCCAATAAATATATCTGCAGTTTATTGCCCACCTAAATTTAACAATACAAAAGATTAATACCTCGATTTTCTAAAATCACTGGGAAATCGGTATTTGGCAGGAGGTGACTATAATGCCAAACACATAACATGAGGGTCCAGACTTACCACTGCACCACAAAGGGAAGACAACTGTATGAAGCAATAAGAAGCAATAATAGCCTTGCCCTAAGCACAGGCGAGCCGACTTACTGGCCAACTGACACAAACAAACTACCGGATTTAATTGACTTCTGCATTACAAGAAATATAACATGCGAGAACCTAACAATAAAATCATGCCTAGACCTCTCCTCCGACCATTCCCCAATATTAATTACGTTACATGGTGGGGTAGGTGAAAACAACAATCACCCCCCTTTATTTAACCACAAAACAAACTGGAATATGTTTCGCGAGATTTTGGAACAGAACATGGAAAAAAATATCTCTCTAAAGACAAACAACGAACTGGACTCCGCAATAGCATATTTAAATGCCAACATCATATATACAGCAACGCAATCGACACCATCTACAAAAATGATTGCATTAAAGAAAACTCCCGCCTTTATTAAAGACAAAATCAGGCAAAAGCGTAAACTTAGGAAGACATGGCAAAGGACTAGGCATCCAGAAGATAAAAACAAACTTAATAGAGCAACAGACGAGCTCAAGAGAATTCTCAGGGCAGACAAAGATAACCGCATATAAAAAGAAACAACAACACATGGGCGAGATCAAACAAAGAAAAAGCAGACACTCTTGCTGAACACTTTAAAACATCATTTACCAATGACATGGACAACGGCAACGCTGAGCTTCCAACACAAATCACCAACTCAAATTGTGCAATTAAAACTATAACAAAGGCAGAAATTAAATCTCACATAAAACAAATTAAAAACAAGAAAGCCCCCGGATATGACTTAATCGGAGGAAAAGTTCTTAAAGAACTACCAGACGCTATAATCACCTATATTAGAAACCTGTTTAACGGAATCCTTCGATTGCAATACTTTCCCATAACTTGGAAGGTAGGCCAAATTAAAGCAATTCCAAAACCAAATAAAAACGCCAATACTGTAAGTTCGTACAGACCAATCACTTTATTACCTGTCCTCTCAAAAGTATTTGAAAAAGTCCTATTAAATAGAATCGAGACAACCCTAAAAAAAAAAAATATAATACCTCCTCACCAATTCGGCTTTCGGAAGCAGCACTCGACTGTCCAACAGGTCCATCTAGTAGGAAAAGGAAGTTTTGCTATGCTGTGTACTTGTACATTGCTAAAGCATTTGACAAAGTATGGCACAAAGGACTGCTGCATGAGTTAAGAAATATACTACCATATAACCTATATACCATCCTTCAAAGCTATAACGGACAGATATTTCTATATTAAATACGACAATGAATGCTCAGATATTATGCCAGTGTCAGCGGGTGTTCCCCAGGGTAGTGTGCTTGGGCCCATCTTATACCTGATTTATACCTCCGATATTCCAGCGCCAACTATCCCTGGATCAATGATTGCGACGTTCGCAGACGAAACTGTGTTATTGTCGTCAAGCGCGTGTAAAAAAAACAGCTGCAAGTACAGTACAACAAATCATGACACAAACAGTATCCTGGTTTGAGAGATGGTATCGAGATAAATAAAGACAAAACTCAACAAGTAATATACACAAAACGACAACCCAAAAACTTCGCAATTAAAATCAACGACAATCAAATATTGTTACGCCCATATGCCAAGTACCTTGGACTAACTATTGACTCAAAACTGACATGGAAGCAGCACATTCTAAGTAAACGAAACGAAATAAAAAACAAATTTCGACAACTTAACTGGCTAATGGGAAAACACTCTAAACTAAAATTACATTACAAAATTGCAATATACACGGCGATAATAAAACCCATATGGACGTATGGTATAGAAATCTGGGGAACTGCCAGTAAATCTCACTTACAGCTAATTCAGCGAACGCAATCGAAAATGCTCAGAACAATGACAAATGCCGAATGGTATATTAGAAACGAAGATATCCATAAAGATTTAAACATAGAGACAATCAACGAAACTATTAAAAAAAAGCAGCAAAAACACACACAAATCAACTACTTAGCCACCAAAACTCAAACTTGAGACAAATACCGATGAGAGAGTTGGAACCGAAAAGATTAAAACGCACAACTCCAACAGAATTAAATTATTAGTAAATTATTAACGTATTAGCGTTTCCTTGCAATGGGAAGGGCCGCTACCTTTTTTCCTTTCTTCAAAACTAGTCAACCATTACTCATTGTCATTTAAAAAAAAAAAAAACAATGTAATTTAAAGAAAATTAATAAAAAAAAAAAAAAAAAAAAATTCAATGGCGGCCAACAGCAGTAGCACGGCTTTCGGAAGAGAAAGAGCACCCTGGACGCAATTATCCCCCTCGATGGGGATAGATGGCTGTGTGGAAGGAAGGAGTACTTCGAAATCGTCACGTTAGATGTGAAGAACGCCTTCAACACCGCTAGATGGCCAGAAATCCTCAGTGCCATGCATAGAATGGGTATCCCGGAGTATCTACAGATTGTCGTTGGAAGCTACTTCACGGATCGTGTCCTCTGGTTCGATACGAACACTGGCCCGAGATGGTACTGTGTTTCTGCAGGTGTTCCACAAGAATCTGTGGTTGGACCGATCCTGCGGAACATTATGTATGATGGAATCCTGGGCATCAACAGGCCCTTAGGAGCTGAGCTACATTGCTTTGCGGAAGATGTGGAAATCACTGCAGTGGCCAAAACAATAGCAGTCCTCGAAGGCAAGTGCAATACGACAATTAGGTTGGCCATCGACTGGCTAGAGAAAGCCGGCTTAACAATTGCGGCGCACAAGACCGAGGCTGTTCTATTAAGCAGCAGGAAAAAGGTGGAAAGAATGCTGATCACGGTCAACGGGACACAGGTGGCCTCGCAAGACTCCTTAAAATACCTGGGAGTAGTGATAGACCACAGGCTATCTTTCAAGGACCAAGCTAGCTCGCGAGCAGGAAAGCAGCAATAACAACTGCGTTCTTGTCTAGGCTCATAAAAACAAAAACCTCCGTATACTCTTCCGTCCTTTACTAGCTCACTGGGACTGCCATTCAAGTTATTACGTTATTGCGCAGAGTGGAACCGGACCGCGTATCTCCTATTCCTAAGGTACGACGCCAGGAGACAGTAGTAAGGCGCAGGCAGGGTATTCTTGATTTTCAGTAGCAGACCCGGATGCCACACACGGTCAAACGCCTTCCGGCTTGGCGGCAGCCAAGGCAACGCTGCTCTATGCTGCACCAATTTGGAGCAACGCCACCATGAAAGGCTCATATATGAAAGGTGCACGCTCGGTGGTATGGTCTATGGCCCTTAGGCTGTATCCGGAGACGCAGCACTAGCACTGGCAGGCTTGCTGCCAATCAAGCCCTAGAGGCTTGATCGCGGGCATGGTGGAGAACAGTGACTCTTGGGAGCGGGGACAAACCATCATCAGAGACATGATGAAGAGGGTCCGAGCCGACGAGATGGCCAACAGAGTTGGATGCTAATACAGGCGACGTATTTCTATGTGGTGGCGGGAGAAGAATACTCAGCGAAACCGGCTTGTTGCAGGGAAGGGAGTACGAACTGGCTCCACATCCTGCTAACCGACGTAATAACTTGAATGGTCCCGGTGAGCTTGTAAAGGTTGGAAGAGCATACGGAGGTTTTTGTTTTTAGTACGTAGGCATAACTCTACTTGGAGGTTATGAATCGTGCATGCCACATATGGACGGTAGGTGGTAATTTTTGAAGACTTTAATTTTCCCACCGTAAGGCATAATAAAAAAAAAACTCCTGATGAGCATAGCTGCTCCTCCGCGTGCTCTGCCAGATGGATGGTTAGTTAGTACCCGCTTATGTTAAAGTAGGATCTGGGACAAAAGTGGGACTCCGAAACTAGAAGAACATCAATATTGTCTGCTGTGTCTTTTATTATGTGCCACGAGCTGCTGGCGTAGGGCTGTGTAGGACTCCTTGTCTGGCATCATTACGCGTACATTGTTGTTGTTCTCTCCGTTTTGTACGAGAAATCCTTTTTGGTACCCACGAGAGTCGTTATCATCTTGACAAGCGCGGTAATGTCGGTCACGTCTGGGATGTAGATCGGGGGCGGTTTCAGGGTATTCGGGATCGGGTTCGGTTTCTCTGCTGTTTTGGATGCCGCTGCCTCTGCGGCAGTTTCGGGTTCGTCATGTTCGTCGTCGTTTTCTTCGCTTGAGAGGAGGGCAAAGAGGAGAGGAGTGACGTCTGGCTCCTCTCCTTGCCTTTTACGCGTGGGCTTGCTCCGAGTAAGAAGAACTCAAACTTGAGTCGCTGCTCGAGCTGCACTTTGCTTTGAGGGCCTTCTTGCAAGGCATTGTTTTGCCGAGCTTGCTGGCATGTGGGGGGGCCTTCCAGTCCATACTCTATGTTGGCATTTAATATACGTTTTTGCAAATATTTAGTAACAGCAGCAACGGCAGCGAAGGGGCAACGGACACAGTGGAACTCCGCTCTTGGCAGTCCAATCTGGCCCGTTATAAATGTGCAAATGTATAATGTGTAAATTATAAATGTCTAAATGTGTGTTATAAATGTTCAACAAGTCCAAAGTGCGAGCGGGCCTTCAGTACTTGTTCAACAAGCCGATGAAGTTGCTCCACCGTACAATGACCATCTCGGAACTCGAACTGGTGCTCAGGAGTAATCTCCTGTGTGTCCATAATCCAAACAATCCGGTCAGCAATCAGTCTGTCAAAAACCTTCGAAATCGAAGGGAGGAGACTGATCGGCCGATAGGACGCGGGGTCCATTGCGGACTTGCCCGGTTTGTGGATCATAGGTACTAATGCGAGCCTCCACTGTGCAGGAAAGCATTGCAACCTCACTATGGCGTTGAACAACAACGCCATGTATTGCGTGACTTGGTAATGCCTTTAGTGTGGCGTGGCAGATAGTATCGTGGCAAGGTGATCTCCTAATATTTACACATTCAATCGCTTTGGATATCTCACTGGGGGCAAAAGGCCGATAGGCAGGTCCATTTGGGACGCTTGGGACAGCCTGGCATGCGTCTCGCTTACTTGCCCTGAGCTAACCAGCTTAAATGGCTGAAAGCGTTCAGCAAGGTGCCCAACAAATTATTAATGCGACCTTCCACTGTGCAGAGAAGCATTTCAATGTCACCGTCTTGACTTTGCTGGTGAACAATTCAACGGCGTCATCCAAGTCATCCCCAGAGTTGATCTCAATATCGAGGTTCAGCGATATCTCCAGTTGTCCTTTGAAGAGTTCAAAGTTGCATCGCTTGGTTATCGGCCTCTCCATCGTCGGGTATGCCATAGCGGCTGCGTCCAGCAAGATTATTAGCGGTAGGTGGTCGGAGCTGAGCTCAACGATCCTCCGTAGTCCATGCGAATTTCGGTGGGCAGTAGACTGCTCCAAAGTTAATGGTGCCGAGTATTGTTTTGTATGGCTGCAGACGCAAGTTGCACCATGTCGGCAGTAATTGTGGTTAACGGGAAGTGGACTCGGCTGGGAAGTGGACCAGGAAAGCTGATCGAGGATTAATTGCGTTGCCATCGCTTGCAGGATAGGCATCGAAGCCGTACAGCCTAGGTGAGCCTGTCCCTCGGCAGTGAGTCTCGTTAAGCAGCAGTATGTCGATTTCCTCTCGCCGCACCAGAGAATCAGGTTTGAGCAGCTTTGTGGACACACCATTGGTGTTCCACACTAAAATGCGCAGTGGCATTATTTTGAGGCTTGCTGCACTCGACGAGCAGAGAGCAACTTGATAATTTGCCCCTGCTGCTGTGTCTGTTCCTGCTGCTGCTTCAGCAACAGCCCTGGTGATGGCCTCCTTGCCGCTGGGGGCAAGTTGGGGCACCGGACGCTCGTTGACTGATCTTCTAGCACCCATGCCGCGCTTGGGCCTGGAGCGTTGTAGGAATGCCTGGAACTTGGCACATCATGAGTAGTTTGCATGGTGCTGCTCTCCACAGTTGTAGCACGTGCAGTTCATTTCGAGGCCGAGTGCAGCTACTTGCGGGGTGTTCTCCTGCACATTTTAAACAGACGTGACCTTTTCGGCAGTATTTGGCCGAGTGGTCAAATTGCTGGCATCGGTCACACTGCACAACAGTTATTCGTTTCGGGAGTGGTTCGACTGCAACCCTCATGTGGCACAGTGTCTTGATATTTAATATGTCCTTGTTATTTGACGCAGTGGGAATATTAAAAAAGGACATGTTAATCGGTCTCGCTTCGGGACAGCCTGGTTCGCTGAGGCACTGGGGCGTGTGTGCGTCTGACATCTTGTGGCCAAGCTTTGCCAAGCCCTTTTATGCATATCCTGAATGGCCTATCTTCCCTCAATTGATAGCAGTGGTATTCGTACTATGAGAATATTAATTATTCCACGAGCGTTGCAAATATGCATGCGACACCGTCGAATGCCGTTTCCGAATCCTTAAAACAATGTGACAACAAATTTAAGAGGGGTATGTAAAAAGTAACTTTTCCACTGCGGTAGCTTCGCAAGGAGCGGTGCGACGCAACATTTGGAAACACCGCCGTATAGCTTAGTCCTCCCACTCTCCATAAGTGCCCTGAGCAAGTCTCTGCGGCGCTCAGTGCCGGCTTGACAGCCAGTCGAAATGGATTTTCCGATCGCTCTCGCCGCCAAGTGCGAAATCCGCTCTGTTATACGTTTTTCCCATGCGAAATCGATTAAACCTGTTAACATTCATTGAGAATTGACTACAGTGTATGGAGAAAATTGCATGTCTGTTCAACAAATCCGTTTGTGGTGTAGAGAATTCGGAAAATGCCGACGCAGAGCGAAGCGACGGCCGTCGATCTTGGACGACATTGTTGCAAAAATTGATCAACTTGCTTGCGACGATCGCCCCATGACGATTGAGAATATCGCTTTACGTGTTCCATATGTATGCTGTCTATAACATTATGACAGAAAAATGAGTGTACACGGAGTGTCCACGCTGGGTGCCCAGTGAAACAGCTGTCACCGACTACCTTAACAAGCTGGTGGAGGAATTCTTTCCATAAACCATGTTGTACACTCGAAAAATAATTGGGAACGTTCCTTTTTACATTACCCTCGTACTTCAATGGAACATTAACAGTTACAAAGAAAAGAACCAAGATCTCTTCATCCTTATAAAAAATTAAAAAACCGTATAATAGCATTACAAGAAAACTAACTTACCAACAACATCACAATCTTTCACACACTTAAACAATTTTACTTATACAAAAAATATTATTTGAGCGCATGAGCTCACAAGGCCAGACAAGGAGTAGCTCTACCCATATACAAAGATATTCAACACAAGGTAATAAATTCCCAACCAACATACTATTCATTGCTTCAGAAATAAAAAAGTGAAACTCCGTTTATAGTATTTAGTATATATAGATCCCAAACAGATAACGGTACGGCGGGAGACGATTGTCACGATCCCAGTTTATGTTTTTTAGTCCAAATAACAGAAACTGCTTTTGCACCGACTCAATGCTATTTTGATAAGAGGAGTATTCAGGACGCCAAACGCACGAGCAATATTAAAGGATAGAACGAACTAGGGTGATATAAAGGGATTTGATGGTGAAAGGATCGTGAAAGAAATGTGATTATTAAACTTAAGTTTATGATCAAAAAGAACTTCGATATCATTGATTGTGGAAACACGATCAAGAACGTGGTACACTGCGATTGAACGTCATAAGTTTGAATTTGGAGCAGTTTAAGAATGGAAGATTGGTTGAGAACCACGTATTGAGTTCATATAGGCCTAGTTGCAGATGCCTGTGCAAAAAATTTTCCGAGAAGGAATAGCATAACTTGACATCATCAGCATACATAAGCGTATAGGCATAACTAATCACATTAGGAAGATCGTTTACAAAGAGTATAAAAAACAGTGGTCCTAGATGACTACCCTGCGGGACACCGGATGAGACATGGATGACCTTCGACTTGATAGTTTTAAATAGAACACGCTGAGGTCGATCTGAAAGGTAGGAAGCAATCCACATGAGGATATTTGGTGGAAAACCAATAAGCGAGAGTTTCCGTAGCAGGAGCTGATGATTAACTGAATCAAATGCTTTGTCAGTATAAGTCAGTATAAATGACATCAGCTTACAAGCGATGCTGAAAGCCTCGGTTGATGATAGAAGAAAATTCTAGTAGATAAGTTGTTGTTGAACGAAGCTTGACAAAACCGTGTTGCGATGGTGAGATTATGCTCTTGCATGCAAGTTATCCAGCCCGTAAACACTCTACCCCAGTTTTTCCAATCTCGGCGGCATTTGCTTTGTCTTAATTTTTGTTATTACGCTTCAAAAAGTATTGCGCTTCAAAACTTATTGCGCTTCAATCAAACTCCATCAGTCAACAAATTTGAATTTCACAATGCAGTAAAATAATTTCAGCATAAAGCTTTTACTCCAAACACAATTGAAAGTTCAAGAAGCTTTTAAAAGAAAAGCTTCTGGCCGAAGTTGAATGGATTAGTATTAAGAATTATAAGATCAGTCTGATTCGGGATAAGATCGGGAAAAAGCCAAACGCAGTGTTTTGTATTATTAGTTAGTTAATACAAGAGTGCAAAAGTGTATTACCAAAAAAATATTAAAATATATTAAAATAAAAATTAATTTTTTAAAATAATTAGTAATAACAATTTTAATTTGCATGTTGCAGCTGCAATATAGATAGCTTAGCAATGCCGCTGTAGTTCTCAATGGAAGCCTTGGAGCCTTTTTTATGAATAGGTATAAGGTATGATTCATTTTATAACTTAGGTAGGGATGTTAGCTCCAAGGATAAATAGCATAGTAAGAGGTAAGGTAAGAAGATCGGAGCACATTCTGAGGATGCAGTTAGGTACATTGTCTGGGCCTGGTGAAAATGCGATTTTGATTGATGAAAGCGTCGTAAACACATCGTGACGGTGGAATTTAGAAAGATTTATGTTATTTATGTAGGGTAAAAGATATGGATAATTAAAGGAGGGATCAAATGAATCAGATGAGTAGGTTGATTGAGTGGGTTGACGCAAAAAGATTAACAATAACGAGATGTGAAGAGTCGGAATTATTATTATATGAGAGGGAATGAGTACGCCACCTCCAAAGGTTGGGCGATCTTCCCGAAAGACAGTGTAATTCGATACAAAAATTTCATTGTCTATGACAGAGGAGTTTAGCCAGGTTTCTGTTAGCACAATATCATCAAAGTTAAAGGAAGCACTGTTAGTAAAGAATTGTTTCAGTTTCCCAAGAATACTGCGAACATTTTGGTAGCCACAAGAAAAAATCTTGTTAAGCCCCAGAAATTGAGATTCCATGTTAAGAAACTGCTCATTAAATGAGGCAAATTGTTTCCGAACCTCCCGAAAACCATTTCGAGTTTGCCGCATAAACGTGCGCATCTCTCCTTCTCGACATCTCTCGACAGGCCACACAGGACCAGGTCAGTCGGTTGCCTCTACCCAAGAGATCACCAAGTCGGCCATAATGACTGACTCCAGCGCATTTCATGTGCGAGCAATTATCGCAAAGCCAGCAAGTCAGATAGGAGTCTTCCGTAACAGCGCCTCCAAATTCGAATCTCTTTGAGGTAAAAACTAAAGACATTTTGGGTTATACAAGAATGCGCTCAAAAACAGATGGTCCAGCGAATGTACGATGAAGAGAGTAATCCAGCGACAGTAACGTGGGAGCGGTTTAGGCGAAGAGCAGGAGCAGTAGCAATCCAGAGGGAGATGAAGAAGCTCCACAAAAAGGGGGAGTGGGAAAACAAGCGGTGAGCAGATTGTTGTAACAAAGCTAAGCAACGATTTTTGGTTACTTTGTTGTTGTTTGCGACTCACAGTTTTATCGCGATAATATTTTTTTTTTTTTTTTTTCGCGCGGCTCCCACTGCATAACGTACAGCCCACCTCCCGCCCAACCGACCGAGAGGCGCTGCTTTATCGTACGGCTCGGATCGCGGGGATAGACCCGAGAGAATAAAGTTTAGAAAGATTACGAGGAAAAAGTAGAGTTCGTTTGTTGCTCTGAAAGGTAGGTGAAAATTGAGGATTCAATAGAAGGGGACGTGCAGAGTGAAGTAATAGAGTATAAATCAGAACATAAAACCCTGAAAGGCTCATGCTGGGCATATATAGATCTACAACAACTTAGGAATAGGGGACTAAAATTTCTAGTACGTCTATTTGGAGTGTTAAATGTTAGTCGTGTTAGTAGATGCTGGCTGTCTACATCACCATTAATAAGGTTATAAAGGAAAACGACTCCCAGCATCTTTCTACGATTGGTTAGGGAAGGTAAATTAATTAGAAAGAGTCTGTTAGAGTAAGATGGGAGGTGAAGATTTGCATCCCAGTTGAGTCCGCTAAGTGCAAACATCAAGAAATTCTTTTGAACAGATTCAATGCGATATTGATGAACCCCATACTGAGGGCTCCAGACGCATGACCCGTACTCCAGAATTGGACGTACTAAAGATACGTATAAAGTTTTAGTAATATAAGGGTCATTGAATTCTTTGGACCATCTTTTAATGAAGCCAAGCACGCCCTTGGCTTTATTAACCATCGTAGAAATGTGGTCGGAAAATTTAAGTTTAGTATCTAATAGGACACCAAGATCGTTAACCTGGGTTAATCTATCTAAGGAGATCCCATAGAGAGAGTATGTCGCCTGGTTAGGGCACGAGCGATAGAAAGACATAAGTTTACATTTTGACCCATTAAGTTTTAAGAGATTGGTGGAACACCACTTTTGAAAATTGTCCAGATCTGACTGAAGTTTATATTGGGCAGAAGGGGATTTGTATTGAAAATAAAGCTTAACGTCGTCTGCATACATAAGAACCAGAGAGTAGTGAAAAGTAGTGGCCCAAGATGGCTTCCTTGGGGGACTCCCGATGTAGCACTAACAAGACGAGAGTGTACATCCTTAAAAAGAACACGTTGGGTTCTCCCAGCTAAGTAGCTGGAAATCCACGTGAGAAGGTGTGAGGGAAATCCTAGGATACTAAGTTTACTCAAAAGGAGTAAGTGGTTGACAGAGTCAAATGCTTTACTAAAGTCAGTGTAGATGACATCTGTTTGAAGGCCTTTACGGAAGCCATCTATAATAAAGGAGGTCAGCTCCAAGAGGTTTGTGGTGGTGGAGCGACGCTTTATAAAACCATGCTGACATGGAAAAATAATTGAGCTGCAGAGATGTTGAAGATGTGGTGTTACCAATTTTTCAAAAAGCTTTGGAATTGCCGACAATTTGGAGATTCCTCTATAGTTTGCGGCATCCGATTTTTTCCCTTTTTTGTGTAAGGGAATTATATAGGATTCCTTCCACAATTGGGGAAAAATCGAAGTTTCCAGAGACAAAGAGAAAAGTTTAAGAAGGGGTCTGCACAATGGCTTAGCGCAGTTTCTCAGTACACAGCCAGGAACACCATCAGGACCTGGCGAATAGACTGGTTTCACCCTCAGAAGATCCGATAACACAGTGCTTTCGGAGAAAGTTGGTCTGAAATTTAAGATTAGCTGATTGAATATTAGGAAATGAGTACGTTGCTTGAAAGAAAGTTGCGAATAGATCGGCAATACCCTGATCAGTAGTCGCAGATACATTTTCAAACGAAATTAGGGGGGGAGAAGATACCTGCTTACGCTTAGTGTTAACAAAATTATAAAACTGCTTCGGATCCTGAGTGAACTGAATCCGACAGCGGTCTATATAATTCTTATAACACTCAGCGTTATGCACGGTGAAATTTGACCGAGCTACTAAGTATCTTGAGAAAGTTACGTTACAGCCAGTTTTCTTATGTCTCTTAAGGAGTCTATTTTTAATGTATTTTAAGTTTTTAAGGCTCCTTGTGAACCAAGGAGGGTCGGTCGAGGCGGATGGATACTTCCATGGCACGCAAGATTCGAAGAAAGCGTTAAGCGTTTTGTAGAATGTTTCTAAAGCGATATTAATATCGGTGCATTCCCAGAGATCGGACCAATCAAATAAAGAAATTAAATTGCTTAGTCTCTGAAAATCAGCCTTACGAAAGCAGCGAGTTTTATGAACTCCATGGCGAGACTGAAGGTTGCTAGCAGTAAGGGTTTCAATCGAAACCTCAAGCATTGGGTGGTAAGGATCTTCTGGGAGCGAAAGTGGCATGGCTCTGGAAACGGTTATTCCATCTGGGTCAGAAACGAAACATAGATCTAGAAGCCGACCTAAAGAATTCCTTACGTGGTTAATTTGACCAAGGGATATGTCGAACATACCCTCAGTAAAATCGTGATGTGTTGAGAGTGTTAAAGATGGTGAATTCTCGATGTTTAACCAGATAAGTTCCGGTAAATTGAAATCTCCTAGAGTCACTAAAAGGTCACTGTCAGACATGCGGTTCGAAACCAGCTGAAGATAAGTGGTGCCAGTATGTAGGTGGTTCAGAAGAAGGTGGTAAATATGAGCATGTTATGAATATTGATTGAAGCGACATAGTGATTTTGACACATAGGAATTCAATATCACCAAGATTCGGTAACCTCTTCAGAAGCAAAGTCGGAGTCCACAGAGATAAGGACTCCTCCTCCCCTTCGTAGTGGTTGGTCCCGTCTGTAAGTGGTGTACCTGTCTGGGAAAATTTCCGAACTGAAAATCTCCGGCTTTAACCAGGTCTCTGTGAAAACTAAAATCTGGGATGCAAAAGATAAACTATCAGAATATAGTTTAGGGAACTTACTCCGAAACCCCCTAGTGTTTTGATAGGTAAGGGATATGTAAGATGTTGTTAGTTTTTTAAGGATGAAGGTTTAGGTAAGGAAGACGAAGATGGTACAGGGTTTTTAGGCTTTGGGAGTTTAACACCCACAGGCTTATTAACTTTTTTTTTACTGTACTCGGCTGATGTTCTTGTACGAATATGTTCTCCGGCCAAAAGCTGGGCGAACAGATCGTATCGAACATCGGCAAAGTTACACGTATCTTAAAAGATGACGTAAGCCTTGAATAAGAATATTTAAATTTCCTAATGTCCTCCACTCTAACAACGGCCTTGGATTTAGCTTGGATATAAGCCGAGATATCAATTTCTGAGGTGTCAGGGGCCAGCCGTGAAATAAATATGTGTTTAGAGGGGAGAATCACCTGTAAGGGCTTTGGTGTTGCGGTTGGTAAGACCGCGACATCAGTCCGTACCGGGGGTCCGGACGGTGGTTAACCCTTAGCAGTGGATTTTAAGGGGGTCGACTCTACTCGTGCCGGAGGAATCACTTGGAGTCATACCCTGGGTGGTATTCCAGACCAGTTATGCTCAACTATGAAGTCAAATTCCGAAACCACGTTTGTGTTTCGAACTCCTGCTCTTGGGGTAGTAAGAGTTATGAGCGGCTGCATGGTCGTCGGCTGATCGGGCTGAATAGCGATATCAGTGCATACGGAGTCCCTAATAGCGGGTTTTTTGCGCTTTGGGGATTCATTAAGTAGCTGTAGGCTGCTAAATTGAGAATCCAGCGCAGAGAGTTGGTCGTTGATTTTACGGAAACCACCGATCAACTCTTTAAAACCGTTTTTAGTTTGCCGCATGAACGTTCGCATTTCTTTCTGAACCGCGCGACATCCACTGCAGCAAAAGTGGAAACAAGCGTTTCTAGAGATTGCATCCGAAACTGAGGCGGTGAAACCTGCATATTTCGTATGCACAACATTTTCACACAGCCAACAGGGGATGCTAGGCTGGGACGCGGAAATCGGCTTACTGCACGATTTTATAGCGCAGATGCTATAAAATTTCATTATAAAAATTTTAAGGTAAGAACTAGAAATTTAAGAAATATAAGAAATAAATAAACAACAAATAATTAATATTAGACAAACTAGCCTTGAACCACTGTACTTGTTAATAAGAGCACTTGTTATTAAGAGGTAAGAGCGCAAACTAGGAGAGAGAGTTATTGCAAAAGTAGAAATTGCAGTAAACGTAAGAAAAGGGAATAGAAATAAATAGGGCACAGTACATTACTTGGGTAAATAATAAAATAACTTAAAACACACCAAATACGGTACCGCGCAGACGCGAGTGCGAATGGAAACGTTTAAAGTGTAAGATTTAAATAATTAATTTCTCAACAAACGCCGGTTTGTCTTTTTCAAGATAATAATAAAATCGAATGATCGCCAGAAAAAAACACGTCCGTTCGCTATGAAGGTGAAGTGATTTTTTGATATTTTCAGTTTGTGAACAACTTTGCGGTACTGCTGGTTGATTATATCAGTTCAGAACTAAGTAGCTAATTCGTGCGGGAAACATTCAAATTACGGAGCGATGTTAAGCCGACGTGATTTATGTTCAACGAGAGGTTTGGTATTTGATTATTATTAGATAATTACATCTGCAACAACCTCTTAACAAAAGCCACATATGCATATTGTCAATAGATATGGAAAAAGACTTCGACAGAGTAAGAGCCCACTGTATCCTGCAGCAACTGCACGAGTGGAATTTCGGCCCATGTATGTATGCAGGCAACCTCTGTCTCTTTTTCGCCCTAAAACCAGGATACAACACTCAAAATTAACAAAAAATTTATCAAAATTACCAATGGTGGAAATTTAAAGCAACAAATATATATACAAAGAATCATCTCACCTATATACAGGGTGGGCCATCTAGATGTATCCCATTTTAACATTGAATAGCTCCACCATTTTTCAGCCGATTTTGACACATAAATACAATTCTGAAACGTCGTTCAGTGCCATTTTTGCTATGAGTCGATACACACCAAAAAAATGTGCTGAAATCGTAGCGCTTTACATTGAAAACGATCGTTCAATTGTGAAAACTGAAAGCGCCTATCGTAACGCGTTAACTCAAAAATGGTGATTTGGAGTGGCCTCCTCGTTCTCCGAATTTAACGGTACCAGACTTTTTTCTGTGGAGATATTTTCTTTTTTTTTTTTTTTAAATAGCTTTTATTTGTTGGATCATTTCGGTACCGAAAACTAACAACAAGTTAACAAATCTTACGTGTAAATACTAATTACCAGTACATTACTTGCACTGTATTATAAAAGCGGCCCTTAAAAAGATAATAAAAATAATAATAATAATAATAATAATAATAATAAAAAGATTACTGCTGGGTTGGCAAGTCGTTTCGGCGTAGGCGTGATCGGCTGCTTAACCTTGTTAGACTCCTCGCGAGCTGGTTAGGATGCGTTGATAGCTTGTTAAGGTAATTTTCCTTTTTTTCCGCAATTTCGTCTTTTACGGGTGGTACGTTTAGATCTTTGTGAATGTTGGCGTTTCGAACATACCACGGTGCCCCGGTGATAGTTCTCAATATCTTCGTCTGGGCTCTCTGAACGATATCGATGTTGCTGTTGCTGGCATTTCCCCATAGCTGGCAGCCGTAAGTCCAGATTGGTTTTAGCGCTGAGTTGTAGAGCAGCACCTTGAAGTCCAAACTGAGTGGTGAGCGGGAGTTGATAAGCCAATGAAGGCTGTGGGCCTTCAGTTTTAGGTGAGTTCTCTTGGCTTCGATGTGTCGGCGCCAAGTTAATCTTCTATCGAGGTGTACTCCCAGATACGTCACTTCGTTTGCTGTTGGAAGTGCGACGTTGTTCAGCGTGAGCGGTGGACAATCTTGCCTGTTAAGGGTGAAAGTTACTTGCTTGCATTTTTGTTCGTTTACCTTTATACGCCAGTCGGATAACCACTTTTCCACGTCGACTAGGTAGATGGCTAGCTGGGATGATGCTTTGATTGGGCATCTGGAGCGGCTGAGAATAGCTGTGTCATCCGCAAATGTTGAAACTGTCAGGTTGCTGCTTGTAGGGATGTCTGCTGTGAATAGGACGTATAGTGTTGGGCCTAGTACGCTGCCTTGTGGGACACCGGCTTCAATACTGTGTTCGTCGGATATTGCAGTGTTGCACCTCACTACAAACATCCTGTTGTAGAGGTACGACTCTAGCAGTTTGTGAGTGTTCTTTGGAAGTGTTGTTTTGATTTTGTACATCAGACCGTCCAGCCAAACTCTGTCGAATGCCTGCGATACGTCAAGAAATATCCCAGAGCAGTATTCCCGTTTTTCAAATGCGTTTCGTATTTCGGATGTTATACGGTTAACTTGCTCAATAGTTCCGTGTTTTTCACGAAAGCCAAATTGGTGTGCTGGTATTGTGTTGTGCGTGTTCAGGAATGGAGTAATAGTCAGAGACAGTAGGCATTTTTCGAAAAGTTTAGATTGGCAGGATAGAAGGCTTATGGGTCTGTACGACGATGGCTTCCCGGCTTTGGTATCATTATTATTATTGACTTTTTCCATCTTCCTGGAAAGTAGCCAAGTTTGTTGATGGCATTGAAGAGCTGGGTGATGCTGCATACGGCACAGTAAGGCATCTCAATAATCATCTTAGGGGTAATTAGGTCGCACCCTGCAGATTTTTTTGGGTTCAGATGTTCTTTGATGATTTTTGAGATGTCGTTTGAGCGAAACACAATTGGAGCGTGGTGAAGCTGGGAGTCGTCTGTTACCGGCGGAATTTCGAACGTGTTTGTTGCAGAATTCGGTTGGAAGACTTTATGTAGATGAGTGGCAAATGTGCTGGCTCTATTTTTGTCGCTACGGGCCCAGCCACCTGTGTGGTTTCTAATAGGGACCACTGGTACTGTAGGTGAGCCAAGAATTGGATGAGCTTTCCACAGTGAGTTTTTTGTACTGGATGTTGATAATTTTTCAATATAAGTACGTTGGGCAAGCTCTTCTTCTTGCTTTAAAGCTTTTGTAAGTTTGCGTGTGGCGTCTTTTAACTTTTGTTTTGCCGACGGTGATCTGGAGGACTGCCATTCTCGCCGGAGGCGCCGTTTTTCGAGAACGAGTTGTTCGATTTGCAGGTTGGTTTTTTTGTGATTTGAGATTTTACTTACAGTTTGCGGCGTTGAGCAGCGAGCTGCAGCAACTATGATTGACTCCAGTGAGTTAACAAAACTATCAATGTCAGCTTCAGCTTCGAGTGGTGGGTTAAGCTCAATGTGAGAGCTTATGTATTTTTTGTAGATGAGCCAGTTGGTTTTTTCTGAAGTCAACTTGTAGGAGTGGTTTGCTGGTTCTGGATGTCGGAGCAGATTTATTAGGAGGGGCGAGTGGTCAGATGATAAGTCTGAGAGGCACTCGGCGCTTATCAGCTTACGGGGAATGTTTTTGGTGACTGCGAAATCAATTAGATCAGGTAGTTTTTTGGGGTCAGTTGGCCAGTATGTAGGTGTGCCAGGAGAAACGTGGTCGAGCTTGTTGTTTGCTTTTATAATGGCGTTGTAGAGCTGTTTTCCTTTTGGATTCACGAGTCGAGACCCCCAGTGTGTGTGCTTGGCATTATAATCCCCGGCTGCTATAAAATGTGCTCCAAGTGAGTTGAAGAAATCCATAAATTGGTCT
Organism: Drosophila merina; assembly: GCA_035047645.1. Taxonomy (NCBI): domain Eukaryota; kingdom Metazoa; phylum Arthropoda; class Insecta; order Diptera; family Drosophilidae; genus Drosophila; species Drosophila merina. Next base: position 414,002 of record JAWNPH010000042.1, read on the forward strand.
TCAGATAAAGTGAAACGAGGTGGGCAGTAAACAGCGGCTAAGGTAAGCTGGTTACCATTATCCAAATGAATTTTTAAGGATGTTGCTTGTAGATAGTTTTTGGCAGTCTCAAGATGACAGTGGTGCTTGAGACGGCTTCTTATCAAAGAGATATTTAATGATATTTAAAAAGTAAAGTTTATGCCAACAAGCCGAACTCAAAGCTAATATACAGCTGAAATAGCTGCGAAATCCCCCGAAATGCTGGCCAATGTTATGCAGAATGCCCCAAAAGAGCTACTTTTTGTGTATCAAATAGGGGTGGTCATTTAATCGAGGGGTGGTCAGCTGAAAAGTGGCGGAGTTATTCAATTTTGAAATAGGATACATCCAGATGGCGCACCCTGTACTCGTGTGTATGTAAAAATCAAAGCTGTACAAACATAGAAATAGAAATCAACAATATCAATATACCTAGAACAATACAACTCAAAATTTTAGGATTAATCTTTGACACTAAACACTCCTGGAACGAACTTATTAAAACATTAATAAAATCACTTAACACTAGATTAAACATCATCAAATGTCTAAACAGTGAAAAAGGTTGTTTAAAATATTATAAATGTTTGCGAAATTTGTAATGTAGCAAAAACGGAACATAGAAATACCAAATTAAAATATTAGATCACACCAGAAATTTATAATAGCAGAGAAAAATACGTGATGGATTTCCACCTAATACGTAATCAACAGTTTGTCTTGCATAGACATACAAGTATATTTAAAGTTTGAAACTTTTATAGATGTAAATAGCCGAGATTGGCTAGGAACTAAGAGAGCAATAATAAAAGTATTTAATGAAATGGAAAAACCACAAAAAGTAAAAGCAGACAAAGATTAAGCATTTATGTGTATAGCTTTGCAAATATGGTTAAATTCAGAAGGTGAAAAAATACAAATTACAAATTATTTCTGATGTGGAAATATTTTATAACCAGAAAAAACTAAGAGTTATTGAAAATAAGAAATATATCGAAAATAAATACACAAAGTTCAAACTAATATTATACACCTATAATTAAAAAACAAAACATAATACTCCCTGATATCTTCATTTATGCAGGAACCCCTGAATACAACACTCAGGCAAATAAAATTCGTTATATGACCAAACTTAATAAAAAAGGCACGAATTCGAGATCGATACTAAATACAAACAATCTCCGTTAGGAAAGTCAAAAACAACCAGTTCATTTAAAAAGACCGGCAAAATTAGACAGGTATATGACGAACACTACGAAGAAACCAATAGAAAAATCATACATTGTGAATAAACATTCAAAAAGTAAAAGAAAATTAAAGAATGTAAATATGATAATAATTTCAGGGAAAACCCCAGTGACGACGAATTGAAGAAATACTGGATTAAAGACGTTTTAATCATAATAACTTTGCTATTATTTTTATCAAAATTACAAAACAACAAAGTATCGAAATCAACCCTACGAAGGCTCCAAATGCATATCTTTTTTTTTTAAACAGGTTTTAAAGACCAACCGTCAAAATATGAACATCATTATCTAATAGTAAACATTTCCAAACCCGAAGAAACTTGTGAAAATTTATTGAAATCAGCCCAAGAATTTAAATATTTAATAGATAAACTTAGTCGCGAAATAAACGGTCACAAACGGTGACAATTTTAAGTCAATCGCAACAAAAGAGGTCTAATTAACATAACCGACACAGTATACAAATACTTTTTTGGTACATTAAATGAAAATGATAAAGAAGAATAAGAAAATAAAAAAAATAGAGGAAAATAGTATTTAGGTCAATGAATTAAATTTAATAATAGACACCATTAATTACGGTATTAAAGTAATGAATAACTTAAGAGACCAAAATGAAAGGGATAAGAAAATAGAAATTCTGGTATTCAGCCTTCAATAATTCACAGAATATATTGAAGATATTGAATTAGGAATGGAACTGACAAAATTAGGATTATTTAACCCAAAATTACTAAAAGAAGACCTCTTAAATGCTGTAAACTCCGAAAAACTTTTAAACGTCAAAACATCCACCTGGATAAAAACCGATTCGAACGAAATTCTTATCATTCCCATATTCCAACAGAAATAATTAAAGTCCCAATATTCGAAATAATTCCTCCTAATTAACCAGATGAGCAAAATAATATTTTAACAGAAACAGTTCTAGATAATAACTAGTAGATAATAAAACGTTTAGCGGGAACTTAAAGAAACGAATATTTAATGATTGTATAAACGGTATAAAAAAACAAATGGTAACAATATGTCAATATACTAAAACATACAAAAACTTTCAACTAAATTACATAGAACCAATCATATTTCTTACTTGTAATAAGCCAAAAACGAAAGTAAATCAAAGCTGTAAAATCACAATTGAAGAAAACAATATTTGTTAAGAGGAGCCTCAAAGAATGGGTCTTACTCCCATGAGTTCGGTTGAAAAAATAATTAGGTTCTTATGTACTAACAAGAGTTCTTTTAAACTATTTATATACCTATGCCCCTAACCACTTCAATGCGTTGGTATGTGCGGTGGTGGCTTAAGTGTTTTGTGACCCTTTCAATTTCATGGCATCGTCACCTTACGCAGTCGTTTACATGTGCGTTTGTTTTGAAGCGATCGTTCATAAAATGCATGTTTAATATATTTGTTGTTGGTCCGAACCCTTTTACCTTCTTTTTATATTTTGATATATATACATGTTCAATGCTTGAACAATATTAGAAGAATTTTTTATTTCAAATACCGTATTTATGTCAACAATGAAATAATAAAATTAGAACCTTTAATAATAATAAGCTTAATGTTGTACTCAATTAAAAAGTTTAAGCCCAAAGAATAAGATATCAATGTACATCCTGAAAATGTAATAGAAACAGAAATCGGTCATAAACATTTTCCATGTCTGATCAAACATAAACATAAACATCCACTGGCACGTTCTCATAATTAGTCAAAAAGGAACTTTGTTTTCGGTGTTAAATTAAATTATTATTCGGAATTTTTTGTTTTGTTATTCCCGCACTTTGGACTTGGTGGATTGCTCATTTTACGGGCCGGGTCGGGCTGCCAAGAGCGGAGTCCCACTGTGTCCGTTGCCTCTTCGCTTCCGTTGTTGCTGTTATTAATTATTTGCATAAACGTTAATTGAACGACAACCTAGAGTATGGACTGGCAGGCCCCGCCGCGTGCCATTAAGCTCGGCAAAACAATGCGCTGCAAGAAGGCCCTCAAAGCAAGGAAGTGCAGCTCGAGCAGAGACTTAAGCTGGAGTTCTTCTGTCTCGGAGCCCAGAAGATTAAGCGCAAACCCGAGCGTAATAGGCAAGGAGAGAAGCCAGACGTCACACCTAGCACCAGCGCACCTCTGCGCAGCAAGCTGGCTAACAACCCCTTTGCCCTCCTCTCAAGCAAAGAAGATGACGACGAACATGACGAACCCGAAACTGCCTCAGAGGCAGTGGCATCCAAAAGAGCAGAGAAACCGAACCCATCCCCGAAGACCCTCCAGTCTCCCTCTCACATAACAAAAGACACCGCATCTTCCAACCAAAGGACGTGAGAGCTTACTGGGCGGTCATCAAGGGACTTCACCACTCAACGAACCATACTGAAATTAAAGAAGAACTCCACAAATACGGCCATACTGTGATGGGATCTGCACAATCCCATTGGCAGGAAATCCAAACAACCACTTGGGATCTTTTTTGTTAATCTAGAACCAGCCAGCAACAACACAGAGGTTTTCAAAATAAAGAGGATTTGCAGGTAAGTCGTCACCGTGGAGCCCCCACTGAAGTTCAACGATGTTCGTTTGGTCATACTGCAAAATATTGCTACAGACCTTTTATCTGTGTCTCTTGCGGTGAACATCATAAATCATCAGATTGTCCCAGAAGCAAAGAAGCACCAGCAACTTGCGCTCACTGCGGTGAAAACCACCCAGCTAACTTCCGTGGCTGCAAATCCTACCAAAGATTGCTCAAAATGAATGACAATATACAGAAAATTCCAAGAGTGGTCATAAACAATAACTCTACACCTAATCACTATGTAAATGGAGTTTCTTATGCTCAAATAGCCAGAAATGCACTTCCAATCACGGAAAAACAAAACAAACGACCAGGGAACCTAACAAATAGGCTACAGGAAACCATTCAACAGCAACATCACTACTGTACAATAAATCATGCGCACTTATCCCCAGATGTGACACAACAGCAAAATGCACAAGAATTTAATATAGAAACGGCAATTGCATCGCTCACAAAAGCTATCGTGAGTCTAAACTCCATGCAAGCCGAGATGCTGCAGATGCTGGCAGCAATTAGCGCGCAACTCACACAATGTCCCAAATAAAAATTCTCACCTGGAACACGCGAGGTGCTGCCGGCAAAATGACTGAAATCGGCCATTTTGCGGAGAGAGAGAATATTGACATTATCCTTCTCAACGAAACGAAGACATCCAACCTTCAACTATTTGGATATGAAGTCTACACTTCAAATCTACCTGATGGCAGCCGCAGGGGTGGAGCTGCAATCCTGGTTAACAAAAAGATCAATCACTTTCCCATTGAGCCAATCGTCCATGCTAAAGTTCAAATCGTGGGTGCCAAAATCCAAACATGTTTAGGACAAATATTCATCGGATCAATCTACTGCCCTCCAAACTTCAGCTGGACTCAATCAGAATTTGATGACATATTCGCTAACTTCAACTTTCCAAGATCATTCATTAGCGGAGACTGGAACGCAAAACATCCATGGTGGGGTTCTGCGATCACCTGTCACCGAGGTAACTTACTTGCTGCTAGCGTCATCTCAATTAACGCCAACATCCTGGCGACTGGAGCACCAACATACTATCCAAGCGCAGTAAATCGAAGACCATCCTGTTTAGACTTTGCAATCTATCGCAACATTCCACACGACAAGCTAAACATCAGAGACAGCTGCGACCTTGAATCGGACCACCTGTCCCTCATCACTACACTAAAAACAGAAGCCATACGACGCGGTAGACCTCTTCACTACCAATGTGACAAATGCGGCGAGGAGTGCAAACGTGTACACTGCAAACAATCATAGCAGAGCCCTCATACGCCACTCGAATAGAATTGACCCAACCACTGCAGAGATTCTAGTCCGTAAGAGAGCATTGAGAAGACGTTATATTCGAACGCACAGTCCTGAGGATAAAGCTCAATGGCGTAGATGCGCCAGAGAGCTTCACGTTGCCATGGCTGAATTGAAAAATGCGCAATTCGAACATATGCTGACCAATATGGATTACTCTAATGATTCCATTTTTAATATGTGGTCCTTTACCAAAAAAGTAAAAAGAATGCCACAGAAAGTTACGCCTCTGAAGAACAGCAATGGTAACTGGTGTCGTTCCTTAGAAGAGCAAGTACAAACATTTGCGGAACACCTTGGTGACAGATTCACTGCGTTTAATTTCGCATCCGAGGAGGATGTCAACAGAATAAACGAAATACTACAGCGCCCATTCCAGATGTCACCTCCAATAAGACATATCCGTCTGGAAGAAGTCTCAAACATGATACGTACCCTCAAAAGTCGAAAGGCGCCAGGTCACGACCTAATAAGCAACGCAGTACTTAAAATCCTTCCCAAGAGAGCACTATTACTTATCACATTGATATTCAATGCGATACTTAGAGTGCAATACTTTCCTAAAAAATGGAAGAGTGCTAGAATCAGTATGATTCTAAAACCAGGGAAGCCGGAACAGGATCCAAGCTCCTACCGGCCCATCAGTCTCCTGCCCTCCTTATCGAAGGTAATGGAAAGGCTGATAGCTTCCCGACTTATAACACACCTAGAAGACAATGATACTATCCCAATGCACCAATTCGGATTCAGAGCTGGTCACAGTACGATTGAGCAACTGCACCGTGTAGTCAATCATATTCTGAAGGCCTACGAACATAAAGAATACTGCAACGGAATCTTCCTTGACATTCAACAGGCATTTGATAGAGTTTGGATCCCGGGACTACTAGCCAAAGTCAAAACAGCGCTGCCAGCCAACCTGTTTGAGCTCATCAGATCGTTTCTCACAAACAGAGAGTTTTGCGTCCAGTCCAGAGACGCAACCTCTGCAAATGTTGCCATTGCAGCTGGCGTACCTCAAGGAAGCGTCCTAGGACCGATACTGTACTCCATCTATACAGCAGATATCCCTAAGCCAAGCGATTATGATATGACCTATGACAACAGCAAAATGCTGTTGGCCAGCTTCGCTGACGACGTCTGCTTTCTCAGCTCCTCGAACAGTGAGACCGAGTCGTCACAAATGCTGCAAACTTATCTCAACGAATTCGAGAAATGGGCCATGGCGAACAACATTAAAATTAACGAAAGCAAATGCGTAAACGTTTGCTTTACGTTACGCCGTAACACAACTCCTGCGGTACACATTAATAATATGGACATAGAGCAAGCGACTAAGGCGAAATACCTAGGCCTCATACTGGACAAACGCCTAACCTTCCGTGAACATATTGCCAGAGTCGTCAAAATGTGCAACCTAAAGCGTAACCAACTATTCTGGATGCTAAATAAGAAAAGTAAACTACCTTTAAGATGCAAGCGTCAGATATATCAGCAAATCATCGCACCTACTTGGAGATACGGCATCCAAATTTGGGGAGTGGCGGCTGCGTCCCACCGAAAACGAGTCCAAACCGTCCAGAATAAAACATTAAGACAAATCACTGGCTGTGAGTGGTTCGTTAGCGGCCAAACGCTTCACAATGACTTAAACCTGAGCCTTGTTGAAGACCAAATCTCGTTTTTCTCAAGCAGATACAACGACCGACTAACTGCCCACCGTAATCGTCTCGCCCGGAGATTACAGGGGGCTATTCCAATTCGCAGGCTCAAAAGAAGACATTTTGGGCTGCTTCTAAGATGAATATATTATATACTTGAAACCTCACTATTCGCAATTTGACCTATTCCTACATAATAAGATGAAAACAAATTATAATTTATAATTAAGAGATGATCTACTTAAGAAAACATTTAGGTTAAAGCTTTAATTAGATGTTCCTGAATAATATTAAATAAAGATGTTAATTAAAAAAAAAAAAAAAAAAAAAAAAAAAAAAACGATGTTCCACAATGTTTCAGATGCCAAGGGTTCGGACACACCCAGCGCTACTGCTTCCTGAAACATCGCTCCGTGAAATGTGGTGGTCCTAACGACTCCAGATCATGCACCAAAAAAGATGACGAGAAAGCATGCTGTTTACATTGCCAAGCTGATCACCCTGCGTCATTAAGAGGATCCCCTGACTACAAAAAGGCAAAGGCATACCAATCCCCCAAAGCCAGACACTTAGCGAGTAGCAACAAGCTACCTCTCATCCAGAAACCAAATATCATCAATGATACGAGTAACAGGGACGCTCTTCCACGAAACCAAGCGACATAGCCAACGAATCCCCAACAAACCCCTCAAACCGAAGCCCCACAACCCAACCAGTTTTAAACGATGCTTGCCCGCATGGAAGGAACGATTGAGAGGATGATGAAAAGTTGATCTCGCAGATGTTCTTGCAGATGTTGGAGTTAATAGCTCCCCTTCTCAACAGGAAATAATGCAAATAGGTCATAATACAGTTTTTTTTGGAACGCCAACGGCCTGCAGAGGACCAAAGCCGAAGTAGAGAACCTCATCAAAACAGACAATATCGATGTTCTTCTAGTTTCGGAATCCCACTTTTGTCCCAGATCCTACTTCAACATCAGCGGGTACCAACTGATACACGCCAACCATCCATCTGGCAGAGCACGCGGAGGAGCAGCTATGCTCATCAGGAGTGGCATTCAGTACACGGAACTTCCCGCGTTTCAGGAGGAATGGGCTCAATGCGCCGTGACCAAGATTTCTAGCCCACAGGGAGATATCACCATTGGTGCGGTTTACTTCCCACCCAGACACTCGATAACCGAGACCCACCTTCAGGACTTCTTCAAGTCCCTTGGACTTCGCTTTATAGCAGCCGGAGACTTTAACGCCAAACACTCCTGGTGGGGGTCCCGCACAAACAACACCAAAGGCAAAATACTCTATAAGTACCTGCAGCGCAAAAGGCTGGACTGCCATTCCACTGGAGAGCCCACACACTGGCCTACCGACCCTTCAAACCAGCCCGATCTGCTGGACTTCGCCGTCTCCAAGGGCATAGGACACTCTAAGATAACATGCTCAAGCTACGATAAACTGCTATCCGACCACAGCGCAGTAAACTTGCTCCTAAACATCTCCGTCCTCAGAAAAATCCCGCCCAGAAGACTAACCGGGAACACACACGGACGCTCCCAAGTTAACGTTCTGGATGCTTTCCTCCCTGAACCCAGATCCCCCTCTTTCCAAACCAAGCAACATAGATGCGCCCATAGAAAAACTTACCAAAGAGATGCACAATGCTGCTGAGTTTGCGAATCTACCTCCTCCGACTACCCCGAGAACACCTGAAAGAGACGTGCACTTGTGGTCTCCTGAAATCGCGACCCTCGTGGCTGAAAAAAGGCGCCTCAGAAGAGTCTGGTTTTCCTCGCGCAACCCCAGGAGCAAGACAACACTTAATCGTGCCACCAAGGCACAGCAAGACTCGTTCCATAGATTCCTTGAGGAGCTGGAGCCTTGAGACCAGCAGCATAACCTGTGGAATGTCACGAGGTACATAAAAAGACCTTCGAAGAAGATATCACCCGTGCGCAAAGTGGACGGTTCCTGGTGTCGGACTGGGGTTGAAAGAGCAGAAGCCTTTGCTGACCATCTACACAGTGCATTCCTTTCGACAGATTCACTGGAGAAGAGCGTTCTGCCACCATAATGTTCGTAGACAGCCCAAGTGCTCCTGGCCCGTCAATACAGTCCGTCGAACCAGAGAAAATTGCTCAGGAGATCGCCTCCCTAAAAAATGGCAAGTCACAACAAGCCGAAAAATATACGCGACAATACTACCTTGATCAACAACGAAGCGCCCGCAAATAACAACAGATTCGCTTTGCTGGCAGATACCAACGAGAACGTGCCACTGAAATCCGTAGATAACGAACCAAAGAAAATAAAGCCTCCCCCAATTTACATCCGCGAGAAGAGCAAAAACGGTTTGGTAAATTCTTAAATTGGCCTTATTGGAAAAGATAGCTTTTATATAATACCCCTCATAAGAGGTACTATTAATGAAATGAAACTTCAAACGAAAACGGAGGAAAACTACAGAAAAGTCACAAACCATCTTACTGCAAACAAAAAATGCTTTTACACCTACCAGCTTAAAAGTAGCAAGGGTCTACAAGTAGTACTGAAGGGCATTAAGCCTGATGTATAGCCCAAAGAGATAGCTGAGGCGCTAAAGGAAAATGGATTTTGCGTCAAAAGCGTACACAATATCAAAAACCACTCTTTAAGATTGAGCTGGAACCAGAAAACAAGCATCTAAAAAAAAACGAGGTTCATCCAATTTATAAACTCCAGCTCCTTCTGCACCGTAGGATTACAATAGAAGAGCCGCATAAACGTAACGCTCCTGTACAATGTATGAACTGCCAAGAATACGGCCATACGAGATCGTATTGCACACTTCGCCCAGTGTGTGTAGTCTGTGGAGATTTCCACGTCTCCACACACTGCCAATCTAATAAAGTAAATGCAACCGCGAAAAAGTGCGGTAACTGTGGGGGTAATCACACAGTAGACTACAGAGGCTGTCCAATCTACACAGAGCTGAAAACCCGTCTCCACAAAAGAATGAACACGGCACGGGTACACCAAGGAACAGCTACGCTGATACCATCGGAAACAAATCCAGAAGTACTTTTTTTCGAAACCAACAAGTATTGCTCCCTGGAATATACCAAACACTAACAAGATAAGTTTTGCAAACGTTTTAAAATCAGGTATGACACCTCCAACCCAAAAATCCCAAAACTCACATGAAAAACACACAAAATTGGACACACAACAAAACTATAGGCCATCTGAGCAGCAAGAAACGAAAACTGAAGCTATGATGCAAGCCTTACAACAGAGCATGATGGAATTCATGACATTTATGCGAGCCATCATTCAAGACATGATGCGTAATCAAAACCTATTGATACAAATGCTTGTCTACGTGCTAGCTACGTGGAACGCCAATGGCGTCTCACAGCGTAAACTTGAGCTAGCTCAACTCCTACATGAGAAGCATATCGACGTAGTGCTTCTTTCGGAAACTCATATTACAAACAAATACAATTTTCGAATAAGAGATTACCACTTCTATGGTACAAATCACCCCGATGGTAGAGCACACGGTGGGACCGCCATTCTAATTAGGAACCGTATGAAGCATCACTTTTACAAAGAGTTTGCTGAATTTAATCTACAGGCCACATCTATCAATATACAGCTGGAGGACAACACTCACCTCACACTAGCGGCTGTATACTGCCCCCCCCCGTTTTTCAATATTCGAAGATCAATTCGAGGATTTCTTCCATGCACTAGGACCACACTTCATTGCAGCAGGCGACTACAATGCTAAACATACTCACTGGTGATCGCGCCGTGTGAAAACAGCTTTATAAGGCTTTAATTAGAGCCACTAATACTCTTGATCATAATTCCCCTAGGAGTCCACATACTGGCCATCAGAACTCAATAAGCTGCCTGACTTGATTGATTTCGCAGGCACAAAAAATATTTCTCGCAGTTTGGTTAAAGCTGAATGTCTGCCAAATTTGTCATCTGATCCCTCGCCTGTACTAATTCATCTCAGCCGGTATGCAGAACGCGTAAAACTACCTTACAGACTGACTTCGCACAAAAAAACTGGCTCAGTTATAAAAAATATATAAGTTCACACATTAATGCAAAACCTTAAATCACAAACGTTACAATTAATCCAAATAAGACTAACGCACAAATCGAGCAACTCGTCCACGCAAAACGACGCTTACGTAGAGAACGGCAATCTTCCAGATCACCACCTGCAAAACAAAAGCTAAAAATAGCCACACGGAAGCTGACCAACGCCCTGAACAAGAGGAAGAATACTCTCAGAGCCAATATATAGAAGAACTCTCACCAACAGGTATTAAACATAAGTCACTGTGTAGAGCCCACCCAACTCTTCGCCCATCGACTGAAACCGTTTTGCCCATAAGGAATTCCTCAGGCGGCTGGGCAAGTAGTGATTCAGACAGAGCCACCACATTTGCCGCTCACCTACAAAATGTATTTACGCCAAACGAGGCTACTAGCACATTTGCGCTACCGTCTTCAACCGCAAACTGCCACCAGCAACACACCCCAATTGTGTTTTGTCCAAAAGAAATATCTAACATAATTAAAGAAAATCTCAGCCCAAAAATATCCCCCCGCTTAGACCTTATTACCCTGGAATTATCATCGAGCTGCCACATTCTGCAGTTTGCTACCTAACGCAGCTCTTTAATTCCATCACAAAACTTGGCTACTTTTCACAACGCTGGAAGAGATCGATCATTATAATGATTCCGAAGCCTGGTAAGGACCACACAGTTCCCTCATCCTACAGACCAATAAGTCCACTCTCATGTATATCGAAACTATTCGAAACCTAACGAACCTTCTTGTACCAACAAATCAAGAAAGAGCGCGCTATTGCTCCCCCGCGCTTCTAGCTCCGACACAAGCCCCGCTATCTGCAACAACAACAACTGGAGCAATACCGACAGCCCGCTCTACTTCGCCATTGGCTACACCCGCTTACGCTCTTACTGAGTCAGCGAAAACAAAAAAAAAAGCGCCAGAGCCAAACGGTACTGCTGCACAACTAGCAAAACGAAACGGAAACAAAAAAGTTGGGTCGGCCTCGCAGACTGGAATGAACCGCTACATTACAATAAAGAGGAAGCTTAACCCTAAAAATTCCGATACAGAAAACAAGCCGAAAAATATACGCGACAATACTACCTTGATCAACAACGAAGCGCCCGCAAATAATAACAGATTCGCTTTGCTGGCAGATACCAACGAGGACGTGCCACTGAAATCCGAAGATAACGAACCAAAGAAAATAAAGCCTCCCCCAATTTACATCCGCGAGAAGAGCAAAAACGGTTTGGTAAATTCTTTACTTGGCCTTATTGGAAAAGATAGCTTTTATATAATACCCCTTATAAGAGGTACTATTAATGGAATCAAACTTCAAACGAAAACGGAGGAAAACTACAGAAAAGTCACAAACCATCTTACTGCAAACAAAACATGCTTTTACACCTACCAGCTTAAAAGTAGCAAGGGTCTACAAGTAGTACTGAAGGGCATTAAGCCTGATGTATAGCCCGAAGAGATAGCTGAGGCGTTAAAGGAAAATGGATTTTGCTCTAAAAGCGTACACAATATCAAAAACAGAAACAGGCAGTCGCAACGACTCTTTAAGATTGAGCTTGAACCAGAAAACAAGCATCTAAAAAAAACGAGATTCATCCAATTAAAAATAAACTCCAGCTCCTTCTGCACCGTAGGATTATAGTAGACGAGCCGCATAAACGTAAGGCTCCTGTACAATGTATGAACTGCCAAGAATACGGCCGTACAAGATCGTATTGCACACTTTGCCCAGTGTGTGTAGTCTGTGGAGATCTCCACGTCTCCACACACTGCCAATCTAATAAAGTAAATGCAACCGCGAAAAAGTGCGGTAACTGTGGGGGTAATCACACAGCAGACTACAGAGGCTGTCCAATCTACACAGAGCTGAAAACCCGTCTCCACAAAAGAATGAACAAGGCACGGGTACACCAAGGAACAGCTACGCTGACACCATCGGAAACAAATCCAGAAGTACTTTTTTCGAACCCAACAAGTATTGCTTCCTGGACTATACCAAACACTTTTTTTTTTTTTTTTTTTATAACATTCTTAATTTGTATTTAAAATCTGTCCAAGTGGACAATCATTAAATGTTTTGGGGGGGACCTTGACTTAAGGGAGGTACATGGAATGTATATCTTATGAGGTTGACTTAGGTGTCTATTGGTTGGGGAGATCAAGCGGGTGTTTCCTTTTCAGGCGTCTTGGGGATTGCCTATTATCTAGGAGGTTGATGGCCAGGTGGTTGGGGTGGTTATCCAGTCTTTTTATGTATCTTCCGCTGAGACGGGTGATCTCCTCTGTTACACATCTAATTCCAAGCTCTTTATGGATTATTGAGTTTTCGTGGTACGGATGGGCGTTCGAAACTATTCTCAGGCATTTATTTTGAAATCGCTGTATTTTGATGCGGTTCGAACAGCTTGCCGTGCCCCACAACTGTATCCCATATGTCCAGATTGGCTTAAGCACTACCTTATAAATAAGAAGCTTGAATTTTACTTTGAGTTTGGACCTCCTTCCCAGGAGTCAATGCAGTTGCTTGAGCCGTAGGTTGGCCTGGTTGCGCTTATTGATTAGGTGCGGACGCCATGTGAGCCTGCGGTCCAGTGTCAGCCCTAGATATTTGGGAGTGTTATTCATTGGGATGGTTTCTCCCTTGAGTGTGACGGGGGGCATTCTCCCCTGCGAAGTGCAAAGGTTGTTTGTGAGGATTTCTCAGCGTTGACCACGATGTTCCATCGTTTCAACCATGGACCGAGGGCATTCAGTTGCCTCTGGATGATGGCTGATGCTTCCTGGGGATCTGTGGCGGAGGCTAGAAAGGCGGTGTCATCGGCATAAGTGGCTACTGTGAGGTTCCTGGAGTGTGTATAAGATGGGTCCAAGAACACTGCCTTGTGGTACTCCGGCTCTTATGGGCCTAGGGGTGCTGATTGATGATCCGCATCTCACTCTGAATTTTCTTCCCTCTGTGTATGATTTGAGGAAGGCGAAATGGGAACTTGGGAGGTGGGTTTTAATTTTGAAAAGTAGTCCAGGGTGCCAGACTCTGTCAAACGCCTGTTTGACATCAAGCATAACGGCGCAGCAGTACTTCTTCTTTTCGAAGGCCTCAAGGATAGACTCAACAATCCGGTGGCATTGCTCAGGTGTTCCGTGAAGGCGTCTGAAGCCAAACTGGTGGTCAGGGATCAGACCGGCCTCCTCCAATACCGGCATTACTCTACGTAAGAATACTCTTTCGAGTATTTTTGAAAGGATTGCCAGCAAGCTAATCGGTCGATATGATGCTAGGTTGTCTTCAGGTTTCCCAGGTTTTAGGAGGACAATTACTTCCGCTCGCTTCTACTCTTTAGGGAAATACCCTAGACGAAGGCAGCTGTTGAATATGTTGGCCAGCCTTTGGGAGCAGATTAGGGGCAATATTTTCAGTGCTGTTGCATCGATACGGTCTGAACCTGGTGACTTGACATTTTTTAGGGAGGCGATCTCCTGCGCAATCTCCTCTGGTTCGACGGGCTGTATTGGCGGGCCAGGAGCACTAGGGCTGTCTATGAACCTTATGGTTGCAGCTCTCTCTTCGCCAGTGCATCTGTCAAACGGTGAGAATGCACTATGTAGATGATCAGCAAAGGCTTCTGCTCTTTCGACCTCAGTCCGACACCAGGAACCGTCCACTTTTCGCACGGGTGATATCTTCTTCACAGGTCTTTTTATGTGCCTCGTGACATTCCACAGATTGTGTTGCGGGTCTCCAGGTTCCAGCTCCATAAGGAATCTATCAAACGAGTCCTGCCGTAGAATGGATAGCTTGTCCTTCAAATCTTTGGTGGCACGATTAAGTGCTGTCTTGTCCCTGGGGTTGCGCGAGGAAAACCAAACTCTTCTGAGGCGCCTTTTTTCGGCCTCGAGGGCCGCGGTTTCCGGAGACCACAAGTGCACGTCTCTTTTAGGTATTCTCGGGGTAGTCGGTGGAGGTGGATTCGCAAACTCAGCGGCATTGTGCATCTCTTTAGTTAGTTTTACTATGGCCGCATCTATGTTGCTTGGTGTGGAAAGAGCGGTATCTGGGTACTGGGAAGAAAGCATCCAAAACGTAAACTTGGGGGCATTTGTGTGCTTTCCGGTGAGTCTTCTAAGCGGGGTTTTTCTGAGGACGGGGATGTTTAGGAGCAAGTTTATTGCGCTGTGGTCAGATAGAAGTTTATCATAGCTTAAGCATGTTATCTTAGAGTGTCCTATGCCCTTGGAGACGGCGAAGTCCAGCAGATCCGGCTGTTTTGAAGGGTCGGTAGGCCAGTGTGTGGGTTCTCCAGTGGAATGGCAGTTCAGACTCTTCCGCTGCAGGTACTTATAGAGCTTTATGCCTTTGGGGTTGTTTGTGCGGGACCTCCACCAGGAGTGTTTGGCGTTAAAGTCTCCGGCTGCTATAAACCGAGGACCGAGGGACTCGGAGAAGTCCTGAAGGTGGGTCTCGGTTATCGAGTGTCTGGGTGGGAAGTAAACCGCACCAATGGTGATATCTCCCTGTGGGCTAGAAATCCTGGTCACGGCGCACTGAGCCCATTCCTCCTGAAACGCAGGAAGTTCCGTGTACTGAATGCCACTCCTGATGAGCATAGCTGCTCCTCCGCGTGCTCTACCAGATGGATGGTTGGCATGTAACAGTTCGTACCCGCTAATTTTAAAGTAGGATCTGGGACAAAAGTGGGATTCCGAAACTAGAAGAACATCGATATTGTCTGTTTTGATGAGATGCTCTACTTCGGCTTTGCTCCTCTGCAGGCCGTTTGCGTTCCAAAAAACTATGTTAAGGCTTATTTGCATTAATTTTTGTTGAGGATGGGAGCTATAAGCTGCATCATCTGTGAGAACATCTGCGAAAACATCTGCGATATCAACTTTTCCATCATCCTCTCAATTGATCCTTCCATGCGGGCAAGCATCGTATCAAACTGGTTGGGTTGTGGGGCTTCGGGAGTGGTATGAGGGGTTTGTTGGGGATTCGTTGGCTGTGTCACTTGGTTTCCTAAGAGTACGTCCCTATAACTTGTACCATTAATGATAGTTGGTATCTGGATGAGAGGTGGTTTGTTGCTACTCTCATCTGGTCTGGCTTTAGGAGATTGCTGCGCTTTTGCTTTTTTGTAGGCAGGGCATCCTCTGAATGAAGCAGGGTGATCAGCTTGGCAATGTAAACAGCATGCTTTCTCGTCTATTTTTTTGGTGCATGACCTAGAGTCATGAGAATCACCACATTTCACGCAGCGATGTTCCAGGAAGCAGTAGCGCTGGGTGTGTCCAAACCCTTGGCATCTAAAACATTGTGGAACGTCGTTGAATTTCAGTGGGGGCTCTATGGTGACGACTGATCTGCAAATCCTCTTTATTTTGAAAACCTCTGTGTTGTTGCTTGCTGGTTCTAGATTGACAAAGAAGATCCCCAGTGGTTGTTTGGATTTCCTGCCAATAGGATTGTGCAGATCCCATCACAGTATGGCCGTATTTGTGGAGTTCTTCTTTAATTTCAGTCTGGTCCGTTGAGTGGTGAAGTCCCTTGATGACCGCCCTGTAAGCTCTCTCATCCTTTGGTTGGAAGGTGCGGTGTCTTTTGTTATGTGCCACGAGGTGCTGACGTAGGGCTGTGTAGGACTCCTTGTCTGGCATCATTACGCGTACGTTATTATTTCTCTCCGTTTTATAGGAGAAATCCTTTTCGGATCCGACTTAATCCGATATCATCTTGACAACCGCTTTAATGTTGGTCACGTCTGGGATGTAAATCGGGGGAGGCTTGAGGGTCTTCGGGATCGGGATTGGTTTCTCTTCTGATTTAGATGCGACTGCCTCTGAGGCAGTTTTGGGTTCGTCATGATCATCGTCGTCTTCTTTGCTTGAGAGGAGGGCAAAGGGGTTGTTAGCCAGCTTGCTGCGCAGAACTGCGCTGGTGCTAGGTGTGACGTTTGGCTTCTCTCCTTGCCTATTACGCGCGGACTTGCGCTTGATCTCGCTGGGCTCCGAGAAGGAAGAGCTCCAGCTTGAGTCTCTGCTCGAGCTGCACTTACTTGCTTTGAGGGCCTTCTTACTGGGCATTGTTTTGCCGAGCTTAATGGCACGCGGCGGGGCCTGCCAGTCCATACTCTAGGTTGGCGTTCTACAACGTTTATGCAGAAAATAAGTCACAGCAGCAACGGAAGCGAAAGGGCAACGGACAAAGTGGGACTCCGCTCTTGGCAGCCCGACTTGGCCCGTAATAAGTGCAATCCACCAAGTCCCACGTGCGGGAATAACAAAACACAAAATTCCGAAAAATAATTCAATTTAAAATCGAAAACAAAATTCCTTTTTGATGAACGATTTTTCAATGAATGTGATACCAAACACTAACAAGATAAGTTTTGCAAACGTTTTAAAATCAGGTATGACACCTCCAACCCAAAACTCCCAATCCTCACATGAAGAACATACAAAATTGGACACACAACAAAACTATAGGCCATCTGAGCAGCAAGAAACGAAAACTGAAGCTATGATGCAAGCCTTACCAGAGAGCATGATGAATTCATGACATTTATGCGAACCACTATTCAAGCCATGATGCGTAATCAAAACCTATTGATACAAATGCTTGTCTCCCAACAATCAAAATAAATAATGGCTACCTTACGCATAGCTACGTGGAACGCCAATGGCGTTTCACAGCGTAAACTTGAGCTAGCTCAATTTCTACACGAGAAGCATATCGACGTAATGCTTCTTTCGGAAACTCATATTACAAGCAAATACAATTTTCGAATAAGAGATTACCACTTCTATGGTACAAATCACCCCGATGGTAGAGCACACGGTGGGACCGGCATTCTAATTAGGAACCGTATGAAGCATCACTTTTACAAAGAGTTTGCTGAATTTAATCTACAGGCCACATCTATCAATATACAGCTGGAGGACAACACTCACCTCACACTAGCGGCTGTATACTGACCCCCCCCCCCAATGAATATGAATATGAATATGAATATGAATATGAATATGAATATGAATATGAATATGAATATGAATATGAATATGAATATGAATATGAATATGAATATGAATATGAATATGAATATGAATATGAATATGAATATGAATATGAATATGAATATGAATATGAATATGAATATGAATATGAATATGAATATGAATATGAATATGAATATGAATATGAATATGAATATGAATATGAATATGAATATGAATATGAATATGAATATGAATATGAATATGAATATGAATATGAATATGAATATGAATATGAATATGAATATGAATATGAATATGAATATGAATATGAATATGAATATGAATATGAATATGAATATGAATATGAATATGAATATGAATATGAATATGAATATGAATATGAATATGAATATGAATATGAATATGAATATGAATATGAATATGAATATGAATATGAATATGAATATGAATATGAATATGAATATGAATATGAATATGAATATGAATATGAATATGAATATGAATATGAATATGAATATGAATATGAATATGAATATGAATATGAATATGAATATGAATATGAATATGAATATGAATATGAATATGAATATGAATATGAATATGAATATGAATATGAATATGAATATGAATATGAATATGAATATGAATATGAATATGAATATGAATATGAATATGAATATGAATATGAATATGAATATGAATATGAATATGAATATGAATATGAATATGAATATGAATATGAATATGAATATGAATATGAATATGAATATGAATATGAATATGAATATGAATATGAATATGAATATGAATATGAATATGAATATGAATATGAATATGAATATGAATATGAATATGAATATGAATATGAATATGAATATGAATATGAATATGAATATGAATATGAATATGAATATGAATATGAATATGAATATGAATATGAATATGAATATGAATATGAATATGAATATGAATATGAATATGAATATGAATATGAATATGAATTTTAACAATGATTAAAATTTATTCAGTTTTAGAAAAATAATATATATTTTATAATATTAATATATTAGACTAGTAATAAATTAAATAGCGGTTGTTGCCAATTTTCCATGGGCTACTGAAATTTGATAAGTTGTATAACATTTCCTTGAGTTACTAAAAAAAAAAGATTTATTAAATAGTTTAGTAAAAGAAATTTTAATATACATACAACAAATCGGTTTATGGGATGCCGTGGCCCATTCTCCAAGTGGGATTTTGAATAATTCATATTTTCAAATCGTTCCCGTATACTGAAATATCAATAAAATATGAGATTCAATATTACAAGTTTTTTATGTTTTTATGTTTGTTCTTACGATTTTGCACTTTCAATTGATTCATTAGATATGAGTTGTGAGTAAACATC
The DNA here is from genome assembly GCA_035047645.1 of Drosophila merina. Taxonomy (NCBI): domain Eukaryota; kingdom Metazoa; phylum Arthropoda; class Insecta; order Diptera; family Drosophilidae; genus Drosophila; species Drosophila merina. The sequence goes on from JAWNPH010000042.1 coordinate 433,364, forward strand.
AACGCGAGCTTCATTTATTTCATTTTCGTTTTCGCTGATTTGCCATTTTTCGAATTTTGCACACAATTGCTTAGCACGTGCGGCGTCTTTTGCCTGCGAATCAATAAAAAGAAGATTGAATACTGTTATGTTTAATTTACTAAAATCAGTCAGTGGATGCTTATGCTAAGGCCAAAACATCTAATATCTACGTTGGTGACAAAACAATCTTATATCTCAATAATTAATATATTTTAATAATTTAAAAGGGTTTTAAATATAACATTTTTGAGTTATTTATAATAAAAAAAACTGATTTTTGATATCCTGTGTAAGTACACAATAATAGACAAAAGTGCAATAAAAGTTTATATTTATTTTCAATTTCCGTTTTTGCCAATCCAAGGTTTTTAAAGAAAATAAAATGTACCTATTTTTATACCCTGTACCTATTAAAAAATGGATGAAAAGGGGATCATAATATGGTGCAAATGTATGTAACAGGCAGAAGGAAGCATCTCCGACCCCATAAAGTATATATATTCTTGATCAGCATCAACAGCCGAGTCGATATAGCCATGTCTGTCTGTCCGTCTGTCCGTCCGTCCGTCTGTCCGTATCAACGCCTAGATCTCAGAAACTACAAGAGCTACAGACATGTGCCATATATCGTTGAGTAGGTAATTATCATACGCAGTTTTTTTATTTTGATATCACCCCCCGTTCCCCCGCAAACAGCAAAAAACTGCCACAACCACGCTCCCCGCAAACCGCAAAAAACTGCCACGCCCACAATTATTAACATAATGCTATGCAATTCGGCATATGCGTTGGTGCTTATAAAAGCTATCCAAATGCTATTTTTTAAATTTGAATCAAATCGGATAAGAAAAACGGAAGTTATGCCACGTGCAAAATCTATGGCAAGGGAAGCAGAAGCGCAGCAAAACACGCATTGCGCGACGCCGACTGCGACGTTGACAGCGAAATGTGTATGGCTTTATGACACACGAAACTTATTTTCATAACCAAAATCATACCAAATTTATATTGTTATGGTCCTCTTTTCTAATAGAATATTGTTTCATTTATTTATTGATACTAAATAAATAAATTGTAAGCATGTCTAAGGGTACAGGGTATTTTTCAATCGGGAAACTCGACTGCTGCTACCTTACTTGTTTTTATTCGTTTCTGTTGCGAATATTTTAATATTTTTATTCCCAAAATTCTATTATTTATAATTATAATTCCCAAAAATCTATTAAATTTCGCAATTGGTTTAGTACCAATTAATACCTATTTAATAAGTTTATACAATTTCTCATCTAAAGAACCATACAAATCCTAGAATTGTGAACTTGTGTACTATACAAGAGTTCTTATCAGCCAACAGTGACTTCAGCGGTAGGTATGTCCACTGGCGGCCTATTTTTTCCTATTTTTTCAATACTTGTCATGTTTTTTTTGCATATATATTTTTTTTTAATTTGGCTGGAGCGGTATGTTAGATTTTTTTCTTGTTTCTAATATTTCCAGTATTCAAGCTCAAAATAACTTAATTGGCAATTGAATACATATAACTCTACACTTCACAGGAGGATACAAAAAAAAGTAGCTTCGCTTATTGAACTATATCTTAAGAATGCGGATTTTTAAATATAAAATATAAGCGATATACCAAATCTTGCGCAATTTCAACGATCATCTTTGGTGAGTTAAGTGAACAAAATCGGTAAAATAATTTTAGAATAAAAATGTTTTCATTCAAAACGGTTTAAAAGAAATTCGAATAGAAATTAAAAAAAGCATTCCATCGATGTATAACATTTTTTGATAGCTTCATTGATTTTGGAGCTATGAGCTTTAGAATTTACCGTTTTATTAAATTCTGAAATAAAGCTTAAGGCATTTTAAAGAATTATTAGTCCCGAAGAAAATTGTTGTCGATTTGTTCAGAGACACACCGCTTACATAACATGCCTAATGTGTGATAATGCACAATTCCGAATAAATACGTTTCACACGCTTATGGGTATGTCCCACGAAGAAAAGCAGCGAGTCATACAAGAAAAGCGGTTACGTTTGAAATATTTCGGTTTATGATACCGGATGATACGAATTCATTATCCCATGCTTTCGCAGTACAGTTTCGTTTTAGCGATGATGCCATGGCCTCGTGGATGAGACCTGTGTTGAAAGAGACGGACACTAACAATGGACTCCCCGGCGAAACGAAGACCACAAGTTTCCTGAAATTTACAACAGTGCTCTGAGGAAAACACAAAAATGCCCTCAACTTTACGTTTTGGATGCTTTCCTCCCTGTACCCAGATCCCCCTCTTTCCACACCAAGCAACATAGATGCGCCCATAGAAAAACTAACCAAAGAGATGCACAATGCTGCTGAGTTTGCGAATCCACCTCCTCCGACTACCCCGAGAACATCTGAAAGAGACTTGTGGTCTCCGGAAATCGCGACCCTCGTGGCCGAAAAAAGGCACCTTAGAAGAGTCTGGTTTTCCTCGCGCAACCCCAGGGACAAAACAGCACTTAATCGTGCTACCAAGGATTTGAAGGACAAACTATTCATCCTACGGCAGGACTCGTTTCATAGATTCCATATGGAGCTGGAACCTGGAGACCCGCAACACAATCTGTGGAATGTCACGAGGCACATAAAAAGACCTTTCCTTACGTTTACTGCAATTTCTACTTTTGCAATAACTCTCTCTCCTAGTTTGCGCTCTTATTTTCCCATTACCTCTTTATAACAAGTTGCTCTTATTAACAAGTACAGTGGTTCAAGGCTACTAGTTTGTCTATTATTAATTATTTGTTGTTTATTTATTTCTCATATTCTTAAATTGCTAGTTCTTAAATTAAAATTTCTATAATGGAATTTTATAGCATCTGCGCTATAAAATCGTGCAATAAGCCGATTTCCGCGTCCCAGCCTAGCATCCCCTGTTGGCTGTGTGAAAATGTTGTGCATGCGAAATGTGCAGGTTTCACCGCCTCAGTTTCGGATGCAATTTCTAGAAACGCTGGTTTCCACTTTTGCTGCAGTGGATGTCGCGCGGTTCAGAAAGAAATGCGAACGTTCATGCGGCAAACTAAAAACGGTTTTAAAGAGTTGATCGGTGGTTTCCGGAAAATCAACGACCAACTCTCTGCGCTGGATTCCCAATTTAGCAGCCTACAGCTACTAAATGAATCCCCAAAGCGCAAAAAACCGCTATTAGGGACTCCGTAGGCACTGATATCGCTATTCAGCCCGATCAGCCGACGACCATGCAGCCGCTCATAACTCTTACTACCCCAAGAGCAGGAGTTCGAAACACAAACGTGGTTTCGGAATTTGACTCCATTGTTGAGCATAACTCGTCCAAAATACCACCCAGGGTATGACTCCAAGTGATTCCTCCGGCACGAGTAGAGTCGACCCCCTTAAAATCCACTGCTAAGGGTTAACCACCGTCCGGACCCCCGGTACGGACTGATGTCGCGGTCTTACCAACCGCAACACCAAAGCCCTTACAGGTGATCCTCCCCTCTAAACATATATTTATTTCACGGCTGGCCCCTGACACCTCAGAGATTGATATCTCGGCTTATATCCAAGCTAAATCCAAGGCCGTTGTTAGAGTGGAGGACATTAGGAAATTTAAATATTCTTATTCAAGGCTTACGTCATCTTTTAAGATACGTGTAACTTTGCCGATGTTCGATACGATCTGTTCGCCCAGCTTTTGGCCGGAGAACATATTCGTACAAGAACATCAGCCGAGTACAGTAAAAAAAAGGTTAGTAAGCCTGTGGGAGTTAAACTCCCAAAGCCTAAAAACCCTGTACCATCTTCGTCTCCCTTACCTAAACCTTCATCCTCAAAAAACTAACAACATCTTACATATCCCTTACCTATCAAAATACTAGGGGGCTTCGGAGTAAGCTCCCTAAACTGTATTCTGATAGTCTATCTTTTGCATCCCAGATTTTAGTCTTCACAGAGACCTGGTTAAAGCCGGAGATTTTCAGTTCGGAAATTTTCCCAGACAGGTACACCACTTACAGACGGGACCGACCACTACGAAGGGGAGGAGGAGTCCCTATCTTTGTGGACTCCGACTTTGCTTCTGAAGAGGTTAGGTTACCGAATCTGGGTGATATTGAATTCCTATGTGTAAAAATCACTATGTCGCTTTAATCAATATTCATAACATGCTCATATTTACCACCTTCTTCGGAACCACCTACATACTGGCACCACTTATCTGCCATTCAGCTGGTTTCGAACCGCATGTCTGACAGCGACCTTTTAGTGACTCTAGGAGATTTCAATTTACCGGAACTTATCTGGTCAAACATCGAGAATTCACCATCTTTAACACTCTCAACACATCACGATTTTACTGAGGGTATGTTTGACATATCCCTTGGTCAAATTAACCACGTAAGGAATTCTTTAGGTCGGCTTCTTGACTTATGTTTCGTTTCTGACCCAGATGGAATAACCGTTTCCAGAGCCATGCCACTTTCGCTCCCAGAAGATCCTTACCACCCAACGCTTGAGGTTTCGATTGAAACCCTTACTGCTAGCAACCTTCAGTCTCGCCATGGAGTTCATAAAACTCGCTGCTTTCGTAAGGCTGATTTTCAGAGACTAAGCAATTTAATTTCTTTATTTGATTGGTCCGATCTCTGGGAATGCACCGATATTAATATCGCTTTAGAAACATTCTACAAAACGCTTAACGCTTTCTTCGAATCTTGCGTGCCATGGAAGTATCCATCCGCCTCGACCGACCCTCCTTGGTTCACAAGGAGCCTTAAAAACTTAAAATACATTAAAAATAGACTCCTTAAGAGACATAAGAAAACTGGCTGTAACGTAACTTTCTCAAGATACTTAGTAGCTCGGTCAAATTTCACCGTGCATAACGCTGAGTGTTATAAGAATTATATAGACCGCTGTCGGATTCAGTTCACTCAGGATCCGAAGCAGTTTTATAATTTTGTTAACACTAAGCGTAAGCAGGTATCTTCTCCCCCTAATTTCGTTTGAAAATGTATCTGCGACTACTGATCAGGGTATTGCCGATCTATTCGCAACTTTCTTTCAAACAACGTACTCATTTCCTACAAGTATGGATCAGCCTTATTCATATAACATTCAATCAGCTAATCTTATTTTCAGACCAACTTTCTCCGAAAGCATTGTGTTATCGGATCTTCTGAGGGTGAAACCAGTCTATTCGCCAGGTCCTGATGGTGTTCCTGGCTGTGTACTGAGAAACTGCGCTAAGCCATTGTGCAGACCCCTTCTTAAACTTTTCTCTTTGTCTCTGGAAACGTCGATTTTTCCCCAATTGTGGAAGGAATCCTATATAATTCCCTTACACAAAAAAGGGAAAAATCGGATGCCGCAAACTATAGAGGAATCTCTAAATTGTCGGCAATTCCAAAGCTTTTTGAAAAATTGGTAACACCACATCTTCAACATCTCTGCAGCTCAATTATTTCTCCATGTCAGCATGGTTTTATAAAGCGTCGCTCCACCACCACAAACCTCTTGGAGCTGACCTCCTTTATTATAGATGGCTTCCGTAAAGGCCTTCAAACAGATGTCATCTACACTGACTTTAGTAAAGCATTTGACTCTGTCAACCACTCACTCCTCTTGAGTAAACTTAGTATCCTAGGATTTCCCTCAGACCTTCTCACGTGGATTTCTAGCTACTTAACTGGGAGAACCCAACGTGTTCTTTTTAAGGATGTACACTCTCGTCTTGTTAGTGCTACATCGGGAGTCCCCCAAGGAAGCCATCTTGGGCCACTACTTTTCACTATCTTTATTAACGACCTACCCCCTGCCATAACGAACTCTCTGGTTCTTATGTATGCAGACGACGTTAAGCTCTGTCTTCAATACAAATCCCCTTCTGCCCAATATAAACTTCAGTCAGATTTGGACAATTTTCAAAAGTAGTGTTCCACCAATCTCTTAAAACTTAATGGGTCAAAATGTAAACTTATGTCTTTCTATCGTTCTAGCCCTAACCAGGCGACATACTCTCTCTATGGGATCTCCTTAGATAGATTAACCCAGGTTAACGATCTTGGTGTCCTATTAGATACTAAACTTAAATTTTCCGACCACATTTCTACGATGGTTAATAAAGCCAAGGGCGTGCTTGGCTTCATTAAAAGATGGTCTAAGGAATTCAATGACCCTTATATTACTAAAACTTTATACGTATCTTTAGTACGTCCAATTCTGGAGTACGGGTCATGCGTCTGGAGCCCTCAGTATGGGGTTCATCAAGATCGCATTGAATCCGTTCAAAAGAATTTCTTGATGTTTGCACTTAGGGGACTCAACTGGGATGCAAATCTTCAACTCCCATCTTACTCTAACAGACTCCTTCTAATTAATTTACCTTCCCTAACCAATCGTAGAAAGATGCTGGGGGTCGTTTTCCTTTATAACCTTATTAATGGTAATGTAGACAGCCAGCATCTACTAACACGACTAACATTTAACATTCCAAATAGACGTACTAGAAATTTTAGTCCCCTATTCCTAAGTTGTTGTAGATCTACGTATGCCCAGCATGAGCCTTTCAGGGTTTTATGTTCTGACTACAATGACTTATACTCCATTACTTCACTCTTCACGTCCACTTCTATCAAATCCTCAATTCTTACCTACCTTTCAGAGCAACAAACGAACTCTACTTTTTCCTCGTAATCTTTCTAAACTTTATTCTCTCGGGTCTATCCCCGCGATCCGAGCCGTACGATAAACGGCAGCGCCCCTCGGTCGGTTGGGCGGGAGGTGGGCTGCACGTTATGCAGTGGGAGCCGCGCGAAGAAGATATCACCCGTGCGAAAAGTGGACGGTTCCTGGTGTCGTTCTGAGGTCGAAAGAGCAGAAGCCCTTGCTGACCATCTACATAGTGCATTCTCACCGTTCGATAGATGCACTGGCGAAGAGAGAGCTGCAACCATAAGGTTCGTAGACAGCCCAAGTGCTCCTGACCCGCCAATACAGCCCGTCGAACCAGAGGAGATTGCGCAGGAGATCGCCTCCCTAAAAAATGGCACTGGGTCCTGGGTCCTGGCCGTATCGATGCAACAGCACTAAAATGTTGCCCCTAATCTGTTCCCAAAGGCTGGCCAACATATTAAACAGCTGCCTCCGTCTAGGGTACTTCCCTAAAGAGTGGAAGCGAGCGGAAGTAATTGTCCTCCTCAAGCCTGGGAAACCTGAAGACAACCTATCCTGAAGCATCGTATCGTCCGATTAGTTTGCTGGCCATCCTATCTAAAATACTTGAAAGAGTATTTTTACGTAGAGTACTGCCAGTATTGGACGAGGCCGGTCTGACCCCTGATCACCAGTATGGCTTTAGACGCCTTCATGGAACACCTGAGGAATGCCACCGGATTGTTGAGACTATACTTGAGGCCTTCGAAAAGAAGAAGTACTGCTGCGCCGTTATGCTGGATGTCAAACAGGCGTTTGACAGAGTCTGGCACCCTGGACTACTTTTCAAAATTAAATCCAACCTCCCAAGTTCCCATTTCGCCTTCCTCAAATCATACACAGAGGGAAGAGAATTCCGAGTAAGATGCGGATCATCAATCAGCACGCCTAGGCCCATAAGAGCAGGAGTACCACAATCTTATACACACTCTACACAGCGGACCTCCCCATCACCCCCTCCCGGAATCTCACAGTAGCTACTTATGCCGATGACACCGCCTTTCTAGCCTCCGCCACAGATCCCCAGGAAGCATCAGCCATCATCCAGAGGCAACTGAATGCCCTCGGTCCATGGTTGAAACGATGGAACATCGTGGTCAACGCTGAGAAATCCTCACAAACAATCTTTGCACTACGCAGGGGAGAATCCCCCCCGTCACACTCAAGGGGGAAACCATCCCAATGAATAACACTCCCAAATATCTAGGGCTGACCCTGGGCCGCATGCTCACATGGCGTCCACACCTAATCAACAAGCGCAACCAGACCAACCTACGGCTTAAGCAACTGCACTGGCTCCTGGGAAAAAGGTCCAAGCTCAAAGTAAAATTTAAACTGCTTATTTACAAGATAGTGCTGAAGCCAATCTGGAGATATGGGATACAGTTGTGGGGCACGGCAAGCTATTCTAACCGCATCAAAATCCAGCGGTTTCAGAATAAATGAGAACAGTTTCGAACGCCCATCCGTACCACGAAAACTCAATAATCCATAAAGAGGTTGGAATTAGATGTGTAGCAGAGGAGATCACCCGTCTCAGCGAAAGATACATAAAAAGACTGGACAACCACCCCAACCACCTGGCCATCAACCTCCTAGATAATAGGCAATCCCCAAGACACCTGAAAAGGAAACACCCGCTTGACCTCCCCAACCAATAGACACCTAAGTCATTCTCATAAGATATACATTCCATGTACCTCCCTTAAGTCAAGGTCTCCCCCAAACCATTTAATCTTTCCACTCGGATAGATTTTAAATACAAATTAAGAATGTTATAAAAAAACAAAAAAAAAAGTGTTCTGAGGATAATTTGCCTTAAAGAAGGTATTAACGAAGACTCAGAATTGTACAACAATTATTATAGAAGGGCTGTGCGGTCAAAACTGTCAAAAGATGTCAAAAGATGACATAAAAAACATAAAAGAGTGATGTACCTCGTTAGATGTATTACGTACAACTCCAACGAGCCAACAATGTGAGCCTTGTATCGGATGCCGTCTCTTAGTTCTACGAAAGGCACTAAACGTCAATATGTACTCCAATCTGTTACATGCGCTGATGAAGATTTTGATGGCGTTTTGAGTCCGAAAAATTGCAGTCTGTGGGTTACTCTACCCCTTTAACTTTATTTGATTTTTAGCACCCACTTTTCATTAAACCTTAAACAAAGATTATTCAATACATGGATGTGTTATCTGCGTTAAAAGTGGTAACAATTTTTTTACAATCTTGTAGATGAGAGCCGCACGCATGAGTCGCCAAATGACTGCTTTTAAGTTTCAATTCTAGCTCTTTATGGTACAGTTTCTTATCAACCTTAACTGCCGAGTGTGTAAAACGGTAACTTCATCTGAGTCGCAAACGCATCGCATCATGCGCTTATTTTATTATATCTTCGACTGTAGAAATTATATATATTCTTGATCAGGATCACATCTGAGTCCCTATAAGCAAACCCGTCTATCCATCTGTCTGTTTCTAAGCAAACTATCGTAAATACATGTCAGTTAAACAAGAAAGAACCATACCTTTAAAGGGATGTCTAGTTAGGGCAGAAAGAGAAAGGGCAATTAGTAACTAGCAACTAACAGAACAAGAAGAAGAAAAAAATAAATTTATCATGAAAAAACCAGACCACCATGACACAAAAAACCAAAGGAGACTTTATGGACGAACTACAAATATCCGACTCAATTAAACTAATACCCACTTATGACGATGACAAAGAATTACTAACAAAATCAATTACAAGTGTATAACAGTATGGAAACCGATCACGAATGTAGAAAAGACAGCATATGAGGAATTTCTATTGGGAGTTATTAGAGACAAAATAATCGGACAGGCAGACAAATATTAATTCGAGAGAGAATACCATTAAACTGGGATGACATTAAACAAGCCTTAATGGATAACTTTGGGAAATCGAGAGGCGAGGAAAATTTAATGGATGATATCCGCAAGATAGCTTATAGAAGACTAGCTATCAAGGATCTGTATCAGGAGATTGCATAAGAGTCGAAATGTTAGAAGTTTTTAATGTTAGAAGATACGAAAGAAATATTGAAATAAGAAAGGTAAAAAAAAAATCGTATGAAAAAAATTGACGTACAGAAATTCGCAGGTTTGAGGAATCCTTTGAGATGGACAGTATAGGCACAAAACCCTAATACTCTCAGGCAGGTTAACGAAATAGCAAAGAAGTTGAGTAATAACTATATAAGATACGGAAATAGAGACGAGTACCACAACCCTGGAGGGCGGGGACGTGGACGAGGACAATATAATAATACTAGTAACAGATATTATTCTGAACAATACAAAAAGAAAACTAATAATGACAAACAACGAAACAACATTTACAACAGAGGACGAGGCAGGTCAAATAATAAAAGAAATAGTAACCGAGGACAATACCAATAGAGAAGAAGGTTTTCAGGTTCTTTGGACAGAGGACGGAGCTATCAAGGATAGACTAGATGGAAATTGCACTAATTCTGACAGGAGCCAACAATCTGACAGTAATGGACACAGCAATATGTTCCACACAGAAGTTAATGACATTAATCAAACTGAAAATTCCAGTAAATGCCTCGGGACCACAGATGCTATACAGCTGTGTTCAAAATATAATAATAGGAGTGCCCATTACACTTGTCAAAAACGCAGGTGAAAACTATGTAGACAAACGTGAAATGCCTAAAGTATATTTTTTTTAACAAATATAATGGGTATTGAAGAAATTAAAACTAAAACCCAGTGATTTCATGATAAACAAAAGAATAAAATTTTAAAAAATGAAACATACCGCTAATAAGGCTATTTCAAAACAAGTAAGGTAACAACAGTCGAGTTTCCCGATTGCAAAATACCCTGTACCCTTAGACATACTTACAAAGGCTCCTTTTGGCTACATATTTTTTAACGTCTGCCCACAGATTCTCTATGGGATTCAGATCTGGAGACTGTGCGGCCTATAAGAGTAATGTAATTTGGCAAATTCTAAAAAGTCAATTAAAAAAATATAATTAATGCTATTTCTTAGAATATATCCATTGGCAAAAGAAGTGGAAAAAAAGAACAGAAAAAATAGACAAATAACTTTGCTACAAACAAGAGAAGTCGATGTGCAAACGCACTCCTATTACTTTGAACGTATGCCGAACAATCAAGATTCGGGGAATAAATTCACCATTCGGCAGACGAGATTCCTGATTTATATGGGATCCACTATACTGAATACATACGATATTCACAGTAAAATTACTTATACGATTTTTAACTTTACTTTATATTTTTCATTTTTAATTCGATTCATTTTTTGACGGAATATTAGGAATGGACTTCTTAATGAAAGTATGAGCTAAAGTTGACATTGAGAAAGAAAAATTAAAAACGCCAAACGCAACGATTAAGTAGTACAGGGTGAAACAAAAACACTGATAGACATACCAATAATAAATAAAGAAGGAGACATATACATATGCGAGCATAAAGTGACTCCATTTAATTTATTGACTGGTTTTAGTATGCAAACCATTGATTTGTAAAAGTTCAAATATTTGGTACAGCAAGCCTTCATTGATGAGTGAGACGATAAACGTGAACAGATACGTGAAAATGCTAAAGCCAAGATTCAAGCTCAACAGGAAAAAAAGCTAGGTAAAATGCTATTAACCATATGATCTAATTTCAATCATACAGTGTAGTCCTAAAATTGAAGGAAAATGTGAGAAATATAAATATTGCTATATATATATTGCTATATATATATTGCTATAGAAATATAAATATGCCCTTAGGCATATTCTACTCCTTGCCCTTAGGCATTACGAACGAAACTTGTTTAAGGTGGCGCTCCACCAGTATACTGGGGGCTTGCGCTGCGCTTTTTTCCTCCTGCATATCTTCATCGATCTTTCACGAGTCCCAGGCTTGCCCGACTGATCTTCTCTGCCGCCCCCATGCCGTGCCCTTCGGTAGGATGCAGAACGAAATCAGTGCGTGGTCACTCAGCGTTACAACGTCGTGAACCTTTTATTCTCGCATATGCAATTCCGCGCATCGGCGAGGCCGCCAATTCCTGCAACACTTGATAGCTGCTTTACCGGTCTTGTCTAGGATCATTGTAGAGTTGCCACGAACAGGGGAATAGGGTTCGCTCAAAAGCATGATGTCTACCTTGCGCTCCGCCGCAGTCTGAGCCAGGAGTCTCTGAGCAGCTGCGCAATGGTTAACATTGAGCTGAATATTCTTAATTTGCTCCTGCATTGTGATGGGACTTCGCTTCTTTAGGCTGGCTCTGTATGTCGGCCACGCCTAACAACCCATCGGGTGGTTTTTATCCACTTCGTCGTTGCATATTAGGCAATTCAGGTGGTGCAACGCACCCCTTTTCCTTGTGCCTTCGTTTACCGCATCGCAGGCAGCAGTCGCAGCAGATCGCCTTGCAGGTCGTTGCTCGATGGCCGTAGCCCAGGCACCTGTAACATCTCGTGGGCCGGACGTAATGGATGATGTGGCACCGTGACCACCCCACGGTTACCGTGCCCTTCTCTAAGAGCGTAACAAAAATGGAAAAATTTCGGAGGGATAAATTCAAGTCCCGTTTAGTGGCTAATGGCTGTGCGCAGCGCTGTGGCATCAACTACGGCGAAACTTTTTCACCTGTGGCGAGGTAGTCTACGATCAGGCTGGTGATTGCTCTGGCAGTCGAGCATGGTATGTATGTCCATCAAATAAATGGATTCTTTTACTTATCTCAACAGTGAACTGCCAGATTTGGTGTACATGCGCCAACCAGAGGGATTTGTTGACCAGAAGTTCCCTGAGCGTGTGTTAAGGCTGAACAAATTTTTGTAAATCTTAAAGCGGAGTGAAATGAGAAGCTGAATTCTGTCTTGGTAAAGATGGGCTTCAACCCCTATACATACTGAGATAAGGTCAAACATTGGACATCATAGTGGTATATGTAGATGACTTGATTGTGGCCAGTTTCGGCAAAGATTACCTAAAAACAAGTGAGAAAAGTTATCTTCGGCTTGCCGAAGATGGTATACCCTTGAAAACAAAAAGTTTTCCATACGAAGACTTGTTTTCAAATCGGACGTTTGTATGGCAGCTATATGATATAGTGGTCCGATCTGGATCAAACTTTCACAAATCATGTACGGCTATGTCAAATGGATAAGTGTTGAATTCGGTTGTAATAGCTTAGAAAACAAAAAAGTTTTTCATACAAAGACTTGTTTTCATATCGGTCGTTTGTATGGCAGCTATATGATATAGTGGTCCGAATTTGACGTCACTGATGGCGATGAGTGAAGCCATTTTCATGGAATGAAACTAGATCGTGAAGGCGAGACAGGCAACGCAAACATCGACAAGCCATAAGCTATACATTGAAAATCTCTTCCGTGAGTATGGTATGCAAAACTGTAAATTTAATGCTATACCACTTCATGAATTTTTGGTACATGAAGACCAAGATATAATCAATTTATCATAAAAGTATCTTGGTCTCTTATGGTCCCAAATAACGGTTTTAAGAATCATCAAGAAAAGCAGATCCCTAGGAGATTCTCTCTTTTTATAGAGAACGGTTGTCCTTTTTTTTGATACCCTAACAGTTCGGAGGTGTTTTTTTTTCGGTGCTCCGAAAATATGAAAAATACTCCAAATGAAAAGTGAACAATTACCAAAATTTTATAACAAAAATTTTAGCGAAAAGACGCTAATTGCGATGTATAATCACTAATTAAAATAGTTTAGCAAACTTCAGGCTTTTGAACAAAGCCGCTCTTTGCGATGTATAATCGCCAATTCAAATAGTTTAGCGAATTCTAGGCTTTTGAAGAACTATTATATTTTAAAGAAAATTAACAAACAAAAACCAATCCAAAACCTGAACAAGCCTGAACAAAGAACCGCAACCACTTTTTAAAGTCGAGCTGGAACCTGACACTAAAGCTATCAGGAAAAATTAAGTGCATCCTATTGTAAATATACAAGCTACAGTTTCTTCTGCATCGTAGAATTACTGTAGAAGAACCACACAAGCGCAAAGGCCCCATCCAATTCACTAATTGCCAAGAATATGGCCACACAAGAGCATCCTGCACATTGCGTTTAGTTTGTGTCGTTTGTGGATAGCTTCATGACTCTGCTCATTGCATGACAAACAAAAGCGATCCCAGCTCCTAAATGTGCGGAAACTGTGGGGGTAACCACACAGCAAACTATAGAGGTTTTCCAATATACAAAGACCTCAAAAGCCGGATTAATCACCGAGTAACGTCTGCACGCCTCCATAAGGCACAGAATACCCCTATGCAATCAAAAACATCCCCAGAAGTCTATTCTGCAACAGCAAAGGGGTCCTCATTTGATCCTGCGACCACCATCAATAATGACTTTCGCAAACGTCCCAAAATCGGGACTAAGAAAACCAAGCTCTACTACAACATTTCTGCATGCTGCCCAAACTGATCCGACACCGAATCCCCCATCTTCGACGCAACAACAAAGTAGCTTTGAAACTACATGTATTATGCATACTCAGCAGCAGCAGATGATCGAATTCATGTCCTTCACGAGGACTACCAAGCAAGACCTTATGGGGAACCAAAATATCCTCATAGAGATGCTTATATCCCAAAACTCCAAATACGAGGGCTGCTATATATATTTCTGGCCTAGGCAACACTAAGTATTGCCAGGTGCAATCTGACATTTCCATTGGAAAGTTTGAAATTTTTTAGCATAACATTACTCAGAACGTTTTGTCATTTAATCGTGAATTGTCTTATTTACAGGGAGTTAAAAAATTCATCTCAGCCAAAAAATGGAATTAGCTCGTGAACATTTTCGTGCGATCATTTTTCACAACTTTCGACGTGGATTATCACGACAAGAGTGCATAAATCTTAATGGAGAATATTTTGAAAAACAATAAAACCATTTTCGTTGATAAATATTCGTATTTTCATTATTAGGCCAGAAATATATATAGCAGCCCTCGACATCAATGTCTGCTCTTTAAATATCATTTTGGAAAGCCAACGATGCATGACAATCATCAGCTATTGTTAGAAACACATCTCACTGTTAAATACAACTTTCAAATAAGTAGTTTCTGTTCAACGGAACAAATCCTCCGCTATCATCCGGCGGAACCGATAAAGTCAGAGGTAACGCATCTTCAACGTGTGTTCCAGCCGAACCCTGCTACAAGTTCGTTTGTATTAGCAACGGTAACAAGCGATGACCAAGCACCACATGAGCCAATCGAATTTCAAGCGAATGAAATATATAAAATCATCAAGTATAAACAATATCCAAAAAAAGTCCGCAGGGTGTGATCTAATAACTCAAAAGATGATTATCGAGCTTCCATACTGTGCTGTATGAACTATTTCCTTGCTTTTTAAGGCAATCGCAAAACAAGGGTACTATCCAGAGAGATGGAAAAAATCGGTCATAGTAATGATACCAAAGGCAGGCAAGGACCACTTAATTACCTCGTCGTACTCTCTAAACTATTTGAAAAATGTCTAATGACCCGAATAACCCCCTAACTAAGGACACGCAATCTTATTCCAGTTGGGGTTTGTCGGCCTTCCCGGAGATATGTGTTCAAGTTTATTGATATCCACCAGGATCCACCAGGCTTGATTCCTAATTCAGCAGCCTCTAGCTGCTAAATAAGTCTTCTAAGCGTAAAAAGTCATTCATTATGCTGACGCGTGAAGACGTGTTTTCATCGAGCTCCTATGAATGGTTATTAATAAAAAACAAATAAAAATATCGAAAGCAAAAAAGATGCTCCGGGCGATGCACAATCGCTCGAATACATATTCTGCGTTTGAAATAGTATAAACAATAGTTTCAAACAAATAAATTTAAAAAGAAAACAAGTGAGAAAAGGTATCTTCGGCTTGCCGAAGATGGTATATCCGTGAAAACAAAAAAGTTTTCCATACAAAGATTTGTTTTCATATCGGTCGTTTGTATGGCTGCTATATGATATAGTGGTCCGATCCGGACCAAACATTCACAAATCATGTATGGCTATGTCAAATGAATAAATGTTGAATTCGGTTGCGATAGCTTGGAGAACAAAAAAGTTTTCCATACAAAGACTTGAAATCAGATTGATCGTTTTTATGGCAGCTAAATGATATTGTGGTCCGATCCGACCGATTTTGAAACTTGATCTGCGTGCAACAAAAATATCTGGTAATCTGGTAAAAATTTCAAAACGCTAGCTTTAAAACTACTGACTATTTTTTGCATAGAAAGAGACGGACAGAAGGACAGACGGAGTTGGCTATATCGACTTGGCTGTCAATGCTGATCAAGAATCAAGAATATATATACTTTGTGGGGTCGGAGATGCTTCCTTTAATGCGTCACACATTTCTGGACAAAATTATAATAATCTTTTCAAGGGTATAAGAAATAACTATGAGCCAGAACGACACTCGCGCTCAGCGACAACGAGAGCAAGTCGATCGCCGGCTCTCATTGCATCGAAACAACGCGTACTTTTCTTATGTCTTCGCGACAGCTGCAAACGAAGACAACGAGCGGCCAATAACCCATAACAAAACTAACCTTCTTGTACCAACAAATCGAGAAGAGCGCGCTCTAGCTCTCCCGCACTTCTAGCTCCGACACAAGCCCCGCTATCTGTAACAAAAACAACTGGAGCAATACCGACAGCCCGCTCTACTTCGCCATTGGCTGCACCCGCTCACGCTCTTACTGAGTCAGCGAAAAAAAAAACAAAAGCGCAAGAGCCAAACGGTACTGCGGCAAAACTAGCAAAACAAAACGCAAACAAAAAAGTTGGGTCGGCATTGCAGACTGGAATGGACCGCTACATTACAATAAAGCGTAAATAACAGATTCGCTTTGCTGGCAGATACCAACGAGGACGTGCCACTGAAATCCGTAGATAACGAACCAAAGAACGCCAATTTACATCCGCGAGAAGAGCACAAACGGTTTGTTAAATTCTTTGATTGGCCTTATTGAAAAAGATAGTTTTTATATAATACCCTTCGTAAGAGGTACTATTAATGGAATCAAACTTCAAACGAAAACGGAGGAAAACTACAGAAAAGTCACAAACAATCTTACTGCAAACAAAACATGCTTTTATATCTACCAGCTTAAAAGTAGAAAGGGTCTACAAGTAGTACTGAAGGGCATTGAGCCTGGTGTAAAGCCCGAAGAGATAGCTGAGGCGCTAAAGGAAAATGGATTTTGCGCTAAAAGCGTACACAATTTCAAAACAGAAACAGGCAGCCGCAACCACTCTTTAAGATTGAGCTTGAACCAGAAAACAATATCTAAAAAAAAACGAGGTTCATCCAATTAATAAACTCCAGCTCCTTCTGCATCGTAGGATTACAGTAGAAGAGCCGCATAAACGCTCTTGTACAATGTATGAACTGCCAAGAATACGGCCGTACGAGATCGTATTGCACACTTCGCCCAGTGTGTGTAGTCTGTGGAGATCTCCACGTCTCCACATACTGCCAATCTAATAAAGAAAATGCAAGCGCAAAAAAGTGCGGTAACTGTGGGGGTAATCACGCAGCAGAGTACAGAGGCTGTCCAATCTACACAGAGCTGGAAACCCGTCTCCACAAAAGAATGAACACGGCACGGGTACACCAAGGAACAGCTACGCTGACACCATCGGAAACAAATCCAGAAGTACTTTTTTCGAAACCAACAAGTATTGCTCCCTGGACTATACCAAACACTAACAAGATAAGTTTTGCAAACGTTTTAAAATCAGGTATGACACCGCCATCCCAAAACTCACATGAAGAACACACAAAATTGGACACACAACAAAACTATAGGCCATCTAAGCATCAAGAAAGGAAACTGAAGCTATGATGCAAGCCTTACAACAGAGCATGATGGAATTCATGACATTTATGCGAACCACTATTCAAGCCATGATGCGTAATCAAAACCTATTGATACAAATGCTTGTCTCCCAACAATCAAAATAAATAATGGCTACCTTACGCATAGCTACGTGGAACGCCAAAGGCGTTTCACAGCGTAAACTTGAGCTAGCTTATATAAATAATATATAAGTTCACACATTAATGCAAAACCTAAAATCACAAACGTTACAATTAATCCAAATAAGACTAACGCACAAATCGAGCAACTCGTCCAAGCAAAACGACGCTTATGTAGAGAATGGCAATCTTCCAGATCACCATCTGCAAAACAAAAGCTAAAAATAGCCACACGGAAGCTGACCAACGCTCTGAAACAAGAGGAAGAATACGTTCAGAGCCGATATATAGAGCAACTTTCACCAACAGGTATTAAACATAAGTCACTGTGGAGAGCCCACCCAACTCTTCGCCCACCGACTGAAACCGTTTTGCCCATAAGGAATTCCTCAGGCGGCTGGGCACGTAGTGATTCAGACAGAGCCACCACATTTGCCGCTCACCTACAAAATGTATTTACGCCAAACGAGGCTACTAGCACATTTGCGCTACCGTCTTCAACCGCAAACTGCCACCAGCAACACACCCCAATTGTGTTTTGTCCAAAAGAAATATCTAACATAATTAAAGAAAATCTCAGCCCAAAAATATCCCCCGGCTACGACCTTATTACCCCGGAAATTATCATCGAGCTGCCACATTCTGCAGTTTGCTACCTAACGCAGCTCTTTAATGCCATAACAAAACTTGGCTACCACAACGTTGGAAGAGATCGATCATTATAATGATTCCGAAGCCTGGTAAGGACCACACAGTTCCCTCATCCTACAGACCAATAAGTCTACTCTCATGTAGATCGAAACTATTCGAAAAATGCCTACTAATCCGACTGAATCCACACCTGAGAGCCCACAAAATTATCCCAGCCCATCAATTTGGCTTTCGCGAAAGCCACGAAACCATTGAACAGGTGAATCGAATAACGGCGGAGATAAGAACTGCATTTGAAAATCGAGAATACTGTACAGCCGTATTTCTAGACGTATCCCAAGCATTCGACAGAGTCTGGCTAGACGGCCTAATGTTTCAAGTTAAAACAGCTGTACCCGAAAGCACACACATACTTCTAAAGTCATTCCTATATGACAAAAAGTTTGCAGTGCGGTGCAACACTGCCATTTCCACTGACCACGAAATTAAGGCTGGAGACCCCCAAGGCAGCGTTCTTGGGCCTACTTTATACCTCATCTATACTGCTTACATTCTTACAAATAGTCGCCTAACAGTGTCCACGTTTGCCGACGATACAGCTATCCTTAGCCGTTCAAGGTCGCCAATCCAAGCTACAGCACAGCTGGCATTGCACCTCATAGACACTGAGAATTGGCTCTCTGGCGGGCGAATAAAAGTAAACGAGGAAAAATGCAAGCACGTGACATTTACCCTGAACAGACAAGATTGCCCACCACTTTTGTTGAACAACGTACCACTCCCGAAAGCAGATCAGGCAACGTACTTAGGAGTACCTTGACAGCAGACTCACATTGCGCAGGCACATTGGAGCTAAAAAAACCCATCTTAAACTCAAAGTCAACAACTTACACTCGCTCATCAACGCTGGCTCTCCGCTCAGCCTGGACCACAAGGTCATACTCTCTAATGCTGTACTGAAACCCATCTGGACCTATGACGCACAGCAAGGGGGCAATGCCAGCAACAGCAATATTAAAATCATACAGCGAGCACAATCAAAGATTCTGAGAACCATCACTGGGGCACCGTGGTACGTTCGGAACGAAAACATCCAAAGAGACTTAAATACTCCACCAGTCATCAATGCAATCACAGAACTTATGAAAATATATCATAGCCAGTTTTCCTCGCAACCCCAACCACCTAGCGAGAAATCTAACCCAGCTCAGGAGTCGTTCCCGTCTCCGACGAAGGGACCTACCAACCCAGCGAAGAAATTTTTAGGAACGTTTAATCTCAGAACAGTTGGAAAAATAAAACAACTGTTTAGAAAAAATTTGTAATAGTTAAGATTTTTAAACTAATTGTTAGTTCTTATTCAAGAGGATTCAATAAATAAAAGCAAAGTAATTAAAAAGGTATAAAAGTTATCTTCGGCTTGCCGAAGATGGTATACCCTTGAAAACAAAAAAGTTTTCCATACAAACACTTGTTTTCATATCGGTCGTTTGTATGGCAGCTATATTATATAGTGGTCTGATCCGGACCAAACTTTTACAAATCATGTATGCCAATGTCAAATAAATAAATGTTGAATTCGGTTGCGATAGCTTGGAGAACAAAAAAGTTTTCCATACAAAAACTGGAAATTTGATTGATCGTTTGTATGGCAGCTTTATGATATAGTGGTCCGATCCGACCGATTTTTAAACTTGATCTGCGTGCAACAAAAATAATAATCTGGTAAAATAATGATCAGAAATCACTTCACCTTCATAGCGAACGGACGTGTTTTTTTTTGGCGAGCATTCGATTTTATTATTTTCTTATAAAGACAAACCGGCGTTTGTCGAGAAATTAATTATTTAAATCTTACTTTAAATCTCTTTTTAAACGTTTCCATTCGCACTCGCGTCTGCGCGGTACCGTATTTGGTGTGTTTTAAGTTATTTTATTATCTACCCAAGTAATGTACTGTGCCCTATTTATTTCTATTCCCTTTTCTTACGTTTACTGCAATTTCTACTTTTGCAATAACTCTCTCTCCTAGTTTGTGCTCTTATTTTCCCATTACCTCTTTATAACAAGTTGCTCTTATTAACAAGTACAGTGGTTCAAGGCTACTAGTTTGTCTATTATTATTAATTATTTGCTGTTTATTTATTTCTTATATTCTTAAATTGCTAATTCTTACCTTAAAATTTCATAATGGAATTTTATAGCATCTGCGCTATAAAATCGTGCAATTTTTCATCTTACATATCCCTTACCTATCAAAACACTAGGGGGTTTCGGAGTAAGTTCCCTAAACTATATTCTGATAGTTTATCTTTTGCATCCCAGATTTTAGTCTTCACAGAGACCTGGTTAAAGCCGGAGATTTTCAGCTCGGAAATTTTCCCAGACAGGTACACCACTTACAGACGGGACCGACCACTACGAAGGGGAGGAGGAGTCCTTATCTCTGTGGACTCCGACTTTGCTTCTGAAGAGGTTAGGTTACCGAATCTGGGTGATATTGAATTCCTATGTATCAAAATCACTATGTCGCTTCAATCAATATTCATAACATGCTCATATTTACCACCTTCTTCGGAACCACCTACATACTGGCACCACTTATCTGCCATTCAGCTGGTTTCGAACCGCATGTCTGACAGCGACCTTTTAGTGACTCTAGGAGATTTCAATTTACCGGAACTTATCTGGTCAAACATCGAGAATTCACCATCTTTAACACTCTCAACACATCACGATTTTACTGAGGGTATGTTTGACATATCCCTTGGTCAAATTAACCACGTAAGGAATTCTTTGGGTCGGCTTCTAGACTTATGTTTTGTTTCTGACCCAGATGGAATAACCGTTTCCAGAGCCATGCCACTTTCGCTCCCAGAAGATCCTTACCACCCAACGCTTGAGGTTTCGATTGAAACCCTTACTGCTAGCAACCTTCAGTCTCGCCATGGAGTTCATAAAACTCGCTGCTTTCGTAAGGCTGATTTTCAGAGACTAAGCAATTTAATTTCTTTATTTGATTGGTCCGATCTCTGGGAATGCACCGATATTAATATCGCTTTAGAAACATTCTACAAAACGCTTAACGCTTTCTTCGACTCTTGCGTGCCATGGAAGTATCCATCCGCCTCGACCGACCCTCCTTGGTTCACAAGGAGCCTTAAAAACTTAAAATACATTAAAAATAGACTCCCTAAGAGACATAAGAAAACTGGCTGTAACGTAACTTTCTCAAGATACTTAGTAGCTCGGTCAAATTTCACCGTGCATAACGCTGAGTGTTATAAGAATTATATAGACCGCTGTCGGATTCAGTTCACTCAGGATCCGAAGCAGTTTTATAATTTTGTTAACACTAAGCGTAAGCAGGTATCTTCTCCCCCCTAATTTCGTTTGAAAATGTATCTGCGACTACTGATCAGGGTATTGCCGATCTATTCGCAACTTTCTTTCAAACAACGTACTCATTTCCTACAAGTATGGATCAGCCTTATTCATATAACATTCAATCAGCTAATCTTATTTTCAGACCAACTTTCTCCGAAAGCATTGTGTTATCGGATCTTCTGAGGGTGAAACCAGTCTATTCGCCAGGTCCTGATGGTGTTCCTGGCTGTGTACTGAGAAACTGCGCTAAGCCATTGTGCAGACCCCTTCTTAAACTTTTCTCTTTGTCTCTGGAAACGTCGATTTTTCCCCAATTGTGGAAGGAATCCTATATAATTCCCTTACACAAAAAAGGGAAAAAATCGGATGCCGCAAACTATAGAGGAATCTCTAAATTGTCGGCAATTCCAAAGCTTTTTGAAAAATTGGTAACACCACATCTTCAACATCTCTGCAGCTCAATTATTTCTCCATGTCAGCATGGTTTTATAAAGCGTCGCTCCACCACCACAAACCTCTTGGAGCTGACCTCCTTTATTATAGATGGCTTCCGTAAAGGCCTTCAAACAGATGTCATCTACACTGACTTTAGTAAAGCATTTGACTCTGTCAACCACTCACTCCTCTTGAGTAAACTTAGTATCCTAGGATTTCCCTCAGACCTTCTCACGTGGATTTCTAGCTACTTAACTGGGAGAACCCAACGTGTTCTTTTTAAGGATGTACACTCTCGTCTTGTTAGTGCTACATCGGGAGTCCCCCAAGGAAGCCAT
Organism: Drosophila merina; assembly: GCA_035047645.1. NCBI lineage: Eukaryota > Metazoa > Arthropoda > Insecta > Diptera > Drosophilidae > Drosophila > Drosophila merina. The sequence goes on from JAWNPH010000042.1 coordinate 455,974, forward strand.
CTTGGGCCACTACTTTTCACTATCTTTATTAACGACCTACCCCCTGCCATAACGAACTCTCTGGTTCTTATGTATGCAGACGACGTTAAGCTCTGTCTTCAATACAAATCCCCTTCTTCCCAATATAAACTTCAGTCAGACTTGGACAATTTTCAAAAGTGGTGTTCCACCAATCTCTTAAAACTTAATGGGTCAAAATGTAAACTTATGTCTTTCTATCGCTCGTGCCCTAACCAGGCGACATACTCTCTCTATGGGATCTCCTTAGATAGATTAACCCAGGTTAACGATCTTGGTGTCCTATTAGATACTAAACTTAAATTTTCCGACCACATTTCTACGATGGTTAATAAAGCCAAGGGCGTGCTTGGCTTCATTAAAAGATGGTCTAAGGAATTCAATGACCCTTATATTACTAAAACTTTATACGTATCTTTAGTACGTCCAATTCTGGAGTACGGGTCATGCGTCTGGAGCCCTCAGTATGGGGTTCATCAAGATCGCATTGAATCCGTTCAAAAGAATTTCTTGATGTTTGCACTTAGGGGACTCAACTGGGATGCAAATCTTCAACTCCCATCTTACTCTAACAGACTCCTTCTAATTAATTTACCTTCCCTAACCAATCGTAGAAAAATGCTGGGGGTCGTTTTCCTTTATAACCTTATTAATGGTAATGTAGACAGCCAGCATCTACTAACACGACTAACATTTAACATTCCAAATAGACGTACTAGAAATTTTAGTCCCCTATTCCTAAGTTGTTGTAGATCTACGTATGCCCAGCATGAGCCTTTCAGGGTTTTATGTTCTGACTACAATGACTTATACTCCATTACTTCACTCTGCACGTCCACCTCTATCAAATCCTCAATTCTCACCTACCTCTCAGAGCAACAAACGAACTCAACTTTTTCCTCGTAATCTTTCTATACTTTATTCTCTCGGGTCTATCCCCGCGATCCGAGCCGTACGATAAACGGCAGCGCCCCTCGGTCGGTTGGGCGGGAGGTGGGCTGTACGTTATGCAGTGGGAGCCGCGCGAAAAAAAAAAATTTCGAACGCTAGCTTTAAAACTACTGTCTATTTTTTGCATAGAAACAGACGGACAGACGGACAGACGGACATGGCTATTTCGACTCGGCTGTTGATGCTGATCAAGAATCAAGAATATATATACTTTGTGGGGTCGGAGATGCTTCCTTTAATGCGTTACACATTTCTGGACAAAATTATAATACCCTTTTCAAGGGTATAAAAAAAAAGGAATGGCATATGCAAAGATCGCACTTCAGCCGCTGCCGAGATCGACAAGCATGCAACCGTATATCTCTTGCTATCCCAAGAGCAGAAGCAGTAAATAAAATTTCGGCCCCCAAATTCATCTCATCTTCATTCGTCGACGTGTGAAGACGTGTTTTTTATCGAGCTCCGCACAAAATCGGTTGTTTTGAGTGAAGTGAACGACTAATAAAAAAAAAACTAAAATAAATAAACATAACCCGAAAGCGAAAGAGACGCTCCATGCGATGCAAGATCGCTTAAATATATACAGTGATTATTTATCCTAAATAATAAAAATATGAGTCAAAACGACACTCGCGCTCAGAGTCAGCGTGAGCAAGACGAACGCCGGCTCTCAGTTCAACGCAACAACGCGTACTTTTCATACGTCTCCCCGACAACTCCAAGCGCAGACATAGAGCGGTCAACAACCCAAGGCCCAAGTAACCTTCTTATACAAACAAACCAAGAAAGGGCGCGCTCTTGCTCTCCCGCCCTTTTAGCTCCGACACAAGCCCCGCTACCTCCAACAACAACAGCTGGAGCAATACCGAAAGCCCGCTCTATCTCCTCGTCGGCTGCACCCGCTCACGCTCTCACTGTGTCAGCGAAAGCTAAACCGCAAGCAACAAACGGTACTGCTGCACTACCAGCAAAACAAAACGGAAACATAAACAAACAACCGGCCATACAGACTGGAATGGATCGCTACATCCTAATAAAACGAAAGCTAAGCCCCCAAAAAAATGTAAACAAACCAAAAATCACACGCGCCAACGCCAACACAACAATGCCGAACAATGCCAACAGGTTTGACATTTTGGCAGACACTATTGTAGACCTGCCCGTTGAAGCTGATGGAAGCGACAAAAATAAGCCAAAGCCACCACCAATTTTTGTACGTGAGAAAAGCTCCAGTACATTTGTAAACAATATAATAAAGCTCATAGGTGACGCTAATTTCCACATAATTCCCTTAGTTAGGGGCAACATCCACGAAACTAAAGTTCAAACCAAGTCTGAACAACACTTTAGAGCCTTAACCAAGTACTTAGACGAAGGGGAAAAAAGCTATTACACATACCAGCTAAAAAGCAGCAAGGGTCTGCAAGTCGTATTAAAGGGCATAGAACCTGATGTAACACCAGACGAAATAAAGCTGGCGCTACAGGATAAAGGATTTACCGCTAAATCAGTCTTCAACATCTTAAACAAAAATAGACAGCCGCAACCACTCTTCAAGGTGGAACTTGCACCAGAAGCAAAGATGCCGAAAAGAAACGATGTGCATCCAATATACAAACTCCAATTTTTACTACATCGTAGAATCACCGTAGAAGAACCTCACAAACGTAACAATCTGGTACAATGTATGAACTGCCAAGAATACGGCCACACAAAGTCTTACTGTAAGCTGCGCCCAGTGTGCGTAGTCTGTGGCGAGCTCCACGACAAAGCCAGCTGCAGTGCACCCAAAGAAGACTCAAGCGGAAAAAGGTGTGGCAACTGTGGAGGCAATCACACAGCCAACTACAGAGGCTGCCCAGTATACAAAGATCTCAAAAACCCCATTTACCAGCGCGTAGCCACTGTACGCTCACAAAACGCACCGATCACAAAAATACCCCCCAAACGCAACCCAGAAGTTTTCTTCTCTACCGCAGCCAGATCCTCACTTGGTACAGGATTTGTTACCAAAAACGCGTCATATGCAAGCGCTCTAAGATCAGGTCTAGAGCCCCAGCCTCCAATGCGCCATGTTCACAAGCCAAATATGTGGACTTCAATTCGGTACAAGACAAACAGCTAATGGAACAACAACAAAACAATTTCGAAGCAATGATACTTACCTTGCAGCAGAGCATGGCGGAGCTTATGGCGTTTATGCGGACAACCACGCAAGATCTAATGCGTAATCAAAACACGTTGATACAATTGCTTGTATCAAAACAATCAAAATAATCATCTCCATGGCCTCGCTAAGAATCTCTACGTGGAACGCCAACGGCGTTTCACAGCACAAACTTGAGCTAGCTCAATTCCTTCTCGAAAAGCACATCGACGTAATGCTACTTTCGGAAACACACCTCACAAACAAATATAACTTCAACATAAGAGGATATATTTTCTACGGAACCAATCACCCTGATGGTAAGGCCCACGGCGGGACCGGGATTTTGATAAGAAGCCGTCTCAAGCACCACTGTCATCTTGAGACTGCCAAAAACTATCTACAAGCAACATCATTAAAAATTCATTTGGATAATGGTAACCAGCTTACCTTAGCCGCTGTTTACTGCCCACCTCGTTTCACTTTATCTGAAGACCAATTTATGGAATTCTTCAACTCACTTGGAGCACATTTTATAGCAGCCGGGGATTATAATGCCAAGCACACACACTGGGGGTCTCGACTCGTGAATCCAAAAGGAAAACAGCTCTACAACGCCATTATAAAAGCAAACAACAAGCTCGACCACGTTTCTCCTGGCACACCTACATACTGGCCAACTGACCCCAAAAAACTACCTGATGTAATTGATTTCGCAGTCACCAAAAACATTCCCCGTAATCTGATAAGCGCCGAGTGCCTCTCAGACTTATCATCTGACCACTCGCCCCTTCTAATAATTCTGCTCCGACACCCAGAACCAGCAAACCACTCCTACAAGTTGACTTCAGAAAAAACCAACTGGCTCATCTACAAAAAATACATAAGCTCTCACATTGAGCTTAACCCACCACTCGAAGCTGAAGCTGACATTGATAGTTTTGTTAACTCACTGGAGTCAATCATGGTTGCTGCAGCTCGCTGCTCAACGCCGCAAACTGTAAGCAAAATCTCAAATCACAAAAAAACCAACCTGCAAATCGAACAACTTGTTCTCGAAAAACGGCGCCTCCGGCGAGAATGGCAGTCCTCCAGATCACCGTCGGCAAACAAAAGTTAAAAGACGCCACACGCAAACTTACAAAAGCTTTAAAGCAAGAAGAAGAGCTTGCCCCACGTACTTATATTGAAAAATTATCAACATCCAGTACAAAAAACTCACTGTGGAAAGCTCACCCAATTCTTGGCTCACCTACAGTACCAGTGGTCCCTATTAGAAACCACACAGGTGGCTGGGCCCGTAGCAACAAAAGTAGAGCCAGCACATTTGCCACTCATCTACAAAAAGTCTTCCAACCGAATTCTGCAACAAACACGTTCGAAATTCCGCCGGTAACAGACGACTTCAGCTTCACCACGCTCCAGTTGTGTTTCGCTCAAACGACATCTCAAAAATCATCAAAGAACATCTGAACCCAAAAAAATCTGCAGGGTGCGACCTAATTACCCCTAAGATGATTATTGAGCTGCCTCACTGTGCCGTATGCAGCATTACCCAGCTCTTCAATGCCATCAACAAACTTGGCTACTTTCCAGGAAGATGGAAAAAGTCAATAATAATAATGATACCAAAGCCGGGAAGCCATCGTCGTACAGACCCATAAGCCTTCTATCCTGCCAATCTAAACTTTTCGAAAAATGCCTACTGTCTCTGACTATTACTCCATTCCTGAACACGCACAACACAATACCAGCACACCAATTTGGCTTTCGTGAAAAACACGGAACTATTGAGCAAGTTAACCGTATAACATCCGAAATACGAAACGCATTTGAAAAACGGGAATACTGCTCTGCTATATTTCTTGACGTATCGCAGGCATTCGACAGAGTTTGGCTGGAGGGTCTGATGTACAAAATCAAAATAACACTTCCAAAGAACACTCACAAACTGCTAGAGTCGTACCTCTACAACAGGAAGTTTGTAGTGAGGTGCAACACTGCAATATCCGACGAACACAGTATTGAAGCCGGTGTCCCACAAGGCAGCGTACTAGGCCCAACACTATACGTCCTATTCACAGCAGACATCCCTACAAGCAGCAACCTGACAGTTTCAACATTTGCGGATGACACAGCTATTCTCAGCCGCTCCAGATGCCCAATCAAAGCATCATCTCAGCTAGCCATCTACCTGGTCGACGTGGAAAAGTGGTTATCCGACTGGCGTATAAAGGTAAACGAACAAAAATGCAAGCAAGTAACTTTCACCCTTAACAGGCAAGATTGTCCACCGCTCACGCTGAACAACGTCGCACTTCCAACAGCAAACGAAGTGACGTATCTGGGAGTACACCTCGATAGAAGACTAACTTGGCGCCGACACATCGAAGCCAAGAGAACTCACTTAAAACTGAAGGCCAACAGCCTTCATTGGCTTATCAACTCCCGCTCACCACTCAGTTTGGACTTCAAGGTGCTGCTCTACAACTCAGCGCTAAAACCAATCTGGACTTACGGCTGCCAGCTATGGGGAAATGCCAGCAACAGCAACATCGATATCGTTCCGAGAGCCCAGACGAATATATTGAGAACTATCACCGGGGCACCGTGGTATGTTCGAAACGCCAACATTCACAAAGATCTAAACGTGCCACCCGTAAAAGTCGAAATTGCGGAAAAAAAGGAAAAGTACCTTAACAAGCTATCAACGCATCCTAACCAGCTCGCGAGGAGTCTAACAAAGCTAAGCAGCCGATCACGCCTACGTCGAAACGACTTGCCAACCCAGCAGTAATTTTTTTTTTTTAATTTTTTAAGGGCCGCTTTATAATACAGTGCAAGTAATGTACTGGTAATTAGTATTTACACGTAAGATTTGTTAACTTGTTGTTAGTTTTCGGTACTGAAAAGATCCAACAAATAAAATCTGGAAAAAAACTGGAAAAAAAAAAAAAAATTCAAATTTTTCTTCCATGTCACTACTTCCAGTGATTCCTCGGGCCCAATAGAATTGATTCCCTCAAATCCACGTTTGAGGGATGTGCACCATCTAGACAACAGACACGGCCTGATGACGTGGTCTTACCAACCGTAACACCGACACCCCTACAGGTGATTCACCCCTCAAAGCACATTTCAATTTCATTTCTGGCCCCTGATACCTTGGAAATTGATATTTCGGATTATATTTAAGTCTAATAAGGCCGTTGTTAAAGTTGACAATATCTGAAAATTTAATTACTGTCTGTCTTCAAGATATGTGGATCTTTGTCGATTTTCGACACGATTTGTTGGCCTAGCTTCTAGCCGAGTACAGCCGAGAAACAAATCACCAATGAGTTTAAGTCCCAAAACCTAAAAAAATCCTTTTAATTTTCTTCTTCACCAAATTCTTTTTTTTGAAAAAAAAGCAACAACATTCATTATTCTTACCTATCATAACACTATGGAGCTACGGAGTCACTCCCTGAACTTTATTATGATAGTTCTTCATTATAATGTTGGATAAAGTGCTTAGAGAAACATGGCCAATGCCGGAGATATTTAGTTGCCTGCTAGTGACTCTGGCAGACTTCAATCTACCAGAAATCATTTGGTCAAATATCAAGAAGACACCATCATTACCCATGATTTCGTACGCTTGTAGACCTATGCTTTGCTTCTGATCCTAACGGTATCACCCTCTCCAGAGCAATGCCACTTTTGACCCCAAAAGATTATACCACCCAACTCTCGAGGTGTCCGTCAAAACCCTTACTGGTATCAATTCAAAGTCTCTTCATGTAGTTCATGACGTCATGTAGTTCTCTGGTAATGCACCGATATAAATATACCTTAAGAAACATTTAACAAAACGTTTTATATATTTAACAATTTAACAATGAACTGCTGAATACATACACTATGTAACTTTTTTAAGAGAAAGTCCAACATTTTTAATTTGTTAACATAAAGGGAGAGTTCAGGTGATAAAATATGGGATGGAATGTTATAATTTTTACATATGGTGCGAAAAGGATAGTGTTCATGATTGGATCTGCGATTAGGTCGGAGGGAATAAGGGTCGGATGGACCCAGTTATTCTATTAAGGACGGAAAATGCAAATTGGTCTAAAAGTTGTTTGGAATCAACCATGCAATGGATAAGCATATGTAGAAACATAAACCAATCACAGGATCGGCGCTCCTTCAGGGAAAGTAGCTTCAACAATTTAAGCCTGCAACAGTGCGGCGCAAGACGATGGTCAGGACCCCAGTTTAACTTGTTCAGTGCAAAGCGATATTGAAATCCTCTATTGATGATCGAACAAAATTGACCAAGCCATGTTGTGATGGGGAGATTATTCTCTTGCATGCATATTGCAGCTGCACTGTAATGAGTTTCTCAAGAAGCTTGGGAATCGTATATAGCTTGGCAATACCACGGTAGTTCTTAATGGAAGCCTTCGAACCCTTTTTATGAATGAAAGGGCAGGGGAAAAAGGATTGAAATTAGAAGAATAGAAATTAGAAGAATAGAAAAAGCTTTTATACCCATGAAAAAGGGTATTATAATTTTGTCCAGGAATGTGTAACGCATTAAAGGAAGCATCTCCGACCCCACAAAGTATATATATTCTTGATTCTTGATCAGCATCAACAGCCGAGTCGATATAGCCATGTCCGTCTGTCCGTCTGTTTCTTTGCAAAAAATAGACAGTAGTTTTAAAGCTAGCGTTTTGAAATTTTTACCGGATCATTATTTTTGCTGCACCCAGATCAACTTTAAGAATCGGTTGCATCGGACCACTATATCAAATAGCTGCCATACAAACGACCGATATGAAAACAAGTCTTTGTATGGAAAACTTTGTTGTTTTCCAAGCTATTGCAACTGAATTCAAAGTTTATTCATCTGACATAGCCATACATGATTTGTAAAAGTTTGGTCCAGATCGGATCACTATATCATATAGCTGCTATACAAACGACCGATATGAAACAAGTCTTTGTATGGAAAACTTTTTTGTTTTCCAACCTATTACAACCGAATTCAACATTTATCCATTTGACATAGCCGTACATAATTTGTGAAAGTTTGATCCAGATCGGACCACTATATCATATAGCTGCCATACAAACGTCCGATTTGAAAACAAGTCTTTGTATGGAAAACTTTTTTGTTTTCAAGGGTATACCATCTTCGGCAAGAAAAGATAACTTTTCTCACTTGTTAGATTTAATTTTTATACATTTTTTTTTTTTTATAATTGATTTTTAAGGTCAACGGAATGGTTTCGGATGAGAAGGTAACTCGAAAGATGTAACAAGGCTTGAGACTTTTTGTAAGCTCAATATTTCATATTTTTAAGGAGGGTGAGATGCTTAATAAACCAAGTCGGTTTTGACGTTGATGAAGTCAATGTTTCATGGACAGATTTGTGTAAGCCGTTATGATACTTTATACAAAGAGTTTATGGAAGCATGAATATTGCTGATATTAAAAAGATAACTCCAGTCAATATTGGCCAAGTGTTTTTTCAGGTCACAATAGTCAGTTCTTTAAAAGCACTTCTAGAGAGACAGCGCACTGTTACTGGTGGGGACTTCTAAAGAGTCGATAATCAGCGAAACCAAGAGTGTTGGATGTTGTGAGTCCTCAGGAGTAGATAAGGGAGCAGACTTTATTATTATGGCAGAGGAGGTTAAATTTGAGAAAATTAGGTCAGGCGACCTGCCACGGGAGTTCTTTATTGAGTTAAGCTGAAAAAGAACAGAGTCGGCTAAGCTATCACGGAATTCATTTTGGCTTGTCGGCAACAGAGAGTTATCATCGAAACGAAACGTATGACTCCTGCACCCTGTAAACTCGGCAAGATATTTAACGGCGTCCAAAGTCACGTTAAATTGTGTAATATTAGTTTTGTTTAAGGGTTCATAAGCTCTAATAACGGGGGCCATAGCTAGGGTGGGCGCAACGTTTATTGCTGCTATTGAATTTTCTGACGCAGCTTATTTTCTCTCTGCTGGTTTTTTGTTTTTCTGTTAAAGCCTTGGTCACAGCTGCCTGAATTACAGCGCTGAGCTAGTCTGGATCCCTCGCCCCTGGGGGGATTCGCGTTTATACGTCTTGGTGTAGAAGTTGGGGCTGGCCATTCACTGTCGGACACCGAGTCGCTAGCGATCTGTTTATTATTATTGAGGAGTTCATGAGTGGCTCAATATTCCGGCGTAGGCATTGGCTGTTTGTGTTAATTCTTTCTCCTTTGACTAAGAATTGCGACTTGAGGTTCCGGCTACTGATTGCATGAAGCTGAAATTGAAGAATTGGCTGACTTTAGCAGATGTAGATTCCAGAAAACAAGCCTCTGCTGAATACTCCGGGCATCCGGGAGCGGAATAATTCCATATATTGATAAAGATGATAGTTAGGTTGTTGTTGTTGTCAGTTTTAATTATCAGCCATGTGAATTTATAGAAATGTTTTTTTTTTGTTAAATATTTATTAAGGCAACCGGGGTCACCAGCGACCTCTTTATAGCTTTGCTAGCTATTATTTCAGCACAAAGGGCGCGGCGCCTAGAGACTTGCCTATCTTAATACTTGAAAACAGTTAACAATTAATTATATAATAATTGGACTAAATACCAATTTAAAGTCGTTTACTGGATCGACGCCTAGGGGATTGTGTTATTAGGTGGTTATTAATCTCGTCAAAGACTGTGGGCAGCTTGAGATCTTTGTGCAGTGACGAGTTACGAATGCACCACTCGCATCCGGTGATCAATCTGAGTGTTTTGTTTTGGGCCGTCTGTACTCTTCTGATTTGGCTAATCCCCATATTTGGCACCCATACTTTCAGATCGGCGCGATAATTTGCTTGTAGATGGTCACCTTATTAGCCAATGATAGTTTGTCCCTTGAACTTAACAGCCAAAAATGTTTGTTCATTGCCTTTCGTATGCGGGTTCTAGTGGTGGTGATGTGCTCGGCTAAGGTGAGTCTGCGATCCAATGTAAGACCAAGGTATTTAGTTGAATTGGTCTGTAGGACAGGCCTTCCTTCTATCTCATTAGCAGGGGGGGTTTTCCTTAATAAGGAAAAACAAACATTGGCGGATTTATCGCTATTTATGCCGATGTTCCAACGCTTCGCCCATTGCGCAAACGTTAAGGCAAACTGCTGGATTCCATCAGCAGCAGAGGCTTCACAGCTTGATCTGTGGGTGATACAGACGCCGTCAGCAAACGTGGCCAGCATGGTAGACGGTTTGTCTGGTTGCGGCATATCACTACTGTAGAGGCATTACAGGAGCGGCCCCAGGACACTACCTTGTGAGACACCAGCCTTCGCTTCGTATTTGGCAGAGACGGTCAAATGGAACCGAACCGCGAACTGCCTTCCCACAAGGTATGACCTCAGAAGGTGCAAATATGGGGCAGGTAGTCTCTCCTTTACTTTAATCAGTAAACCTGTGTGTCAAACTCGGTCGAACGCTTCCTTGATGTCGAAGAAGAGGGCATTGCTGATTGTGTCCGGTCTAATGCCGTCACTACTTGCTCAACAAACCGATGAAGCTGCTCCACCATACAATGACCAGCTCGGAACTCGAACTGGTGCTCAGGAGTTATCTCCTGTGTGTCCATAATCCAAACAATCCGGGCAGCAATCAGTCTGTCAAACACCTTCGAAATCGAAGGGAGGAGACTGATCGGCCGATAGGACGCGGGGTCCATTGCGGACTTTCCCGCTGTGTGGATCATAGGTACTAATGCGAGCCTCCACTGTGCAGGAAAGCATTGCAACTTCACTATGGCGTTGAACAACAACGCCATGTATTCCGTGACTTAATAATGCCTTTAGTGTGGCGTGGCAGATAGTATCGTGGCCAGGTGATCTGCTAATATTTACACAACGAATCGCTTTGGATATCTCACTGGAGACAAAAGGCCGATAGGCAGGTCCATTTGGGGCGCTTGGGACAGCCTGGCATGCGTCTCGCTTACTTGCCCTGAGCTAACCAGCTTAAATGGCTGAAAGCGTTCAGCAAGGTGCCCAACAAATTATTAATGCGACCCTCCACTGTGCAGAGAAGCATTTCAATGTCACCGTCTTGACTTTGCTGGTGAACAATTCAACGGCGTCATCCAAGTCATCCCCAGAGTTGATCTCAATATCGAGGTTCAGCGATATCTCCAGTTGTCCTTTGAAGAGTTCAAAGTTGCATCGCTTGGTTATCGGCCTCTCCGTCGTCGGGTATGCCATAGCGGCTGCGTCCAGCAAGATTATTAGCGGTAGGTGGTCGGAGCTGAGCTCAACGATCCTCCGTAGTCCATGCAAATTTCGGTGGGCAGTAGACTGCTCCAAAGTTAATGGTGCGAAGTACTGTTTGTATGGCTGCAGACGCAAGTTGCACCTTGTCGGCAGTAATTGTGGTTAACGCGAAGTGGACTAGGCTGGACTTAACCAGGATAGCTGATCGAGGATTAATTGCGTTGCCATCGCTTGGGTCGTTTGCGGGATAGGCATCGAAGCCGTACAGCCTAGGTGAGTCTCTCGGCAGTGAGTCTCGCTAAGCAGCAGTATGTCGATTTCCTCTCGCCGCACTAGAGAATCAGGTTTGAGCAGCTTTGTGGACACACCCTTGGCGTTCCACACTAAAATGCGCAGTGGCATTATTTTGAGGCTTGCTGTACTTGACGAGCAGAGAGCAACTTGATAATTTGCCTCTGCTGCTGTGTCTGTTCCTGCTGCTGCTTCAGAAACATCAATAATAGGTCCATCTGTTTCTCTTGGATGAAGCGTAAAGCACTGATGCAATTGTTGATCGTTTTCAGAATTTCCTCGGTTGTGTTGCCGCTTGCCATTGGATGCACAGCTAGATCCCGGCGACTTCTTAAGTGCGGTTCTTTCATGACGCTGTCGTGCCTGATACTGGTTATGCTCCGTGTTCTGCCTCTTGTTATGTCCGCGTAAGAGACACTACCCCTGGTGATGGCCACCTGGCCGCTGGGGGCCAGTTGGGGCACCGGACGCTCGTTGACTGATCTTCTAGCACCCATGCCGCGCTTGGGCCTGGAGCGTTGTAGGAATGCCTGGAACTTGGCACATCATGAGTAGTTTGCATGGTGCTGCTCTCCACAGTTGTAGCACGTGCAGTTCATTTCGAGGCCGAGTGCAGCTACTTGCGGGGTGTTCTCCTGCACATTTTACACAGACGTGACCTTTTCGGCAGTATTTGGCCGAGTGGACAAATTGCTGGCATCGGTCACACTGCACAACAGTTATTCGTTTCAGGAGCGGTTCAACTGCAACCCTCATGTGGCACAGTATCTTGATATTTAATATGTCCTTGTTATTTGACGCAGTGGGAAATTAAAAAAAGGACATGTTAATCGGTCTCGCTTCGGGGCAGCCTGGTTCGCTGAGGCACTGGGGCGTGTGTGCGTCTGACATCTTGTGGCCAAGCTTTGCCAGCTCTTCATTGATGTGGCTATGAATAGTGCTATGGTGAAGCCCTTTTATGCATATCCTGAATGGCCTATCTTCCCTCAATTGATAGCAGTGGTATTCGTAGTGCTCGTGATCAAACCACTTGATAATAGAGCGGAAGGCGTCGACCGCGTAAAGAGGCATAACTTCACTTTGCATCAGAATATTGACTTCGAAGATGCCTTCCATAACGATGGGTGCAGGCTTGGGAGGGGCTTTGCCAACAGTACGCTTTGCTGCAGCTCTGGCGGCTTGTTGGCTAGTGCTAGGCTGATCACTCAATTCTTCAGCATTGCTCTCGCTACACATTTCCGTGGTGAGTTTGGCGAGTAGATGCAATTTGTTTGTGTTACCACTGTACTCATGTTGATTTACCGAGTTTTCGTCTAAATGCGCTTTTTTCCTAACTAATTTAGAATAGGTACCTGGATCCATCCTACGCTTAATCTTTTCGAAGCGCTGCGCAGACTCCAAGGTGGGCGCAGTGGTTTGGCTGATTGTAACTACAATCGGTCCTAGCGTAGTCCGCTTTGTACTTTTTTCGGATTAATCCAGATTTCATCGAAGACTGATCAGGAGACAGGTTCCAAGATCCTAGCCGAGACTTGACCTTGGATAAAAATTAATTAGAACTTATGGGCAAACAGATGTTCTGTTTGCTCTAGCCGGCATATGAATGCCGGCTCCAGTTGCAAAAGTAAAATTAATTTTTAAGTCAATAACTTTAGTCTTTTTGCACTTTGAAAACGCTTTTATGTAACTTGTTCTAACACTAGCCACTGTTTGTGCCACTATTGTGGACTGCTCCTTGCTCACCACTATGTGAATTTTAATTATTCCACCAGCGTTGCAAATATGCGTGCGACACCGTCGAATGCCGTTTCCGAATCCTTACAACAATGTGACAACAAATATAAGAGGGGTATGTAAAAAGTAACTTTTCCACTGCGATAGTTTCGCAAGGAGCGGTGCGACGCAACATTTGGAAACACCGCCGTATAGCTTAGTCCCCCCACTTTCTATAAGTGCCCTGAGCAAGTCTCTGCGACGCTCAGTGCCGGCTTGACAGCCAGTCGAAATGGATTATCCGATCGCTCTCGCCGCCAAGTGCGAAATCCGCTCTGTTATACGTTTTTCCCATGCGAAATCGATTAAACCTGTTAACATTCATTGAGAATTGACTACAGTGTATGGAGAAAACTGCATGTCTGTTTAACAAATCCGTTTGTGGTGTAGAGAATTCAGAAAAGGCCGACGCAGAGCGAAGCGGACGGCCGTCGATCTTGGACGACATTGTTGCAAAAATTGATCAACTTGCTTGCAACGATCGCGCGATGAGAATATCGCTTTACGTGTTCCATATGTATGCTGTCTATACGAGGACGGGTCAATAAGTCCGTGACTTTTTGAATTTCCCGCCTCTTAATTATTTCAATTGTTATTACAATTCAATTGTTCAATTGTTGTTACCATTTGGTAACAGTGCTCCCGTCAACAGTCATCTGTCAGTTGACTCTTGTCAAAAATTGAACAAGCTGCGACATTTAGTTTGTTTTTGACAGCCGTTAATATCAGACTACCGCGTTGACTGAGGAGAAAATGGAAAAAAGTGAATTTCGTGTGCTCATTAAGCATTATTTTTTGAGGAAAAAATCCATTACTCAAACCAAGGCCATGCTTGATAAATATTATGGAGACTCTGCACCATCCATTTCCATGGTAAAAAAATGGGTTTACTGAATTCCGATGTGGCCGTACAAGCACGGAAGATGCCGAACGTTCTGGACGTCCAGTTGAGGTTTCCACATCCGAAACAATTGAAAAAATCCACGATATGGTTTTAGCCGATCGGCGATTAAAAGTGAGAGAGATTGTGGAAGCCGTAGGCATTTCACATGGCTCAGTGGTTTCAATTTTGAATGATCATTTGGGTATGAGAAAGCTTTCCGCAAGATGCGTGCCGCGTTTGCTCACAATCGACCACAAATGCAACCGTGTGACAATTTCGCAGAAATGTTTAGCGTTGTTCAATCGCAATACGAACGGCTTTTTGCGCCGTTTCGTAACCGTGGACGAAACGTGGATCCACCACAACACACCAAACAGTCAAAACAGTGGGTTTCTCGGGGTGAATCGGCGCCAAAGAAGGCAAAGGTGGGTTTGTCAGCCAATAAAGTCATGGCGATTGTTTTTTGGGATGCACGCGGTATTATCCACATTGACTATCTTCAAAAAGGAAAAACAATCAATGGTGAATATTAAAGCAACTTATTGGGTCGATTCGATGAGGCATTGAAAAACAAGCGACCGCACTTGGCCAAGAAAAAGTTCTTTTCCACCAGGACAATGCACGGGTGCACACATGTGCAGTTTCCATGGCAAAATTCCATGAAATGGGCTACGAATTGCTCCCTCATCCGGCCTATTCACCCGATCTAGCCCCGTGTGACTATTTCTTGTTCCCAAAGTTGAAGAAATGGCTCGGCGGAAAGAGATTTGCCTCCAATGACGAAGTCATCTTACAAAAAAATGCCTATTTTGAAGACCTCGACAAATCATATTTTTTGGAAGGGATACAAAAATTGGAGAAACGTTGGCCTAAGTGTATAGAGCTCAAAGGAGACTACGTTGAAAAATAAAATAACTTTTTATCTAAAAACCTGTGTTTCATTCAAATAGTCGCGGACTTATTGACCCGCCCTCGTATGTATGCAGACAACCTCTGTCTCTTTTTCATCCTGAAACCAGGATACAACACTCAAAATTAACACAAAGTTTAACAAAAGAAAAAATATATCAACAAATAATCAACATCTCACCTACATACAGGGTGCGCCATCTAGATGTATCCTATTTCAACATTGAATAGCTCCGCCATTTTTCAGCCGATTTTGACAAATGAACACATTTCTGAAACGTCATTCAGTGCCATTTTAGCTATGAGTGGATACACACCAAAACATTGACTTGTTATAAATAGGTTAAACTCAAATTTTTTCCACGCGCATTGGTTTTATTGATATCACCTTAAAGTTTAAATTTTCATAGAGTAAAATACAGATCAAATGAAAATGATACCATCATCAATAGAGAAAGTGTTAATTTGTTTTGTAAACATAATTAAAATTAATTAAAATACCAATAATGCATTTTTGAATCATTATCGTTTTTAGCGGAAACTAGTAATTTATTTTAGGAAAATATTTCTTTCGTTTTTTAGTCAAAAGGTATTTATACTAATAATTTATCTTACATCTTGAAGTGCTTGATCCGCAAATTGATATTTTCCATGATCATCTTCGAAATCAATTTCGCTTTCGTCATTTATTGTATCATTATCGGTGCCATTATCGTCATCTGAATATACTGAACTGTACAAGTTTACACTTTCTGGAGGTGGAGTGAAGCATTTTAGAGGCTTTGGCATAACTTTTTCCTTTGAGATAGTGTTTTTTTTTTCATGCATTTCTCGAAATTTATGTAATATTGTTGAGGTGGTTTGAGTTTCTTCTAAAATGCTGTCTTTAAAAGATGCAAGTTGTTTTTGTTCCAAGTTTCCAGCAGTGAAATTGAGTGTTTTTTCTTCTAACCGTGGGGATGATGTGCGGTACGGCTGGTTTTCATTTCCATAATTGCGGAATTTTTCAAAAAAGTTGAATCTTTCCGTTAACATTTCGGTGGTAATTTGAATATCCTGTGGCTTTGAATCACTTTTGATAACATCAGTATCAAGTTTCTATAATTAAAAAAAAAGTACTTAGTATTTATCAATAAGGTAGTAAAAGTAATTTATTTAGGAGCATACATAACATGATTGCAAAAATAAGTTTGAATAACGAAAAACCCTAAAACAGGTCAATTCTTTTATTGCACAGTACTTAGAATCTTTTTACAAAAAAAAAAAATATTATTAGAGCTATATAATCATATACTAAATGTCCAAGTAAGTTCAAGAAAATACAATTTCTTGCACAACATAGAGTATTCACCTTTACGTGATAAAAAAAAAATTATTTTTTTAAATATATGTACTTGATGAGATAAACATTAGCTGATGAATGCTTAACGATCGAGTGCCAGGTAACCAAACATTTATAAACGTTTGGTGCATTATCGAACGATTTGCCTTAGGTCAGGTGTGAAATAAACAAAGGATCAAAATGCACAAGCAGCTAGCGATTGTGTTACCGTCTAATAAATTCACACGAAACTTTCATCCCTCACATATTACCTTCCCACTGTCCTAGCCACTCACACCATCTCACCCCATGTAGGACAAACAAATTCAACCGTCGGCTAGTAGAGTTCCATAAAAAACGGAAGTGAGTAAAAGGAGTACTGGAAACAATAGGCTTTCTGATCAGGAAACCCAGCCCTCCTCCTGACTGCAAAGAAATGGGATGGTTTTTACGGGGTGTGAAACCATGTGAAGACGAGAGCTCTGCGGAGCCATATAAAGGCGCAGTAAATGGACTCCGGTAGGATTACAAAGACGTTGGGCTTCTTGCGATGAGATAGTCTAACGTCCCATCCGGATGGGGGATGCATTCCCACAACCAGCAAGGATCTGGATCTTGCTATCAATAAATTCTCTGGTTATTCCGATATTCCTTTTGAGCGAAAAGTTCTCATCCGATATAGAAGACAAAACAGAGAAGGCCTATTTGAGAAGGCCTTAACTAGTGCTTTTCAGAAGGATATACAAAAACTCCGATATATGCCCCTTTATGCTTCACAATACCCGGGAGTGTTTTAAGTATTTAATAATAATAAGAAATAAAACCTGAAAACTAAGTTAACGTGAAAGTATTAAAAAACTTCAGGAACTATTTTTTTGAATCGCTGAACTTTAATTCCTAAACAAAAAATGGGACAAAATAAATAGAACTAAAATTAATATAATGTATAAAAAAATAATCAAAAAAATAATCATTCTCCAATCAGTTACCAACGACTTCATGGGCCGCACTTTATATGCAATTTCTAAATAAACCTACAGGAAGCCTGTGACGTGTGCGATGACCGGGTCATGTTATGGTTACATAGAAAATGAATGCGACGGGTAGCAATGTCATAGTGTGGTTGCTACGACGGCGGGTCAATAAGTCCGTGACTTTTTGAATTTCCCGCCTCTTAATAGAAATGGTAACACTGCTCCCGTCAACAGTCATCTGTCAGTTGACTCTTGTCAAAAATTGAATAAGCTGCGACATTTAGTTTGTTTTTGACAGCCGTTAATATCAGACTACCGCGTTGACTGAGAAAAAAATGAAAAAAAGTGAATTTCGTGTGCTCATTAAGCATTATTTTTTGAGGAAAAAATCCATTACGCAAACCAAGGCCAAGCTTGATAAATATTATGGAGACTCTGCACCATCCATTTCCATGGTAAAAAAGTGGTTTACTGAATTCCGATGTGGCCGAACAAGCACGGAAGATGCTGAACGTTCTGGACGCCCAGTTGAGGTTTCCACATCCGAAACAATTGAAAAAATCCACGATATGGTTTTAGCCGAT
Source organism: Drosophila merina (assembly GCA_035047645.1). Taxonomy (NCBI): domain Eukaryota; kingdom Metazoa; phylum Arthropoda; class Insecta; order Diptera; family Drosophilidae; genus Drosophila; species Drosophila merina. Next base: position 474,080 of record JAWNPH010000042.1, read on the forward strand.
CGGCGATTAAAAGTGAGAGAGATTGTGGAAGCCGTAGGCATTTCACATGGCTCAGTGGTTTCTATTTAGAATGATCATTTGGGTATGAGAAAGTTTTCCGCAAGATGCGTGCCGCGTTTGCTCACAATCGACCACAAATGCAACCGTGTGACAATTTCGCAGGAATGTTTAGCGTTGTTCAATCGCAATACGAACGGCTTTTTGCGCCGTTTCGTAACCGTGGACGAAACGTGGATCCGCCACAACACACCGGAGACCAAACAGCAGTCAAAACAGTGGGTTTCTCGGGGTGAATCGGCGCCAAAGAAGGCAAAGGTGGGTTTGTCAGCCAATAAAGTCATGGCGATTGTTTTTTGGGATGCACGCGGTATTATCCACATTGACTGCCTTCAAAAAGGAAAAACAATCAATGGTGAATATTCGAGTTCCGGTCTTTAAATTTGTTTTGTTAAATTGTCTTTGTATTTAAATTTCCACATCATATCATTTAATTAAAACTAAAATAAATAAACATAACCCGAAAGCGAAAGAGACGCTCCATGCGATGCAAGATCGCTTAAATATATACAGTGATTATTTATCCTAAAATAATAAAAATATGAGTCAAAACGACACTCGCGCTCAGCGTCAGAGTGAGCAAGACGAACGCCGGCTCTCAGTTCAACGCAACAACGCGCACTTTTCATACGTCTCCCCGACAACTCCAAACGCAGACATAGAGCGGTCAACAACCCATAGCCCAAGTAACCTTCTTATACCAACAAACCAAGAAAGGGCGCGCTCTTGCTCTCCCGCCCTTTTAGCTCCAACACAAGCCCCGCTACCCCCAACAACAACAGCTGGAGCAATATCGAAATCCCGCTCTACCTCCTCGTCGGCTGCACCCGCTCACGCTCTCACTGTGTCAGCGAAAGCTAAACCAAAACAAAACGGAAACATAAACAATCAACCGGCCATACAGACTGGAATGGATCGCTACATCCTAATAAAACGAAAGCTAAGCCCCCAAAAAAATGTAAACAAACCAAAAATCACACGCGCCAACGCCAACACAACAATGCCGAACAATGCCAACAGGTTTGACATTTTGGCAGACACTATTGTAGACCTGCCCGTTGAAGCTGATGGAAGCGACAAAAATAAGCCAAAGCCACCACCAATTTTTGTACGTGAGAAAAGCTCCAGTACATTTGTAAACGATATAATAAAGCTCATAGGTGAAGCTAATTTCCACATAATTCCCTTAGTTAGGGGCAACATCCACGAAACTAAAGTTCAAACCAAGTCTGAACAACACTTTAGAGCCTTAACCAAGTACTTAGACGAAGGGGGAAAAAGCTACTACACATACCAGCTAAAAAGCAGCAAGGGTCTGCAAGTCGTATTGAAGGGCATAGAACCTGATGTAACACCAGACGAAATAAAGCTGGCGCTACAGGATAAAGGATTTACCGCTAAATCAGTCTTCAACATCTTAAACAAAAATAGACAGCCGCAACCACTCTTCAAGGTGGAACTTACACCAGAAGCAAAGATGCCGAACAAGACAAAAAGCTAATGGAACAACAACAAAACAATTTCGAAGCAATGATACATACCTTGCAGCAGAGCATGGAGGAGTTTATGGCGTTTATGCGGACAACCATGCAAGAGCAAATGCGTAATCAAAACACGTTGATACAATTGCTTGTATCACAACTATCAAAATAATCATCTCCATGGCCTCGCTAAGAATCTCTACGTGGAACGCCAACGGCGTTTCACAGCACAAACTTGAGCTAGCTCAATTCCTCCTCGAAAAGTACATCGACGTAATGCTACTTTCGGAAACACACCTCACAAACAAATATAACTTCAACATAAGAGGATATATTTTCTACGGAACCAATCACCCTGATGGTAAGGCCCACGGCGGGACCGGGATTTTGATAAGAAGCCGTCTCAAGCACCACTGTCATCTTGAGACTGCCAAAAACTATCTACAAGCAACATCCTTAAAAATTCATTTGGATAATGGTAACCAGCTTACCTTAGCCGCTGTTTACTGCCCACCTCGTTTCACTTTATCTGAAGACCAATTTATGGAATTCTTCAACTCACTTGGAGCACATTTTATAGCAGCCGGGGATTATAATGCCAAGCACACACACTGGGGGTCTCGACTCGTGAATCCAAAAGGAAAACAGCTCTACAACGCCATTATAAAAGCAAACAACAAGCTCGACCACGTTTCTCCTGGCACACCTACATACTGGCCAACTGACCCCAAAAAACTACCCGATCTAATTGATTTCGCAGTCACCAAAAACATTCCCCGTAATCTGATAAGCGCCGAGTGCCTCTCAGACTTATCATCTGACCACTCGCCCCTCCTAATAAATCTGCTCCGACACCCAGAACTAGCAAACCACTCCTACAAGTTGACTTCAGAAAAAACCAACTGGCTCATCTACAAAAAATACATAAGCTCTCACATTGAGCTTAACCCACCACTCGAAGCTGAAGCTGACATTGATAGTTTTGTTAACTCACTGGAGTCAATCATCGTTGCTGCAGCTCGCTGCTCAACGCCGCAAACTGTAAGTAAAATCTCAAATCACAAAAAAACCAACCTGCAAATCGAACAACTCGTTCTCGAAAAACGGCGCCTCCGGCGAGAATGGCAGTCCTCCAGATCACCGTCGGCAAAACAAAAGTTAAAAGACGCCACACGCAAACTTACAAAAGCTTTAAAGCAAGAAGAAGAGCTTGCCCAACGTACTTATATTGAAAAATTATCAACATCCAGTACAAAAAACTCACTGTGGAAAGCTCATCCAATTCTTGGCTCACCTACAGTACCAGTGGTCCCTATTAGAAACCACACAGGTGGCTGGGCCCGTAGCGACAAAAATAGAGCCAGCACATTTGCCACTCATCTACATAAAGTCTTCCAACCGAATTCTGCAACAAACACGTTCGAAATTCCGCCGGTAACAGACGACTCCCAGCTTCACCACGCTCCAATTGTGTTTCGCTCAAACGACATCTCAAAAATCATCAAAGAACATCTGAACCCAAAAAAATCTGCAGGGTGCGACCTAATTACCCCTAAGATGATTATTGAGATGCCTTACTGTGCCGTATGCAGCATCACCCAGCTCTTCAATGCCATCAACAAACTTGGCTACTTTCCAGGAAGATGGAAAAAGTCAATAATAATAATGATACCAAAGCCGGGAAAAGATCACACTGTTCCATCGTCGTACAGACCCATAAGCCTTCTATCCTGCCTATCTAAACTTTTCGAAAAATGCCTACTGTCTCTGACTATTACTCAATTCCTGAACACGCACAACACAATACCAGCACACCAATTTGGCTTTCGTGAAAAACACGGAACTATTGAGTAAGTTAACCGTATAACATCCGAAATACGAAACGCATTTGAAAAACGGGAATACTGCTCTGCGATATTTCTTGACGTATCGCAGGCATTCGATAGAGTTTGGCTGGACGGTCTGATGTACAAAATCAAAATAACACTTCCAAAGAACACTCACAAACTGCTAGAGTCGTACCTCTACAACAGGAAGTTTGTAGTGAGGTGCAACACTGCAATATCCGACGAACACAGTATTGAAGCCGGTGTTCCACAAGGCAGCGTACTAGGCCCAACACTATACGTCCTATTCACAGCAGACATCCCTACAAGCAGCAACCTGACAGTTTCAACATTTGCGGATGACACAGCTATTCTCAGCCGCTCCAGATGCCCAATCAAAGCATCATCTCAGCTAGCCATCTACCTGGTCGACGTGGAAAAGTGGTTATCCGACTGGCGTATAAAGGTAAACGAACAAAAATGCAAGCAAGTAACTTTCACCCTTAACAGGCAAGATTGTCCACCGCTCACGCTGAACAACGTCGCACTTCCAACAGCAAACGAAGTGACGTATCTGGGAGTACACCTCGATAGAAGATTAACTTGGCGCCGACACATCGAAGCCAAGAGAACTCACCTAAAACTGAAGGCCCACAGCCTTCATTGGCTTATCAACTCCCGCTCACCACTCAGTTTGGACTTCAAGGTGCTGCTCTACAACTCAGCGCTAAAACCAATCTGGACTTACGGCTGCCAGCTATGGGGAAATGCCAGCAACAGCAACATCGATATCGTTCAGAGAGCCCAGACGAAGATATTGAGAACTATCACCGGGGCACCGTGGTATGTTCGAAACGCCAACATTCACAAAGATCTAAACGTACCACCCGTAAAAGACGAAATTGCGGAAAAAAAGGAAAATTACCTTAACAAGCTATCAACGCATCCTAACCAGCTCGCGAGGAGTCTAACAAGGTTAAGCAGCCGATCACGCCTACGCCGAAACGACTTGCCAACCCAGCAGTAATCTTTTTATTATTATTATTATTATTATTATTATTATTTTTATTATCTTTTTAAGGGCCGCTTTTATAATACAGTGCAAGTAATGTACTGGTAATTTGTATTTACACGTAAGATTTGTTAACTTGTTGTTAGTTTTCGATACCGAAATGATCCAACAAATAAAAGCTATTTAAAAAAAAAAAAAAATATATCATTTAAAACTTAACCACCATTTAATATAAAAAAAACATTATCGTAATATTCAATTTTTCGTTTGGGGGCTCAATCCGGTTCTGAGCTAGGTGTGATTCTTCTGGTGTGATTGTCGGAAAGCAAAAGAAAAAACGTTGCGAAATTCTTGTCGGCTGCTCAAAAGTCGAGCAGCCAGAATATATATTAAATAATATAAATTTTGCCAAAGAAACAATCGATTTAAAAAGAAAACAAAGTTCATTCGAATATCGTGACGAAATAATGGTAGAGCAGAGACCGCAGATACCTGCCCTAGCTTGCCTTCACAATCAATATTTCGTTCGAAAAAATAAATGAATTTTATTTTATTTTTTTTTTTTTTAACTCTGCTTTTATTTATTGGATCCTCTTAAATAAGAGCTAACAATAAGTTTAAAAATCTTAACTAATAAAATTTTTTCCTAAACAGTCGTTTTAATTAATCCAACTGTTCCGTGATTAAGCGTCCCTAAAGATTTCTTCGCTGGGTTGGTAGGTCCCTTCGTCGGAGACGGGAACGACTGCTGAGCTGGGTTAGATTTCTCGCTAGGTGGTTGGGGTGCGAGGAAAGCTTGCCATGATATTTTTTCGTAAGCTCTTTGATTTCATTGGTGACTGTTGGAATATTTAAATCTCGATGGATGTTTTCGTTTCGAACATACCACGGTGCCCCAGTGATAGTTCTCAGGATCTTTCTCTGTGCTCGCTGTATGATGTCGATATTGCTGTTGCTGGCGTTGCCCAGCTATTGGTGCACCATAGGTCCAGATTGGTTTCAGTACTGCATTGTAGAGTAAGACCTTGTGGTCCAAGCTGAGCGGAGAGCCAGCGTTGATGAGCCAGTGTAAGTTGTTCGCTTTGAGCTTAAGATGAATTTTTTTCGCTTCAATGTGCCTGCGCCATGTAAGTCTTCTATCGAGGTGTACTCCTAGGTACGTTACCTCATCTGCTTTCAGGAGTGGTATGTTGTTCATCAAAAGTGGTGGGCAATCTTGTCTGTTCAGGGTAAATGTCACGTGCTTTCACATTTTTCCTCGTTGACTTTTATTCGCCCGTCAGAGAGCCAATTCTCAGTGTCTATGAGGTGCAATGCCAGCTGTGCTGTAGCTTGGATTGGCGACCTTGAACGGCTAAGGATAGCTGTATCGTCGGCAAACGTGGACACTGTTAGCCGAATATTTGTAGGAATGTCAGCGGTATAGATGAGGTATAAAGTAGGCCCAAGAACGCTGCCTTGGGGGACTCCGGCCTTAATTTCGTGGTCAGTGGAAGTAGCAGTGTTGCACCGCACTGCAAACTTTCTGTCATATAGGTATGACTTTAGAAGTTTGTGTGTGCTTTCGGGTAGAGATGTTTTAGCTTTAAACATTAGGCCGTCTAGCCAGACTCTGTCGAATGCTTGGGATACGTCTAGAAATACGGCTGTACAGTATTCTCGATTTTCAAATGCAGTTCTTATCTCCGCCGTTATTCGATTCACCTGTTCAATGGTTCCGTGGCTTTCGCGGAAGCCAAATTGATGGGCTGGGATTATATTGTGGGCTCTCAGGTGTGGATTCAGTCGGATTAGCAGGCATTTTTCGAATAGTTTCGATATACATGAGAGTAAACTTATTGGTCTGTAGGATGAGGGAACTGTGTGGTCCTTACCAGGCTTCGGAATCATTATGATGATCGATCTCTTCCATCGTTGTGGAAAGTAGCCAAGTTTTGTGATGGTATTAAAGAGCTGCTTTATGTACCGAAGTGCAGAATGTGGCAGCTCGATGATAATTTCCGGGGTAATAAGGTCGTAGCCGGGGGATATTTTTGGCTGAGATTTTCTTTAATTATGTTAGATATTTCTTTTGGACAAAACACAATTGGGGTGTGTTGCTGGTGGCAGTTTGCGGTTGAAGACGGTAGCGCCAATGTGCTAGTAGCCTCGTTTGGCGTAAATACATTTTGTAGGTGAGCGGCAAATGTGGTGGCTCTGTCTGAATCACTACGTGCCCAGCCGCCTGAGGAATTCCTTATGGGCAAAACGGTTTCAGTCGGTGGGCGAAGAGTTGGGTGGGCTCTCCACAGTGACTTTTGTTTGATACCTGTTGGTGAAAGTTGCTCTATATATCGGCTCTGAGCGTATTCTTCCTCTTGTTTCAGAGCGTTAGTCAGCTTCCGTGTGGCTATTTTTAGCTTTTGTTTTGCAGATGGTGATCTGGAGGATTGCCATTCTCTACGTAAGCGTCGTTTTGCGTGGATGAGTTGCACGATTTGTGCGTTAGTCTTATTTGGATTAATTGTAACGTTTGTGGTTTTAGGTGTTGCATTTCGAGCTGCTTCCGTAAGAATGGATTCCAGTGTTTCTGTGCAGCTCTCTATATCAGGTTCAGTATTGAGTTTTGGGTTTAGCTCAATGTGTGAACTTATATATTTCTTGTACCTTAGCCAGTTCGTTTTGTGCGAAGTCAGTCTGTAGGGTGGTTTTACGTTTTATGCATACCGGCTGAGATGAATTAGCACAGGCGAGTGATCAGATGACAGATCTGGTAGACATTCAGCTCTAACAAAACTGCGAGGCATATTTTTCGTAACTGCGAAGTCAATCAAGTCAGGCAGCTTATTGAGGTCTGATGGCCAGTATGTGGGACTCCTAGGGGAAACATGATCAAGTTTATTAGTGGCTTTAATTAAAGCCTTATAAAGCTTTTTTCCTTTTGGATTCACAAGGCGCGATCCCCAGTGAAAATGTTTAGCATTGTAGTCGCCTGCTGCAATGAAGTGTGGTCCTAGTGCATGGAAGAAATCCAGGAATTGGTCTTCCAATATTGTGAAACGAGGGGGGCAGTATACGGCCGCTAGTGTGAGGTGAGTGTTGTCCTTCAGCTGTATATTGATAGATGTGGCCTGTAGATGAAATTCATCAAACTCTTTGTAAAAGTGGTGCTTCATACGGTTCGTAATTAGAATGCCAGTCCCACCGTGTGATCTACCATCGGGGTGACTTGTACCATAGAAGTTGTAATCTTTTATTTGAAAATTGTATTTGCTTATAAGATGAATTTCTGAAAGAAGCACTACGTCGATATGCTTCTCATGTAGGAGTTGAGCTAGCTCAAGTTTACGCTGTGAGACGCCATTGGCGTTCCACGTAGCTAGCACGTAGACAAGCATTTGTATCAACAGGTTTTGATTACGCATCATGTCTTGAATGATGGCTCGCATAAATGTCATGAATTCCATCATGCTCTGTTGTAAGGCTTGCATCATAGCTTCTGTTTTCGTTTCTTGCTGCTCAGATGGCCTATAGTTTTGTTGTGTGTCCAATTTTGTGTGTTCTTCATGTGAGTTTTGGGAGTTTTGGGTTGGAGGTGTCATACCTGATTTTAAAACGTTTGCAAAACTTATCTTGTTAGTGTTTGGTATATTCCAGGGAGCAATACTTGTTGGTTTCGAAAAAAGTACTTCTGGATTTGTTTCCGATGGTATCAGCGTAGCTGTTCCTTGGTGTACCCGTGCCGTGTTCATTCTTTTGTGGAGACGGGTTTTCAGCTCTGTGTAGATTGGACAGCCTCTGTAGTCTACTGTGTGATTACCCCCACAGTTACCGCACTTTTTCGCGGTTGCATTTACTTTATTAGATTGGCAGTGTGTGGAGACGTGGAAATCTCCACAGACTACACACACTGGGCGAAGTGTGCAATACGATCTCGTATGGCCGTATTCTTGGCAGTTCATACATTGTACAGGAGCGTTACGTTTATGCGGCTCTTCTATTGTAATCCTACGGTGCAGAAGGAGCTGGAGTTTATAAATTGGATGAACCTCGTTTTTTTTTAGATGCTTGTTTTCTGGTTCCAGCTCAATCTTAAAGAGTGGTTTTTGATATTGTGTACGCTTTTGACGCAAAATCCATTTTCCTTTAGCGCTTCAGCTATCTCTTTGGGCTATACATCAGGCTTAATGCCCTTCAGTACTACTTGTAGACCCTTGCTACTTTTAAGCTGGTAGGTGTAAAAGCATTTTTTGTTTGCAGTAAGATGGTTTGTGACTTTTCTGTAGTTTTCCTCCGTTTTCGTTTGAAGTTTGATTTCATTTATCGTACCTCTTATTAGGGGTATTATATAAAAGCTATCTTTTCCAATAAGGCCAATTAAAGAATTTACCAAACCGTTTGTGCTCTTCTCGCGGATGTAAATTGGGGGGGCTTTATTTTCTTTGGTTCCTTATCGATGGATTTCAGTGGCACGTCCTCGTTGGTATCGGCCAGCAAAGCGAATCTGTTGCTATTTGCGGGCGCTTCATTGTTGATCGAGGTAGTATTGTCGCGTATATTTTTCGGCTTGTTTTCTGTATCGGAAGTTTTAGGGCTAAGCTCCCCCTTTATTGTTATATAGCGGTCCAGTCCAGTCTGTGAGGCCGACCCTACTTTTTTGTTTGCATTTTGTTTTGCTAGTTGTGCAGGAGTGCCGTTTTGGTCTTGGGCTTTTGTTTTTGCATTCGCTGACTCAGTAAGAGCGTGAGCGGGTGCAGCCAATGGCGAAGTACAGCGGGATGTCGATATTGCTCCAGTTGTTGTTGTTGCAGATAGCGGAGCTTGTGTCGGAGCTAGAAGTGCGGGAGAGCAAGAGCGCGCTCTTTCTTGATTTGTTGGTACAAGAAGGTTCGTTGGGTTCTGGGTTATTGGCCGCTCGTTGCCTTCGTTTGCAGGTGTCGCGGAGACATAAGAAAAGTACGCGTTTTTTCGTTGTAATGAGAGCCGGCGATCGTCTTGCTCTCGTTGCCGCTGAGCGCGAGTGTCGTTCTGGCTCATAGTGCCTTTTTTATACCCTTGAATAAGGGTATTATAATTTTGTCCAGAAATGTGTAACGCATTAAAGGAAGCATCTCCGACCCCACAAAGTATATATATTCTTGATCAGCATCAACAGCCGAGTCGATATAGCCATGTCCGTCTGTCCGTCTGTCCCTCTGTCCGTCTGTCCGTCTGTCCGTCTGTTTCTATGCAAAAAATAGACAGTAGTTTTAAAGCTAGCGTTTTGAAATTTTTACCAGATCATTATTTTTGTTGCACGCAGATCAAGTTTAAGAATCGGTCGGATCGGACCACTATATCATATAGCTGCCATACAAACGACCGATATGAAAACAAGTCTTTGTATGGGAAACTTTTTTGTTTTAAACCTATTGCAACTGAATTCAACACTTCTTTATTTGACATAGCCATACATGATTTTTAAAAGTTTGGTCAGGATCGGACCACTATATCATATAGCTGCCATACAAACGACCGATATGAAAACAAGTCTTTGTATGAAAAAATTTTTTATTTTCCAAGTTATTGCAACCAAATTCAACATTTATTTATTTGATATAGCCATACACAATTTGTGAAAGTTTGGTCCGGATCGGACTACTATATCATATAGCTGCCATACAAACGACCGATATGAAAACAAGTCTTTGTATGGAAAACTTTTTTGTTTTCAAGGGTATATCATCTTCGGCAAGCCGAAGATAACTTTTCTCACTTGTTTTAATTAATTTGTTTGAAACAATTATTTAACTATTTCAACCGCAGAATATGTATTCAAGCGATGGTGCATCGCCCGGAGCGTCTTTTTCGCTTTCAATATATTTATTTGTCTTTTATTAATAATCATTCACTTCACTGGAATCAATTAATTTTATCGGAGCTCGATGAAAACATCTTCACGCATCAGCATACGAATTGCGAAATGGATTTTTAGATTAGAACATCTAAATGTAGAAGAAAAAGGAAGACTAAAAAAGGTCTTATATGAATTTACTGATATTCAATATCGTGACGGTGACAATTTGACCTTTACAAGCACGATATAATCCTCTATTGAAACCAATCACAAGGATACTGTATACAGAAAACCCTACAAAAATTCTCAGTCAGTAGACGAGAAAGTAAACAAACAAATAAGTGAGTTAATCGAACAAGGAATCATCCGAAAATGAAAATTTCCTTATTGCACACCAATTTGGATAGTTCCAAAGACAAGTGACGCATCAGGAAAACCAAAATTTTGACTTGTGGTTGATTATCGCAATCTAAACGAAATCACTGTCAATGACAAATTTCCAATTCCAAGAATGGACGGGATATTGGATAAATTAGGAAAATGCCAATATTTCACAACAATTGATTTAGCTAAAGAGTTCCATCAAACTGAAATGGAAACTAATTCAATTGCAAAAAAAACTTTTTCTACCAAACATGATCACTACGAATATACACGCATGCCATTTGGATTGAAAAATGCTCCAGCAACATTCCAAAGATGTTTTAACAATCTGCTTGAAGATTTGATTTATACAGATTGTCTGGTATAATTTTTAGAAGAGCATATTTTATCGCATATTTTATCGTTTGTAAATACTTTACAAAATTACGGGCAGCAAATTTAAAACTCCAACTCGATAAATGCGAGTTCCTAAAAAAGGAAATAGAGTTTTTAGGTCACATGATTACGACCGAAGGTATAAAACCTAATCCAAAGAAAATTGAGGCAATTATAAAATTCCCAATTCGAAAAACACAAAAGAAATAAAGTAATTTTTTAGGTTTGTGTGGATTCTATCGAAAATTCATACCACATTTTGCAAAAATTGTTAAACCAATGACATCTAAGTTGAAAAAAGGATCAACCATAAATATCAAAGACCCAAACTACATTAAAGCATTCGAAAAATATAAAAGTGCTTATCACTTCAGATCCAATATTGATTTATCCAGATTTTGATAAACCCTTTTCATTTACATCAGATGCAATTAATATAGCTTTGGAAGCAGTATTATCACAAAATCAAAGACCAATAGGCTTTGCAAGTAGAACTCTCAACGAGCAAGAAATAAATTATGCTGCGATAGAAAAAGAAATGTTAGCCATTGTATGGGCAACAAGATATTTCAGACTTTATCTTTTCGGCAGAGAATTCCAAATTCTTAGCGATCACAAATCACTTGTTTGGTTACATAACATTAAAGAGCCAAACATGAAACTCGACAGATGGAATATCAAATTAAGAGAATTTGATTGTCTAATATAATATCTAGCTGCAAAAGAAAACTATGTAGCAGATGCTCTCTCCAGAGTTAAAATAGAAGAAACTATGCTAGGAAAAACTCTGAACAATTCCCAAAGTGTAATAGCTACAATACACAGTGCACCAGAAGATAACCAAATCTATGTATATCTCATCTACGGAAAACCCTTTAAATTACTACAGTCGACAAATCGAATTATTAAAAGGTAACGAAAACAAAACAGACGTAATTCATTATTTTACCAAAATAAAAATTAAAATTCAAAATAAAAAATAAACAAAGGAACTATCTAACGAAATAATTAAAGAATATTTATGTAAAATTACAGTGCTTTATACTTTCATCTTAAAACAGATTTTGCAACATTACAAAAAGCATTTGCAGAAATCATAGGATCTAATACTATAACCAAAGCAATAAAAACAACAAAATTAATTGATTTAACATTTATGCAGAGTTCAAAAAAACAATATTAAATTACTTGATTATTACATCTTGGAATAGAAAATACAACAAAATGGTTTAAAGAAAAATTCTATTCTCCAAATCATCAAAAGTTAATCCAAAATATTATAAATGAATGCGAAATTTGTAGTATAGCAAAAACGGAACATAGAAATACCAAATTAAAATATAAGATCATACCAGAAATTTATAATATCACAGATAAATACGTAATGGATTTCTACCTAGTAGGTAACAAACAGTTTTTGTCTTGCATAGACAAGTATGTAAAGTTTGCAACTCTAATAAAAGTAAATAGCCGAGATTGGCTGGAAACTAAGAATTTTTATTTATTTTTTTTTTATTTTAGACAACTGTTAGTATTTATAATAACTTATACTACAGAGATACATAATTTCTAGCGAGTATTTACATATGTACCTACTTAAGCCGAAATTAAAAACAAGAAAGGTAGCAGCAGTCGAGTTTCCCGATTGCAAAATACCCTGTACCCTTAGACATGCTTACAATTTATTTATTTCGTATCAATAAATAAATGAAACAATATTCTATTAGAAAAGAGGACCATAACAATATAAGTTTGGTATGATTTTGGTTATGAAAATAAGTTTCGTGTGCCATAAAGCCATACACATTTCGCTGTCAACGTCGCAGTCGGCGTCGCGCAATGCGTGTTTTGCTTGTTGCGCTTCTGCTTCCCTTGCCATAGATTTTGCATGTGGCATAACTTCCGTGTTTCTTATCCGATTTTGTTCAAATTTAAAAATTGGATAGCTTTTATAAGCACCAACGCATATGCTGAATTGCATAGCATTATGATAATAATTGTGGGCGTGGCAGTTTTTTTGCGGTTTGCGGGGGAGCGTGGTCGTAGCAGTTTTTTGCGGTTTGCGGGGGAGCGAGGGATGATATCAAAATAAAACAACAAACTTGTACTGCGTATGGTAATTACCTATCTAATGATATATGGCACATGTCTGTAGCTCTTGTAGTTTCTGAGATCTAGGCGTTGATACGGACAGACAGACAGACGGACGGACGGACGGACAGACGGACATGGCCATATCGACTCGGCTGTTGATGCTGATAAAGAATATATATTATTTATGGGGTCGGAGATGCTTTCTTCTGCCTGTTACATACATTTGCACCATATTATGATACCCTTTTCACCCATTTTTAATGGGTACAGGGTATAAAAAAATTAAGAAAAAAAATTACAATTAGGGAGTCTAGAGACATTAATTAATTTAAGCAATTAATTTATGCGCTAGAGCCTCCTCCTCGCCCTCAGTCCCATTACACGCCTCCTCGTCAGGAGTAATGCGCTAGAGCCTCCTCCTCGCCCTCAGTCCCATTACACGTCTCCTCGTCAGGAGTTTTTGAGCCAACTGGCTCGGGTGCTTTCCCAATTTATTTACGTACGCGGTTGCTTGTTTGTTTATGACATCGACACTCCTTGATACTTTCAGCTCTTGTTCAATGTCTTTGTTGCGGATATACCAAGCCGCTTACGCAAGATTTGCGACTGCGCCACACAAATTTTGTTGAGGTGCGACTTTGCGGCGATGCCATACACTTGGATGCCATATTTCCAAATAGGAGCCAAGACAACCTTATAAATTTTGGCTTTTGTTGGAAATTGAAAGTTTGTTTCCAGGCCTAAGGAGCCAAGCCATGCTGTTCACCTTTGTTTTGAGCCGCCGAGTTACATCCGTTACATGGCGTTGAAATATAAGTCCAGAGTGGCACCGAGGTATTTGTGGGCGTTCGATTGTGTGAGGAGCTCTCCATGCAGAAACTCACCTGGTATAACCAAAGCAAACACTTATTGAGAATTATTACATCTTGGAATAGAAAAAACAACAAAATGGTTTAAAGAAAAATTCTATTATCCAGATCATCAAAAGGTTATCCAAAATATTATAAATGAATGCGAAATTTGTAATGTAGCAAAAACGGAACATAGAAATAACAAACTAAAATATGAGATCACACCAGAAATTTGTAATAGCAGAGAAAAATACGTGATGGATTTCTACCTAATACGTAATCAACAGTTTTTATCTTGCATAGACATACAAGTATATTTAAAGTTTGCAACTTTTATAGATGTAAATAGCCGAGATTGGCTAGAAACTAAAAGAGCAATAATAAATAAGTTCAATGAAATGGGAAAATAACAAGAAATAAAAGCAGACAAAGATTAAGAATTTATGTGTACAGCTTTGTAAACATGGTTAAAATCAGAAGGTGTAAAAATACAAATAGCAACTAGTAAAAACGGTGTATCTGATGTGGAAAGATTTCATAAGATAATAAATAAAGGCTAAGACAACTAATACCTTTAAAAAGACCGGACAAATTAGACAAGAAGATGATAAACACTACAAAAAAACTAATAGAGGAAGAAAAATTATACACCACGAATCAAAATTCAAAAAGAATAGGAATATTAATGCAATGAAATATAATAATAATTCCAGAGAAAACCCCGATGACGACATTAATTAAATTGAAGAACTACTGGATTAAAGACGTTTAATCATCATAACTTTGCTAAAAATTTTATCAATATTACAAAACAACAAAGTATTGAAATCAACCCCACTAAAGCTCCAAATTGATATCTTATTTTTCAAAAAGATTCAAAGACCAACCGTCAATATATGAATATCACTATTTAACAGTACGCATTCCAAAAACAGCTTACCTATTAAAATAAGACCAATAATTTTAAGACGTAATTCACATTAAATATCTAATAGATAAAATCAATCGCGAAACAAACGGTATTTAAATTGACAAACGCAACAAAAGAGCTCTAATCAACATAGTCGACACAGTATACAAATACCTTTTTGGTACATTAAATGAAAATGATAAAGAAGAATAAGAAAATAAAAAAAATAGAGGAAAATAGTATTTAGGTAAATGAATTAAATTTAATAATAGACACCATTAATCACGGTATTAAAGTAATGAATAACTTAAGAGACCAAAATGAAAGGGATAAGAAAATAGAAATTCTAGTATTCAGTCTTCAATAATTCACAGAATATATTGAAGATATTGAATTAGGAATGGAACTGACAAAATTAGGATTATTTAACCCAAAATTACTAAAACAAGACCTCTTAAATGCTGTAAACTCCGAAAAACTTTTAAACGTCAAAACATCCACCTGGATAAAAACCAATTCGAACGAAATTCTTATCATTCCCATATTCCAACAGAAATAATTAAAGTCCCAATATTCGAAATAATTCCTCCTAATTAACCAGATGAGCAAAATAATATTTTAACAGAAACAGTTCTAGATAATAACTAGTAGATAATAAAACGTTTAGCGGGAACTTAAAGAAACGA
Organism: Drosophila merina; assembly: GCA_035047645.1. Classification (NCBI taxonomy): domain Eukaryota; kingdom Metazoa; phylum Arthropoda; class Insecta; order Diptera; family Drosophilidae; genus Drosophila; species Drosophila merina. The sequence continues at coordinate 489,571 of JAWNPH010000042.1, forward strand.
ATATTTAATGATTGTATAAACGGTATAAAAAAACAAATGGTAACAATATGTCAATATACTAAAACATACAAAAACTTTCAACTAAATTACATAGAACCAATCATATTTCTTACTTGTAAAAAGCCAAAAACGAAAGTAAATCAAAGCTGTAAAATCACAATTGAAGAAAACAATATTTGTTAAGAGGAGCCTCAAAGAATGGGTCTTACTCCCATGAGTTCGGTTGAAAAAATAATTAGGTTCTTATGTACTAACAAGAGTTCTTTTAAACTATTTATATACCTATGCCCCTAACCACTTCAATGCGTTGGTATGTGCGGTGGTGGCTTAAGTGTTTTGTGACTTTCAATTTCATGGCATCGTCACCTTACGCAGTCGTTTACATGTGCGTTTGTTTTGAAGCGATCGTTCATAAAATGCATGTTTAATATATTTGTTGTTGGTCCGAACCCTTTTACCTTCTTTTTATATTTTAATATATATAGTAAAATTGTTTGTGTTTTTGAGTCGAATAAATGTCCCGTCAGTTGACTAAGGACAACGCTGAGAAGAATTTTGTTACGAAGGTTTTTATTGAACTTCTTTATTCGGATATCAGCTTAAGACTAAAAATCAAATGTACATTGGGTTGAGGAGAAGCCTCGGTATTTTAACAATATTTATATTTTGGGAGAGTCATGCTCTTGGATTCTTAAGATTAGAAAAAGATTCAAAGAGAGCAGTCAAATCTGCTTAGGTCAGGATTTAGGATGTTTACAAGAATAGCTAAGTGCGGCTGCGAAAGAATTATTTTTTTGGAATCGGATGCTGCGCAGCTGCGATACATTATGGAAATCACTTAAGTGCATTTATGTTTATAGTTCTATGAAAATAAATGAAGTGGCCGGTTTGGACCATTCAAATACGTCACTCCCCTTCCCTTAAAGAGAAGCCTATACTTGGGCTGGGATTGATGGATATAGTGTGGGAAATGGAGTTTCTTCTATTTCTATTTGTTGTGCTGTGTTTTGATTTTGATTTTTTCTTATTTTAAGTTTTGCATACAGCATCATGAATGGGTTAAGTGTTACATATCTTAAATATAAGTACAACAAAATAAGTGCAATTATTACAATGGCCATTAGTATGTAAAATGTAATATTGTTCTTTGAAATCATTTCAACAATGTCGTTGTGTTTTACAATTTTTATTTTTGTTATATTAAATCGTAAATATAGTGGTGTTAGGCCAATTTCTAGACTTAATAAATTTTCGCTTAAAATAACATTTCTAATTCTAATTCTACATTGTTTTATTCTTATAATTTTGTTTCCATTTTTGACAATTTTGTAAAATAGTAGTTTCAGTTAGCGTCCATGTAAGTATTACATTTGGTTCGACATATTGGATAATTTTCTTTTTGTTGTCTTGATTATAAATTTTATTATTGTTTTCAAAATATGATTGTTTCTCTGAATAGTCCAATTTAAATCCATTATGGTCGGGATAGGGAAGTACTTTAATTGTGTTAACAAGAGTATGGTTAATAGAAATGTGTTAGATAAGCAATAATGTTATCAGGTACCAGGTGCCTGTGAAATTGAGAGTTGATTATTTTTCTTTTGTTTTTTGAATTGTGTTTTGTAGTAGTGCGTAACTCTATTTCTATTAGTGATTTTGTAATGGTCAGGGTCTGTCTGTTCTACATTTTTGGTTGATTTAAATGGATTTTCTAATTTGCCTTTCTGTAGTGGACCTTTTCTGTAATTAGTGTCAATATTAAATTCCTGTCGGTCTTCATTTATTTTATCTATTTTCTTCTCTTTAATTTTTTGAGTGTCTAATATTGGATGCCCAGCGTATAAGAAGATTTGAGCAGGTGTCTGTCCAGTAGTGTCATGTTTAATTTTATGGTTGTATGTGTAAAGGATTGTTTCTATCTTGCTTAATTTTACTTCTTCATCATCGGATGAATTGATTATACGAATCTTCTCATTTATTGTTTTGTGCAATCTTTCGACGTCTGCCACCCCGGTTTTTGCTGTATTGAGCTGTAATTCGATTTCTTCTTCTTCAAGCCATCGCTTTAAAGCTAAACTGGAGAAAGCTCCGTCTCTGTCTGCCTTAAGTAATTTGGGTTTACCTAATTGATTGAAAATACGCATTAATGCGTTTCTGCATTCTATCCAGTCCTTAGTTTTAATTTGCTCAAGTGTAGCGAATTTAGAATAAATATCAATGCAACTGATGTAATGTTTTCCCTCAGATGAATAAATATCTACCACAAATTTTTCTCGGCAATGATCCGGTTTAGGCGTGATTTTTAAAGGCATTTTGGTGTTTCTATGTTCTGTTTTGGCTAAGTTGCATATGTTGCATTCGTTTATTATATTCTGAATTAGTAGTTGGCTATTTGGAAAGAAGTGATTTTCTTTAAATAATTTTGTCATTTTCTGTATACCAGGGTGTAAAAGTTTTTCATGTGATTGAAGTATGATTTCTTTGAATTCGGCGTATGAACCAACGTTCTTTAATAGGAAAAGACTGCGAATTACTTTTGTGTAGGTGGTATTAATAATTTCTATGTGTGCCCTTTGAATAATTTCAAAATCTACATCGTTCTCAATATTTTTTTTTTATTTATTATTATAGATAGAGTAGCTTACAAAACTAAACTAACTTAAATGGTATAGCACTGGCTGCTGGGCCTATGGCTATGTTGGTTTACAATGGGGTTGTGTCTTAATCTAGTTAATGGCTAATTGGCTAAATAATTTTTGTGTTTGCTATGTACATTAGTCTTATTATTTTCAGATTTTGTGGTATAATTCGGTTTTTTTGAGAAAAAGTATGAGTTTTTGTATGTTATCTGGATTGGGTTTGCTAAGGAGGTCTAGAGGGTTAGCGTTGCCAAATATGGCTTGTTTGTTTTGTTGGAGGGATGGGCATGAGTTTACTATATGGCTTATTGAGATATCACCTTGGCAAAACGGGCAAATTGGTATTGAGTTTGAATTTAGGTAGTGTTGGTGGGTGATGTTTGTGTGTCCTAGTCGAAGTCGTATTATTTTTACTTGGTCGAGTCTGGTACAATTTTGTCGGGGTTGTTTAAGGTAATCGCAGGTGTGAGAGTTGTTCGTATTAATTGATTGGTACCATTGACTGCAGTTTATTATGTTTTCTTTCTTTTTTCTCGCAAGTTCGGCTTTAAGATGTTTTTTTATATCTGTGTTATTTATGTTTGGGGTGAGGATTAGTGGCATAATGCTTGCTGTTTTTGCAGCTTGATCAGCTAGTTCATTTCCTTTGATACCCGTATGGCCAGGAATCCACATTATTTTAATTTTAGGTGCATGTTGCGTTATTAGTGATCGTATTCTGTTGGGGTAAAAGTTGTTATTATTTGTATTTTGAATTGAGTCTATTGCTGATAGGGAATCGGAACAGATAATAAATTTGCCTCTTCGGTTTTTAATAAGTTCGATTGCTTCTAGAATGGCGATTGTTTCGGATGTGAGGACGGATGAATATGGAGGCAGTATGCCGTATTTCAAGATGTTTGTTTCCGTTGTAATGGCGAATGTTATTGTGCAGTTAATTTTAGAACCGTCAGTGAAAATGAAATTATGGGGTTTAAGGTTATTCTTTGTGTGTTCGTATAGTTTTCTGTATTGGTCTGGCGATGTTTCTTGTTTCTTATGGATTCTGAGTGATGTGTCAATTAGATTGGGTAGGGTCCATGATGGCTTGTGTTTATGAAGTTTTATTGGTTTGTAGGGTAGATTAAGTTCTAGGCTGAGTTTAATTGTTTGGTCTATTATTGGTGTTATTTTCTTTATTGTTTTTTTATGTTTAACGAACTTATGAATTGGTGTGTTTTTTGAGAAAATTAGGTTTTGTGATAGCTTGGCTATTTGAAGATCTCGTTTCATTTCTAAAGAGGGAATATTTGATTCGTAGAGTAAGTTGTTTATTGGGGTAGAGCGATAGGCTCCGAGGGCAAGACGGATTGCGGAGTTGAATGGTGTTTTTATTTTGTTTAAAATGCTTTTGGGTGCATGGCCGTACAGAAACAAGCCATACTCTATTTTGGCTATGACAGTTGCCTTCGCGACATTAAGTAGTGTATATGTGTTGCAATTAAATTTAAGGCTAGATAGACATTTTATTATATTAAGTTTGTTGTGGAGTTTGGGTAGAAGTGAGTTTATGTGTGTGTTCCATTTATATTTGTTGTTTATGGTCATTCCTAGAACTTTTAAAGAAGTAACTGTAGGAATTTGGACGTTGTTGCAGCTAATCTTGCAGGTACAGTGGTGCTTTTTACATATGTGGAGGTGTTTGCATTTGGATAGGGATAGCGATGCTCCTGAGTAGGAGCCCCAATTTTCTATATCGTTTAATAGGTTGTCTAAGCTGAAGTTTGTATTTGTGTTTTTATTGAAATTTATTATAAGGAAGAAATCGTCGGCGTATGCATTGAATTTTATTTCTTTGTGTAGGGATATGATGTTAGAAAGTTTGTTGAAAGCTATGAGGAATAGTATTACGGATATGGGTGAACCTTGGGGGATTCCGTTGAATAGGGGTAGTGTGTTTGATGTATGCGGACCGACGCGGACAGTTATTTTCCTGTTACTCATGAAGTTTTGTACGTAGTTAATTATTTTGGGGCCTGTTTTCCATTCCTGCAATTGGTGGATTATGGAGTGCACACCTACTCGATCGAAGGCTCTTGAAAAATCAAGAGTGACGAGGGAGGTGTGCATTTTTGACTTCGTTATGAGATAGTCTACATAGAGTAGACAGTCCGTAGTCGATTTGCCTTTTTTAAATCCGAATTGGTTGTCGTTAAGAAGGTTGTTTTGTGTCACTAGCCACCAGAGTCTTTTAGCTATTATTTTATCTAGCGTTTTTCCTAAGCAACAGTTGAGGGAGATGGGTCGGTATGAAGAAGTTTTAGTTTTGTCGGTGTTCGGTTTGAGGATTGGGATGATTAGACTTGTTTTGTAGGCTTGTGGTATGTGACTATTGAATATTTTATTAAATAGATTTGTTATTCTGTTTTTTGTTGTGGGGGAGCTATTTTTTATCATCTGATATGAAATTCTATTAAGTCCTGGAGCAGATCCTTTTAATGTTTGTAGGGCTGAGATAAGTTCGAGATATGTTATGTTTTCTTCTATGGTTTGGGCTATTGGAGAGGGGGTGTAGTTATGTGGGTTATATCTATATTTATTGTTTCGGAACTCCTCTGAAAAGTTCCAGTCGCCGGAGAGGTCAGAAAAGTATTGTGCAAATATGTTAGCAATTTCGTTGCTAGCCAGTGTAGTCTCATTATTTTCTGGGTTGTAGATGGCATGGATATTTTTTGCTGGGCTAATACCGCAGAAGCGTCTTATATTAGCCCATATCTTGGATGAGGGGGTGCTGGGTTGGATGGTTGAGGTGAAGGAGTAGGAGGCTTCCTTTTTTCTTTTTTTTAATTCAAACCTAAATTTTGCGTTTTTGCGTCTATAGTCGATAATGTTTTCTTCAGTAATTGCTCGGTTTAACTTTTTCCAGGAAAGTTGTTTTTGTTTTCGCAAATGGTCGAGGTGTTTATTCCACCATGGAACCCTGTATGGATGTGTGTTTGGTGAGGTTTGTGGGATGGAAAGGTTTGCGCTATAAAGAATAATTCTATTGATTTGGGCGGCTTCTTTGTTTGCGTTGTGGGAGATGGGGTATTTCTCGTTTGTTTGTTGGGTAAGTGCGTTGTATTGTTCCCAGTTGGCTTCTTTAAGTTTAAAAAAGGGCCTGCTGAATTTTTGTGAGTTGGTTGTTGGGAATAGGGTCGTGATAATAGGGAAATGGTCGCTACCATGAAGGTCTTTTAGTATTTCCCACTTGGCGCGGGGGGTTAGGATTGGAGAGCAGAGTGTGAGGTCGATGTGTGTGTAAGTATTGTGTGTTGAAAAATGTGTGGGAGATTTGTCGTTTAACAGGATAAGTTGCGTATTGTCAATGAATCTTTGAGTTATTTTCCCTCGTGTATTTGTTGTTGGGGAGCCCCAGGACGGGTGCCATCCATTAAAATCTCCCGTAATTAGAGAGGGTGTTTGTTGTATGTTAAATGCGTTTGGTAGTGTCTGGTTAGTAATGTTTTTGATCGGAGAAATGTATGCGGAAAATATGTTTAATTTTAGTTTGGATTGTATATTTATGGCTATTGCTTCTATATCGCTATTGATGTTGAGGAGAGTGTATTGAATTGACTTGTGCACTAGTAGTGCTACGCCCCCAAATCTGTTGGTGGCTATGTTTGTTAATAGTTTGTAGTTTATTGGGGTTGGAATGTTATTAATGTATTGTATGTGGGTTTCTTGGAGCGAAATTATGTGCGGAGCGTATTTTTTGATGAGAATAAGGAGTTGGCTGTAGTTGTTTACGTATCCTTTTAAATTCCATTGGATTATAGTTAGAGTCATTTATGAGGAAAATAAAGCTTCTAACTTAGCTTAAGGGTGGTGTTAGCTTTAGGTTTAAGTTTTGTGTAGCTTAGGGTTCTAAATGGATTCGCTGTCGCTGTTGTTGGTGTTCTTGATTTTGTTTAGAGCTATGGCCTTTTTTTTGGATGCTTTGAGGGTTTCTTTTGATTTCAAGTGAATTCCTAGTTTGTTGGACTTAGCTGTGTATATTTTTAGTTTTAGTTCGTCAGGGATTTCGGAGCGAGTGGAGTGTAAAGATGTTGATGCAGTGGTGTCCATGGCTTCTTCTGGGGAGCTGTCGTAGTTTATGATTTGTCTGGTAGTGTTGATCGGTGTTGATGAGCTAGTATTTGAAGTTTTAGTAGTATGTGTTGTTGTTTCTTTTGTAGATATATTTTGTGACGGCAGTGCGGCTTTTAGAGAGAAGGGGGTCGGTGGGTGGATGTGGCGAGTGTTGTAGATGTAGCGGGCTGTTTTGTGATCGACTTTTTGAAGTGTTTTTATGGCAGTCAGTTCCTTTTGTTTAATAAGGGCCGGACAGGATTTGTCCATTGCGTTGTGGTGTTTAATATCATCGTCTTCGTGTTTGCAATTGATGCATGTTTTTATGTTGGTGCATAAATTATTATCATCCGTGTGTTTTTTTTCGGAGCAGTTGGAGCAGATTGGTTCGCTTTTGCAAAAGACCGTGGGGTGTCCAAATCTTAGACAGTTGTAGCATCTCATTGGGGGTGGAATGTATGGGCGTACTTGGACGACTTCATAACCTATCCATAACTTTTCAGGTAATGTAGTTGCAGAGAATGTCAAAATGATTAAGCCAGTTTCTGTAGTTTCATTGTTGTTCTTTTTTAGGATTTTTCGGACTTCTATCACATTTTGTGGCTTTAATTCTTCTACAATTTCTTTTTCGTCTATGTTCCGTAGGTCGTTGGAGTAGATGACACCTTTAGAGGTATTGAGTGTTTTGTGTTCTTCGACATTAACTGGGAAGTCATGGAATGTTTTTAATTTGAGTAATTTCTGGGCTTGTATCGTGTTTCTTGTTTTAATAAGGAGGGTTCCTGCTCTTGTTTTTTTACAAATTTCGACAGTTCCATTACAGGTGAAGTCCACAACTTTTTTTATTATGAATGGGTTTAAGTTATCAAAAGTTTTTTTGTCAGTTCTACTGATTATTATGTATTTTGCTTCATTTCCTATCATGTTGATCGTTGTCAGGGGTCGGTCGGGTGGTCGAGACATCGTGGTATCGTTGGGCTCGGGCCCTATAGAGTATTAGTTCGGTTCGCTTTTTCTTTGTGTTTGTTGTTTTTTACCGTTTTGCACAAATAAGTCGCGAATTTAGAGATCTAATTTTAGATTATATTTGACTGTTGTATTAATTTCCGCGTGCACGTGGTGTCCAGTGTGGCCAGGTCAGGTGGAATGTCGTTCTCAATATAAATGGTAATGTTTCTATGGATGAAGTGATCGAGTAAAATTTGTTTAGCCTTTTCGAGTGTCATTACATCATATTGAATTGTGGTAATGGAGTTACCAAATATTTTTGAATGCTCTATTTTATTTTTATCGGATTTAATAAAGATTATTTGTTTTTTGAAATAATTTATTGGTTTTTCTGTTAAATGAATAAGGTTGCTATTGTCTTCTTCTGCACTATGTTGAGTAATTTCACTATGGTGATTTTCTTCAATTTTAATTCTTGATAATGCATCGGCGACTGAATTTTCCTTTCCTTTAATATAATCGATTTTAAATTGGTATTCGCTTAATCTGACTCTCCATCTTTCTAACTTAGCATTCGGTTCCTTTAAGTTATGAAGCCATCTAAGGGGTTGATGGTCACTAGCAATGAGAAATTGTCGCCCTAGTAAATAATGTCGAAAAGTTTTAGTGGCCCAAACTATGGCGAGTAATTCTTTTTCGATAGCACTGTAATTTAATTCGTGATCGTTAAGTGTTCTACTAATAAAAGATATAGGATGACCGTTTTGAGAAAGTACAGCCCCGAGGGCCAAGTTACTTGCGTCTGTGGTTAAAACAAATTTCTTTTCAAAATCAGGTAATTGTAAAATTGGGTCTCGAATTATCAAAGCCTTAAGTTTTTCGAATGCCTCTATGTACTCAAGTTTTTGCGTATCTATCTTTGCTCCTTTTTTTAAGCAGCTGGTCATGGGTTTTGCTATGTCTGCGTAATTTGGAATAAATTTGCGATAATAACCTGTTAATCCGAGAAAAGCTCTAATCTCTTTTACTTTTGTCGGAATTGGGTATGAAACTATGGCTTTAACTTTAATAGGATTTGGTTTAATACCATCAGGAGTTACTATGTGACCAAGAAAGTTAGCTTCTTTTTTTAAGAACTCACATTTGTCTAGTTGCAATTTTAAATTTGCTTCTGCAAGCTTTGAAAAAACTAATTGTAATGAATTTAAGTGTTCTGTAAGGGATGTTGAAAAAATTATAATATCATCCAGATACACCAAACAGTGTTTGTTAAGCAATGGTCGAAGGATATTATTCATGCACCTTTGAAAAGTAGCGGGTGCATTCCTAAGGCCAAATGGCATTCGAAGATATTCGTAATGACCGCTTTTGGTGGAGAATGCAGTTTTAGGAATTGATTCCTCGTCCATTTCTATTTGGTGAAATCCTTTTGCCAGATCGATTGTTGTAAAATATTGGCATTTACCCAGTTTGCCAAGTATTTCGTCCATATTTGGAATTGGATATCTGTCAGGTATGGTTATTTCATTTAGCTTTCTATAATCAATTACTACCCTGTACTTCATTATGCCAGAAGCATCCGGTTTTTTTGGTACAACCCAAGTAGGACTATTGTATGGTGAATTACTTTCCCTAATTAATCCCTGATTTAACAATTCCTGTACTTGGTTTTCTACTTCAATTTCATGTGTTTGCGCAAGTGGGTATTGTTTTGAATAAATTGGGGAGTTATGTGTTGTATTTAGTACGTGTTTAATGGTATTTGTAAATGTTAATTTGTCTCCTTCCTTATATTCGAGATTTCTAAATTTATTTAATAAGACTTTTAACTTTAAAGTTTCCTCCTGATTTAGGTGATCTAATCGAAACTGTGAAAAATCAAATTTTTTTATTGATTCCTGCTCTGAGTTTGCAATTGGTTCTGGTGTCCTTTGGATATGAAAATTTTGGTTTCCTTCCGAACTAATTAATTCTGAAGTAATTAATTTGTATGTTTGATCAAAAAGGGTAACTGTATTATTTTTGTAATTAATAACTGATTGTGCATTTTTTAACAATTTTCTGCCAATTAGCATATCGTAATTATTAGAAAATCTGTGCACATAAAATGGTTCAGGTTTTTTGAAAATACTATTTCTGGGTAACATAATCAAGTCGTTCAAGATAATAGGGCCATTTGATGTTAAAACTTTACATCTACTATTTTGAATGGGAAGACAAAATATATTCTCATTAATCATATTAATTGTGGATCCTGTGTCTAGAAGGCATTTGTATGTGGAACCTTTGTATACTATTTTTATGTATTCGAGTTGTCCGGGGCTGTTGACCGAAAATTTTCATTTAGTTCAGAATTATCTGGTTCGTTGTCATTTGTTGCTGGTATTTCCTCTTCTGTTGTCTCCGAATTGTCGTAGTTCTGTTCAGGGGGACACTGAATTGATTCTGGTGTATAGTTTAATTGGTAGGGATAAGGCTGGGGTTGAAAATATTCTGGATAGCAGGGATAATAGCAGTTATAATTATAAGGATTTTCAGGTTGATAAGACGTTACTTGCTGGTATCTTAGCTCTTCTATGCTCATTTTAGACTGTCCACTGTCTGATGGTCTCTGTCTTTTTATTGGATTATTGGTTTGTACGTTTCTGTTTTGAGGATATGTTGTGGGCATGTTAGTGTGGCTAGGTCCAAATCGGTTTTGGTCAAAAATATTTTGTCTGTTAAAAGCTGGATTTGGTCTGGGTACTTGTGACATGGGTATGTTAGATTGTGGGTAAATGGGTCTATTTTGATATTGAGGAACCGGGTTTGGGTAAAACCTGGGCATATGAGAATGTGCTTGGTGATAGGGTTGATAGACGTTATTATAGAATGGTTGGAAGGGTACAAAGGGTCTAATTTGGTTATTCAGTTGTCTATTTTGGGGGTTGGTTGTTATTTTGTTTGGAATTGAAGTTGGCTTTATAATTTCTTTACTTGAGGTTGGTGCCTCATAAAGACCTTTTTCTTGTAATATATTTATTAGTGATCTTAGGTTTGGAATATTACAGTTAACTATTCTGATATAAATGTGGCTTGGAAGTTTTTGAATTAGATTTTCGATACTGGTTTGTATTAATCTAGTATAGAGAATGGTTTCGTTAGTATTATTTTCTAGTTCTAATTTACTTATAAGTATCTGACGTTTTCTTTCGGCTTCTTCGAGGAAATGTCGAATGTTACCTCGATATTGTATGTTCCTGAATTCTTCCAGAAGTTGGTGGTTCGGTGCTTGGGGCTTGTAGTTATGTATAAGCTGAGTCCTGAGTTCGCTCCAGCTGCTGAGGTTGGTTACTCCGAGGGTGCGGATAACATCGCCACTGATGTTCCGTTCGATGTGTCCAAAGATTATTAACTTTTGTCTTTCATCTGTGGTCTGAAACAGAGCCAGGATGAAGTCGACGCGACTGATGAAAGTGTACAAAGTGTTAGGATCTCCGTTGAAAACCTCGATTGCGTGTATTTGTCTTTCGACTTGAATCATGTTCGAGTCAGACAATTCAATTTGTGCTGGTGCTGCTACGGCCATCGTGGTTTGTTGGTTTGAATTTTGATTAGTGTTTATGTATTTGAAGCTGGTTTAAGTATTTACTTGTTGTAGTTAAGTTTATTTAGTTTTCACTTATTTTCGCTGTTATTATTATTGTTGTTATTATTTTTCGCTTATTTTTAGTTAAGTTTATTTGGTTTTCACTTAGTTTGACTGTTATTATTGTAGTTCACTTAGTTGTAGTTATTATGTTGCTTTAATTTTATTTAAGTATAAAAGTTTTTTTTTTTTTTTGTTTTTAACTTCACTTACTTATAATTTTATAAGTTGGTTTTAAAACTTAGTTGCCTTTGGACTTAATGTTTTTGTTACGTATTTCACTTCCACTTTTATTAGGATAACCGAATTGGAATTAAAATCCAAGTTGAAGAGTTTTCACGAATTTTTTTTTTTTGGGAAATGTTTCGAGCACTGGATTATAAAATTTAACTTATTTTCCACTCGAAGGTTCTTTTTTCGGATACTTGTTGTATCCTACCGACTGCGCCAGTAAAATTGTTTGTGTTTTTGAGTCGAATAAATGTCCCGTCAGTTGACTAAGGACAACGCTGAGAAGAATTTTGTTACGAAGGTTTTTATTGAACTTCTTTATTCGGATATCAGCTTAAGACTAAAAATCAAATGTACATTGGGTTGAGGAGAAGCCTCCGTATTTTAACAATATTTATATTTTGGGAGAGTCATGCTCTTGGATTCTTAAGATTAGAAAAAGATTCAAAGAGAGCAGTCAAATCTGCTTAGGTCAGGATTTAGGATGTTTACAAGAATAGCTAAGTGCGGCTGCGAAAGAATTATTTTTTTGGAATCGGATGCTGCGCAGCTGCGATACATTATGGAAATCACTTAAGTGCATTTATGTTTATAGTTCTATGAAAATAAATGAAGTGGCCGGTTTGGACCATTCAAATACGTCACTATATACATGTTCAATGCTTGAACAATATCATCAATATTTACAATTGTTCAATCCAATTAGAAGAATTTTTTATTTCAAATACCGTATTTATGTCAACAATGAAATAATAAAATTAGAACCTTTAATAATAATAAGCTTAATGTTGTACTTAATTAAAAAGTTTAAGCCCAAAGAATAAGATATCAATGTACATCCTGAAAATGTAATAGAAACAGAAATCGGTCATAAACATTTTCCATGTCTGATCAAACATAAACATAAACATCCACTGGAACGTTCTCATAATTAGTCAAAAAGGAACTTTGTTTTCGGTGTTAAATTAAATTATTATTCGGAATTTTTTGTTTTGTTATTCCCGCACTTTGGACTTGGTGGATTGCTCATTTTACGGGCCGGGTCGGGCTGCCAAGAGCGGAGTCCCACTGTGTCCGTTGCCTCTTCGCTTCCGTTGTTGTTGTTATTAAATTTTTGCATAAACGTTAATTGAACGACAACCTAGAGTATGGACTGGCAGGCCCCGCCGCGTGCCATTAAGCTCGGCAAAACAATGCGCTGCAAGAAGGCCCTCAAAGCAAGGAAGTGCAGCTCGAGCAGAGACTTAAGCTGGAGTTCTTCTGTCTCGGAGCCCAGAAGATTAAGCGCAAACCCGAGCGTAATAGGCAAGGAGAGAAGCCAGACGTCACACCTAGCACCAGCGCACCTCTGCGCAGCAAGCTGGCTAACAACCCCTTTGCCCTCCTCTCAAGCAAAGAAGATGACGACGAACATGACGAACCCGAAACTGCCTCAGAGGCAGTGGCATCCAAAAGAGCAGAGAAACCGAACCCATCCCCGAAGACCCTCCAGCTTCCCCCGATCTACATGCCAGACATTACAGCGGTTGTCAAGATGATAACGACTCTAGTCGGAACTAAAATGGATTTCTCGTATAAAACGGAGAGAAATAATAACGTACGCGTAATGATGCCAGACAAGGAGTCCTACACAGCCCTACGCCAGCACCTCGTCTCACATAACAAAAGACACCGCACCTTCCAACCAAAGGACGTGAGAGCTTACTGAGCGGTCATCAAGGGACTTCACCACTCAACGGACCATACTGAAATTAAAGAAGAACTCCACAAATACGGCCATACTGTGATGGGATCTGCACAATCCCATTGGCAGGAAATCCAAACAACCACTTGGGATCTTTTTTGTTAATCTAGAACCAGAGAGCAACAACACAGAGGTTTGTAAAATAAAGAGGATTTGCAGGTCAGTCGTTACCGTAGAGCCCCCACTGAAGTTTAACGACGTTCCACAATATTTCTGATGCCAAGGGCTTGGACACACCCAGCGCTACTGCTTCCTGGAACATCGCTGCGTGAAATGTGGTGGTCCTAACGACTCCAGATCATGCACCAAAAAAGATGACGAGAAAGCATGCTGTTTACATTGCCAAGCTGATCACCCTGCGTCATTAAGAGGATCCCCTGACTACAAAAAGGCAAAGGCATACCAATCCCCCAAAGCCAGACACTTAGCGAGTAGCAACAAACTACCTCTCATCCAGAAACCAAATATCATCAATGGTACGAGTAACAGGGACGTTCTTCCACGAAACCAAGCGACATAGCCAACGAATCCCCAACAAACCCCTCAAACCACTCCCGAAGCCCCACAACCCAACCAGTTTTAAACGATGCTTGCCCGCATGGAAGGAACGATTGAGAGGATGATGAAAAGTTGATCTCGCAGATGTTCTTGCAGATGTTGGAGTTAATAGCTCCCCTTCTCAACAGGAAATAATGCAAATAAGTCATAATACAGTTTTTTTTGGAACGCAAACGGCCTGCAGAGGACCAAAGCCGAAGTAGAGAACCTCATCAAAACAGACAATATCGATGTTCTTCTAGTTTCGGAATCCCACTTTTGTCCCAGATCCTACTTCAACATCAGCGGGTACCAACTGATACACGCCAACCATCCATCTGGCAGAGCACGCGGAGGAGCAGCTATGCTCATCAGGAGTGGCATTCAGTACACGGAACTTCCCGCGTTTCAGGAGGAATGGGCTCAATGCGCCGTGACCAGGATTTCTAGCCCACTGGGAGATATCACCATTGGTGCGGTTTACTTCCCACCCAGACACTCGATAACCGAGACCCACCTTCAGGACTTCTTCAAGTTCCTTGGACTTCGCTTTATAGCAGCCGGAGACTTTAACGCCAAACACTCCTGGTGGGGGTCCCGCACAAACAACACCAAAGGCAAAATACTCTATAAGTACCTGCAGCGCAAAAGGCTGGACTGCCATTCCACTGGAGAGCCCACACACTGGCCTACCGACCCTTCAAACCAGCCCGATCTGCTGGACTTCGCCGTCTCCAAGGGCATAGGACACTCTAAGATAACATGCTCAAGCTACGATAAACTGCTATCCGACCACAGCGCAGTAAACTTGCTCCTAAACATCTGATGAAAATGTTGCCCCTAATCTGTTCCCAAAGACTGGCCAGCATATTAAACAGCTGTCTTAGTCTAGGGTACTTCCCTAAAGAGTGGAAGCGAGCGGAAGTAATTGTCCTCCTCAAGCCTGGGAAACCTGAAGACAACCTAGCATCATATCGTCCGATTAGTTTGCTGGCAATCCTATCTAAAATACTTGAAAGAGTATTTTTACGTAGAGTACTGCCAGTATTGGACGAGGCCGGTCTGATCCCTGATCACCAGTATGGCTTTAGACGCCTTCATGAAACACCTGAGCAATGCCACCGGATTGTTGAGAGCATACTTGAGGCCTTCGAAAAGAAGAAGTACTGCTGCGCCGTTATGCTGGATGTCAAACAGGCGTTTGACAGAGTCTGACACCCTGGACTCCTTTTCAAAATTAAATCCCTTTTCCCAAGTTCCCATTTCGCCTTCCTCAAGTCACACACAGAAGGAAGAGAATTCCGAGTGAGATGGGCATCATCAATCAGCACCCCTAGGCCCATAAGAGCAGGAGTACCACAAGGCAGTGTTCTTGGAGCCATCTTATACACACTCCACACAGCGGACCTCCCCATCACCCCCTCTCGAAACCTCACAGTAGCCACATATGCCGATGACACCGCCTTCCTAGCCTCCGCCACAGATCCTGAGGAACCATCAACCATCATCCAGAGGCAACTGGATGCCCTCGATCAATGGCTGAAACGATGGAACATCGTGGTCAACGCGGAGAAATCCTTACATACAACCTTCGCACTACGCAGGAGAGAATAGAGACCTAAGTCAACCTCATTACATGTACCTCCCTTAAGTCAAGGTCTCCCCCAAACCTTTTAATGATTGTCCACTCGGATAGATTTTAAATACAAAATAAGAATGTTAAAAAAAAAAAAACGAACATTCAAGTGTCGGCAGCCCAAAAAGGAATTCCCTTAAGCAGCCTAAAAACAAAATTTATGTTAACAACATATTTATGTTTTATATGCTTTTAATTGTAACTGCCGAAATTAAGGGTGGAGAAGATACATGTTTACGCTTAGTGCTAACAAAATTGTAAAAGTGCAAACTGGATCCGGCAGCGGTAAATATAAATTCTTATAACACTCAGGGTAGTGCACGGCGAAGTTTGACCGAGCTACTAAGTATCTTGAAAAAGTTACATCGCAGCCAGTTCTGTATTTATTGAAAAATTTTTTAGACTCCGTGTAAACCAAAGGTGGATCAGTCATGGCGGATACTTGCTTGGCACGCAAGTGTCGAAGAAAGCGTTAAGCGTTTTGTAGAATGTTTCCAAAGCGATATTAATATCGGTGCATTCCCAGAGATCGGACCAAACGAATGTATAAATTAAATTGCTTAGTCTTTGAAAGTCAGCCTTACGAAAGCAACGAGCTTAATGAAGTACATGAGAGACTTAAGATTGCTAGCAGTAAGGGTTTCAATGGACATCTCAAGCGTTGGGTGGTAAGGATCTTTTGGGGTCAAAATTGTCATGGCTCAGGAAAGGATAATTTCATCGGGATCAGAAACAAAGCATAGATCTTGAATATGTCCTAAAGAATTCCTTACATGGTTTATTTGACCCTCAGTGTAATCATTTAATGTTTGACCAAATGAATTCTAGTAAATTTAAATCTTATAGAGTCACTAGCAGGTCACTATCGGACATGCGCTTAGAAAGCAAGTGAATGGCATATAATTGGTGCCAGTATGTAGGCGGCTTTGATGAAGGTAGTAAGTAAGAACATGCGATTGAAGCGACATAGTGATTTTCACACATCGGAATTCTAAATCAACAAAATTCGGAAAAGTTCACCTTATCGGAAGCGATGTCCACAGAGATTAGAACTCCTCCTCCCCTTCGTAGTGATCGGTCCCGTCTGTATGTGGTGTACCTATCTGGAAAAACATTGGAGCTAAAAATCTGCAGCTTTAACCAAGAGTCTGAAAAGATGATTTATGTGCCAAAGAAAAAGAAAATCGATTTCGATAACTCTTATATCTCTAAAAAAAAAGAGGCCAAATCACAAAAATACAATTAATAAACATGCCAAATTTTAAGCAAAATCCTTGAAACTATTATATGAGCAAAGAGACAAATTATAAAATACCCATTGGTCTAAAGTACCAACATATTTTTTAATCGGACTTCGATCAAATTTGATATCCATAAACCCTCAGCTGACAACATGTCGTTTACAGATCCAAATGACCTGCTAGTTGCCACCTTTGCTGATGACACTGAAGTCCTGGCCAGAGATACTTGCGTCTATACAGCCACTGATGCGCTTCAGCTTTATTTAAAAAAGTTGAGAACTGGGCATTTCGCTGGAACAACGCAGTTAATCCGAAAAAGTGTGTTTCCGTGACGTACACCCTGAGAAAAGACACATCAACAGGAGTGTTTCTGCATGGTGAGCTCCTCACACAATCGAACGCCCACAAATACCTCCGTGTCACTCTGGATAAGCGACTTTCAACGCCATGTAACGGATGTAACTCGGCGGCTCAAAACAAAAGGGAACGGCATGGCTTGGCTCCTTTAGCCTAGAAACAAACTTTCAGTTTCCAACAAGGACAAAATTTATAAGGTTGTCTTGGCTCCTATTTGGAAATATGGCATCGCCGCAAAGTCGCACCTTAACAAAATTTGTGTGGCGCAGTCGCAAATCTTGCGTAAGCGGCTTGGTACATCCGCAACAAAGACATTGAACAAGAGCTGAAGGTACCAAGGATTGGCGATGTCATAAACAAACAAGCAACCGCGTACATAAATAAATTGGAAAAGCACCCGAACCAGTTGGCTCAAAAACTCCTGACGAGGAGACGTGTAATGGGGCTGAGGGCGTGGAGGAGGCTTCAGCGCCTTCACCCTACAGATCTGCCAAGCAGATACATAAATTAATTGCTTAAATTAATTTATGCCTCTAGACTCCCTAATTTTAATTTTTTTCTTAATTTATTTTTTAATTAGGATTAATTAGGTACTGTAAATACTCGCTAGAAATTATGAATCTCTATAGTATAAGTTATAAGAAATAGTAACAGTTGTCTTCAATAAAAAAAAATAAAGTGTCCAGAAAAGAAAATGGTATAGTTTTAATATTGAAGTTCCGATTTAAACAAACGATTTTAAAGATATGAAATAAATAATATTTTTTATTACAATTGTCAGAACTAGAATTAACAGATTCTGATGCAAACAATAGGGTAATAGAAACAAGTAAGGTAGCAGCAGTCGAGTTTCCCGATTGAAAAATACCCTGTACCCTTAGACATGCTTACAATTTATTTATTTAATATCAATAAATAAATGAAACAATATGTTATGATAGGTAATGAATATAAGTTTCGTGTGCCATAAAGCCATACACATTTCGCTGTCAACGTCGCAGTCGGCGTCGCGCAATGCGTGTTTGGCTGCGCTTCTGCTTCCCTTGCCATAGATTTTGCATGTGGCATAACTTCCGTGTTTCTTATCCAATTTGGATCAAATTTAAAACTTAGATAGCTTTTATAGCTTATATTTAGGTTTGTTAAAAAACAAACTTGTACTGCGTATGGTAATTACCTACTCAACGATATATGGCACATGTCTGTAGCTCTTGTAGTTTC
Source organism: Drosophila merina (assembly GCA_035047645.1). NCBI lineage: Eukaryota > Metazoa > Arthropoda > Insecta > Diptera > Drosophilidae > Drosophila > Drosophila merina. Next base: position 507,845 of record JAWNPH010000042.1, read on the forward strand.
TGAGATCTAGGCGTTGATATGGACAGATGGACGGACGGACGGATGGACGGACGGACGGACAGACGGACATGGCTTTATCGACTCGGCTGTTGATGGTGATCAAGAATATATATACTTTATGGGGTCGGAGATGCTTCCTTCTGCCTGTTACATACATTTGCACCATATTATACCCTTTTCACCCATTTTTAATGGGTACAGGGTATAAAAAAATAGCACAATAGCAGACGAAAAAATTGCCAAAGGTCATTTTATATTTAATACCAGATATAAATGGACAGAAACTTCACCAACATAAATTAAAATTGGTCAATTTAACAAAACAACCATAAAAAATAAAGAAATTCCAGTAGTGAAATCAAAAGTAGTAAGATCAACTTTTTTATAACTTAAACTACTAGAAATGCATTAACCCTTGGATTAGAGGTAAGGTCCCTGGGAACTTTTTAATTTTCAAGTAAAGATTACTCTTAGTTTCACCAAGGAAAACTACCCATGACAGAACTCCTATTGCGAAATTAAAGCCTTGCTCGTCTTTAAGACTCATTTCAAGGTAATCGGTTAATTAATTTATAAGTAATAGCTCCTCTTTTCTCAGCGGTAAGGCCCGTGGGACCTACATACAAGTTGTATGGAATGAATGAAATGGAACTTTTTTTGCAAATTTATGATTATTATATAAAGTTAATGATAATAAATTACTAAAAATTAATAAAATAGTTGCAAAAAATAGGCCAAGATAAGCCCAATGCCATCATATTTGAACATGACCGATCTGCAAATTCCTCGAATAAACATCCCAAAATGGGGATTTAAAGAAATGGAAAGAATTTCCTGGCGTAGTTTTCTGTAGTTAATTGAATGTGATTCCTTAAATCTTGGATCTTAGGAGACGAGGGGAGATTAATCCGCCACATTGAGTTGAAAGAGGACCAATATTTCTTTGATTAGCTCATAATTGTTAGGCCATATGACAATTCTCAGCTAATTGCAAATATAGTCGCCCGTCGGCAACTTTATCATAGTGCAGTCTCTAGAGCCAGAAAGCCTTGCATCAATAAAAGGACTATTAATCGACTTATCCACGTGTGATGCGTTTATAGTGGTATCTGATAAGTAGTTTCTGATAATTTGGACAGTCATAACAGGGGACTATTCGAGACAGAAATAAAAAACTCAGTATAAATGCAGTCCCTACCATCTATGTTGGAATTTCTAGAGCAAAGGGTGATTCATGAGGTCAGGAAGACTGTGCCAACCCCGTAAAAGGAGCCAAGGAACCAAGGATCCGGCTCCTATCGCAAGGAGCCAACTCACATGATTTTTAAATGCAACAAGTTTCGGGCTAATCCAGTAACTTAGTGGCTAAATTGGGAAAAGGGGCAAAGAATATATGTCCACTGTTTTCAAATAGACTACAAGTCAACGGAATGTAGAGGGACGTGTTATTTTAAGTGTGATAAATTGCGTAGTTACTTGTTGCACTTGGAATCCACCTAACTTCCGTCCCCCGCTATAGGTAGAGCAAATAACAAGAATTACAACCCTTTTGCCACAGCAAAATCACACATTAATTTAATCTTTTAACTATTAGATTCGATGTTGTCATAAAAACGGCATGGCACCAAGCTTCGGGTCAAAGGTGGACAACCTAATATGAGCATAGAAAGGCGTTTCGAAAAGTACCAATAAGCTAACGATTTTCCGATCGATTTAGTTCTGCAAACACATTGTCAAAACAGGTCTTCACATCTCAATTGAGCCAATTGGCAATGCGCCTATATAACAAACGACTTACTGATGTTCGCCATAGAACAATCAGTCCAATCCTACGATTACCAATTAAGGTACACGTGCAACTTAATCAAATTCGGGATCATCTACCAACGGAACACATGCTAACGGTAGCATTGTTAGAACGGTCTAACGACCGGCGTTCTTTAGCTTTTTAGAATGATGTCAGCGATATTTAGCACTAACGCACGCCATTTATCAGTTGACAACACGCGTATGTCCGGAACAGCTAGATGTTTCAGCATGATTCCAATTCGGATATGAGACTTTAAGTTGGACAATATATCATCTTTTTTTTTTTTTAACTATTTTTTAAGGCATACAGGGTATCTTGGAACCCGTTGGTGTCCTGGATATCAATTAATACTGCCCGAAGGGCTCGCCGGCTAAGTGTGCTTAGCGTTACCATAATTACTAAATTTAAACTAACTTAACATACTAACAATAATTAACAATACTTAAAAACTAAGAAATTTTAAAGAGGGACGATGGGGAATATATCGTTTTGCTCATAATCAGCTTGCTGTGCGTCTCCTGTGCGGAAGTCGCCTGTTGAGCCCCCTTTGTGGGCGAGGTCTGGTAAGACCCTTAGCGAGTCGGTTGCGATGGCGCTCCAGTCGGATGTCCGCCTCTAGACCGACTGCTTTGCCGACAGTGCTTCCTGGTCGCTGCTGGAAGGTCTATGGCTCCTGTTGCTGATCCTGCTTGGGGCCCATCCAGGCTTTAGCTGCATAATCTTACAATATTTGCAAAAACTACATCTTTGCAATGTGTTTCACTGATAAGCAAAACATCAATCTCGTAGGGCCGCACAAAGCATTCAACTTCGGGCAGTTTCGCGGAGACGCCGTTGGCGTTCTATACTAATATGCGCAGCGGTTTCATTTTGTCGCTGTCTGCGCGTGTATAGCAGTGAGCAGATGGATCATCTGCCCTTGGTGTAGTAGCATTATCCTCATTTGTTTAATCTGCTGTTCCTGAAGGGAGCGCAGAGCGTTCATGTTTCGTTTAGCGTCTGCAGGATGCTAAAAGTGTTATTGTCCAAAGGGGGCAGATGTCCGCCTCTAGACCGAATCCTTTGCCGGCTGTGCTTCCTGGTCTCAGGTTGCTCCTGGAAGGGCTGTGGCACCTGTTGCTGATCCTGCTTGGGGCCCATCCAGTCTTTAGCTACATCTGCGTAGGAGACTCCGCTTTGGAGAGGTGCAATCCGCATACATACAGTAGGAACATGGGACATAGGTCGATTGTTGACTTCGCTTCTTCCTCCCACACCTCTTTGTAGCCTAGAGCGCTGAAGGAATGCCTGGAGTTTGGAGCATCCGGAATAATTCGCTGGGTGCTGTTTACCACAGTTATGGCAAGTACATGGCTCGCTTCGTGGTCGCGTACAGTCTTTGGCAGGATGTTCGCCGGCGCATTTGAGGCAGATGTGCGCCTTACGGCAGTATTTGGCCGTGTGACCAAATTGCTGGCATCGATGGCATTGGGTTGTCGTATTTCGCTTGCGAAGGGGCTCGATGACAACTCTCATGTGGCATAAACCCTTAAGAGCCAGGATCTCCTTGTTGTTCGCCACAGCAGCGATGTTCAAAAATAACATTTTTATGGGATTGGCAGCCGGAGCACCTGGCTCGTTTCGCCTTTTCGGTGTATGAACGTCTAGCATCTTGTGATCGAGGCTTTTCAGTTCATCAATGATTTGATGATGGAGCGTACTGTGGATGAGTCCTCTAACGCAGACTCGGTATGGCCTGTCCTCCTTGAGCTGGTAGCAGTGAAACTCAATCTTTTCGGTCTCGAGCCAGCTGACTATGCTGCGGAAGGTGCTAGCGTCTGCCGCGTAGAGCCTCAGGACTCCGTCCATCGATGCCTTGGCGGAGACCTTGTTCAGATCAGTGATTTTTGAGATGTTGTCCATCAGCAGGAGTGCGCTTTCAACACCTTCCAAAACTATTTAGGGGGTTTAGGTTGCGCCTTGGAAGGTGCATGGATAATGCCAGATGAGGCTGCATCACGTTTGGCAGCAGAAATAGCTGCTTGATGGCTGGTACTGGGCTGCTCACTCAGTTCCTCGGTTTGCGCAAGCAACCCAAAGCGGTTTGAGCTGCCGCTGTAGGTGGGAACAGGAATCTTGGTATCCAGTATTGCATTCTTCTTGGCATTCAGTGCAGACCCACTTGCCTTCCGCTTGATGACTTGCATTCGCTGAGGCGCTGGCTTAGTAGTGTTGGCCACTTTGGATGTTCGTTTCGTCACAGAGGCTTTGTTCACTGCAATATTGAAGAGCTCGCCGGAGCGGGCATCATAGTTTTTGCATTTGGGTCCATAAATGCAATTTCCAAAAGTTTGTAAACAAACTTCGATCAGCTGTGAACAGCTGCTTTGAACAGCTGAATTGTTGTTGTGGCCGCTGTTCAGCGGGGCCACGATTTAGATTGTTTGCAGCAAGTTAATATCACTGCGCTAGGAATCACTCTTCACAGGTTGTGCCACTATTGTGGGCTAGATATATTGCGTCGAAATTAATATTTTTCCCGCTTATGGTGTTAATGACGTGCAACTCGTCCCAAGGGTTGCCACTCTTCTATATATAATCTACAAGCAACAATTATAGCTGTCGACCCCCACAGAGATCGATTCATAGAACTCACTAAGGCCGAATTAAATGTATGGCTATCCCGAAAAGGTGAACAACACATTTGTTTAAATCAGTAGTTGTTCTATAATAAAATTGGAACAATGTGCCAGAATACTCCTGTACACTCCAACACGGAATAGCTTAAAAATCACCAATCCAATCAATGGATCTTCGCAACCAAAACCCCAAAAAAACCTCAGGCTGCATGCAATAAAATAACATCATCCGTTACCTTAAAAGAAACAAGGTGCTGAGCTTATCCTTTGGTTGCCCCGCCCGCAACACCAACATACATGTAAGCGTAATTACATTTGATACATTTACAATTTGACACAATGACAACGAAAATACGAACATCATTTGGTCGACTCGGAATGGTCTCCAACATTCTCTGTCTAAATTAACTCTAAAGAATATCAAGCAGTCATCAGGCACGGAAGAAGCAGAATTAGAGTTTCTGAGACACCATTTAGCCAAGCTAAAGGGACGTGTATCACTGTACCATGTAGACCATGGAGATAAGACACTAGTCTAGCTTTAATGAATTGACATAAAATATGATTCATTCCATAACTTTGGTGGGTATGCGAGCTCCAAGGATAGGTTAAATAGTAAAGCAATAGGTAAGCTTATAATATCAGAACAGTATCTAAGGATCCATCTTGATAAGTTATCATAAACTACCGAAAACATGATTTTAGTTGATGAAAGAGCCGTAAACACTTCGTGACAGTGATGTTTTGAATATTTTAAGTTATTTTGTGAACGATACGCGATAAGAATAATTAGAGGAGAAATCAAATTAATTGAAGGTCGACTGGAAAAATAAGGCAAACAGATTAGCAATAGTTATATGTGAGGTGTCAGCATTATTATTTAAAAAAAGGAAGGGAGAAAATAATAGAATTTACGTTTCGATTTTATAAAAGGATAGAAAGAGCTTGCATCAATTTGAAAATGTATTTTAACATTTGGAGATAAAATTTTTATATAGTTTATTTTCAACTAAACTAAATGGTTATGAAAACGTAGATAATTTGATGGATGCAGAAAGGAACCCGAACTTAGAGTTTTAGTCGGGCAGTGTTCAAATTTTTTCAAGGCGCTATGAATTAAAAAATAAAAACATTATTCATTATCAGTTTTGTTTTTTAAGGTTTTTTTTTGTGATCTGTCTTAGTGTAGATAATAAACGAAACTTTTTAACAATAAAATAACCGGATTGACTGGAATTCCATTGTATTCAGCCCATATATTTACAATTTCAGTTTCACTCCGAGCTTCAAGAAGTAAAGACGTGCGACCGATTCAATCCCCAAACGACAGCTTATCAGCAAATAATCTATAATTAGATCATTAAATTCGCGACTTATTTGTGCAAAACGGTAAAAAACAACAAACACAAAGAAAAAGCGAACCGAACTAATACTCTATAGGGCCCGAGCCCAACGATACCACGATGTCTCGACCACCCGACCGACCTCTGACAACGATCAACATGATATCCAATGAAGCAAAATACATAATAATCAGTAGAACTGACAAAAAAACATTTGATAACGTAAACCCATTTATAATAAAAAAAGTTGTGGACTTCACCTGTAATGGAACTGTCGAAATTTGTAAAAAAACAAGAGCAGGAACCCTCCTTATTAAAACAAGAAACACTATACAAGCCCAGAAATTACTCAAATTAAAAACATTCCATGACTTCCCAGTTAATGTCGAAGAACACAAAACACTCAATACCTCTAAAGGTGTCATCTACTCCAACGACCTACGGAACATAGATGAAAAAGAAATCGTAGAAGAATTAAAGCCACAAAATGTGATAGAAGTCCAAAAAATCCTAAAAAAGAACAACAACGAAACTACAGAAACTGGCTTAATCATTTTGACATTCTCTACAATTAACTTACCTGAAAAGTTATGGATAGGTTATGAAGTCGTCCAAGTACGCCCATACATTCCACCCCCAATGAGATGCTACAACTGTCTAAGATTTGGACACCCCACGGTCTTTTGCAAAAGCGAACGAATTTGCTCCAACTGCTCCGAAAAAAAACACAAGGATGATAATAATTTATGCACCAACATAAAAACATGCATCAATTGCAAATACGAAGACGATGATATTAAACACCACAACGCAATGGACAAATCCTGTCCGGCCTTCATCAAACAAAAGGAACTGACTGCCATAAAAACACTTCAAAAAGTCGATCACAAAACAGCCCGCTACATCTACAACATTCGCCACATCCACCCACCGACCCCCTTCTCTCTGAAAGCCGCACTGCCGTCACAAAATATATCTACAAAAGAAACAACAACACATACTACTAAAACTTCAAATACTAGCTCATCAACACCGATCAACACTACCAGACAAATCATAAACTACGACAGCTCCCCAGAAGAAGCCATGGACACCACTGCATCAACATCTTTACACTCCACTCGCTCCGAAATCGCTGACGAACTAAAACTAAAAATATACACAGCTAAGTCCAATAAACTAGGAATTCCCTTGAAATCAAAAGAAAAAAACATCCAAAAGACTAAAACCGAAAAAAAGAATAATAAAAAAATATCAGAACTAATGAATACCGACGAGGAACTTGACCTATAATAGTATTAATTAATTAATCTAACTTTAAGTACATTTTCCTTATGCTAAATATATTACAACTTAACATTAATGGTTACCTCAATAATTACAATTACCTACAAATACTCATAAAAAAGAAATACCCCAAAATCATATCTATTCAAGATACCCACCTCCATTCTACCAACAATATCCCGATCCCAATTAACTTCACTCTTTATCACACAAACAACTCCCTATGGCGGAGTAGCACTTTTGCTTCACAATTCCCTACAACAACAACAAACTCCAATTAGTAACATTAGTTTTGACTCAATAGCCGTAACCGTAAAATCTAAAATTAAATTTACCATATTTTCTAGCTACATACCACCAAACAAAAAATTTACTTTACAAGATTTGCATAACACTTACAACTTTATCAACACTCCACTCTTAATAACAGGCGACTTTAACAGCTGGCACCATAGCTGGGGCTCGCAAAACAATAACCCACGGGGCAACATACTATTCAAATTCATAAACCAATCCGTATTAAACACACTTAATGACGGCTCCCCCACCCACTTCACTACACACCACACATACACCCACATCGATCTCTCGATCGCTTCTCCGGAAATAAAACTCCACTCCAAATGGTCAATTGACAGTCACCTCTCAGGAAGCGACCACTTCCCGATCTCGATTGTACTTTTTGAAAACGAAACAATTGACTCCCCCATAACCAAGCCAAAATTTAATATAGACAATAAATTTATCAAATTTATGAGACTTCGCCTCGGACACACTAAATTGACACATAGCTACCTATTTGACAAAACTCCACCGCCTACATGCCAACATTGTAACCAAACCTTAACCCTAATCCACATATTCCTAGAATGTCCTATTTACGTTGAACCTAGAAAGAAATTCCTCCAAAATACCATAGAACAAATTCTAAACCCAATAAATGCTGTAACGACCATTAAATTCCTTAAATCCATCAACCTCTACAACAATATATAATCCTAACTTTATCAAAACACAATACACATATATTTAACTTTATCAACAAATTATGTACATACTAGCATACACACACAATTATACCCTTAGTATATAAAATTAGTAGTGTAAATACCTTATTCATTTAATTACTCAACCAATATTGTTAATTATAACCAACTGTACATCTTAAGCAGAAGGCCATTGTAGCTATTGCTTAAACAAAAAAAACAAAATTATCCACACTTTGTAATTGCGGATAATTTCTCTATAATAATAATAATAATAATATTTACAATTTGAATTTGTAAATCTATTTGACAGGTCCAGGACGTGATATCTTTTGAGTCGCCTTTGGTTGTTGGTGTTGTCTTATAGGCCTAATCGGCAAAAAGATATTTTCGTAGTTGTGTAACCTATTAAGATATTTTTTTGCTATCGATCTAATCTCTTGTCTCACAAATGGTAGCTTGAGTTCACTGTTTCGCTAACGGATATGTTGGAGCCATTTAGAATTACGGGAGGACCATTCCCAGATCTCAAGGAAAATATGACTTGAACTGACTTCTGGGCATTCACCACTTATCTTCACTTTTTATACCCTGTACCCATTAAAAATGGGTGAAAAGGGTATCATAATATGGTGCAAATGTATGTAACAGGCAGAAGGAAGCATCTCCGACCCCATAAAGTATATATATTCTTTATCAGCATCAACAGCCGAGTCGATATAGCCATGTCCGTCTGTCCGTCTGTCCGTCCGTCCGTCTGTCCGTATCAACGCCTAGATCTCAGAAACTACAAGAGCTACAGACATGTGCCATATATCGTTGAGTAGGTAATTACCATACGCAGTACAAGTTTGTTTTTTTATTTTGATATCATCCCCCGTTCCCCCGCAAACAGCAAAAAACTGTTCCCCGCAAGCCCCAAAAAACTGCCACGCCAAAATTATTATCCTAATGCTATGCAATTCAGCATATGCGTTGGTGCTTATAAAAGCTATCTAATTTTTATTTTTATTAAATTTTGAACCAAATCGGATAAGAAACACGGAAGTTATGCCACATGCAAAATCTATGGCAAGGGAAGCAGAAGCGCAGCCAAACACGAATTGCGCGACGCCGACTGCGACGTTGACAGCGAAATGTGTAATCCAAGAATACACCTGTACAGTATATTTGGTATTGAAATGTATTAAAAATTGCATGCGTGTTCCAGTGCTCGATTGTGTTGTTTCCCATGTTTCCTTCTTAACCAAAACTGGTGTTCGAGTATGATGTTAAGTTCATCCAGACAGACAACATTCTTCTCAAAAGTATTCGCTTAAATATGGTGTGACGATGCGCAGCCTTTCGGTATGTTGTGCTAAGCGATCATAATTACTTCCGCACATGGAGTTGTAAATAAACGTGAGCGATCAGTTGCATTTTGGTGGACGATTTCTAATTGTGTTTGCACAGATTTTGTTATTTTCGTTTATTTTGATTCTTTGTCTGCTCGTCTGCCTCTGAGAAGGTTGTTTGGTTTATTGGGAAGTCCATCTGCCAGGGAGATTCAGGAAAGTGGTTTACTCATTTAATAACATAGTATCATTTTTCGGATTTACCTTAAAAACCGAGCTTCAATTTTCTGCAAAGGATTTACCTTTCTCATCATTGCCCTTACACCGTTGCCGACAGTTGTCAACTATTCGGGTTGATCTATTAAGATATCTATCTAGTTGCTTTTCAGAGGCTGTAGTCTAGGTTGCACGTACTATATATAGGTCAAGATATTTTATTTGGATATCCTGCTGCCCCATTCTTCTGCCCATGCATTAAAGTCGCCAGCAATGATCTTCGGGCCGCGTCCTCTCGCATGACTACTCAGCACCTCCAGCATCTCCTGGAACTGGTCTGGGGTGTCACTTGAGGGAGCTTAGCAGCTGTATATATGGACACCTTTCCTGTATTCCTGTATGTACAGATTGCTGCAATACTTGATAGCTGCTTTACCGGTCTCGTCTAGTATCTTTGTGGAGTTGCCCCGGACAGGGGAATAGGGTTCGCTCAAAAGCATGATGTCTACCTTGCGCTCCGCCGCACTTTGAGCCAAGAGGCTCTGCGCAATGGTTAACATTGAGCTGAATAATCTGAATTTCCTCCTGCATTATGCTTCTTCGCTTCTTTAAGACTGGCTCCGTATGTCGGGCACGCAAAACAGACCGTCGGGTGGTTTTTATCCACTTCATCGCTGCATAATAGGCATTTTGGTGGTGCAACACATCACTTTGCCACAAGGCACAAGTCCTCGTTCGCCGCACCGCAGGCAGCAGTCTGACCCATCGATCGCCTGCATGTCGCCTATTACACTATTCGTAGCCTCTATTCGTAGCCCAGGCTCCCCTCCACTTGTAACATCTCGTAGGCCGAACGTCCTGGATGATGCGGCACCTTGACCACCCCAACGGTTACCGTGCCCTTCTTTAAGACCGCGATCGCATCATTCGCGTTCATCAGGACAGAGGCTATCTGAGTCCCATCCCGCATCCTACGTAGTCCTTTGATGTCCTCTGGTTTCAGCTGAATGCCTTGGAATTGGGAGACCAGGCAGCTGTGGAGATCTTCCGCTGTCGTGGCCTCGTCCGATCCACCGCAGGATAGTGCTATTCTATGAGTACCCGTGCGTACCGAAGCCATGTCCTTTAGGGTTGCTTCCAGCTCGATCTTAAATTTGGGGACGCTATCTGAGACTTTTCCCTCTACTTCCAGCAGTAGTTCCCATTTCTGAGTTCTGCGGACTTTGCGAACATGTTTGCCCAGTTCGCTGAGGTTCGGGTCCGCTTTCAGTTTCCGGAGCATTTCCGCATATGAGGCCTCTCCCGTCTTCTTTATTATAAGTGTCTCCGGCTTCTTCGTCAGGCGTTTAGGCTGAACTTTTTTCCACTCGCCTCCGGTGCTAGCCTCCTTGGCGACGGATGCATAGCTGCGCGGCTTGGACGCATTTTCTTTGGGTTTAGCTATACCCTCTGAACTCACCGCGGGGTAGTTGCCGCGTTTGGGTGCCTAAAGTATTAGGCTCCTGAACTTTGGGCATCTGTCCCTTTGGCAGTTCCCTTGCTGGTGTAGCCTTTTTTCCAGGCTTTTGGGGCTCGGTTTGGGTTGAAGCGGTCGTAGAAAGATTCTCTTTAGCGCCGCCTTCGTGAAGCTCGATGGCCCTGTTGTTGAGAGCCGAGAGTTCCAGAAGTACGCTCTTGTCCTCTATGACTACATGGCGCCGAATTTCGAACGCGGATAGTATCGCGTTAATTTTATTTCCCATCCTAGCGAGGATACTCCGCAGATCTTCATTTTGGAATCCCGCGGCGAAGTCCAAAGGCCTTATAGGCGATCCCGTTGGAGATTTCCTTCCTTTTTGTTCGACGGCACGCTGATAACGTCCTTTGCCTTCGGGTTGCTCGTATTAGTATCGCTGCTGGCTACAGGGGCCGAGTTGTCCAGCTCTGCCGCACCGCGGGGGCTAGTCGGTATATCCTCCAACACAACCGCCACAACCGCCGGCGCAGGGGTTCCGGCGTCCTGCACCGCGATTCCTCCTCCTTTTGTTGGGCACCTTGACATTGTGGAGCTTCTCCTGAATGGGTCATCCTCGGTGGGGGCGGGGCCCCCGCTGCTCTGTCCATTTAGTTCCCGATCACCCGATCTGGCAGCACTGTTGGTCTGCGACGAGTTGTCAGCTCCACCGGCTGTTTTAACAGATGGGCCTCCCACCGCAAATAGTGCAATCGGAAAAGAACAAAATGAGAAATTGTATTTTGGACCTTTTTAACACACTTGCTTTGGTTTGATTCGCTCAGCCGAAAATTACACGTTCCCACGATGTGGCTCTGTGCAATACAAGCTTGTTCCAGCTGGGCTGTTTCCATCTTTATGATTTTTTCGCGCTGCGTATGTTGAACACGTTCGTATGGATCCAAATCTCAAGAGAGAAGCTCTATAGTAACTATAGCGTTGTTGATATGTCTTATTTTTTAGATTTCCGAATTGTTATTTTGTGTACGGCTATGAATGTTATGTTATGAATTTCCCTTATTACATGCCCTTCCGATTCAAGAGCTTGCTAGTTTCAAATTGTGTAGAGTGATGAATGTTTTTGGCTACCCTTTCCTACTTAAGCTGAAATTTGTGGTAGTTTATCTTATCTTTGGAACTTTTAATGTCCCTGAATTTTTTAACGCTTTTTACCATGATGCGAACATGTCCGTCTCGTTATGATCTATGTTAAATGACTAGTGGCTAAACATATAGGCCACACGGCTTGAATTATTCAAGAAATCCGTTTATGGTATATACTCATATTGGATACAAAAATTGGTGCTGGTTTCAGTAGGTGGTTCTTTTTCCATTTCCTCATTCCATAACTTTGGTGGGTATGCGAGCTCCAAGGATAGGTTAAATAGTAAAGCAATAGGTAAGCTTATAATATCAGAACAGTATCTAAGGATGCATCTTGATAAGTTATCATAAACTACCGAAAACATGATTTTAGTTGATGAAAGAGCCGTAAACACTTCGTGACAGTGATGTTTTGAATATTTTAAGTTATTTTGTGAACGATACGCGATAAGAATAATTAGAGGAGAAATCAAATTAATTGAAGGTCGACTGGAAAAATAAGGCAAACAGATTAGCAATAGTTATATGTGAGGTGTCAGCATTATTATTTAAAAAAAGGAAGGGAGAAAATGATAGAATTTACGTTTCGATTTTATAAAAGGATAGAAAGAGCTTGCATCAATTTGAAAATGTATTTTAACATTTGGAGATAAAATTTTTATATAGTTTATTTTCAACTAAACTAAATGGTTATGAAAACGTAGATAATTTGATGGATGCAGAAAGGAACCCGAACTTAGAGTTTTAGTCGGGCAGTGTTGTTCAAATTTTTTCAAGGCCTATGAATTAAAAAATAAAAACATTATTCATTATCAGTTTTGTTTTTTAATTTTTTTTTTTGTGATCTGTCTTAGTGTAGATAATAAACGAAACTTTTTAACAATAAAATAACCGGATTGACTGGAATTCCATTGTATTCAGCCCATATATTTACAATTTGAATTTGTAAATCTATTTGACAGGTCCAGGACGTGATATCTTTTGAGTCGCCTTTGGTTGTTGGTGTTGTCTATGTTAAATGACTAGTGGCTAAACATATAGGCCACACGGCTTGAATTATTCAAGAAATCCGTTTATGGTATATACTCATATTGGATACAAAAATTGGTGCTAGTTTCAGTAGGTGGTTCTTTTTCCATTTCCTCATCTTGTGTTGCCTTCCTTTTAGTGCACGGTTGGGAGCGACTTTGTTAACCGCGTCATACGTGTTTTTCTCATCGCAGTCATTGTTTCGCTTGATTGAGCGTGGATTAGCTGATACGTTTCGCCACGAAAAATTACTGCTGTCCCCAACTCTGGCTGAAGACATGGTTTTGCCGCTTAACAGCAGCTGATTACAGTCGCTTATCAGGTGTTTTTTCTTATTATGATCGATGACCAATGCTTGTTGGTGTTAGTTTATCTTATGGCTGGTTTATCTTTTGTTTGTTTGTTTTATACAAAGTTACTTCTACTGTGATATGTGACGTTAACTACCGGGTGGCTGGATGAAGTTCATTATCAGTGGCAGAGAAATTTTGCCACGTTTCAGTTCGCGCAATAGTTTTAAAATCAAACGAAACACCATTATTGAAAAATTGGAAAACAACTGGAACCTTGAGGAATCTCTGGCTAACAATTAATAAATGATACTGTGGTCGGGCCAGGCTGCAGGACCAAGACTATTCGCAGGGCAGGCATTTGGTAATATATTTTTTTATGATGATATGCTTAAAATTAAACTTAAATCAAATGGAGCGACATTAGATATTTCGAGAGGTGACACTTAACGTTCTTTACAGTGGCATTAGGCATATGACGGGATACAAAAACAAGAAACTGTTCATTTAATAAGGAGAATTGTCCGAATCTCCCGAAAACCATTTCGAGTTTGTCTCTCTTTCTCCTTCAATATGTCGACAAGCAGGACAGGACCAGGTCAAACCAACGCTTTTTCCCGATTTAGAAAAGTTGTTCAATGTGTGAACAACTACCGCAGAACGAAAAATTAATAAGATCAGCTTTGAACTGAATTAATACAGTTTAATCACACAAAAAACGTTAAGTCGTAAGAGCAGTAATAAATGCATTAGTTTTTCCATTGCATTGCTGTTTTTCCAATGCTCCTTGTTGCATCTTGGTGCCCATCGTTAACTGGGATACGCCGGCGTAGCCTGCAGAGTTTCGCTCGCCATCTTGCTGCCGGACTTTAATTTTACTGTGCCTGAACGGAAATTTGTATTTCGCGTGCGGGTCCTCGTCTCGCTAGGCACTTTTGTACATGCGCTCCTTGGCTCCGAGTGGGGATTCTTTTGCCTCTATCGACCTCGAGTGCTTACTCTGAGTGGCCTTCTCAGTGTCAACACTACGAAATCAGACCTCACGGTCTTTCCATTCCTAGTGTTGATTTTCGCCGGTTCATAGCGATCGGAAGTCGATCAGGCATACTTCAGACTGATCCTCGTCAGTTTCGAGGTAAGGCCTTGGCGTTGGCTTCGTTTACGGCTCCTTTACCCTTGGCTTTCACAGATCCACTCCTGAGAATCTGCTCTCGCTGCTGTCGTCCTACTGTCCTCGAAAACTTCCCGTCCCGTTTGACAAATACCGCTGCTGGCTCAGAACATTTTTGGCAACGTTCCACAGAAATTATTGAATCAAAGGGAATGCCTCAGCCCAGAAATAACATACAAGTAGGATGAAAGATTCTTTATTTTAGTGATTTCCTCTATTCAAGTGTTCTTATTTTAAACAATTGTTTGTAACTCTCCCATACTGCTACCACCCTACATCTTGGAATCTCGCTACTGTATCTGCCGGTCTTTATCGGCTGAACAGACTAAGCTAAGAAAATTTCAACACTGCAATAAGGGTTATTACAAGGCAATCGCTAATCAGCCCAAATTCCAGTGAACGTTCCATATAGTGGTTTATGGCGCAGCTCACTAGGTAAAGAACAGAAAGAAACACTAAAACAACTTCTTTGCTTCCGCGCAGCGTTGCAGTCCAAATGACTTTATCTCCTAGGTAAAGGGTTCTTGATATACTCATCAGAACTATTCGATCGACACCCCATACTAAAATTCACTCAAGACTTCAGCTTGGGACTGCCTAACTTAACCAAAATGTTGGTTTCGTTTACTTTCGCACAATATTACGTCTGGATTCTTTACCGGAATTTAAACAGCTGGCAAAGCTTTTCCTATGCGATTTAGGACCAACAATCCTAATTTTCGAATCCCATCAACCCCAACATTCATAATTTCAGATGGTCTACGTACGCATATACGTACAAGTATAACCATATAAATATGTATTTTTTTAACCAAACCACAGAACGAGGACGATTTATTAAAACTGTAGATAGAACTGGCATTGGCAACAATTAAGCTTAAAATAAACTTTGTCAGATATTTAATTGAGCGTCAAAACAAGCCAGAATATTACACCAATCACATAAAATAGCTCCAAGACATATCCTATATAGGATGGATTCGTGATTTCAACTATGTGCACCCCCCAAAATTTTCTACTGCACCCGGAATATATATATTTCCAGGTCGAAAGATTGATTAAAAATATGAAAAGAATTATCTGTCTTGGTTCAGGGATAACATACAAACCACATCAGCATAGTCAAGAGGGAAAAGCTTGGAGATCATTTTTCGATCGAACCGAGCATGCTTCAAAGGGTTAGTAGATTTTATAGTGAACATGCAATCCACGAATAATTATGTTTCACTCTTGAGATGACGCAACTTTTCATATATCGTTTATATCTTCGATAATCCGCTTACTTAAGGTATAGTTAGATAAGTAGAGCTACCAATTCTTATTCCTCCTGTGAAGTTTCCAATTATGTAGATAAAATTTCCAAATTAGGTTTTTATATATTTGGCGTTACATTTATTATTTTGCATACTAGAAACTAGATAAAAAGTAAGTGCAAGTATTTTAAGTAATTAATTAATTAATTAATTTATAAGGTACAACAAAAAAAAAATAAACAGCTATTAACCAATTCAAAAATTCACTTGATCAGCTATTGAACTTGGGCCGTTCGCGCTAGTCCAACGCACTCTCACCTAAGATAACTCCCTGATTATATTGTTGATGGCAAGCTTTGCAGTCTTAGGCGAAGATTTAAAAATTAAAGCAACCTCAAGATATTTATAAATTTTACCCTTGCAGTATATTTAAAATCTATCTAATAAAACACTCCCTTCTTCAGTAAATATGATTTGGAACGTGCCTCTTTTATATTTATAGTTTTAATAATTTTTTCGTAAATTTGGCAATTTTTGCTCAGCAAATTCTGAGAGGGCAATAGTAACCCCCTTGCATAGTATTTGCATATACTTTTATTTATTTTTTCCTTCTGAATCTAGTAACCACTTAATATTGGGATGAATGGGAATAGGAGCTTATGCAATATTTCACTAGCTTTACTTGGTAAAAAACTATTGAAAGACAAAGTTAAACTGAAATATTGCTGATATTGAACACACACTAACCTGAAATTAATCTTTGTTTTACATTTGGTAATTAACTCCGCATATTTGATGGAAGTACATCTGGTAACCAAAAAGATCTACCCCTAGGTCGGTAGCCCCAATTATTTTGGTTTTATTTATTCCAGAAATGTTCCCGAAGGTGTTCCCTTATAATTAATAAAGAAATACTCTGAACACCCATAGAAATCTTTCCACCCCGTTAGAAGTATAAACAGCAAAAAATTTCCGTGTAAAAATTAGTTATATACATACCTCAAGTTGTGGAGACTAAACCATCAGCCGGCAAGTGTTGAGCAAACTGCCCCCGCTGCACCGAAATCAATCCGTCACTATAAGGTACCCAGAATGATATTCCCCAATGTGTTGAACTTTATGGCATTCCAGAGTGAGCTAGACGCCCTTATTGGGGACTCCTACACGATCAAGGCACTGAATCGGAGGATTTCATCGCAACCTTACAGAATCAAGGCCATACCATTGTACGGATATATACTCCGCGCAAAAAGGCGTCCTTACTCCCTCTTAATATGCGGTTCATTGATCTCAAAAAGGCGGAAAACAATAAGTTTGCTAAAAACAATTTTGTTGTCTGCAGGTATGGTGACCTTGAAGAAGCTCAAAACAAATTCGGAGCCTGTATGTAATATGTTTATTAATGTAATACGTTTAACCAAATGCTTATACTACTAACTTATGTTAGACTAAAAATGATAAATCTCGTTCAACTGCCGACGCTGCTTTATTCACTTTTCCCTATTGACTCAGTTTTTACGATCAACTAACTTTTCTTCTTCAACAACTTCTACTTTTTGCAGCATGGCAAGACATCAGTGTGATGCCACTTTACATTCGGCCCTCCTGATCTTCATCCGACTCGGATGTCAACAAATCTTCGATCTCTATTACAAATTTCCATAGTTTCATGTTGCCGTAGCTAGTTGCTGTAATACTCGGTCCTTCAGCATTCTTTTCAGCTTTTATAACATCGAAGCGTCCATGGCTGTCTGTCTGTCGGACGAAGAGCCTTAATATTTTAGTATTTGTGGTGTCTTAATGTCAGTGTGGATGTGTGTTTGGGAAATCAATCATCAATCGCATAGTTTATCGTTCAGTTGTCATCGTCCCGCATTGATTTCTTATGGCTTAGCTTGCTGCTCCTACTGCGTGCGCGCGTAGACTCCTCGTCTCCGCTGGTGGAGGTGCTCCGCTTCAATTTCTTGTCCGAACAGCGCTTGTCTTTTACTTTTTCCTTTGTAGTTTAAAAATATGACCGTTCTCGTTACATTTGAAACATTTAGTTTCAGCTGTGCATTCTTTCCTCTTATGTTCCGACAATCCGCAGTTGAAACAGTACTCTTGTTTTTTTCCATCAACTTTCTGTGTACTCGGAGACTTTTTCTTTCCAAAGCCACTATGCTCATAACGGTTCTTGCTCCGCTCTTGCACGAGCTCATATAAATCATACTCCTCTTTAAGGTTTTTGTACGTTGCACATCAATACATAACTTTAAATTGATCTTGCATCTGCAACCCATCTTCTATATAGCACAAAAATGCTGGCTCTTCAGTGTCACCGATACTGGCAATTTTTTTCATATTTAGTAAATAGTTTCGAAACCATTCTGATTTTAATTTTTTCCGTTCACGTAACAAGTCATGAATCTCCGCATTCTTCAAATGTCGCTTGAATTCATTTATAAGTGAATTCTTATGTGTGTCATAGTTCGATGCGCACTCCGATTCTAAAAACAACTTGGCAACATAATTCATTTTGTTTCGCGCTTGTACATATTTTTGCTTGTCCGAAAACTCATATGCATCAGAATTTTTTTCCAAAATTTAGAACCAATTTTTTACAGGAATCGAAACTCCACCAAAGTCATTCATAGTTTTCTCGAAACCATCTATTGATATTTTCGCTTAATTTTCTTTTCGTTCATCTACTTCAACTTTAACGCTAGCAACTGCAACAGCAAATCAACTTTATTGTTGTTCACTTCAGCAATAATTGTCGCCATGATTAACACCTATTTCCCAGCACTCTCTTCAGGAACATCTATTGTGTTCTCCTCTCTCTCTCTTTTTTGCTGGCGAACGGTCTGGTTTCACCATATATAAAATAAATTTTTTGTTTATTATCCAACTAATTATTATAAAATTAAAAAAAATTTAATAATAAAAATAATTTTATAAAAATTATCCACCGCATATATTTTCACCTGAAACTTACAAACATCAAATCTAAATCAAAAGTCTATCAAAATTCACCCCAAATGTTAAGAAAGCGTCGGTACCACTTAGGAGCCAATTCTTTGTAAGATCTGCAACCGTGGATTTCCGTGGATGTAGCTTTCCCGAAAAGTAAAGCCGAATTTATTAGATCATATGGACGGATCGCTTTTGCATTTTCACGATAATTGGATTTAAGCGAAATCCAAAAAGAAATGGGAAACATCGAAAAGCCAAAAAAACCACCAAAGACTAGCACAAGAGTCTTACCCAACGCTCAACGAACGCGATTTAAAAAAAGTCGCCGGCAACCGCAAAGTTCGTGAAATTAATATTATTTAAGAAGAGCTGGTACCGATATTTGAGGTATGCACCCAAGAGAAACAAACCAGAAAGCCTGTCCTAACATGGAATTCAAGGGAATCAGAAGTATGAAGAAATGTATACCGACGTATGCGCTCCGATATTAAGTCGATATTTCGTAACTTTTGTTGATAAATATTCTTAATGGTAAGAGCTCTACACCATCAAGAAAAAATCAGAACTTTTTCAAAAGCTTAAAAAGTTTGAAACATTTGAGTATGGGAAAACAAGAAAAAAGCAGACAACCATAAGATTGGGCAAGGGAATTGATTACACTAACCGCGACTTCAACAATTACCTTGTGCCTGAAAGGATCAAGCATCAATAATCATTGGACTAAAACTCCAAGAAAAATTACTTTGCTGAAAGAAAAAGCCGATCACTTGTGTGATGATACAAGCTGCATTACACCCAAGCTACTGCACCAAAGCTGTAAACACATATAACAACGCAACAGGTGTCTTTCGAGAAACCTGTGTGGCGAAATACTTTACCCATTATAGATAAACGACGTACCTAACATAAGTTTTGACAAATGGCATTCTCCCTTAACAAACCAAAACTAAAAAAAATATATATTTATTTTCTATAGGTAATTGCAACGATACCAAAGCCTATAGGCTGCGTGATCTAAAAATATGTACAGTGATTAAATGTCAGGATGTAAATGTCGAACAAAAGTATGCTGTCGAAAAACTCGCCTATTTGCAACCAACGTGAGAGCATTGTAACATATACATATAATGATAAATTTTTTCGTTTCGCCCGAATAAGTACAAGACGAGCTTTGGTTGCCCTGGCATTTGAACTGTCCTTAAACATCCATCAATTTTTTAAAAATTTATTTTAATGTCTAAATTGAGACATTGACAAAGATCTTAATATTAACGTTCCTTCGATGAAAGATAGAGCTGTCTAAAGAGATAGAACACATAATTAAGACGGAAAGGTTTGCAAAACAACCAAAGTCATTTACGATTTAACCATTAAAATTGTTATGTTGGAAAGCGACACCAAGCATCTCTATACGGTTTGTTAGAGAAATAAATCTAATTAGTAGTGTACATAAAAAAAAAGGATTTGCATCTTAATTGAGTATCCTAGGAGCGAATATAAAGAATTTCTTTTGTACAGAAGCAATAAGGGGTTGAATTATTAATTTGGATGGATCCTGATGCATGACCCGTAGTCCAGTATCAGACGGACTAACGGGCTTATATATGTAAGGAAGATTTTGGCTTCCAGTTTATTATTAAAGTATATAACTCGCAATTTAGGTTTGATGTTACAAAAAAGGTTGGTGTTAAGATCAATACAACAAAGTTTTACAACTCGAAAACTCGTACGATCTCCAACTCTACGACTCTCGTTAACGACTGCTCAACGACGACTGCCAACGTGTGTTGTGCTACAGTGACTGTCTATCTACTGCACTTTACATATATACAAGGTGTGTTCCAGTAAACAGGACTTTTAAAAAATAGACAGAACAAATGGTTTACAAATGGTTTAATTTTATTCAAAATAGTCTCCTCCTGCTTCAATACAGCTTTTTGCACGCTCCAAAAGTTTGTCGAACGAGTGTTTTAGCTCGTTGCCCGGTATGGCCGCCAGTATGCCGGTGCAAGCCTTTTGAATGGCCTCCACGTCTGCATAACGCTTTCCTTTCATCGGCAAATGCATTTTTCCGAAAAGGTAGAAGTCGCACGGAGCCATATCAGGTGAATACGGGGAGTGGTTGATCGTTAAAATGTGGTTTTTGGTCAAATAATCGGTCACAAGCGTCGATCGATGAGACGGCGCATTATCGTGCAACAAACGCCAACTTCCATCTTCGCAATATTCGGGCCGAACACGTCGAATACGACGCACCGAACGCTTCAAAACTCTAAGGTAGAATACCGCATTAACGTTTTGTCCGGGTGGAACAAATTCTTTGTGGACAATACCCTTGGAATCATAAAAACAAATCAGCATTGTCTTCACTTTTGACTTCTCCAGGCGCGATTTTTTGGGTTTCGGTTCATCGTCATATATATCCTCACGACCACTTCGAAAACCTCGAAACCACTTGTGCACTCTACCTCGGGATAGGCAATTATCGCCAGAAACTTGTTTCATCAATTGAAGCATTTCGGTAAAAGTTTTACGAATTTTAAAACAAAATTTAATGTTGGCTCTTTGCTCGAAGCTCATTTTCGCACCGATGACAAAAAAGTACTGACACTTAAAAAGCAATAACTTCACTTCTAATAGATGGAATGTTATGAAATTTTTACTGGAAGTCAATGAAGGATAGCAGATTCTAACGCACTAGTCGACATATGGATGACGCCACTAGAGGGCGCTAGATTCAAAAAGTCCTGTTTACTTTGGAACGCACCTTGTATGTATAAATAAAAGCTTTTAATTACATAAGGGTCATTAAATTCTTTTGGTCATCTTTTAACGAAACCAAGCACAACCTTGGCTTAACTAACCATTGTGTTAAAATAATATAGTGGGAATACGTTTTCTTCAAATCAACCAAGTTCGTTAAACTGTGTTAACCTCTCTACTTTTTCTGAGGAAGTTCTTAGCCTAGGGAGGGCTACGGGTATTAAAAAGACTTTTATTATTATTATTAAAATTTGACTCATCAAGTTTGGAGAGACTGGTAGAACACCATTTTTAAAAATCGTCCAACACGGAATGAAGCTTACATTGGGCAGAAGAGCACTTATATTAAAGAAAAGGCAAGAGAAAAACAAGTGAGAAAAGTTATCTTCGGCTTGCCGAAGATGGTATACCCTTGCAGATCTTTATAAAATTGCAATAAGTACTTATGTAAAAATCAGAAGTCTTTTCAAAATTATTGGTATGGCTATGCCAAATGAATAAGTGTTGAATTCGGATGTAATAACTTGGAAAACCAAAAAGTATTCCATACAAAGACTTGTTTTCATATCGGTCGTTTGTATGACAGCTATATGATATAGTGGTCCGATACGGACCAAACTTTCACGACAAAAACCTAAAATCTGATTGATCGTTTGTATGGCAGCTATATGATATAGTGGTCCGATCTGACCGATTTTTAAACTTGATCTGCATGCAACAAAAATAATGATCTGGTTTAAAAAAATTTCAAAACGCTAGCTTTGAAAATACTTTTTATTTTTTGCATAGAAACAGACGGACAGACGGACATGGCTATATCGACTCGGCTGTTGATGCTGATCAAGAATATATATACTTTGTGGGGTCAGAGATGCTGCCTTTAATGTGTTACACATTTCTGGACAAAATTATAATGCCCTCTGCAAGGGTATAAAAATTTAAAGAATTAGGAAAGCGACCAAGAGAATACATTTACTCAAAAATTATTTTAAATTGAAAAATAATTTAATAAAATTTAACAAAAAAAGTTATATTTTCGACTTCGACTCTAACCTGCCTCACTTTACACAACATTCGGGAACTCGAACATTTCCGCGAGTCGCGCGCGTAATATTTTTTAGACATATTTGGGTTCAATTGCTGAAACCGGCTATAGTTTTATTTCTATAACATGGAAAATCTGTCAATTAAACAATTGTTGCTTGTATATTGAATTGAAACTACTCACCTTAGGGTCAACCTTTGTGTTGTTTAAGACTGTATTTTCCGGTCTATTTTGCATTGGGTTCTTCATCGTATTAGAAGCCTGATTTGCATCTAGCTCCATAAAAATACTGCGCGATGCTTTACCTATGCCTATAAAGTACACATTATTTAATCTGTACCAGCAATTTCATTTTATTTATACCTAATTGAAAAACTTCTGCATCTGTTTTTAAGCATTCTTCTTTTGTTGGTGCACTACTTTTTTTAAACAGTTCCCCATTTTCGAAACGGTCTTTAATTGATCGGGTTGCTACCAAAACTTCTTCACTTAAAATCTTACCCACTGATGTTATGCCCTGCTCTGATTCAGCAACGGCCAATTGATACATTTCTTTTATTTTGGCTTGTTTACCCATGAACAAGCGTGAACGAATGTTTTGTATTTCTTGTTTTGTCTCTTCGCGCCGTTCCTCTCTTGAAAAGTTTTTACCATGTTCAAATCTCGTTCGTATATCGTTCATGGCATCACCCAATCCTATAGGTCGCTCCCTTTTCACTTCGTTTGCAGAACGTATTAAGTCCATTTCATTTTCATCATCGTCATCTATACAAATTTAAATCATGCAATACAAATTTTACATTTAATAATTGGTTGACCAATGTTAAAAATTTTTTACGAGCATAATATGGACTCACTATGTAAAAACGCAGAATTCTCTGAAAAGCTTTCCTCTGAAACCTCGTTTTTTAAATTAGCACCATTTTCGAATACCCTAAATTTGGAGCGAATATTAATATGACGTAGATCTTCCAGTCCAAGATTTGGTTTATCGGATGCTGTAAAATATATTTATAAAAGTATATGTTAGCCGAGATGCTTTTTTAATGTAAGGGTTTGGGGATAATCAGTAGTGTTGTGTCGTTCGTGAACGAACGAACTAAATTTAACTATTCACCAACCTGAACGAACGAACTAGGTCTGTCTTTATAGTTCAATATAGTTCGTTAGTTCAATATAGTTCACTTAGTTCAATATAGTTCACTTTGTTCAATATAGTTCATTTAGTTCAATAAGTTCACTTAGTTCAATATAGTTCACTTAGTTCAATATAGTTCACTTAGTTCAATATAGTTCACTTAGTTCAATAAGTTCAATAAGTTCACTAGTTCACGTCGTTCATTTTGATCTCTTGCCCTGATCGTTCGTTCGTTGTTCACTTACTTCAATTGGTCGGTCTTAGTTCGTTTATTTCGAAAGTTCGCTTATCGAATAAGCTGATTAATTTTCGCATACATTTAAAACTTCGGTTTACAAGTTTGTGTACAAGTCTATGGCTTCAAAACGAAAGCATAGCAAAGTTTGGAATTTCTTTGATTCAGTGGATGAGAAGAGTGCTAAATGCAAATACTGCAAAACTGTGCTTAGTGTGGCTGGTGGATCGCAAGGAAACTTATCGCGTCACCTTAAAAATAAGCACCCAGTAGCTTTGGAGGAAACACAGCGCCAAACCAATGAAAGCCAACAGGAAGCAAATGTAAACATAAAATTTTGATTTAATTATTTAAGTAGGCTTACTAAATTCTTGATTTCTTTTAACATAGACTCCTCAGATAATTGGACCCCAACAGCAAGTAATAACTTCGTTCATTCAACGACCACCGCCTGCCGGGAAAACTGAGAAAATTGATAGGCAACTAGTTCGTATGATTGCAAAAGGTCATCATGCATTGCGAATTGTAGCAGAGCCTGATTTCAAGCAGCTCATAGATGATGTGTCTAATTGCCCCAGATACAAGATGCCCACTTGAAAAACGCTGTCCAACGTGCTTCTTCCAAAGCTTCGGGACGAAATTGTTGGTAGCGTCAAAGAAAAAATGAAGCTGGCATCTGCAGTTTGTTTGACAACGGATTGTTGGACCTCTCTTGCAAATGAAAGTTATATTGCTGTTACAGCTCATTTTATTTAAAGTGAGGCAACTGTTATGAGCTCACATATGATTGCATGCGAGGCATTCGTTGAGCAGCACAGTGGTCAAAATATGTGCGCATTTTTACAAAAAGTAGCAGAAAGATGGAGTATAAAGAACAAAATATCTGCTGTGGTTTCCGATAATGCTGCAAATATTGTCAATACCATTAAAACAGGAAATTGGCCACATAGCTTGAAACTAATTGTGTAAAAAGGACTCCGCGAAATCAGCGTTGTACAAAACAAAGTCAAATTCATTGTGGAGTTTTTCAATCGTAGCACTTTCGGCCTTAAAAGCTGAAGTCAACTCAAACTCAATTGAACTTGCCCGATCTCAAATTGATTCAAGATGTGTCAACTCGTTGGAACTCAACTTTTAAAATGCTAGAAAAGCTTGTTGTGTTGAAAGATGCTCTTATATTAACACTTTCTAATTTCTAATTTGCGCCCTGAATTAAAATTATCTCAGAATGAGTGGGCGATGGTAGAAGAGTTACTGCCTATATTAAAACCATTCATGGAGGTAACAGAAGAAATATCAGCAGAAAAGAATGTAACCCTTTCAAAGGTTATAGCTCTTGCTATTTTGCTACAGAACTATTTAAATAACAAGACGCCTAAGGATAAATGTGTTGCTGCACTTGTTGCAGTTCTAAAAGCTGAGATGAATCGACGATTTTGTAAGCTGGAAAGTAACGAACTCTACGCAGAGAGTAACATTTTAGATCCTCGATTTAAAGGTCGTTGGTTCAAGTCCAAAGAAGAATACGAAAAGGCTGTATGTAATCTTAAAAGGAAAGTAACTCAAATGTGTCTCAACAGCGAAAATTATGAATTCGAATCACCTGTGTTTGAAACTAATTCAGCCAATCAGAATTCGGTTTGGTTTGATTTTGACAGCGAGTTCAAGAACACGACAAAGGCTGCAAACACTACCGGTTCTGCCGAGAAAGAGATCGAAAAATACCTCGAAGAGGAATTTCTACCGAGGACTGCTGACCCTTTGGTTTGGTGGGATCAAAGAAAGAAATTGTACA
Source organism: Drosophila merina (assembly GCA_035047645.1). Taxonomy (NCBI): domain Eukaryota; kingdom Metazoa; phylum Arthropoda; class Insecta; order Diptera; family Drosophilidae; genus Drosophila; species Drosophila merina. The sequence goes on from JAWNPH010000042.1 coordinate 533,709, forward strand.
TCTTTATTCTTACAGCCTTAAGCGACTATGCTTTATGGATACATCAGTTCCTTGCGAACGCCTATTTTCAAGTGCTGGGGAAATCATCCGAAAAAGACGGAAGCTACTAAAACCTAATAAAGTGGAAAATCTAATGTTCCTTCATAGCAACATGTAGATGGATCACAGGTATAAACATAATTTTATCATATGTTATTGAAAATGTTTCCTAATAAACTTCTCTATTCTCTTTTCAGAAATCAAATTAATTCATTAAATTTACTATATTATCTGTTTGTTGTTATTATGTATAAGTGTTTTTGACATAAATTGAATAAATAATATTAATTTTCAATGACAGCATTGTATGAAATAAATTCATAACATTTATTTTTTTTTCGAAGCACCACACTAGCAAGTTTAAAAAATGAACGATTGAACTAAATGAACGACCTAGTTTATTGATTTTAAACGAACGAACGAACTTATTCCTCAAATTAAACTAGGATTACCCAACACTAATAATCAGTCCATTTTTTAAATTTTTTTTTAAATACGCACTCAGCAAGAAAGTGGGGCCGGACATTGTTGAATAGTGATTTTAGTGATTGGTGATTAGTAGTTTTACTCATGCATTCATTGTGATTTTGATGGAGAAAGCTTAGGCGGTATTTGTTGAACTTTGATTGGATTATTAAAAGGTTATCTATTTTGGGTTTTTAAAAAGGTAACCCAATACATCTGGAAGGTAGTAAATACTCAGCTTAGCACTTTTCGATAAGACGGTCAGAGTTGTTTGAGCCCTTTGCAAAAGGCTCATTCTGGGCATATGTTGAAATACAATAGCTTAGGAATAGCGAACCAAAATTTTATTTAAGTTAAAAATCGAATATGATCATTAACCTGAGATAAACTTTCTAAGGAAATCCCATAGAGAAAGTATGCGGCTTGGTTAGGCCTCGACCAATAATATGACATAAGCTTACATTAAGTTTTAAGAGTTTGGTAGCACACCTTTTTTGAAAATTTTCCAAATCGGAATCAAGTTTATATTGGGCAGAAAAAGATTTATATTGAAGACAAAGCTAAACCTCGTCTGCATACAAAAGAACCAGTGGAGGGGTAAATTATTAAAAATTAATAAAATGTAACGGCCCTAGATGGGATCCTTGCGGGGCTTCCGATGTAGCTCTGACATGGCAAGAGTGTAGATCATTAAAAAGTACAAGTTGGGTTATTCGAGCTAAGTAGCTGGAAATCCACATGAGAAGGTCTGTGGGCATCCTAAAAGATTGAGTTTACTCAAATGGAGTGAGTGGTTAACAGAGGCAAATGCTTCACTGAAGTCAGTGAAGAGATATTTCTTATGAACGTTTAGGAAGTCGTAGTTTATTAATCAATAAGGGTATATTGAATTTTACGCCTTCTATAACTTTATAATGATTTTTATTAAGATCAGCTAATATGGCTGCTCCTTCTACTTTAAATTTATTGGGAGAATTTCTTTATTACATAGAATTGTTTCATGATCTTGCTGGCGTCAGCTCCAAGAGGTTTGTGGTGGTGGAGCGACGCTTTATAAAACCATATTGGCATGGAGAAATAATAGAACAGCAGAGGTGTTGCAGATGTGGTAGGACTAATTTTTCAATATGCTTTAGAATTGCTGACAATTTAGAGATGCCTCTATAAAAGAATGCATCGGATTTTTTTTATGTAGAGGAATTATGAAAGATTCCTTCCTCATATTGATGAAGATCGAAGTTTCCAGAGATAGGGAGACAAGTTTTAGAAGAGGTTAGTCTAGTGGCTTAGCGCAGTTCTTTGGCACACAGATTCAATACTGTTTTGATGTACAGGAGACATTGGAGTGTAAACACAAAAGCAGTATTCGAGGAGCTACGATCCAAGATGTGATTTCTGAGAGGGACTCTGCGATAAAACGTCATAAGCTTTGAGTACTTCAAGAAGTGAAGGTTGTTTGAGCACCACGAATGGAGTTTGTAAAGGTCCAATTGCAGATGTATGTGCAGAAAATGGTATAAGAACGGGAAACACAACTTGTCATCATCAGTATACCTAAATGTAGAGGTATAACTTATGATATTCAGAAGGTCGTTGTAAAAGAGTATAAAAAGCAATGATCCTAGGGGACACCCGATGAAACCTGGATAACCTTTGACTTGATAATTTAAATAAAACATGCAGTTTAATTGGAAAAGTTAGAAGCAATATACTATACTTCAGGATACGGTGGAAAATCAATTAAAGAAATATTCCGTAACAAAAGACAATGAATAACTAAATCAAATGCTTGGCTAAACACGGTGAAAATTACGTCTTTTTACGTGAGATTCTGAATTCCCTGGGTGAATGATCGAACAAAATTCTAGTAATGTTCTAGGATGTTGTCGAGCGGAGCTTGACAAAATAAAGGAAAAAAAAATAAAAGCAGTGCAGCTTGATGCATGGAATTTAGAAACATATGTGTTATTTATGTACGATAGACGGTAGGATATTAGAGGAGAGATCAAATTAATCAGATGACGTAAAAAGATGAGCAATACCGAGATGTGTAGAGTCAGAATTATTATTATACTAAAGGGAATGGGAAAAGAGATTGGATTTACGTTTTGAGTACAGAAGGATAGAAAGAAATTGGTTGATTTCAATAATTGAAATATAATAATTATACATAATAATTATATATTTTAATATAATAATTAATTATTATAATTATAATAATATTAATTATTATTAATTATTATAATAATTAATAATTAAATATAATTTTATTATAGTTGATTGTTAAGGTCAACTACAGGTTACGAAAGACTTTTTGTAAGCTCTCGATTTCCTATGATGGTGCACAAATTTTTAAAAAGCGTCATGAGTCACATCATAAAAAATGTCCGTAGCAGCATCAATATTGTTAAAATTTAAAAAACAATTCCTGTCAATATTAGACAAGCGATTTCTTGGGGCACTATGGTCAGTTCCTTTAAAACGTTTGCGTCGAGACTGCTGGTAGAACCTTGGGGTGAGTCGATATTCAGCAAAACCAGTAGTATTAGGTGATGTGAGGCGATCTAATTATTGTAGCATAGGAGGCTTCATTTCAGAGAATAAGGTCAGTTACCTGCAAAGAGAGTTTCTAATGTGGTTCGCAGGAAAACGGCGAAATCGGTTAAGCCATCGAGGACGACGTTTTGGCTTGTAAGTAACATCGAAATATCATCGTCCATGAAATGATCGGTAACCCATAACAAGGACAATATCAGAACCATTCCGCAAAGGCGAAACTGATTTAATAGTAGTAAGGTGCTGCATAAATAGTAAAATGTTTATGTAAGTGAGACTGAGGAGAAGCCTTAGTGTTCGAAGAATATTTTGTATTTCGGGGGAGCATTGCTCTTGGATTCTTAAGATAAGGAAAAGATTTAAAGAGAGCAGGCAAATCTGCTTAGGTCAGGCTTCAGGACATTTTTACAAGAACGGCTAAGTGCCGCATACTGCGCAGAAGGCATACAGTATGGAAATCACTTAAGTGCATTATTGTTTATAGTTCTTTGAAATAATTGAATTGGCCGGTTTGGGTGGCGCAAATACGTGACTACCCTCCCTAGGAGAAGCCTATATTTGGGCTGGGATTGATCGATATAGTATGGGAAATAGATTTTCTTCCATTTCTATTTCTTGTGGTGTGTTTTGATTTTGATTTCTTCTTATTTTAAATTTTGCGTACAGCTCCATGAATCGGTTAAATGATACATATCTTAAATATAAGTAAAACAAAATAAGTGCAATTATTACAATGGTCATTAGTATATAAAGTGTAATATTGTTGTCTGAAATCATGTCAACAATGTCGTTGTGTTTTACATTTGTATTTTTGTTATATTAAGTGGTGTGTATAGTTACTTATTTTTTTTTTTTAACGCTCTTATTTAATATTTAAAATCTATCCGAGTGGACAATCATTAAATGGTTTCGGGGTGACATTGACTTAAGGGAGGTACATGGATGTATATTTAATTAGGTTGACTTATGTGTCTAATTATGTGGGAGGTCAAGCGGGTGTTTCCTCTTAAGGATCTCCGTTGCCACCCCTGGAATTCCAAGCTCTTTGTGAATGAGGCAGCTGTTGAAGATATTAGCTAGCCTTTGGGAACAGATTAGGGGCAACATTTTCAGTGCTGTTGCATCAATACGGTCAGGCCCCGGTGACTTGCCATTTTTTAGGGAGGCGATCTCCTGAGCAATTTCCTCTGGTTCGACGGACTGTATTGACGGGCCAGGAGCACTTGGGCTGTCTACGAACATTATGGTGGCAGAACGCTCTTCTCCAGTGCATCTCTCGAAAGGAATGCACTGTGTAGATGGTCAGCAAAGGCTTCTGCTCTTTCAACCCCAGTCCGACACCAGGAACCGTCCACTTTGCGCACGGGTGATATCTTCTTCGAAGGTCTTTTTATGTACCTCGTGACATTCCACAGGTTATGCTGCGGGTCTCAAGGCTCCAGCTCCTCAAGGAATCTATGGAACGAGTCTTGCTGTGCCTTGGTGGCACGATTAAGTGTTGTCTTGCTCCTGGGGTTGCGCGAGGAAAACCAGACTCTTCTGAGGCGCCTTTTTTCAGCCACGAGGGTCGCGATTTCAGGAGACCACAAGTGCACGTCTCTTTCAGGTGTTCTCGGGGTAGTCGGAGTAGGTAGATTCGCAAACTCAGCAGCATTGTGCATCTCTTTGGTAAGTTTTTCTATGGGCGCATCTATGTTGCTTGGTTTGGAAAGAGGGGGATCTGGGTTCAGGGAGGAAAGCATCCAGAACGGAAACTTGGGAGCGTCCGTGTGTGTTCCCGGTGAGTCTTCTGAGCGGGATTTTTCTGAGGACGGGGATGTTTAGGAGCAAGTTTACAGCGTTGTGGTCGGATAGCAGTTTATCGTAGCTTGAGCATGTTATCTTAGAGTGTCCTATGCCCTTAGAGACGGCGAAGTCCAGCAGATCGGGCTGGTTTGAAGGGTTGGTAGGCCAGTGTGTGGGTTCTCCAGTGGAATGGCAGTCCAGCCTTTTGCGCTGCAGGTACTTATAGTGTTTTGCCTTTGGTGTTGTTTGTGCGGGACCCCCACCAGGAGTGTTTGCTGTTAAAGTCTCCGGCTGCTATAAACCGAGGACCGAGGGACTCGAAGAAGTCCTGAAGGTGGGTCTCGGTTATCGAGTGTCTGGGTGGGAAGTAAACCGCACCAATGGTGATATCTCCCAGTGGGCTAGAAATCCTGGTCACGGCGCATTGAGCCCATTCCTCCTGAAACGGGGGAAGTTCCGTGTACTGAATGCCACTCCTGATGAGCATAGCTGCTCCTCCGCGTGCTCTGCCAGATGGATGGTTGGCGTGTATCAGTTGGTACCCGCTGATGTTGAAGTAGGATCTGGGACAAAAGTGGGATTCCGAAACTAGAAGAACATCGATATTGTCTGTTTTGATGAGGTTCTCTACTTCGGCTTTGGTCCTCTGCAGGCCGTTTGCGTTCCAAAAAAAACTGTATTATGACTTATTTGCATTATTTCCTGTTGAGAAGGGGAGCTATTAACTCCAACATCTGCAAGAACATCTGCGAGATCAACTTTTCATCATCCTCTCAATCGTTCCTTCCATGCGGGCAAGCATCGTTTAAAACTGGTTGGGTTGTGGGGCTTCGGGAGTGGTTTGAGGGGTTTGTTGGGGATTCGTTGGCTATGTCGCTTGGTTTCGTGGAAGAACGTCCCTGTTACTCGTACCATTGATGATATTTGGTTTCTGGATGAGAGGTAGTTTGTTGCTACTCGCTAAGTGTCTGGCTTTGGGGGATTGGTATGCCTTTGCCTTTTTGTAGTCAGGGGATCCTCTTAATGACGCAGGGTGATCAGCTTGGCAATGTAAACAGCATGCTTTCTCGTCATCTTTTTTGGTGCATGATCTGGAGTCGTTAGGACCACCACATTTCACGCAGCGATGTTCCAGGAAGCAGTAGCGCTGGGTGTGTCCAAGCCCTTGGCATCAGAAATATTGTGGAACGTCGTTAAACTTCAGTGGGGGCTCTACGGTAACGACTGACCTGCAAATCCTCTTTATTTTACAAACCTCTGTGTTGTTGCTCTCTGGTTCTAGATTAACAAAAAAGATCCCAAGTGGTTGTTTGGATTTCCTGCCAATGGGATTGTGCAGATCCCATCACAGTATGGCCGTATTGTGGAGTTCTTCTTTAATTTCAGTATGGTCCGTTGAGTGGTGAAGTCCCTTGATGACCGCCCAGTACGCTCTCTCATCCTTTGGTTAAAAGGTGCGGTGCCTTTTGTTATGTGCGACGAGGTGGTGCATAGGGCTGTGTAGGACTCCTTGTCTGGCATCATTACGTGTACGTTGTTGTTTCTTTCCGTTTTGTACGAGAAATGTCGGTCACGTCTGGGATGTAGATCAGGGGAGGCTTGAGGGTCTTCGGGGACGGGTTCGGTTTCTCTGCTGTTTTGGTTGCCACTGCCTCTGCAGCAGGGTTGGGTTCTTCATGTTCATCGTTGTCTTCTTTGCTTGCGAGGAGGGCAAAGGAGTTGTTTGCCAGCTTGCTATGCAGAGCTGCGCTGGTGCTAGGCGTAACGTCAAGCTCCTCTCCTTGCCTTTTACGCGCGGGCTTACGCTTGATCTCCCCGGGCTCCGAGTAAGATGAACTCAAGCTTGAGTCGCTGCTCGAGCTGTACTTCCTTGCTTTGAGAGCCTTCCTGCAGGGCGTAGATTTGCCAAGCTTGACGGCCCGCGCGGGGGCTTGCCAATCCATGCTGTTGGTTGTGGACGATTAAGCGGGGGGAGAGGGAACTGGGCACCTTTGGTCAGTATGCCAACAGCACTTTGCTTCTGCCGAGTTGTACACAGCTTCTTCAGTGAGAGAATTTGGTCGACAGCAGATGAGACGCACTCTGGAATGTGCGTTACAGTTTGTAGCAAACCATTAGGTTCGCTGGTTGAACCAATCAGACACTATGTGACAATTTCAGAACAGTGGGAGTGAAAGCACGATAAGAAACTTGCTGTCGATCCGCAGGCACGTCTGCACTCTTTGAGTGTGAGATCGCATCTGGGTTTATAGTGGTGTGAAATCTATTTTTGGTTTTAAAAGATTTTTACTTAAAAAGATACTATTGATTTCTATTTTGCATTGGGTTACTCTTACCTTTTTATTTCCTTCTATTTTTATATTATTAATTGAATTTTGGCAATTTTATTTAAGAATGGTTTGTGTTAAGTTCCAGGTTACGATTGTGTTTGGTTCTATGTATTTTTTTATTTCGTTCGTGGGCACTGGCTTAAAATCACAAATTGGTTATCAGTGTTTAATAATATTGGTGACACATTCGTATTTTATTTCCTTTTTACGGCATTATAGACTTTATTTCCTTTTTTATACCCTTGAAAAGGGTATTATAATTTTGTCCAGAAATGTGTAACGCATTAAAGAAGGCACCCCCGACCCCACAAAGTATATATTTTCCTGATCAGCATCAACAGCCGAGTCGATATAGCCATGTCCGTCTGTCCGTCTGTTTCTATGCAAAAAATAGAAAGTATTTTCAAAGCTAGCGTTTTGTAATTTTTTGAAACCAGATCATTATTTTTATTGCTTGCAGATCAAGTTTAAAAATCGGTCGGATCAGACCACTATATCATATAGCTGCCATACAAACGATCAATCAGATTTCAAGTCTTTGTATGGAAAACTTTTTTGTTCTCCAAGTTATCGCAACCGAATTAACCATTTATTGATTCCACATAGCCATACACGATTTGTGAAAGTTTGGTCCGGATCATACCACTATATAATATAGCTGCTATACAAACAACCGATATGAAAACAAGTCTTTGTATGGAAAACTTTTATGTTCTCCAAGCTATTGCAACCGAATTCAACATTTATTCATTTGACATAACCAAACACGATTTATGAAAGCTTGGTCCGGATCGGACCAATATATCATATAGCTACCATACAAACGACCGATATGAAAACAAGTCTTTGTATAGAAAACCTTTTTGTTTTCAAGGGTATACCATCTTCGGCAAGCCGAAGATAACTTTTCTCACTTGTTCAAAATATGATTGTGTCTGTGAAATCTAGCTGATAGCCGTTGGAGTCTGGGTAAGGGATTATTTTAATTGTGTTTATTAGTGAAAAGTAAATGGGTATGTGGGATGTGATTAATAATTGGTTATCATTGTAGTTAATCCAAGTGGATGTTTTAATGTTCAAAATATTTTGGCCATCATCGAAACCGACTCGCTAAGGGTCTTACCAGTTCTGCCGCCGAACCCTTCGGGCAGTATTAATAGACACTAAGGACACCAAGGAGTTACAAGATACCCTGCCTTAATAAATAAATAAATTGTTCTTATAAAACGAACAAACAAAAAACAATGTTAATTAGTCCCCGTTTGTTTCTATGTTGCAGGGTTATTCCGGCTAGTTCTCTTTTCATTTTATTGTATAAAAATTTGACCTGGGGTGCATGGTAATCGGTTCGTAACCTACACTTGAGCAAAATGAAAATAGTCAACCACGATGTTTATTTCAGCTAAATTTATTTTCAAGCAATGATGTTCAAAGGAGGATGGTATCTGGACTGGCTTATCAGAAAAAAGAAGATATCCGTGGTTGGTGTCAAAATTATGAATTTGAAATTGCTGTCCATGAACCGCTGTGATCAGTATAAGCAATAATGTTATCAGGTACCAAGTGGCTGTGAAATTAAAAGTGGATTATTTTACTTTCGTTTTTTGAATTGTGTTTTGTAGTAGTAGTTGTAGAGTAATTCTATTTCTATTAGTGATTTTGTAATGGTCAGGGTCTGTCTGCTCTACATTTTTGGTTTAAATGGATTTTCTTTCTGTAGTGGACCTTTTCTGTAATTAGTGTCAATATTAAATTCCTGTCGGTCTTCATTTATTTTATCTATTTTCTTTTCTTTAAATTTTTGTGTGTCTAATATTGGATGCCCAGCGTATAAGAAAATTTGGGCAGGTGTTTGTACAGTAGTGTCATGTTTAATTTTATGGTTTTATGTGTAAAGGATCTTGCTTAAATTTACTTCTTTATCATTAGATGAATTGATTATATGAATTTTTTCATTTATTGTTTTGTGTAATCTTTCAACGTCTGCTACCCCGTTTTTTGCTGTATTGAGATGTAATTCGATTTCTTCTTCTTCAAGTTCTTGTTTCAAAGGTCTGTATTCCAGTCCTTTGTTTTAATTTGTTCAAGTGTAGCGAATGTAATGTTTTCCCTCAGATGAATAAATATTTACCACAAATTTTTCTCGGCAATGTTAAGGGTTAGGTGTGATTTTAAAAGGCATTTTGGTGTTTCTATGTTCTGTTTTGGACAAATTGCATATGTTGCATTCGTTTATTATATTCTGAATTAGTAGTTGGCTATTTGGAAAGAAGTGATTTTCTTTAAACAATTTTGTCATTTTCTAAATACCTGGGTGTAAAAGTTATTCATGTGATTGAAGTATGATTTCTTTAAATTCGGCGTAATTCGAAGCAACGTTCTTTATTAGGAAAAGACTGCGAATTACTTTTGTGTATGTGGTATTAATAATTTCAATGTGTGCGCTCTTAATATAAATGGTAATGTTTCTATGGATAAAATGGTCGAGTAAAATTTGTTTGGCCTTTTCGAGTGTCATTACATCATATTGAATTGTGGTAATGGAGTTACCGAATTTTATTGAATGGTCTACTTTATTTTTATCGGATTTAATAAAGATTACTTGTTTTTTGAAATAATTTATTGGCTTTTCTGTTAAATGAATGAGGTTGCTATTGTCTTCATCTGCACTATGTTGAGTAACTTCACTATGATGATTTTCTTTTTTCTTAATAGTAATAGTAATAGTAATGGTAATAGTAATAGTAATAGTAATAGTAATAGTAATAGTAATAGTAATAGTAATAGTAATAGTAATAGTAATAGTAATAGTAATAGTAATAGTAATAGTAATAGTAATAGTAATAGTAATAGTAATAGTAATAGTAATAGTAATAGTAATAGTAATAGTAATAGTAATAGTAATAGTAATAGTAATAGTAATAGTAATAGTAATAGTAATAGTAATAGTAATAGTAATAGTAATAGTAATAGTAATAGTAATAGTAATAGTAATAGTAATAGTAATAGTAATAGTAATAGTAATAGTAATAGTAATAGTAATAGTAATAGTAATAGTAATAGTAATAGTAATAGTAATAGTAATAGTAATAGTAATAGTAATAGTAATAGTAATAGTAATAGTAATAGTAATAGTAATAGTAATAGTAATAGTAATAGTAATAGTAATAGTAATAGTAATAGTAATAGTAATAGTAATAGTAATAGTAATAGTAATAGTAATAGTAATAGTAATAGTAATAGTAATAGTAATAGTAATAGTAATAGTAATAGTAATAGTAATAGTAATAGTAATAGTAATAGTAATAGTAATAGTAATAGTAATAGTAATAGTAATAGTAATAGTAATAGTAATAGTAATAGTAATAGTAATAGTAATAGTAATAGTAATAGTAATAGTAATAGTAATAGTAATAGTAATAGTAATAGTAATAGTAATAGTAATAGTAATAGTAATAGTAATAGTAATAGTAATAGTAATAGTAATAGTAATAGTAATAGTAATAGTAATAGTAATAGTAATAGTAATAGTAATAGTAATAGTAATAGTAATAGTAATAGTAATAGTAATAGTAATAGTAATAGTAATAGTAATAGTAATAGTAATAGTAATAGTAATAGTAATAGTAATAGTAATAGTAATAGTAATAGTAATAGTAATAGTAATAGTAATAGTAATAGTAATAGTAATAGTAATAGTAATAGTAATAGTAATAGTAATAGTAATAGTAATAGTAATAGTAATAGTAATAGTAATAGTAATAGTAATAGTAATAGTAATAGTAATAGTAATAGTAATAGTAATAGTAATAGTAATAGTAATAGTAATAGTAATAGTAATAGTAATAGTAATAGTAATAGTAATAGTAATAGTAATAGTAATAGTAATAGTAATAGTAATAGTAATAGTAATAGTAATAGTAATAGTAATAGTAATAGTAATAGTAATAGTAATAGTAATAGTAATAGTAATAGTAATAGTAATAGTAATAGTAATAGTAATAGTAATAGTAATAGTAATAGTAATAGTAATAGTAATAGTAATAGTAATAGTAATAGTAATAGTAATAGTAATAGTAATAGTAATAGTAATAGTAATAGTAATAGTAATAGTAATAGTAATAGTAATAGTAATAGTAATAGTAATAGTAATAGTAATAGTAATAGTAATAGTAATAGTAATAGTAATAGTAATAGTAATAGTAATAGTAATAGTAATAGTAATAGTAATAGTAATAGTAATAGTAATAGTAATAGTAATAGTAATAGTAATAGTAATAGTAATAGTAATAGTAATAGTAATAGTAATAGTAATAGTAATAGTAATAGTAATAGTAATAGTAATAGTAATAGTAATAGTAATAGTAATAGTAATAGTAATAGTAATAGTAATAGTAATAGTAATAGTAATAGTAATAGTAATAGTAATAGTAATAGTAATAGTAATAGTAATAGTAATAGTAATAGTAATAGTAATAGTAATAGTAATAGTAATAGTAATAGTAATAGTAATAGTAATAGTAATAGTAATAGTAATAGTAATAGTAATAGTAATAGTAATAGTAATAGTAATAGTAATAGTAATAGTAATAGTAATAGTAATAGTAATAGTAATAGTAATAGTAATAGTAATAGTAATAGTAATAGTAATAGTAATAGTAATAGTAATAGTAATAGTAATAGTAATAGTAATAGTAATAGTAATAGTAATAGTAATAGTAATAGTAATAGTAATAGTAATAGTAATAGTAATAGTAATAGTAATAGTAATAGTAATAGTAATAGTAATAGTAATAGTAATAGTAATAGTAATAGTAATAGTAATAGTAATAGTAATAGTAATAGTAATAGTAATAGTAATAGTAATAGTAATAGTAATAGTAATAGTAATAGTAATAGTAATAGTAATAGTAATAGTAATAGTAATAGTAATAGTAATAGTAATAGTAATAGTAATAGTAATAGTAATAGTAATAGTAATAGTAATAGTAATAGTAATAGTAATAGTAATAGTAATAGTAATAGTAATAGTAATAGTAATAGTAATAGTAATAGTAATAGTAATAGTAATAGTAATAGTAATAGTAATAGTAATAGTAATAGTAATAGTAATAGTAATAGTAATAGTAATAGTAATAGTAATAGTAATAGTAATAGTAATAGTAATAGTAATAGTAATAGTAATAGTAATAGTAATAGTAATAGTAATAGTAATAGTAATAGTAATAGTAATAGTAATAGTAATAGTAATAGTAATAGTAATAGTAATAGTAATAGTAATAGTAATAGTAATAGTAATAGTAATAGTAATAGTAATAGTAATAGTAATAGTAATAGTAATAGTAATAGTAATAGTAATAGTAATAGTAATAGTAATAGTAATAGTAATAGTAATAGTAATAGTAAGAGTTTGCAATTGGTTCTGGTGTCTTTTGGATATAAAAATTTTGATTTCTTTCCGATCCTGAAGTATTTAATTATGTTTTATCAAAAAGGGTAACTGTTATATTTTTGTAATTTATAACTGATTGTGCATTTCTCAACAATTTTCTGCCAATAAGCATATCGTAATTATTAGAAAAACTGTGTTCATAAAATGGTTCGGTTATTTTAAAAATACTATTTCTGGGTAACATAATCAAGTTGTTTAAAGTAATAGGGCCATTTGATGTTAAAACTTCACATATAGTATTTTAATAGGAAGACAAAATATATTTTTATTGATCATATTTATTGTGGATCCTGTGTCTATAAGGCATTTGTATGTGCAACCTTTGTATGCTATTTCTATGTATTTGTGTTATCCGGGGTATCGTTTGGTTCAGAGTTATTTTGATTTTGTTCGTCATTAATTTAGACGGGTTGGACCTGTTGTTGCCCTTCATTAATGAACCTATGATTTTGATATGGATTGTATTGATTGTGGTTATAATACTGGTGTTCATAATAATTAGGTTGAAATTGTTCGAATTCATGCGCGTCTTATCTCGTCAATCACTGTCCGATGGTCTTACTCGTTTAGTAATCGGGAAGTTTGTATTTTTAGATGTAGACGGTTGTTGTAGTATGTATGTATTTCCTATAAAATGTGCTGTTTGAGGATTTTGGGTTTTTTTGGGATGTTGTGGGAAAGGATTTTTTTGAATAATTGATTGTGTATTCATCTATTGGTTGGGTCTGAAATAATTAGATGCGTGCCACATAGGTTGGTTGTTAGTCGTCTGCTGTGTATAGCTATGTCTAAGTGGTTGCTTGTACTGATTAAAATTGGGCTGGAAGGTTTGAGAATATTGTGGGTAACTTGGGCGATATTGAGTTTGGGTATTTGTATTGAATTTATATGATTTAAAATTCTGATTAGGATTTGAGTTTTTATTACGGTGTCCCGGATTTTTATTAAATTCAAAATTAATGTTTTTTTTAAGTCTTTACAATCGTGATGAGCTAAAATAGTAAATAATTGTATTGGAAGTTTCCTAATCAGTATTTTGATAGAGTCTTTAATAGCCTGAATATAAATATGAAAATCCGGTTGGTTACCTTCCATACGTAGTTTCGAAATTAATAATTGACGTCGCTTCTTCCGCTTCTCAAATTCTCCAGAAGTTTGTAGTTTGGTATTTGGGTTTTAAATTCTGTGATTAGTATTGATTTGAGGATAGGCCAATCTTCGATGTTCGGAAGTCCCAAAGATCGTGTTACTTGTCCGTCCAAGTTCCTTTCGAAGTAAGTAGAATCCTTTGTTGTCGCACATCATTAGTTTGGTAGAGTGAAATTACGTAGTCCACTCTGCTGACGAAGGTGTGAAGGGTTTCTGGATCACCCTTGAATGGCATAATGTATTTTAGCAGCCGACGGGCTTCAGCAAGATTTTTGTCGCTCAACGCAACGATTTGCGGTGCGGCAATAATTGGCTGTGCCATTTTTATTGTAAATTTTTAATTTTGGTTTTTTTTTTTGGATTTAATGTTTTTGTTTAGTTTTCTAATTTCACTTAATCTTTTTTATTGTAAATTTTTAATTTTGGTGTTGTATTATTAAATTGCTTTAATTTATTGTTCTTTTTTTTAATAAAGGATAAAAGTTTGTTTAACATAACTTTCTTAGAATTTTATATGTTGGCTTAAACAGTAAGTTGCCTTTGGACTTAATGTTTTTGTTTTCGTACTTCACTTAAATTTTTTTTTCGATAACCGAATTGGAATTATAATCCAAGTTAAAGGGTTTTCACGAATTTATGTTGGGAAATATTTCCAGAACTAGATTATAAAATTATACTTATTTTCCACTTGAGATGTTTATTGTTTGAGTCTATTAAATGGACCGTTTTAAATAACTAAGACCAACGCTGAAAACTTAGTTTGACAAATGAAAGTTAATCAGAAATATCGGGATCGATTGTGTTCTTTTACTTTGATTTTTAGTCTTAAACTGAACATTGAACAATATCAATGTTCAGCTTAAGACTAAAAATCAAGTGTAAGTGAGATTGAGGAGAAGCCTTAGTGTTTTAAGAATATTTTGTATTTCGGGAGAGCATTGCTCTTAAGATTAGGAAATGATTCAAAGAGAGCAGGCAAATCTGCTTAGGTCAGGCTTTAGGATTTTTTTACAAGAACGGCTAAGTGCCGCTGCCAAAGAATTGTTTATTAAAACGCATACTGTGCATATTGCATACAGTATGAAAATCACTTAAGTGCATTATTGTTTACGGTTCTTTGAAATAATTGAATTGGCCGGTTTGGGTGGCGCAAATACGTCACTATATATGGGTGCATCACCCAGAGGCCCAGAATGTAGAACAAGGTAATGAAAAGGTCTAACGACTCAGAATAAATTTTACCCACTACGAATATGAGCCCGAAAGTATTCGTGAAAGGGCGACATATTTTTCCTTGGGCATTTCCATTCCAAATTCCTCTTCAGCAATCTCACTGTTATGACGAAACTCTTATTTCCCAAATGCTTTTAATGAATTACCAGGTTTAAGCACAGCTCCATATCAGCATATTATGGACGTGTATAAAAAAAGTCTTCTTCGAACCAAAATGAATCTATTGAAGCTTCTTTAACTGCTTCGATATCAGCCTTTCTTAAGG
Organism: Drosophila merina; assembly: GCA_035047645.1. Lineage (NCBI taxonomy): Eukaryota > Metazoa > Arthropoda > Insecta > Diptera > Drosophilidae > Drosophila > Drosophila merina. The sequence goes on from JAWNPH010000042.1 coordinate 548,983, forward strand.
AAATGACCACTATAACATATTATTAACTTTTTCTTGAAGCGTCCTTGAAAGAAATCCTACTCCTAGAAATTGTGTCCTTCTCGGAAAACGTAGTCTGTTCTAGTTTAAAGAACTATTTAAGGGTTCCTATGATTTTGAGATAAAATTTCTGTCAGAGTTGTCTTAACATTCGAGTTCTTAAGACGTGGAATTTAAACAGTTTTGCATCTAGTGGCATCTCTATTTGTTTGTTGAGATTTTTCTCAATTCATAATTGTCGACGAAAAGAGACGGCTTATTAAAGCTGTGCTGGAAAGCTGTTGCGGCTTGTTCCGATCCGTAAAAAAGAGAGCTTGGCGGATTTGACAGCCACATAAGTCAAAACCAGCTACCCCGAAGATTCAGCAGCCGTTGACTTACATGTACTGCTGTGCTAGTTCAGTGGGAGTTCTACTAGATCGTAAAGGCCAGGCTGGCGATTAATATCTGCACCCGCAGAAATATGATACTACCCCGAGTAAACTTTCAGTCCAGCAACTTTTGTTATTGGCCTAGTCAGAAACTCGGTTTCTGACAACTCAAAAAACTTTTAGCAGAGCAATACTTTGCCCTTTGCCACGACATAAACACAATCTCTACGACATGAACACAAGAAAGTTCAGATACTGAAATCAAATATTCCATAAATCTCAACATTAGGCTGTGATGATAGCGTCGACCAGCGAGAAATCGATTCCAAGCGAGACAAAGTCTGCGTTAAGGTGGTCACGTTATTAAACCTTAAATAGTAATCCTGTTCTTCTTCCAGTACATCAAACTTTATGGCCCACTTTTTTCTTGGTGCTTGCTGCTGCTACGAGGGCGGTTCAATAAGTCCGTGACTTTTTGAATTTCCCACCTCTTAATTGAAATGGTAACACTGCTCCCGTCAACAGTCATCTGTCAGTTGACTCTTGTCAAAAATTGAACAAGCTGCGACATTTAGTTTGTTTTTGACAGCCGTTAATATCAGACTACCGCGTTGACTGAGAAGAAAATGGAAAAAAGTGAATTTCGTGTGCTCATTAAGCATTATTTTTTGAGGAAAAAATCCATTACGCAAACCAAGGCCAAGCTTGATAAATATTATGGAGACTCTGCACCATCCATTTCCATGGTAAAAAAAATGGGTTTACTGAATTCCGATGTGGCCGTACAAGCACGGAAGATGCCGAACGTTCTGGACGTCCAGTTGAGGTTTCCACATCCGAAACAATTGAAAAAATCCACGATATGGTTTTAGCCGATCGGCGATTAAAAGTGAGAGAGATTGTGGAAGCCGTAGGCATTTCACATGGCTCAGTGGTTTCAATTTTGAATGATCATTTGGGTATGAGAAAGCTTTCCGCAAGATGGGTGCCGCGTTTGCTCACAATCGACCACAAATGCAACCGTGTGACAATTTCGCAGGAATGTTTAGCGTTGTTCAATCGCAATACGAACGAGTTTTTGCGCCGTTTCGTAACCGTGGACGAAACGTGGATCCACCACAACACACTGAAGACCAAACAGCAGTCAAAACAGTGGGTTTCTCGGGGTGAATCGGCGCCAAAGAAGGCAAAGGTGGGTTTGTCAGCCAATAAAGTCATGGCGACTGTTTTTTGGGATGCACGCGGTATTATCCACATTGACTACCTTCAAAAAAGAAAAACAATCAATGGTGAATATTACAGCAACTTATTGGGTCGATTCGATGAGGCATTGAAAAACAAGCGACCGCACTTGGCCAAGAAAAAAGTTCTTTTCCACCAGGACAATGCACGGGTGCACACATGTGCAGTTTCCATGGCAAAATTCCATGAAATGTGCTACGAATTGCTCCCTCATCCGGCCTATTCACCCGATCTAGCCCCGTGTGACTATTTCTTGTTCCCAAACTTGAAGAAATGGCTCGGCGGAAAGAGATTTGCCTCCAATGACGAAGTCATCTCACAAACAAATGCCTATTTTGAAGACCTCGACAAATCATATTTTTTGGAAGGGCTAAAAAAATTGGAGAAACGTTGGAATTGGAAATGCTTCATTCAAATAGTCAGGGACTTATTGACCCGCCCTCGTAAATTAAAAGTCTCATGCACACAGCCACCGCCGGAAATAGGATCATCCACATTCAAATTACGACGCCAAATTTGGCCCCTTTGTCCCATCGATTCAATCTCAAAGAATATCGTCAAAATTAAAAAAAAAAAACAAGTGAGAAAAGTTATCTTCGGCTTGCATTGGAAAACAAAAAAGTTTTCCATACAAAGACTTGTTTTCATATCGGTCGTTTGTATAACAGCTATATGATATAGTGGTCCGATCCGGACCAAACTTTTACAAATCGTGTATGGCTATGTCAAATGAATAAATGTTGAACTCAGTTGCAATGGGTTGGAAAACAAAAAAGTTTTCCATACAAAGACTTATTTTCATATCGGTCGTTTGTATGGCAGCTATATGGTATAGTGATCCGATCCGGATCAAACTTTCACAACTCATGTATGGCTATGTCAAATGAATAAATGTGGAAGAGAAGCCTTACAGAATAGTAGTTAAGGGCCTCCACCATAGCACCTTAAACCACGAAATTATTGCCAACTTTAAAACATATGGCTTTGATGTTCTACAAGCACATAACCCAATATCCAGGAGTAATACAGAAGAAAAACTTAATATATTCTTCATTAATATAAAGCCATGTGCAAAAATTAATGACATATATGATATGAACACACTATGCCGACAGAAAGTGCGGATAGAAAGAATGCGTAAATCATCGGAAATTGCTCAATGCATACGTTGTCAGGAATACGACCTCACAGCTAAATACTGTAGTCGTCATCCCAATTGTACCCGCTGTGGCGAAAATCACTTAACCAAATTATGCACGCTTCCCAATGATCAACATTACGAATTGGAGCGTGTTCAGCGTAATTGGTAACTATTGGGGTCGGAACTAGTTATTCTATTAGGGACGGTAAAATATAGTTGGTCCAAGAGGTATTTGGAGTCAATCATAACATGAACACACATATGCAGAATCATAACCCCAGCCCAGGTCCGGCGCTCCTTCAGGGAAGGTAGGTTTAACAATTAACGCCTGCAACGATATGTGAGAATACAATTGTCAGGGTCCCAGAGTTAATTATTCAGTGCAAATAACAGGATCTGCTTTTGCACAAATTGAATACTATTTTGATGAGTAGCGAATTGTGGTCTCCAAACGCAAGAGCAGTGTTCAAGGATAGAAACTAGGGAAACTAGGGAGATATAAAAGATTCTGGTGGTGAAAAGATTGTCAAATTCTTTTGACCATCGCTTAATATAGGCTAATATTTCTCTAGCTTAATTCGTTTAGAGCACCGAGACTGGTGCGCATAGGACCATTATATCTACACCATTGTCAGGTGTAGAAAATACCAGACTGGCTGACGGCCAGGTGTAATATCTTTCACATCCTTCAATGGAAAATCCATCAGTTTTGCACAAATTGACTTTGAGATGGTTAATTTTGGAATTTTTTGTAGTGGAGATTCGCTTAGAAGTAAAAAGCGATTCAAGATTTTAAAATTTCAAAGATTGCCACCAAACAACGGTTTCGCAGACAAGTCTGGAGCATGGTGATTAGCTACGCAGGCGGAAGTTCAGGTTCAGCAATTGAAAGGGAGACGAAAAATGTCCACAAAAGGAGTGTCAAAGAGCATCTCGCATCGATACTCGAACAGTGCGGACTTGTCTATTGACTGTGCTCTAATATATACAAAATACTCCAAGTGAAAAGTGAATAATTACCAACAATTTATCACAAAAATGTATTAAAAAGACGCTTCGTGCCATTGCTTACTAAAATAGTGGAGCACACTCCCTTTTGAACAACTATTATATTTCAAAAAAATATTAACAAAAAAAAATACCTAGCCACGAACTCTCACAATGAGTCTAAACGACATTCGCTCTCAATGTCATCAAGAGCAAGACAAACTGCGTCTCTCATCGATACGAAACAACACTTATTTCTGAAATGTGTATTCGCAATCCGCGAAATTACACGAAATAAATGCAAACGTCGATCGGCCCCCGTCAATCACTTCCAACCCGACACAAAAACTTTGGCCAACAACGAACGACGAAGGGCGTTCTTGCTCACCAGCAATCCCAACGATGAGCCAAAGAGGACTGACCTCTCCCACGATAACCAAAACTTCGACCTCATTAGCCACTGCACTCGCAACAACAACAAATACTGCAACGGTATCAACCGTACGCACGGTGCCGGGAAATAAAATAAAGATCAATTGGCATACTCTAAGTCAAAAAACTGAGACCTAGGACTCCAACAGATTTGAAATACTGGCAAATATTGATAAGGATCTACCCCCCCCCCCCCCCTAAGCACTGACGTAGGTACCAAAAAGAAGCCAAAGCTTCCACCTATATACATCCAAGAGAAAAGCTCGAATAAGCTGCTTAACAAAATAATTAAACCCTTTGGAAAAGACAATTTTCACATAATACTCCAAAAAAAGGGCAGCATCCATGAAATCAAGGTCCAAGTAAAAACCGAAAAATAACAAAATCGGTAGTACCAACTAAAAAGTAGTGAGGGTCTCCCAGCACACAGCAAACTTTAGAGAACTCAAATATATATATAGACCTTAAAAGGCGGATGTATCAACGAGCAATGTTTGCACGCTTCCATAAGGCACAGAATACTCCTATACCTTCAAAGAGGTCCTCATTTGGGCTTGCGACCACATTCGGAAATGTGACCTTCGCAAACGTCCTAAAATCGGGACTTACAGAACCAAGCTCTACGACAGCAACTTTGCATGCAGCCCAAACTTATCCGACACCAAATCCCCTATCATCGACGCAATAACAAAGTAGCTTTGAAACTATGATGCATACTCTGCAACTGCAGATGATCGAATTCATGTCCTTCACGAGGAAAAACTCCAAATAATAATTGGTTCTCTACGAATATCATTATGGAACGCCAACGGCGTTTATGGCATAAACATGAAATGACTAAATTCCTTCATGAAAATCATATTGACTTCCTGCTTAATACTTGTACAACTTTTAAGTAAGTGGCTTTTTGTTCTACGGAACAAATGATCTAGATGGAAAAGCACATGGCGGAACAGGTATCCTGATTAGAAATCGCATCAAACACTACTACCATAGCGAGTTTGGAGAAAACTACTTGCAGGCCACATCCATAAATGTACAAATAGGAAGCGGCAATCTTACCCTAGTTGTGGTCCCCCTCGTTTTAATGTTTCCGAACAACAATTTCTGGGCTTCTTCAATACCCTAGGAAACTACAACGCCAAACTGGGGTTTACATGTCGTCACCCCTAAAGGAAAACAGTTGTGTTACGCCATCATAGAGGCAAACAAAAAGCATGACTACGTCTCTTCAAAAAGACAGTCATACTTATGTATTATATGTTGATACAGCTTCGTGTGACACTCAAATCCAAATAATGTCTCCACTTCAAATATCTATGTGGAACGCAAATGGCGTTTCACGGCACAAACTCGAAATTGCTCAGTTCTTAGTCGAAAAAAATATTGCCGTCATGCTCCTCTCCGAGACACATCTAACAGACAAGCACAACTTCCATACTCCAGGATACCTATTCTACGCTACAAACCACCCGGACGGCAAAGCCCATGGCGGCACTGAAATACTAATCAGAAGTCGCATTAAACACTACCTATATAATAGAACAGAAATGGAGTACCTGCAATCCACATCCATAAGCATGCAATCCAGCAGCGGCCCCGTTACCCTGGCCGCAGTCTACTGCCCACCTCGTTTTGTAGTTCCTGAGCACCAATTCATGGAATCACTCGGTGAGTGATTCGTAGCGGCCGGTGACTACAATGCCAAGCATACGCACTGGGGATCACGCCTTTTGAATCCAAAAGGCAAACAACACTACAACGCGCTCATCAAGCCGCGAAACAAGCTCGATTACGTGACTCCAGGTAGGCCTACAGACTGGCCAGCAGATGCAAATACGCTCTCGAAACTCATTGACTTCGCAATAACAAGGAAGATCCCAAGAAATATTATTACGGCCGAGTCACTTCCAGAACTATCATCAGATCACTCTCCAGTTCCACTTACTCTCAGGCATCGACCATATATAACTGAGCGGCCCTACAGGCTGACAAACAACAGCACCAACTGGGAAAGGTATGCTAAACACTTGTTGCTGCAGCCAAGGCCTCTACCCCTCCAGAAACCCACAAAATAACAAATCATAGCAAGACAAATCGCGAAATTGAAAAGGTAGTTCTTGAGAAACAAAGAAACGTACTTCGTTAAAAAACGTACTTGAAAAAAGAATCACAAAAGATCCCCAACGGCTAAAGAACAACTAAAAATAGCTACACGTAGACTAACCAGGGCACTTAAGCTTGAGGAAGCAAACGCTCATTATATACATATCCAACAATTATCGCCCACCAGCAAAAATAACCTTATGTGAAAAGCACAAAAAAATATCCAGCCACCGGCAGAAACAGCTGTTCCACTGCGAGGCCCCTCTGGAAGCTGGATACGCAGCGACGAAAATAGAGCCAGTACGTTCGCCGACCACCTGCAAAAGGTATTCCAACCCTATCCAAAAAATCACCTGGACATGACTTGGTGACACCAAAAATGATTATAGAACTACCACCTTGAGCGGTTCTGACCTTATGAGCCATCTTTTCAACGCTATTACGAAACTTCGATACTATCCCCAAAGGTGGAAAACGCGGTAATAGTAATGTTTCCGAAGCCAGGCAAAGACAAAGCCCAACCCTTATCCTACAGACCAATCAGTCTTCTAACATGTCTTTCGAAACTGTTTTAACTATTCGGACTTCCGAGGTAACCGCACCATCAGAAATTATAATAGTTGAAGTGAAAAACAATCGCTCTCCGCATAACTATGCACGAGAAGATAATCGCAGAGTGAGTTGTTAAGTGCCCAGTAGCAATCCCTCGACCCAGCAACCATCTGTTATTGATAAAACTGTGTGTTCGACTTGTACAAGGTGATTTCCAAAGTAAACAGGACTTATTAAAAAACAAGTGAGAAAAGTTATCTTCGGCTTGCCGAAGATAGTATACCCTTGAAAACAGAAAAAATTTTCCATACAAAGACTTGTTTTCATATCGGTCGTTTGTATGGCAGCTATATGATATAGTGGTATGATCCGGACCAAACTTTTACAACTCATGTATGGCTATGTCAAATGAATAAATGTTGACTTCAGTTGCAATAGCTTGCAAAACAAAAAAGTTTCCCATACAAAGACTTGTTATATGAGCTATATGAGCTATATGATATAGTGGTCCGATCCGACCGATTTTTAAACTTGATCTGCGTGCAACAAAAATAATGATCTGGTAAAAATTTCAAAACGCCAGCTTTAAAACTACTGTCTATTTTTTGCATAGAAACAGGCGGACAGACGGACAGACGGATAGACGGACAGACGCACATGGCTATATCGACTCGGCTGTTGATGCTGATCAAGAATATATATACTTTGTGGGGTCGGAGATGCTTCCTTTAATGCGTTACACATTTCTGCACAAAATTATAATACCCTTTTTCAAGGGTATGAAAAGACTGAACAAATAGGTTTATCGGTAAAATCAATTAATTTTTTTCAACATAGTCTCCTTCTGCTTTAATACAGCTTTTTGCACGGTCCAAAAGCAGGTCTTACGAGTGTTTTAGCTCGTTGACCGGTATGGCAGGCAATATGCCGGTGCAAGCTTTTTGAATTGCCTCCACGTCTGCATAACGCTTTCCTTTCATCGGCAAATGCATTTTTCCGAAAAGGTAGAAATCGCACGATGCCATATCAGGTGAATACGGGGAGTGGTTGATTGTTAAAATGTGATATTTGGTCAAATAATCGTTCCCAAGCGTCAATCCCATCTTCGCAATATTCGGTCCCAACACGTCGAATATGGGGCACCAAACGCTTCAAAACTTCAAGGTAAAACACCGCATTAACGTTTCGGCCGAGTGAAACAAATCATTGTGGACAATACACTTGGAATCATAAAAACAAATCAGCATTGTCTTCTCCTGGAGCGATTTATTGTGTTTCGACTCGTTCGGCACCTTCCATTCAGCACTCTGATTTTTCGTCACCAGTCACAATCTTGTAAAGGAAGTTCGGGTCTTTTTTTTTTGAACATACTGACAGTTAAAACACAATAACTTCAATTCCAATAGATGAAATGATATGAAATTTTTACTATAAGTCGATAAAGGATAGCAGATTCTAGCGCACTAGCAAATATATAGATAGCGCCACAACACGGTGCAAGAATCGAAAAGTCCTACTTCGGAACGCACCTTGTACATCGGCTTCACCAAAATATGCGAACTCTTCCCAAAAATTACATTTATAAGCTAAAGCTAAATAACTTAAATTAAGAATTAAGGCCAAAACAAGAATTTCGCCAATGGTTATAAAAAGAAAAGTACGTTCAAAAATGTATCCAAATATTCCGGTGTGGTAGTCTACGTTTGTGTTTTAAGAAAGGAAGATCTTTTTTGAGTTCCAGGAGTAACAAAAGATATTGAATTATTTATATATAGGGTATTTTTTTTAAGACGGAATTTTATATTGAATTTTTAGGATAGGAAAAATAAATATTTTATTTACAACAAATTTTGGGAGATAATTGAAACTTCTTTAGCCATGACCCTAAGAGGCCTCATTCTTACCTCTAGCAACTTCAGGAGGCAATACATCGGGCTCATTTTCCCGTATAATTAATTCCGGCTTTGGTGCCACTAAAACTTCTTCGCATGCTATCTTTGGTGCGAAGATTAATTTAAAGTGATTATTACAGTAAAGGCATCCATGATAAAAGTTATAATTTTCAGGTCTGTAAACGAAAATAAAAATAAACGAAATAAAATTACCAAAACTAAAAATAAGAAGTACACATAAAATATATAATTGTAAAACTATATTCTATTGCCGTAAAATAATAAGAAGGAATCTTTTGCATGTTTGTCAAAAGTTTTAAAGTGTGCAAAGTTTAAAGGATGCACATTCTTATAAATCCAGCTTTTGTAGTTTTTTTCCCTTATGTCGCCTTTACGCAACCTCGTGAGTGTCGTTCAGTACTCTGCACTGAAATCAAACTTTTTAGAAACATTGAAAATATTACTGTGGAAATTTGTTAGCTGCGTTATTACATTTGACTCCCTTTTTAAAATCAACGAGTATAATAAAAGGGATCCGTACTCGCATTTTTTATAACAAACTTTTAACACCAAAAAATGCGTTCGTTCGTTTATAGAAAGTCGACTAACCTTGTAAAACTACCAGCAATCCACCCTTTGACTAAAAGCGTTAAAAAAACAGCAGTCAGTAGTATTATAGGTACTATAGGTACTATAGATACTATAGGTACTAGTGCTAGTATAGGCTAGGTAATACTACTAGTGCTAGGTAATAAGATCGTCAGCAAAACTTAATTAAGTAACTTGACACTATACGAGTATACTCGTATAATCTGCAGATTATTGCAGTTCAGAAAGAATTTTTATTAGATATACGTATGTTCTTGATTTATATGAAAGTAACAAACTTTCTAAACAAAAGGATTAATAAAAATAAAAATAAAGTAATTGGTATTCTTGTTTGCTTAATTTTAATAAATGTACCATATTTACAATATACATGCTAACACAGCTACAACACATCTGTAAAAACATTCTCCGATTTTACTACTTGACGAACACACACGGAATTACCACTAATAAAACGATAATAGCCACTTTACTTGGACAAGAGTTTTGACCTATCAAAAGACACAAATTTCAACTACTTTTCCGTCGTCCTAAATCCTCAATTACACACCATCCAAATCAGCAATAAAAATAGTTAAACTTACAAAAAAAAAAACAAATCACCTTTTCTCTTCTTAATACCTTAAAGGAACAACATCAGAAAATAACAGTATTTTATACCCTATTACAAAAAAAAGTTCACTATTAATACTAAACTGAATATAATTCCAATACCATCAAAGCTTCAACAACCATATACCTCAATCATACAAAACTATTCATTTCAACTCTGAAACCCAATTAGAATACGACCGATGTAATCTTCTACCGACCTATCTTACTTAACTCTCCAGGCCAAAGCACTAGACAAAAGAATGGCAAATAGTTTATTGTAGTTCCTTACCAACAACAAAACCAACTTGGTTTCAAAAGAGGTAAGTCGACTTCCGATGGGCCACTTTTTGCATAGCTCTGCTTCATACTAGGAAGTGAAACTCACTTATATCTCTTGAGTTTGCAAGAGAATTTGAACCATTTGGACCATAAATAATTTTGCACATACAAATCTTCATGAAAAAACAGAAAAATAGCTGAGAATAGGAACAAAAAATTCCACCAATCTATTTCCTCTACAACCATATTGCACAAAGATCTTTCATATCGGTACTACTACTCTATATTTTAATTAACTAGCCAATATCCTGACCTGATACAAGCAAATTAAATTAACCTCATAAGTCTACGACTCAATGTCAATAGTCTAAGTAAAAGGGGCATAAACGTCGACTAAAGTCAACTCTTGACAAAACTTAGAACTCGGAGATGAAGAACTTTCCCGCATCACTCTCCAAAACTAAATGCCAGAATCTAAAAAACGCAACTGCAAGTTGCACAATTATTACACAAAACTCTAGTATAACCAACGCAACTGTACTTAAAACACTGGGATTATAAATAACCAACAAATAAACCTGGAACTTCACTATCTCATTCGCTTACTTTTCAACAAACTAAACATTGAAAAATGCTTTTTTTTTTTTTTTTATTATGCCTTACGGTAGGAAAATTAAAATCTTCCAAAGATACCACCTACCGTCCATAGGTGGCATGCACGATTCATAACCCCCCTAGTAAAGTTATGCCTACGTACTAAAAACAAAAACCTCCGTATGCTCTTCTGTCCTTTACAAGCTCACCTGGACTGCCAGTCAAGTTATTTCGTCGGTGAGCAGGATGTGGAGCCTGGTTGTACTCCCTTTCTTGTTACATGGCCTAGAGGCGCACGTCCTTTATCCCTTGTTTCGCTGGGTAGTTTTCCTCTTGCCACCGTATAGGTGTACGTCGCCTGTATTACCCTTCAGCTCTGTTGGCCATCTCGTCGGCTCGGACCCGCTTCATCATATTCCTGATGATGTTATGTCCCCGCTCCCAAGAGTCGCTGTTCTCCATCATGGACGCGATCAGGCCGCCAGGGCTGAGCGGGGCACTGACCAGCGCCCTTAGCTGCACCCTCTCCTCCATGAACCTGGAGCAGTGCATGAGTACATGCTCTGCTGTTTCCTCAGCATCGGGGCAGTGAAGGCATTGAGCTGCCTCTACGTGGTGGAACCGGAGTAGGTATGCCCGATAGCAACCATGATTCGTGAGGAACTGGGTAAGGTGGTAGTCCAGTTTTTGTGGCGGCAATTGTCCCACGCCGTTAAATCGGGGATGAGTTGGTAGGACCACCTCCCCCGATGCGATGTTATCCATCTGGTCTGCCACTCTCCCATCAGTCGCTCATGAGCCTCCAGCCGGGTAGCACCTTGTCGGACCTGACAAATAGCCTTTATCTCCAGGTCGATTGGCGGCAAGCCTGCCAGTGCTAGTGCTGCGTCTCCGGATGTGGTCCTGAAGCCTCTAATGAGCCTAAGGGCCATAGACCGTACCGCCGCGCGTGCTCCTTTCAAGTAAGTGCCTTTCTTGGTGGCGTTGCTCCATATTGGTGCAGCATAAAGCAGCGTTGCCTTGGCTACCGCCACCAGTAGTTTCCTTGCCGGGTAATTTGGACCTCCTACATTGGGCATGAGCCTGGACAAGGACGCAGTTGTTATTGCTGCTTTCCTGCTTGCGTATCTAGCATGCTCCTTAAAAGCTAGCCTGTGGTCAATCATTACTCCCAGGTATTTTAGGGAGTCTTGCGATGCCACCTGTATCCCGTTGACCGTGATCAGCATTCTTTCCACCTTCTTCCTGCTGCTTCATAGAACAGCCTCGGTCTTGTGTGCCGCAAGTGTTAAGCCGGCTTTTTCTAGCCAGTCGGTGGCCATAGTAATTGTCGCGTTGCACTTCTCTTCGAGAACTGCTATTGTCTTGGCCACTGCAGTTATTGCCACATCATCCGCAAAGCAATGTAGCTCAGCTCCTAAGGGCTTATTGATGACCAGGATTCCATCATACATAATGTTCCACAGGATCGGTTCAAGCACAGATCCTTGTGGGACTCCTGCAGAAACACTGTAGCATCTCGGGCCAGCGTCCGTGTCGAACCAGAGGACACGATCCGTGAAGTAGCTTCCAACGACGATCCTGAGGTACTCCGGGATACCCATCCTATGCATGGCGCTGAGGATTACTGGCCATCTGGCGGTGTTGAAGGCGTTCCTTACGTCCAACGTGACGATTGCGCAGTACTCCTTCCTTCCACCCAGCCATCTATGCTGCTGTTGGCCGCCATAGAGTGGTCTGCCTTGGGAATAGTTCTGCTACTATGCTAGCCAGAACATCCGGGTCAGTTGGAGTTGCCTCTCTCTTCCTTAGCTTGTTAGCTACGAGTTTGTAGGCAAGTCCCCAGGGCTCTCTATCCACGGTATCTAGCAGTTTCTTATAGGCCCGCGCTTTGGCTGCCAATATGCCGTGCTTAAACTCTGAGCGTTTGCTTCTGAATGCCTCCATGAGTTCTGCGTGCTGGGTGCTGCCTCTGGCTCATTGCGCCCTTCTCCTTGCCCTTAGGCATTCCGAGCGTAGCTTGCTTAAGTTGGCGCTCCACCAGTACACTGGGGCCTTGCGCTGCTCTTTTTTCCCCCTTAGCATGGTTGCATCATACGTTGCCTCAAGCATCTTCATGAGGTCGGTCGCCATTGAATCTGCGTGTCCATTTGAGATCCGAAGCGAGTCGATTTGGTATGCAAGCATATCTTCGTCGATCTTCCTCGAGTCCCAGGCTTTCCCGACTGATCTTCTCTGCCGCCTCCAGGTCGTGCCCTTCGGTAGGATGCAGAAGGAAATCAGTGCGTGGTCACTCAGCGTTACAACGTCGTGGACCGTCCAGCTCGCGTTAGCCACTAGCCCTCTGCTAATGTAGGCGATGTCGATATAGGACGAGCCCCTATCGTTGTTGAACGTTGGTTTGCAGCCGTCGTTCAGCAGTACCAGGTCCAACATAAGCATTGTGTTTATTACTTCTCGGCCTCTGGGATTCGATATCCTGCTGCCCCATTCTTCTGCCCATGCATTGAAATCGCCCGCGATCTTCGGGCCGCGCCCTCTCGCATGGCTGCCCAGAACCTCCTAGGGGGGCGTAGCAGCTGTAAAAATGCACTCCTTTTATTTTTGAATATGCTATTCCGCGCATCGGCGAGGCCGCCCATTCCTGTATGTGCAGGTTGCTGCAACACTTGATGGCTGCTTTATCGGTCTCGTCCAATATCATTGTGGGGTTGCCTCGGACAGGGTAATAGGGTTCGCTCAAAAGCATGATGTCTACCTTGCGCTCTATCTACCTTGCTGAAAAATGCTTGGCTAGACAAAAATTCAATTTTTAGTGTTACAAAAGCGTAACCAAAAACCTTACTTCATTCTAAAGCGACTTAGTTTTGCTATTTTACGGACACACTAAACAGAGCAAAAATAACATTGAACGCTTCCCTTAAACTATTACTTGGCGGTTTTCGCATGACACCACCACACAACACACCAACGATTGAGCTTCTGTTTGATTACGCGACCACTTTACAGCTAAAATCCTCAAAAACCTCAAAAATTCGAAGAACAAGCCGCTACACAAATACACAAAATCAAAAAACAAAATATGCATAACAATAATAAAACGTACAATAGCAAATTGTCCACTAATTAACATACCATACGCACCAATGACAATCTAAAAAATTAAACCATCTTGGCAACTCAGAACCTGAGAAAAAACAGATCTTTACACATATACAATAAACCCAATGCTTCACCAGAAAAATTCCTAAAATTATTTTTTGAAACAAATGACGCTTTTAAAAACTACACATTTATTTACACGAACAGATCCAGACAAAACTTAAATACAACACTTGCTGTCACTGAAACATTGCAATTTGGAAGTTTATCATCTTATTCCTGGATTCTCACAACACTTATCAACGATATCCTCGAGGCCATAAAATTGTCATGATCAGAAGAGGTCCCTCAACCCGCAGCTTATATTGAAAAAGGAAAAAATAAAAATGCCATGGATCATACTAAAATCAAGAGAAAATCTCAACTAAAACTAAAATCATTCGTCAACGTACCTAACAAAATGTAACACGAAATAAACAGACTCGACCAAATTTAATTTACTAGACTCCTCCTCGGACACTCTAACCTCACCCAAACACTTCCTAGACCCCAACAACGTACGCAGTTGCCTCCTATGTCAATCAGCGGACCCCTTTAAATATGGGAAATATTCTTATTTATACCCAACAAAAGAAAACGCAAAGCAAACTGTTATAAAAAACTCTAAAGCTATTATTATTTTAGAAATCATTCTAAAGATAGTACTATCTTTATCTAATCGAAATACAAAAATACAACGTAATTTTAAAAATAATTATAATTACAGAATAAGAACTCTAATCATTTATCGTCACTACTTATGGCATATCCGATTATTTATTTACCATATATAGCTACTATGCAACAGCCATATAATACAGTCGTCTTATTTTTAAAAGTCTCTATGTCTTTGCGGGAATGCAGCACCAACTTCATGGTCGGATTTAACAAAAAAATTTTAAATTTAACTATTGGGTCATAAATTATATAATATTAGGTCTAAAGCAATTTATGAATTTATGATTATATTAGGTCTAAAATAACTTATATTCATCTATTATATTAGGTCTAAAGTTCTGATAATTCCCTTTCTATTGTTGCTTTATTTTAATTTTGCGAACCAGAAGATCCACACCGAGTTATGGTCCAAGGGACGACAAACAGTCCGGCAAACCTATCTGAAGGTGGCGCCTGAGAAAGGCGGATCTACGCTTCCCCACACGATGAGGAAGCTAGATCCCAAGAAACATGTCTCACACTTGCCAGTGACAGTGGACCATGAGGCTCCGCTGACACCCAACGATTTGCTGAAAAGAGTGCCCAACCTACCGAATCTACCCGGAGATAATGGACAACTGGTAATGCTCTAATGCGCAGAGAGAAATGGTGCGAGCTCGTGGAGACTTGCTTCGTGGAAACTTGGTGATCATCTGGGATCCAGCCATATCAAGCCGACAGTGAAAATTGTGAAAAAAGCTTTGACAGGGTACCAAGTGGAGTGGCGGAACGAACTGACGATTGGGAAGGATGTCGGGATAACCTTGTTTAGACTAAGAGATGATTAAAAAAGTCCATGGACTCCAGCCGTTCCGCCCTATATACTGGGTGCAATGGAAAGAAGGGTGGGTGGTCGAAAATAGCAACACTAAAAGACAAATTGGACAGACGGATATGCCTATATCAATTCAGGAGGTTATTCTGATCAAGAATATATATTCTTTGTAAGGTCGAAGATGTCACTATCACTGCGTTGCACACTTGGGACCCTCTGGAAGGGTATAATATAAATAGGAAAATAATTCCTAAATTTGAATTATACGCAGCACACATGTTCAGTAAGTTAATCATGCGCAAAGGAGAAGCTATGCAAATTAAAATGTAGAAAAGAAACATAGGCAGTAAAATATAAATCTCCCCCCTAATTTCGTTTGAAAATTTATTTGTGACTACAGATCAGTGTATTGCCGATCTATTTGCAACATTCTTGCAAAAAACGTATTCACTTTCTACAATAAGGGATCAGCCTTATTCATATAATATTAAATATTATAATATTATAATTTTGGGCAATCTCATTTTCAGACCATTTTTCTCCTAAAGCCGTGTGTTATCGGATCTCCTAAAGGTAAAACCAGTCTATTCGCCAGGCTCCGATTGTGTTCCAGGTTGTGTGCTAAATAGTTGCGATAAGCAATTGTGCAGACCTCTTCTTAAACTTTTCTCCCTATCCATTGAAACATCGATCTTTCCCCACATGTAGAAGGAATCTACATGTGGTCATAATTCCCCTACAATTCCTCTTGAGTAAACGTAATCTCTTGGGATTGCTCTCAGAAATTTTCTTGTGGATTTCCAGCTACTTAGCTGCGAGAACCCAACGTGTCTTTTTTAGAGATGTACCCTCTCGCTTTGTTAGAGCTACATCGGGAGTCCCCCAAGGAAGCCATCTTCGGCCGTTACTTTTCACTATTTTTATTAACGACTTACCCTCTGCTATAACGAACTCTCTTGTTCTTATGTATGCAGACGATGTGAAGTTTTGTCTTCAATACAAACTCCCTTCTGCCCAATATAAACTAGAGTTAGGTTTGGACAATTTTCAAAAATGGTGTTCAACCAATCTCTTAAAACTTTAACTCTTATACTGGAGTATGGGTCACGCGTCTGGAGCCCTCGTATGGGGTTCATCAAGATCGCATTGAATCCGTTCAAAAGAACTTCTTCGTGTTTTCTCTTAGGGGAATCAACTGGGATGCAAATCTTCACCTCCTTTCTTATTTCAACAGACTCCTACTAAGTAATTTACCGTTCCTAACAAATCGTAGAAAGATTCTGAGTGTCGTTTTTCACGTTTTGACCTTTTAATGGTAATAAAGACAGCCAGTATGTACTTACACGCCTAAAATGTAACATTCCACATAAGCGGACTAGAAATTTTATTACTCTGTTCCTAAGTTGTTGTAGATCAACATGTGCCAAGCATGAGGATTTTCGGGTTCTGAGGTTGACTAAAACGACCATAACTTCACTTTGCACTCCCTCTTCTCTCAAATCCTCAATTCTCACCTACCTTTCAGAGCAATAAACGCAATCTTCCTCTTACTTTTAATCATTTTTATTCTTTATTTTCCGGATTTATTCCCGGAATCCGAGCCGTAAGATAAACGGGAGCACCCCTAAGTCGGTTTGGTGGGTGGTAGGTTATGCAACAGAAGACGCGCGAAAAAAAATAACCATACCTGGCTATGCCAGACCATCATTACAAAATGTTCAAGAAACCGGGGTCAAAAAGCGTATCCACATAAAGAAAATCCATATTTAAGTCAGCTCTGGTTTCGATGAATAGGGTAGTAAGATGATATTTAGTAATAACCAATCTTTTATGACAGTTTTGTGATTCGTTGATTCAAACGGCGTGCAGCAACAGCACATTCTGCTCGGAGTGGTAGAATGTAAAATAGCACATTTAAAAGCATTATTTAGCATAGCACAAACAAAGAATTTATTAAGAGCACGCAAACGTTTGTATGAACAAAATTTTGAAAAAAAATCTTAAAACTAAAATTCATAATACCTCTCAATAAGCGTATACATTATTGAAATGAATTCAACTATTTAAACTCCCTATCCACCCAGATATCGACAATATCCACAACCATTGCAGTGTGATGTGCGCACATATTGAGTATCTAGTACAAATATAAATAAACAGCCGGTTATTTAATAAAAACATAAATACTAGCACATTGTAGAACTTTTATACAATGTTCAATTAAACAGTTCAGCCCAAGTGATCTACTAGTAGTGATCTACTTACACTTGAGTATAATTAGCGTTCCCACGCTAGCCATATACTGACCATAACAACATGCGCATATAACACTCCCCCTTCCCTTCAGCGCTGAGTAGCAAAAATACATATAAAAAAGTCGCTCCGCTGCTGGCGTCACCGGCAGCGCAGCTCCGGGGTTTTAGGCTAAGCGAACCTTTATAGTATATTAATATATCAAACTTACTCCTGAAATATACTTCGACCGGAGCGGGACCTTCCCTGCTCCTATCGAATTAATAACGACGTCCAACAAATACTTGAGACTACCCACTATATGGCGACTGTGACAATGAGCAGGAAGTCCCCCCCGACCAACAATATTAAAAAAAAACAAGTGAGAAAAGTTATCTTCGGCTTGCCGAAGATGGTATACCCTTGCAGATCTTTACAATGGCATCTATTGAATGGCTTAAAATCTGATTGATCGTTTGTATGGCAGCTATATGATATAGTGGTCCGATCCAACCGATTTTTAAACTTGATCTGCGTGCAACAAAAATAATGATCTGGTAAAAATTTCAAAACGCTAGCTTTAAAACTACTGTCTATTCTTTGCATAGAAACAGACAGACAGACGGACATGGCTATATCGAGTCGGCTGTTAATGCTGATCAAGAATATGAAGAAGAATAAGAAGAAGACCGTGACGAAGGAGGACAATACTTACGACAACAAAAAAAAATTCTGAGTGCATTGCGATATAGAGCGCGAGTTATCTCCCAACGTAGATCCGGGAGTTGAGTAGTGAAGATTTGATGGTGTTGATCCCCAAGATAAACGTCCATTGGAGTTGAGTTTGAAAATCTGAATGAATGTTTTATTTCTTTTTCGTAGTTTTTATAGTTTTGGTTTGGTACATTTATGCTTATTCTAATATGCTGATCGACCGAAAAGTAGAAGTGGAGCGGATACCCCGATGTTTGGATCGATTCAGCATCTCCAATGCTAATCGATACGAAGACTCAGCGTTTCAAGTGGTCGCCGATGTTGCATATCGAATGTTTAGTTGATACAATGTCTCAGGGTTTAAGTGGTCGCCGATGCAGCATTTCGGATGTTTAGCTGATACTATGTCTCAGTGTTTTAAGTGAGCCGCAAGAAAGTATTTCTTGGTGCCCCCTAGACCTCTGGTTGTCGATGCGGCTTTGGTGGGGGACCGCCGAGGGTGAATGCTGAGGCGGTAACTCCTCCCCCCTCAGACTGAACTACCGACCATAGCGGGGATATAGTTGCTGCTACCGAAGCAGGTGAAGCGATGGTGGGTGTGAAGGTGGCCTGTGGTAAAGTCCCTGGTATGAAAATTGTTGTCTTCTTTGGAAACCAGGCCACGACAAATACTACTATCAATAGTATACCGAGCATCGAGTAAGTTGTTGTTGTATGGATCGTGGTTCCCCACTGTATCCTGCTAATCTGTATTTTTGTTTCCAGATCCTCCATCCTCAGCTCGTGTATTCCCAACTCCTGGGTTGTCCTGTTTCTCCTAATCGTCTCTATCCGAGGTATGTCCAACTTCAACTCTGCTGTGCCAAGCCTCTCTACCGCTTCGTACTGCACGTTGTTCACCATTGCCTTGCAATGGGTGAATTTTATAAGGACTGATCCATTCAATGTTTTGTCGACTCGGCGATCCGTCTGTAGTTTGACGTTTCCTCGATTGAAAATTGCGATGTACCCGGCCTCTGGTTCGAAGATCGTTGCGACCAATCCAACATCTCTCGTTTCGCATTCCACTTCCTTTCCTTACCCAAAATTTGGATTTAGAGTCTGACCATCTGGCCTTTGTAGTCACCATAGATACCAATGGGATTAATGCTCGCTCTAATGCAAGGCTGATCAGCAGTCGAACTGACCTAACTCTATTTCACCGGAATCTGGAGAGCTCCATCCATCGTGAAACGTTGCTGAATTCTGGGCAGGATATAGAAATGGCAGTGAAAATCTTCACTAATAATATCCACAGGGCTGCTGCTGCATCCACTCCACCTGCGAGCCCACTAAAGCCGACAAAATATGGTGTCACACTCAACAGGGGTCAAAAGAGCTACTGGCTGGAAAAAGGCGCCTACGAAGAAAAGCAATTCGAACCCAAGACCCTTGGGATCGAATCCTGTGGAACCGAGCAGCCAAGCGACTACGGATCCTCTTAAGGAAGCTCAGAAATGACTTCTTTGAGCACAAGTTGTCCTCGATGGACTACACTGTTGACGCCAATTACTCACTGTGGAAATGCACAAAGGCTACGAAAAACCAGCCGTTTAGACAGGTCCCCCTTGGGCATCATGGCGGCAACCTTGCACAGAATGAAGAGGAACAGGCAAACATATTTGCTCAACACCTGGAGGCCAGATTCACCCCACACAACGTTGCTACGCTGGCCGATATCGAAGAGACACAGGAGAGCTTGCAAACCCCGATCCAGATGTCCCTCCCCATCACGCCAATCAGAGTTCAGGAGATTACCGAAGCCATCAAAGCCCTTCCGAAAAACAAGGCTCATGGCATGGACAGAATATGCCACGTCACACTGAAGGCCCTGCCAAATCGTGCGATCCTTTACATGGCACTTATTTTTAATGCTATGCTAAGGATTCAGTTCTTCCCTTCCCAATGGAAAATAGCGGCAATCCACATGATCTATAAGCCAGGCAAACCGGAAGACGACCCGGAATTCTATCGGCCAATAAGTCTTCTCCCCTCTATATAAAAGGTATGGGAAAGACTCATTGCTAATCGACTTACTGGGATTATAACTCAGTGCAGAATTGTGCCGGATCATCAATTTGGATTTCGTGAGGGACACGGCACTGTCGAGCAGGTTCACAGGGTTACGCAGCACATTCTACAGGAATTTGATAATCTTGAATACTGCAACTCAGTTTTTATTGATATCCAACAAGCCTTTGATCGGGTGTGGCACGACGGTCTCCTTTGCAAGGTGAAAGATTTACTATCAGCACCAAATTACTCGCTCCTAAAGTCCTACCTGGAAGGGCGGGTATTTAAAGTCAAGATCCGGGACCCTTACTCTGCGCCTGCCCAGATGAGAGCTGGAGTCCCGTAAGGCAGTGTTCTTGGCCCGCTCCTGTATTCATTTTATACTGCAGACTTGCCCGTACCCGAGGATGACTACATGGAAGACCCCTCGATGAGAACAATCCCACCAATCCAAATGGAAGGACAGATCCTGGAGCAACAAGCAACGGTGAAGTATCTTGGCATTACTCTTGACAAGCGACTCACCTTATTGCCGCATCTTAAAGCCACTCGCAAGAGGTGCGTCCTAAGACTTGAGCAATTACGTTGGCTGCTGAGCAGAAAGAGCAGTATGTCACTTAGGGTGAAAAGAAAAGTGTACGCTCAGTGTGTCGCCCCAATCTGGCTCTACGGGCTGCAAATTTTGGGGGATTGCAGCAAAATCTAACTGCAATCGCATCCATGTAATGCATAATCGTACCCTAAGGCAGATAACCAACTGTCCTTGGTAAGTAAGGAATTCAACTTTACACCGAGACCTCAATCTGCAAACTGTGGAGGAGCAGATCAATAGACACACCAGCAGGTACAGAGACAGACTCACCACCCATCGCAGCGAACTAGCCAGGAATTTACTTTCCGCCAGGCCGCTTAGAAGGCTAAAAAGACAAGGCTTCGTGAAGACGCTTCCCCCTTCACGAACATAAATACTAGTGTTCCCCTCCAATAACATAAATCCCCGTTTCCCCCTCCATTAACATAAATCCCCGTTTCCCCCTCTATTAACATAGATCCCCGTGCTAAGCGCTCGGCGATGGGCTTATAAAGACTATTTATACCCTGTACCCAATAAAAATAGGTGAAAAGGGTATCATAATATGGTGCAAATGTACGTAACAGGCAGAAGGAAGCATCTCCGACCCCATAAAGTATATATATTCTTGATCAGCATCAACAGCCGAGTCGATATAGCCATGTCCGTCTGTCCGTCCGTCCGTCTGTCCGTCTGTCTGTCCGAATCAACGCCTAGATCTCAGAAACTACAAGAGCTACAGACATGTGCCATATATCGTTGAATAGGTAATTACCATACGCAGTACAAGTTTGTTTTTTTATTTTGATGTTACCCCCGTTCCCCCGCAAACCGCAAAAAACTGCCACGACCACGACCACGCTCCCCGCAAACCGCAAAAAACTGCCACGCCCACAATTATAAACCTAATGCTATGCAATTCGGCATATGCGTTGGTGCTTATAAAAGCTATCTAATTTTTATTTTTATTAAATTTAACCAAATCGGATAAGAAACACGGAAGTTATGCCACATGCAAAATCTATGGCAAGGGAAGCAGAAGCGCAGCAAAACACGCATTGCGCGACGCCGACTGCGACGTTGACAGCGAAATGTGTATGGCTTTATGACACACGAAACTTATTTTCATAACCAAAATCATACCAAATTTATATTGTTATGGTCCTCTTTTCTAATAGAATATTGTTTCATTTATTTATTGATACTAAATAAATAAATTGTAAGCATGTCTAAGGGTACAGGGTATTTTGCAATCGGGAAACTTGACTGCTGCTGCCTTACTTGTTTTTGCTTGTGTTGTTAAGGTGCAAAATTGTAGCGCGGTTTCATTACTTAAATAATAACAAATAAAAAAAAAAATTAAAAAAAAAATAAAAAATTGAACAGTCTTGTAATACATTTCGAATTGATTTGACTTATACTTTAATCGTTTTTACATATATAAATGTTCCTTATTAACTGACATTTTTCTTTATAGTAGTGTATTTCATTCCCGTGAATCCCCACATAATTTGGAGTTATCACAAATTCTGTGTTGTTCATGGGAAGTGGTATTAATCTTCGGAATGAAAATACTTCTTTCTTAAATTTAGTAGTTTAATTTAGAAATTTAATTAAAAATAGTATGTCTGTATTTTTAATGATAGCGCTTAATTCTAAAAATTCGTACATATGTTCGCCGGATAATAATTGTATCCCTTGACTCTCCATTTCGTGGACACACCTGTCCGTTTTTTTCTTGTCGAATAGGAATCTGGAAATTACTCCTAACTTAGCCAACAACAGGCTCTCAGCAACGTTCTTCAGGTTTAAGCCCAACATATCTATAGTAAGCGAAATTCTGTCGATATATTCTAACCTATAAATCCTCCTGCCTTCTTCTATAAATGAATTACTTATGCCATTATTATAGTTGTCAATAAATGTATTCACCCTACTCTGCTCTTCGTTTATGTGCTTTGTTTAATTCTTGAACATGAAATTGAACTTGCTGCCTGCTTTCTCTTGTGAGTTTATGCTCTCTCTTAGCCTTTCCACTTCTATAATGTTTAGTTCAAACTGTTGTGTGGACTTAAATTCAACGACATCTATTGGTTCCTCCAAAAATAACTCCTGGTCTGACTCCGCATAGTTAATCACCCCTATCAGGCTTTGTCCTGACACTGCCCTATAGATACCTTCCGAAATCTTCATGTCTTCTTTTACTATGGTTCTGTTTATTAGGAAATCCCCATCTTTTAGTCGCACCGGAACAGATATAACTCTTTTCGATTCGGCTTCTATTGTATACAATTCTGATGGTCTGTAGGCCTCCTGAATAATCTATTTCATATTTGCTACCTCAAACTATCCGTTCGGCAAATCAATAACCGCCTTCAACTGCTGCAGCATATCCATTCCGATCAACCCCTCGAAGAACTGATGAAATTTAAAGAGAAACATTCTTATTTTACCAACTCCGCCTAACTCTGCGAACATTGGTATAAATGCTTCCCTCTCAACCTCATGCGACTGCGTGATGGTTTTAATGGCTATTGGGTTTTTTAGTTTTTTTATATATATTCTTATATATTCTTATATATTACTAACTCTGGCCGAATAAATGAAAAGGTGGATCCTGTATCGATTAATAATTTTATTGATCTTCCTGGCGTAATCTTTACTAACAAAAAGGGCAATGTCGAATGACCTTTCCTTGTTCCTAAATATCCTGTGTATTGTTCGAGGCTAACTGTAGAAAATTTGCGTCATCTTCTTGAATGTTATGCAGCTGACCCCTGACCGAGGTTCTACTGCCGTTTTTAACTGCAGCGCCACTTGAATTAAATGATCCTTTAAAAGTGTTCGAATTATACGACTGTCTGGTCTGTCCCGAATTGTTCGAACTCTTGGACATCCAGGACTGGCCGCTGCCTTCTGTGTTTGGTTCTGATTCAATCTTGAGTTCCTGTTTTGGTAATTGCGATATGGTCTTTGATAGCATGCAGAGTCTCGCTGATTGAAATTACCTGCCCGAATGGGTTACCCATCATCGGGTATGAAATTCCGAACTCTGGCCATCCATTCATACCCGGCATAGCAAACGGCATCGGAAACGGAGGAGGATTATTTCCTCCCCACTGGTACTGCGACCAAATGCCTGTCTCCCTGTGGGTCTCCAACACCTGGGGCTCCTCCTTTTCATGCTCCTGTTTCTGAGTTTCGTCAGTGCTCTTGCCTCGCGACTCCGACCTCTGCGTTTTCGGATCTGGGTCGACGCTTTCCAAGGCAACTAACTTTTCCTCCCTACAAGCTATCTCATAAGCCTTGGCCATATTCGGGACCCCCATGTTCCTTATGGTTACTCCTATTGGTCCCTTTAAGGTCGAAATAAAGGCGTTCAGCACCATCTCCCTATACCATTTAATTTTTCCTCCTCAGCAGTATGCTATTCTCGCCTATTTTGGTCAAACTCACCAAGGCCTTCTTCAGAGTTATAACCCTAGTGTAAAGGGTTTCTACGTTCAGCTGCTTCTCTTTGATATGGGTCAATTCCATTATTAGGTCCTGCTCTGATCTTTTGTCTTTAAAGTGGGAGATCAATATTCCTTTAATTTGATCCCAATTTAACTCCGACTCGTCCAAATCCAGGACTTTATCCGCTGCTCCTACTATCTTGCTCCGGACTGCTCGGAGCGCTAAAACTCCTATATTCGATCTTTCTTTCCATCTAATCAGGCCTAACACCTGCTCAACTGCTGCTATAAAACGATCTAACTTTCCCCCTTCACCGTCATACTTCGGGATAATTTCCACCAGGTCTATTACCTTGATGGCTTCTAGTACGCTTGAAGTTGTTGACATTCGAACGTCCTGTCCGTCTGTTGGGTTCGACATAATTATCCCACGTGTATGTGTGTTGTTTGTGTTTAAGCAGTAAACCGCTGTATACTTATTCTAGTGATTTAGCTTATAAGATATGTGTTGAATTGCCGAACTTATATATATAGTTTGTGTAGTGAATCCTCGAGTGACCGTGTGTGAAATGGAGTTCTGTACTTAATTATTATGAGTAAATTGAAAAGGGTATTATAATTTTGTCCAGAAATGTGTAACGCATTAAAGGAAGCATCTCCGACCCCACAAAGTATATATATTCTTGATCAGCATCAACAGCCGAGTCGATATAGCCATGTCCGTTTTTTTTTTTTTTTTTTTTTTTTATTATGCCTTACGGTAGGAACATTAAAAATCTTCCAAAGATACCACCTACCGTCCATAGGTGGCATGCACGATTCATAACCCTGCTAGTATAGATTATGCCTACGTATAAAAACAAAAACCCGCGTATGCTCTTCTGTCCTTTACATGCTCACCGGGACTGCCAGTCAAGTTATTTCGTCGGTGAGCAGGATGTGGAGCCTGGTTGTACTCCCTTCCTTGTTATATGGCCTAGAGGCGCCCGTCCTTCATCCCTGGTTTCGCTGGGTAGTTTCCCTCCTGCCTTCGTACAGATGTACGTCGCCTGTATTAGCCTTCAGTTCTGTTGGTCATCTCGTCGGCTCGGACCCGCTTCATCATGTCCCTGATGATATTATGTCCCCGCTCCCACGAGTCGCTGTTCTCCATCATGGCCGCGATCAAGCCGCCAGGGCTGAGCGGGGCACCGATCAGCGCCCTTAGCTGCACCCTCTCATCCATGAACCTGGAGCAGTGCATGAGTACATGCTCTGCTGTTTCCTCAGCATCGGGGCAGTGGAGGCATTGAGCTGCCTCTACGTGGTGGAACCGGAGTAGGTACGCCCGAAAGCAACCATGGTCCGTGAGGAACTGGGTGAGGTGGTAGTCCAGTTTTTTGTGGCGACAGTTGGCCCACTCCGTTAAATCGGGGATGAGTTGGTAGGTCCACCTCCCCAGTTGCGATGTTATCCATCTGGTCTGCCACTCTCCCATCAGTCGCTCGTGAACCTCCAGCCGGGTAGCTCCTTCTCGGACCTGGCAAATAGCCTTTATCTCCAGGTCGATTGGCGGCAAGCCTGCCAGTGCTAGTGCTGCGTCTCCAGATATGGTCCTGAAGCCTCTAATGAGCCTAAGGGCCATAGACCGTACCGCCGCTCGTGCTCCTTTCAAGTAAGTGCCTTTCTTGGTGGCGTTGCTCCATATTGGTGCAGCATAGAGCAGCGTTGCCTTGGCTACCGCCACCAGTAGTTTCCTTGCCGGATAATTTGGGCCTCCTACATTGGGCATGAGCCTGGACAGGGACGCAGTCGTTATTGCTGCTTTCCTGCTTGCGTAGCTAGCATGGTCCTTAAAAGCTAGCCTGTGGTCTATCATTACTCCCAGGTATTTTAAGGAGTCTTGTGATGCCACCTGTGTCCCGTTGACCGTGATCAGCATTCTTTCTACCTTCTTCCTGCTGCTTAATAGGACAGCCTCGGTCTTGTGTGCCGCAATTGTTAGGCCGGCTTTCTCTAGACAGTCGGTGGCCATATTAATTGTCGCGTTGCACTTATCTTCGAGGGCTGCTATCGTCTTGGCCACTGCAGTTATTGCCACATCGTCCGCAAAGCAATGTAGCTCAGCTCCTAAGGGCTTATTGATGCCCAGGATACCATCATACATGATGTTCCACAAGATTGGTCCAAGCACAGATCCTTGTGGGACTCCTGCAGAAACATTGTAGCATCTCGGGCCGGCGTCCGTGTCGTACCAGAGGACACGTCCGTCTGTCCCTCTGTCCGTATGTCTGTCTGTTTCTATGCAAAAAATAGACAGTAGTTTTAAAGCTAGCGTTTTGAAATTTTTACCAGATCATTATTTTTGCTGCACGCAGATCAAGTTTAAAAATCGGTCGGATCGGACCACTATATCATATAGCTGCCATACAAACGACTGATATGTAAACAAGTCTTTGTATGGGAAACTTTTTTGTTTTCCAAGCTATTGCAACTGAATTCAAAATTTATTCATTTGACATAGCCATACATGATTTGTAAAAGTTTGGTTTGGATCGGACCACTATATCATATAGCTGCCATACAAACGACCGATATGAATTTTTGTTTTCAAGGGTATACCATCTTCGGCATGCCGAAGATAACTTTTCTCACTTGTTTTTTTAGTCTAACGTCCAAAATTCATTGAGCAAAATGGGGTTTAATAATCTTGTCGTTTGCTTTTCTTTTATTCATTTACTTCTTTATTTATTATTAATGTTCAAATAAGAGTTTATTTGCGACTAACCAATACATAAAATGATGCGTAACTCGTAACGCGCTTAAGAGAATAAGACGAAAGAGAAAGACCAATTAGATCTAGTTACATTCAATATAAGACATTCGCTTTGCACATGTAATTGAGATTTCAACACTCCATCTCAAAAAGACATGTCTTGACAAGTTAACTTATATATCCATTTTTCTTTTAAACATAATTTTCAATTCAATTCAAACCTAACTGTTTAACAAAACCTGTGTGCTTGATCTTATTTAAGTTTTTTGTTAAAATATCAGAAATCATATTTTTTGTTGAAACATACTTAATATCAATAACATTTTCCCTATATAATTGTACAAAACGATACTTAATATCAATATGTTTGCTTCTTGCATGGAACTTGGAGTCTTTTGCCAGACATTGTGCGCTTTGATTATCACTGTAGATAACCATCTTTGGAACCAGTCCTATTCCCATCTCCTCCACCAGCTTTTTAATGTAAACTGCCTCTTTTGCTGCTGTTGAAAGCGCCACATACTCAGCTTCAGTAGAACTAAGTGCCACAATGGTCTGCTTTTTGGACTCCCATGAAATCGCCGCACCATCCATGATGAATGTCCGACCAGTAAAGGATTTGCGATCTGTGCTATCGCCAGCCCAGTCTGCATCAACGAAACAATGGACATGCACACCTGTACTTTCGTAACTTAGCTTCATGTCAGCTGCGCTCTTAAGGTACCTTAAGACACGTTTTGCAGCCACTTCGTGCTCCTTGTAAGGATCAGCATTTCTTTGTTCCAATTTAGCCACTCATGCATGATATCTGGTCTTGTCGTCATAGCCAAATAAATCAAAGAACCAATGAGTGATTGATACTTCTTCTGATCCACTTTTGTGCAGCTTGCATCCTCGCATTTAACTTGAAGCCCGCCTCCAGAGGAATCGCGTTGGGTTTGCAGTCTTCCATACCATAGTCCTTTAGTAGACCAGCAATAAATTGTTTATGGCCTATAGAAACACTGCCAGTTTCGCCACACCTCTGTATCTCCATGCCTACGAAATGTTTCAGGTCTCCGCCATCTACAACATCAAACTCATCTGATATTTGTTTCTTGATGCTAAGGATGTCATCTTTTCTGGAAAAAGCAAGAATTAAAGCATCAACATATACTACAATAATGTTTAGGTTTTCCCCAATTTTCGTCGTGTATATGCAAGGCTCGCTGGAACAGGAAATGAATCCAATTTTGTTAAGAACTTCATCTAGCCTCCAGTTCCACTCGCGTCCACTCGGCTTCAGACCGTATAAGGACTTATGCAATCGCAGGACTCGCTTTGGGTGTTTTGCGTCTACAAAACCTTCAAGTTGTCTCATGTAGACCTCATCTTTTAGTTCACTGTTTAGGTACGCTGCTGATACGTCCATTTGGTGCATAATCATGCCATGCTCGACAGCCAATGCAATCACTAACCTTATTGAAGAGTAACGTGCCACCGGGGAAAATGTTTCAAGGTAATTCACCCCATACTGCTGTCCGCAACCTTTGGCTACCAACCTTGATTTGAGTCGATCAACTTTACCATTTTTGTCGCGTTTAATGGTAAACACCCACTTGCACCCGATTGCTTTCTGCTCAACCAAGCTCCAAGTGTTTGTAGCTCGCAAGTGATCAAACTCCTTCTGCATCGAGGTTCTCCATTCATCAGAATGTT
Source organism: Drosophila merina (assembly GCA_035047645.1). Taxonomy (NCBI): domain Eukaryota; kingdom Metazoa; phylum Arthropoda; class Insecta; order Diptera; family Drosophilidae; genus Drosophila; species Drosophila merina. The sequence goes on from JAWNPH010000042.1 coordinate 577,910, forward strand.
CTCCAGCCAATGCTTCACGCACGTTTCTTGGTACCACCATATTATTTCCGGCTATAACATTTAACATATTGTACTTTTTCGTGGACGGCCCATTAATCCTGTTCGGACTATCTTGGGGCGACCTGGGCCCCTCTTCTGCGATGTTTTTTGTTCTGTCCCAGACTCTTCGTCGTCATCACTGCCTTAAACATCCAACGACTGTTCATTTTTTTCCAGCAGACTCATCCAATTCAATGATTACTTCTCCTGGAACTGATGCTCTATCATCCTCTATAAACACAACATCTCGGGCTATCACAATGCTTTGTTTTTCCGGGTTGTATAAACGATAAGCCTTAGAAGTTTAAGAATAGCCCACTTCTCCCTTTGGACGAAACTTCTTGCTACGTGTTTTGTTCAATACGATCGCTTTGCACTCAAACACACGTAGATGGGATACACTTGGCTTCTTTCAAACCAGGCTTCAAATGGTGTTATATTAGCTAGTGTCGACGTCTCTGCTCTGTTCCGCAAGTATGCCGCTGTCATTATAGCCTCTCCCCAAAAACTCTCACCCACTCCAGCATGAGTTAACATACTGCGAGCCATTTCCAGGAGGGTTCTGTTAGCACGTTCTGCAACTCCGTTTTGTTGAGGAGTATAGGGGACTGTTAGCTGTCTTTGTATGCCTTGACTCACCAGGTATTCTTCAAACCTTCGGGAAACATATTCTCGACCGTTGTCACTATGGATCCTTTTTATTTTCTTTCCTGTTTGCTTCTCGACCAACGATTAGAACTCTTTAAATTTTTCAAAAACCGCATCTTTAGTGTTTAACATGTATACTGACATGTATCGTGTTTTGTCATCGATGAAAGTTGCAAAGAATCGTGCTCCTCCGTTTGATTTTGTGTTTATTGGACCACATACGTCCGTGTTTATAAGTCCTGACAATTCACTCTCGCGGCTTTCTGACGCGTTTGGAAACTGTTTTACACAAATTTTGCACTTGGCACACGTTTCGCATACGAAACCGTTCAAATCACACGAATTTATTTTCAAACCGTATACCATGTCTTTGTTAACCATTTTCTGCATACTATTCAAGTTCAAATGTCCAAACCGATTATGCCACTTAATCATTTCATACTGTTCTCCATTAATTGCGAACACTATTTCTGATTTATTTTCAAATAACTTTTTTGCGTTTAGCAACTAGTAAAGTGTCTTCGTCAGTGTCTATTACCTTCGCTTCGTTCTTACTAAAAATCCCCTTCAATCCTTTTGCAGTTGCCTTTTGCACCGAAATAAAGTTACATTGCAAATTTTTTACGAACAATACATCAAGCAGTTTGATCGTATTCTCTCTATAGCACAAATTCACTGTACCGCGCCCTTCGGCTTCTACGTAATTATCGCCTGCTAACATTATTTTTTCCTTGTGTTCACGCATTGATACAAACATTGTTTTTTCCGCACACAAATGAGTTGTTGCTCCACTGTCTAGACACCATGTACTTTTACTGTCTATTTCGTTTTTATCTGCACCGAAAACCGAAAACGCTTTTGGCTTATTCCCGTTTGAATTTCCTTCTTTTGCTTTGTTATGTTTTGCCAATTTTTCTTTCGATCTACACTTTTCAGCAATATGACGGCGCTTACCACATGACCAACATTCGACACCTTTTTCGATATTACTTTTTGTGTATTGTTTTTCTGTAACCGACGCGAACATTTTCAGTTCCTTTTCTAACACCGTTTCGTTTGTCCTGCGCCTCTCTCCCTCTTCTAGAAGTTTAACCTTGAGAGCGCTCAGCCTCGGCAATGTGTCGCGCGTCCCTATGGCGACAACAAAATTTTCAAATGAGCCACACAAGCTCGAAAGCAAAATTATGACGAGCATTTCTTCTGGCACACTTTGTTCAATTTCTTGCTGCTTTTCTACCAATGCACTGAATTTATTTAAATGTTCCTTCACACTTTCTGTGTCACTCACTTTCTTTTTTTTTTTTTTTTTCCTTTGATCTTCAACCCCGACGGACGTGTTTCTAACAAAGCTCCAGTTAATATTGAAATCTAAGTGCAAAATTCAATCCCAAGTGAAAACCATTATATAAAAGCGAAAAGACGCTAATACATATTTATATGTGTTTTTTTTACAAAACCCTATATACTCCTGTGAATAAATAAACAAGAAACAAGTGAAAACAATAAACTAAACAAAATATGAGCGCACCCGGCGCTCAAAATCAGAAGCGAGAGATTCAAGAAAAACAAAACAAAAACAACTCCTACATCTCACTCACCCACATATCAAATCATACAAACAATTATCAAAACTTGCACCCGCAGAGTGATGAAAGAGCGCGATCTTGCTCTCCAGCATTGGAGAGACCCAACAATTACTCTCAGCAACGAAGACCAGAATGCGCGCCAAATTTACCCGCGCGTAACCATCAACAACTTCCGCGATATTAATGAACACACACTCAACTCTCCCGCTCACAGCAGTTACGCTCTCAGCTCTCCCACTCTCAACTCTTCCGCTTTCAACAACCTCAGACACAAATACCACAACTACAGCAACTATAGCAACAACAACTACAGTTTGCTATGCTTCAATGCCGATACGCTCTTCCTCAGCGAATATTAAAACACCCACAACCTCAATACCCGCTCCAACAACAATAAACAAATCTCAATCCTCTCTCCCAAAACAACAAAACTTAAAACGTCACCGAGAAAATCAGTCTCCAAACGGTTCCAAAGATCTTTTAAATGGCAACAAGAAACAGAAGAATAAAACCCAAACCGCCACTCAAAAAACACTTAAAGAGTACTGGCTAGCCGAGCCAAACTCAAGCAACCGCTTTGAGTTACTAGCACAAGATGATGAAGACGAAAACCAAACTGACAATGGGACAAATGCAACCATAAATGCGCAAATGCAAATTGAGCACAAAAAAGCAAACCCCCCCCCCCCCATATATGTTCAAAATGTTGAAAACATATACGCACTAACTTCTGCTTTAAATTCATTGGAAGAAACACGATATGAACTTAAAGCACTGTCAACTAATGAAATAAAAATACAGCCACTAGAAACTACTCACTATCACAATATATTAGGACTATTAAAAGATAAATCGACCAAATACTACACCTTCAGACCAAAAGACCAGAGGGGATTTAAGGTAATCCTTCGTAACGTCCATCATGCTACAGACAAAGACGATTTTATAAATGAACTAGCCCAGCAAGGACATGAAGTTATAAATTTACACAACATCCAGCGCTACGACACCAAACAACCATTGCCTCTATTCTCTATTGAACTCAAAATGAAAGAAAATAATAAAGACATCTATAAAATTGAGCACCTTCTTCATTGCAAAGTAATTTTTGAGCCACCGCGACCAAAGCGAACACTTCCCCAATGTACAAACTGCCAAAAATATGGACATACCAAAAATTACTGCACCAAAGACCCAACTTGTGTAAAATGCGCTGGAAAACACAGCTCATCATCCTGTACTATTAATACAAGATCGGACCGAACAAGTATTAAATGTGCACTATGCAGTGAAAACCACACTGCAAACTATAAAGGTTGTATGGTGTATAAAGCACCACAAATCCAAAAATACCCAACTCTCCGGAAAAAAGAAATACCGGCAACAGAAACAAATAATCAAACGACACAATACAGTACAACAAATAACGTAGAAAGCTTAAAGACGCCAGAAATATCCTATGCCGAAGTCTTAAATAGAAACCAAGTAATTAGCCATCAAACCAACTCAGCAATCCAAACTGCCAGTGTACCCAATATACAGCCTGCTCCAACTCAACTAAGCCAAACCGCACAAAATGATTTTGACGAACTAAAACAATTGATGAAACAATTAATAGCCCAAATGACAAATATGCTGAACATAGTCACGATTATAGTATCTAAACTTGACAAATAAACACCTAACAATCGCCATCTGGAATGCTAACGGACTTTCACGCCATTTACTTGAATTAAAAACTTTCTTAAATGAAAAACTAATTGACGTCATGCTCATTTCTGAAACGCACTCAACTGACAAAACATATATAAACATACCAAACTATAATATATTCTCTACTAATCACCCGGACGGTAAGGCCCATGGTGGTACTGCAGTAATAATTAAAAAAAGCATAAAGTGCATAGAGCTTAATGGATTCAGAAAGGACTACATACAGGCTACTACCATATCGACCTCAGACACAACGGGTCCAATAAATATATCTGCAGTTTATTGCCCACCTAAATTTAACAACACAAAAGACCAATACCTCGATTTTCTAAAATCACTGGGAAATCGGTATCTGGCAGGAGGTGACTATAATGCCAAACACATAACATGGGGGTCCAGACTTACCACTGCAAAGGGAAGACAACTGTATGAAGCAATAAGAAGCAATAATAGCCATGCCCTAAGCACAGGCGAGCCGACTTACTGGCCAACTGACACAAACAAGCTACCGGACTTAATTGACTTCTGTATTACAAGAAATATAAATTGCGATAACCTAACAATAAAATCATGCCTAGACCTCTCCTCCGACCACTCCCCAATACTAATTACACTACATGGTGGAGTAGAAGAAAACAACAATGACCCCCCTTTATTTAACCACAAAACAAACTGGAATATGTTTCGCGAGATTTTGGAACAGAACATGGAAATAAATATCTCTCTAAAGACAACCAACGAACTGGACTCCGCAATAGCATATTTAAATGACAACATCATATATGCAGCAACGCAATCGACACCATCTATAAAAATGACTGCATCAAAGAAAACTCCCGCCTTTATTAAAGAAAATATCAGACAAAAGCGCAACCTTAGGAAGATATGGCAAAGGACTAGGCATCCAGAAGATAAAAACAAACTTAATAAAGCAACAGACGAACTCAAGAGAATTCTCAGGGCAGACAAAGATAACCGGCTACAATACTACCTTAGCAACCTCGGAACCTCCTTATCGACAAATTATTCTCTGTGGAAAGCGACCAAAAAATTGACGAACTCAACTATACACAAGCCGCCTATAAAAAGAAACAATAACACATGGGCGAGATCAAACAAAGAAAAAGCAGACACTCTGGCTGAACACTTTAAAACATCATTTACAAATGACATGGACAACGGCAACGCTGAGCTTCCAACACAAATCACCAACCCAAATTGTGCAATTAAAACTATAACACAGGCAGAAATTAAATCGCACATAAAACAAATTAAAAACAAGAAAGCCCCCGGATATGACTTAATCGGAGGAAAAATCCTGAAAGAACTACCAGACGCTATAATCATCTATATTAGAAACCTGTTTAACGGAATCCTTCGACTACAATACTTTCCCATAACTTGGAAGGTAGGCCAAATTAAAGCAATTCCGAAACCGAATAAAAACGCCAATACTGTTCGTACAGACCAATCACGCTATTACCTGTCCTCTCAAAAGTATTCGAAAAAGTCCTATTAAATAGAATTGAGCCAACCCTAAAACAGAAAAATATAATACCTCCTCACCAATTCGGCTTCCGGAAGCAGCACTCGACTGTCCAACAGGTCCATCGAGTAATTAATAAAATAACAACAGATTTTGACGAAAAGAAGTTTTGCTATGCCGTGTACTTGGATATTGCCAAAGCATTTGACAAAGTATGGCACAAAGGACTGCTGCATAAGCTAAGAAATATACTACCAGACAACCTGTATACCATCCTACAAAGCTATATAACGGACAGATATTTCTATATCAAATATGACAATGAATGCTCAGATATTATGCCAGTGTCAGCGGGTGTTCCCCAAGGTAGTGTGCTTGGGCCCATCTTATACTTGATTTACACCTCCGATATTCCAGAGCCAACTATCCCTGGATCAATGATTGCTACGTTCGCAGATGATGCTGTATTAATGTCGTCAAGCGCGTGTGAAAAAACAGCTGCAAGTACGCTACAACAAATCATGACACATACAGTATCCTGGTTTGAGAGATGGGGCATCGAAATAAATAAAGACAAAACTCAACAAGTAATATACACAAAACGACAACCCAAAAACTTCGCAATTAAAATCAACAACAATCACCTTGGACTAACTATCGACGCAAAACTGACATGGAAGCAGTACATTCTAAATAAACGAAATGAAATAAAAAACAAATTTCGACAACTTAACTGGCTAATAGGAAAACACTCTAAACTAAAACTACATTACAAAAATTTCAATATACAAGGCGATAATAAAACCAATATGGACGTACGGCATAGAAATCTGGGGAACTGCCAGTAAATCTCACTTACAGCTAAAGAAAATGCTCAGAACAATGACAAATGCCGAATGGTATATTAGAAATGAAGATATACATAAAGATCTAAACATAGAGACAGTCAACGAAACTATTAAAAAAAGCAGCAAAAAACACACAAATCAACTACTTAACCACCAAAACCCAAACCTGAGACAAATACCGATGAGAGAGCTGGGACCGAGAAGATTAAAACGTAAAACTCCAACGGAATTAAATTATTAGTAAAATATTAAAATATTAGCGTACCCTTGCAATGGGAAGGGCCGCTACCTTTTTTCCTTTCTTCAACCATTACTCATTGTTATTCTTTATAAAAAACAGAATGTAATTGAAAGGAAATTAATAAATAAAAAAAAAAAAAAAAAAAAAAAACTCATGTACAACAACTGCTTAAACAAATGTATGCGTCTCGCTGGACCGGTTGGCATATGAATTTCAGCAAGGTTTTTCCAAGCTTCCATAGAAGTTACACAATTTTTCACATGATTAATTTGCGTCGGCATTATACATAGCATTATACTTGCAAGTGCCTTTTCGTCTTTAGCATCGAAAGACCCTTTTTGTTCTAATGTGTCATTTTCATTTTTCACCAAACGGCCACTGACCACTGACCATAATTCGGCGTGTATCAGAACACTTTTCATTTGAATAGACCACACACTATAGTTTTCATTGTCCAGTTTCTCAATTGCGTATTGGGAACTCATTTTTATATCAAATCAGTTTAATTTTTCACATATTTAAACACGAGTTACTCAAGTCTTTTCGACTATTATCAACAACTTTTCGCTGTTAAATTTTACAAGAAATAAAAACGCACAGGAGCTTAGCCTGGGCCCATACCCTGTTCAAATAAGAGTTTATTTGCGACTGACTAATACATAAATGATGCGCAACTCGTGACGCGCTTAAGAGAGTAAGACAAAAGAGAAAGACCAATTAGATCCAGTTACATTCAATATAAGACATTCGCTTTGCACACGTAATTGAGATTTCAACAATTTATTTATTTTATTATTATTTTTTTTTTGTAATACGCTGCATGCTGAAGCTAGTTGTTCGGCTTTGCGATACAGCCTCCCAACCAATTGCGGACAGTCAGTGCGATGGTATCGTCTACCTTTACCCTAACACCCTGCATGCTGAAGCTAGCTCCTTGGCTGTGTGATACAGCCTCGGAGCCAATTGCGAACAGTCCTGCACCCCGGTCTTCTCCTTTACTCGTAGTATTGTGCATCATACTCCTAGCCATTCCTACGCTAAGCGGCCGCCCTGTACGTACAGTGCGCCGCCCAATACATGTGAATGGCTGGATCGCTAGGTTTCCTTTTATTCAACCGAACTCGTCCTCATGCTAGGCAGCCGCCCTGTGCGTTACAGTGCCCTACCTAATACATGCAGACGAACCGAATTTATTAAACTTCTAATCAACCGAACTCGTCCTTATGCTAGGCAGCCGCCGTTTGCGTTACAGTGCTCTGCCTAATACATGCGATCGAACCGAATATTTTTAAACTTCTAATCAGCAATCGAGCCGTTCGGCTCGACCATTTCCCCTTTTTCCCACACTTGAACTTATTGGCACTTCCCGCTGCGCACCAACCTTCTACTGCCACCGACCGACGGCATGACATCGTTCGACGACCGTTCGACCGGCGAGCCTCATAGTCACATCGAACTTCCAATAACCGCCACCGTTCTCTGACGGTCATTCGTTTGCTCGAGCCGTTCCCTGCGACTTCGAGCCACGACATCTACCTCCGATCGTTTGCTTGTTCGAACCCATTTTCTTGCACTTCTTCGATTAATTTACTATTCTTTTAACCAACCTTCGGCCTTGCCTCTACTTCTTCTGTTCACATACGAAGGTCAGTTCTTTGATTTTCATAGTTTATGGCCTTTGTATGTAGCATTATTATTGGCTTATTTCAGCTTTTTCTCTTTTTTTTTTTGTTATTATTATTTTATATATTTTTTTTCTTTATTTTATTATTAATTTTTTTATTATTATTTTTTTATATATAATACTGTGGGCAAAAAGTAAGGTCAATTTGTTTGTAAAATGAAAAATCTTTATTTATTCTTCTACATCAATTTCATCCCCTCCCGATAAAATACACTTATGCCAACGTTTTTTCCAATCCTCGAAACATGCCAAACAGTCCCTTTCCGGTATAGCCATCAGCGCCTTTTTCGATTTAGCTCTTATCTCCTCAATCGACTCGAAACGCGTTCCCCGGAGTGGTCTCTTGAGTTTTGGGAATAGCTAGAAGTCACACGGAGCCAAATCAGGCGAATACGGTGGTTGCGGAACGATATGCGTCGAATTTTTGGCGAAATGGTCACGAAGAACGAGTGCAAGAAATTTAGTGTTTTTGGTACCAAACGAGATTTGACTTTTCGTAGGCCCAAATGGTCTTTCAAAATTGTTTTCACAGATCCTTCTGATATCCCGATCATATCAGTAAGGTCTCTAACAGTCAACCGACGATTTTCGAGCACTAATTCCTTCACTCTATTGACGTGTTGGTCATCTGTTGACGTCGATGGTCGTCCGGAGCGCTTCAAGTCATCAACACGTTCTCGACCCTCTTTGAAGTCTTTGTACCACTTATAAACATTTTTCTGCGACACGATAGAATCACCAAAGGCCTTCCGCAACATCCTCAACGTTTCCGCAGCCGAAATTTCATTCTGCAAACAAAATTTGATGACACTTCTTTGCTCAATTAAATCAGACATTGTAAAAATCGAAACATGCACTCGTGGTCGTTTGGTAAAACAAGCGTAAATATATTACTGATGATGACATTGACATGAAATTTGTCCCAGATGTCATTAGCAGTTCTACCAACTCAAGAAAAAATAACTAGCCCGAAATGTTAGGCCCGCGAAGTTTAAATTGGAAATTCACCTTACTTTTTGCCCACAGTAGTATATATATTTTTTTGTTTTGTTTTATATTCTTTGCACTTGCGTTTTTTATTTCCCAATGCCATTTCTAATTGGTAACTCGCGGTTTATTATATCCGCCTCCATTTTACACACTCCACTCTACTCACTGTTACTCCTTACATCGATATAATTAGTACTATCCTCATGTCCTGGTCGTCACGAATCCTGTTGAATCGGTCTTAGGCCTGGAACTACCGACTGCGCCAGTTATCTCCCAACTTAGGTCCGGGAGTTGAGTAGTGAAGATTTGGTGGTGTTGATCCCCAAGATAAACGTCCGTTGGAGTTGAGTTTGAAAATCTGAATGAATGTTTTATTTCTTTCTCGTAGTTTTTATAGTTTTGGTTTGGTACATTTATGCTTATTCTAATATGCTGATCGACCGAAAAGTAGAAGTGGAGCGAATACCCCGATGTTTGGATCGATTCAGCATCTCCAATGCTAATCGATACGAAGACTCAGCGTTTTAAGTGGTCGCCGATGTTGCATATCGAATGTTTAGTTGATACAATGTCTCAGGGTTTAAGTGGTCGCCGATGCAGCATTTCGGATGTTTAGTTGATACTATGTCTCAGTGTTTTAAGTGAGCCGCAAGAAAGTATTTCTTGGTGCCCCCTAGACCTCTGGTTGTCGATGCGGCTTTGGTGGGGGACCGCCGAGGGTGAATGCTGAATCGCGTTAAAAGCGATTTGGTGTTAAAAGCAAAATAAAAAAGAGAATAGCTTACTTAAAGTGGATACTATACACCCATGAAAAGCCAATTAACTGATCAACAACTGTAAGAAGCAGGTAAGATCCTACAAGGCCCACACCTTCGAATGCTCACTGAGAAAACAATATAAGAAAAATTAATGTTAACACAGAATCTCCTCTACCAGCGAACGGAATACCAAAATTAGAGCAGACTGCAAGGGAATCTGGAGTCTACCCTGTATCGGAACGTGTAGCACAGCGAGGGCGACGACCAGCTGACACAGGAACATTAACAACAAAACAACAAACAGCAGCAAGACATAAACGTCCGCTGGTACGTTTCCATAACGAACACTCCAGTTTCGGCAGCCCAAAAAGCAATTCCCATAGACAGCTTAGACATGTCGGCATCTAGACATGTCGGCACAAAAGAAAGTCATAAACATTTTTGAGACAAAGGAAACCCCTAACCTTGAAACCCCTAATCAAATTTAATAATTCAAAATTAACTCACTCCATTCTGAAAGCTTATCGAAGTTCACTCAGAACATTCGCTCAATAAAGTAAAAGCTCCACCGAATATTCGCTCAATAAATTAAAAGCTTGGCACCGAGGCTTAATCGCCAGATAAGTTAGGATATAAGTTGGAGTTAAGATTTATCCCTAAAATTCTATACGCCTAATCTCCCGTCTTCGGATCTAATAAAGAATAAATTTAAGTAGTAAGTTGTAATTGGCGCAGTCGGTAGGATACCAATTAAAAGGAATATCCTTGGGTAAAAGGACTCACGAAATCCGCAAAGCGAGAAATGAATCAAGTTCTAAAAATCGGAAGTGATATTAAACATTGTTATCCGCAAACGAATCAGATATCTTAAAATCCAATTCGGTCGGTACTTCGTGAAAATCAAATAATTCAACGAAAAATACTGTCAAAACTAAAAAATCCAATTCGGTCAGTGCTTCGTGGGAAATTAAAATTCAACGAACCATACTGTATAAACAAGAACATATTTTTGAAAAAATATAAACAAACCTAAAATCAATCAAAATGACGACTCCACTCCAAATGCTGTCAAGAACATACCAGTTTATGATGGATCGCCCATCGCACTTAACGCTTTTATAAGAAGAATCGACTACATACTGGATTTATATCCAACTGAGAACGAACGTCATAAGGCCAGTCTATACGGAGCTATAGAAGTACAATTGAAGGAAGACACCCTGAGGATATCCCAGAATGTCCAAGCTATCAACTGGAATTTCATAAAAGCAACTTTAGTTGGAGAGCTCAAAAACCACATTCCTTATGAGGACCTATAACGAAGACTCTTCAACACAAAATTTAATGGAAGCTTATGTAATTTTGACGATAGAGAAAAAATACTTCTTATTATTAATAAGCTATCATAAATATTATCAAAGATGATATAGATATAGAAGTATTTACGATCAAAGGATCAGGAATACTAAAAAAAGCATTATAAAGCCACCAAATGAACTATGCACAAATGAGCAGAAGTTCTTAATTCATCATTTTTCCAAAGATTATGAAATCCTATTAGGAAGAGACTTCCTAAAGTATAGTGAAGCAAAAATAAATTTTCCAAAAGAAATAATCAATCGAAGTGGAAAAAAAATTTTATATGAATATGGTGACGAAATTATTGATACAGTAGAGACCGCAGATATCTGCCCTAGGTTGCCTTCACATGAACATGAATCGTCTAATTACGCCATTAATAGTTCCATGGAAGAAAAAAAATGCATTTAGATTAGAACATCGAAATGTAAAACAAAAAGAAATGTAAAAAACATCTTATATGAATTTAGTTTTTATTTTATTTTTTATTTTTTTAACATTCTTAATTTGTATTTTAAATCTATCCCAGTGGACAGTGATTAAATGGTTTGGGGGAGACCTTGACTGGGAGGTACGCTGTGTAGAGTGTGTATAAGATGGGTCCAAGAACACTGCCTTGTGGAACTCCTGCTCTTATGGGCCTAATATGTTGGCCAGCCTATTTAATATGTTGGCCAGCCTTTGGGAACAGATTAGGGGCAACATTTTCAGTGCTGTTGCATCGATACGGTCAGGACCCTGTGACTTGCCTTTTTTTAGGGAGGCGATCTCCTGCGCAATCTCCTCTGGTTTGACGGGCTGTTTTGGCGGGCCAGGAGCACTTGGGCTGTCTATGAACCTTATGGTTGCAGCTCTCTCTTCGCCAGTGAATCTGTCGAACGGTGAGAATGCACTATGTAGATGATCAGCAAAGGCTTCTGCTCTTTCGACCTCAGTACGACACCAGGAACCGTCCACTTTTCGCACGGGTGATATCTTCTTCGCAGGTCTTTTTATGTGCCTCGTGATATTCCACAGATTGTGTTGCGGGTCTCCAGGTTCCAGCTCCATAAGGAATTTATGAAACGAGTCCTGCCGTAGGATGGATAGCTTGTCCTTCAAATCCTTGGTAGCACGATTAAGTGCTGTTTTGTCCCTGGGGTTGCGCGAGGAAAACCAGACTCTTCTAAGGCGCCATTTTTCGGCCACGAGGGCCGCGATTTCCGGAGACCACAAGTGCACGTCTCTTTCAGGTGTTCTCGGGGTAGTCGGAGGAGGTGGATTCGCAAACTCAGCAGCATTCTGCATCTCTTTGGTTAGTTTTTCTATGGCCGCATCTATGTTGCTTGGTGTGGAAAGAGGGGGATCTGGGTACAGGGAGGAAAGCATCCAAAACGTTAACTTGGGGGCATTTGTGTGTTTTCCGGTGAGTCTTCTAGGCGGGGTTTTTTTGAGGACGGGGATGTTTAGGAGCAAGTTTACTGCGCTGCGGTTAGATAGCAGTTTATCATAGCTTGAACATGTTATCTTAAAGTATCCTATGCCCTTGGAGACGGCGAAGTCCAGCAGATCCGGCTGCTTTGAAGGGTCGGTAGGCCAGTGTGTGGGTTCTCCAGTGGAATGGCAGTCCAGCCTTTTGCGCTGCAGGTACTTATAGAGCTTTATGCCTTTGGGGTTGTTTGTGCGGGACCCCCACCAGGAGTGTTTGGCGTTAAAGTCTCCGTCTGCTATAAACCGAGGACCGAGGGACTCGAAGAAGTCCTGAAGGTGGGTCTCGGTTATCAAGTGTCTGGGTGGGAAGTAAACCGCACCAATGGTGATATCTCCCTGTGGGCTAGAAATCCTGGTCACGGCGTACTGAGCCCATTCCTCCTGAAACGCGGGAAGTTCCGTGTACTGAATGCCACTCCTGATGAGCATAGCAGCTCCTCCGCGTGCTCTGCCATATGGATGGTTGGCATGTAACAGTTCGTACCCGCTAATTTTAAAGTAGGATCTGGGACAAAAGTGGGATTCCGAAACTAGAAGAACATCGATATTGCCTGTTTTGATGAGATGCTCTACTTCGGCTTTGGTCCTCTGCAGGCCGTTTGCGTTCCAATAAACTATGTTAAGGCTTATTTGCATTACTTTTTGTTGAGGATGGGAGCTATAAACTGCATCATGTGTGAGAACATCTGCGATAACATCTGCGATATCAACTTTTCCATCATCCTCTCAATCGATCCTTCCATGCGGGCAAGCATCGTATCAAACTGGTTGGGTTGTGAGGCTTCGGGAGTGGTATGAGGGGTTTGTTGGGGATTCGTTGGCTGTGTCACTTCGTTTCCTAGGAGTACGTCCCTATAACTCGTACCATTGATGATAGTTGGTATCTGGATGAGAGGTAGTTTGTTGCTACTCTCAACGGGTCTGGCTTTGGGAGATTGCTGCGCTTTTGCCTTTTTGTAGGCAGGGCATCCTCTGAACGACGCAGGGTGATCAGCTTGGCAATGTAAACAGCATGCTTTCTCGTCGTCTTTTTTGGTGCGTGACCTAAAGTCGTGAGAACCACCACATTTCACGCAGCGATGTTCCAGGAAGCAGTAGCGCTGGGCGTGTCCAAACCCTTGGCATCTAAAACATTGTGGAACGTCGTTGAATTTCAGTGGGGGCTCTATGGTGACGACTGATCTGCAAATCCTCTTTATTTTAAAAACCTCTGTATTGTTGCTTGCTGGTTCTAGATTGACAAAGAAGATCCCCAGTGGTTGTTTGGAATTCCTGCCAATGGGATTGTGCAGATCCCTCACAGTATGGCCGTATTTGTGGAGTTCTTCTTTAATTTCAGTCTGGTCCGTTAAGTGGTGAAGTCCCTTGATGACCGCTCTGTAAGCTCTCTCATCCTTTGGTTGGAAGGTGCGGTGTCTTTTGTTATGTGCCATGAGGTGCTGGCGTAGGGCTGTGTAGGACTCCTTGTCTGGCATCATTACGCGTACGTTATTATTTCTCTCCGTTTTATAGGAGAGAGCTGCTCTGCTCTCTGCTCGAGCTGCACTTCCTTGCTGTGAGGGCCTTTCTGCAGGGCATTGTTTTGCCGAGCTTGATGGCACGCGGCGGGGCCTGACAGTCCATACTCTGGGTTGGCGTTCTATAACGTTTATGCAAATAATTAGTCACAGCAGCAACGGCAGCGAAGGTGCAACGGACACAGTGGGACTCCGCTCTTGGCAGCCCGACCCGGCCCGTAAAATGCGCAATCCACCAAGTCCCAGATGTGGGAATAACAAAACACAAAATTCCGAAAAATAATTCAATTTACAACTAAAAACAAAGTTCATTCGAATATGGTGACGAAATAAGAGTAGAGTAGAGACCGCAGATACCTAGCTTGCCTTCACCATCAATAATTCCTTCGAAAAAACAAATTTATTTTTAGATTAAAACATCTAAATGTAGAAGAAAAAGAAAAACTAAGAAAGGTCTTATATGAATTTATTGATATTCAATGTCGAAAAAGTGACAATTTAACCTTTACAAGCACGATAAAACACCATTTTCATACCAAACACGAGGATCCTGTATACAGAAAACGCTACAAATATCCTTAGTCAGTAGAAGAAAACAAATAAATAAGATGATCGAACAATAAATCATCCGAAAATCAAAATCTCCTTATTGCTCACCAATTTGGATAGTTCCAAAGAAAAGTTACGCATCAGGAAAACCAAAATTTTGGCTTGTGGTTGATTATCGCAATCTAAACGAAATCACTGCCCAATTTCCAATTCCAAGAATGGACGAAATATTGGACAAATTAGGAAAATGCCAATATTTCACAACAATTGATTTAGCTAAAGGCTTCCGTCAAATTGAAATGGAAACTAATTCAATTGCAAAAAAAGATTTTTCTACCAAACATGGCCACTACGCATATACACGCATGCCATTTGGATTGAAAAAATATTTACAAAATTACGGGCAGCAAATTTAAAACTCCAACTCGATAAATGCGAGTTCCTAAAAAAGGAAAGAGAGTTTTTAGGTCACATGATTACGACCGAAGGTATAAAACCTAATCCAAAGAAAATTGAGGCAATTATAAAATTCCCAATTCCAAAAACACAAAAGAAATAAAGTAATTTTTTAGGTTTGTGTGGATTCTATCGAAAATTCATAACTAATTTTGCAAACATTGTTAAGCCAATGACATCGAAGTTGAAAAAATGATCAACCATAAATATCAAAGATCCGAACTACATTCAAAAAAATTAATGCAAAAAGTCCAATATTATAACAGACCCAAGTAATATAGCCCTGGGAGCAGTACTATCACAATATCAACGAGTGAGAAAAGTTATCTTCGGCTTGCCGAAGATGGTATACCCTTGAAAACAAAAAGTTTTCCATACAAAGACTTGTTTTCATATCGCTCGTTTGTATGGCAGCTATATGATATAGTGGTCCGATCCGGACTAAACTTTTACAAATCATGTATGGCTATGTCAAATGAATAAATATTGAATTCGGTTGCAATAGCTTGGAAAACAAAAGTTTCCCATACAAAGACTTGTTTTCATATCGGTCGTTTGTATGGCAGCTATATAGTATGATATAGTGGTCCGATCCGACCGACAAATTAGATAAAAGTGCAGCAAGCCAGCAACAACCCCAGCAAAAACAACAGCATGCAACTAAGCAGCATGCAATAGCTAGCACTTCCAAAGCCCATACTGGGAGCTTGTCCTACGCAGATATTGCAAGAAATGGCAATACAACAGCCCAGCCTCGGTTACATAATGTACAATTAAAGGGATTCAATATTGAACAGCCTCACCAGCTTGACGTTCAGTCAATATTGGCATAGCAGCAGGAACAATTCATGAATTGGCAGCAACAGGTTCAACAACAACAACAGCAGCAAATCCTATCGTGGCTACAGCAGCAGCAACAGGAGCAACAACAACAAAACAAGCTGAATAGTCAACGACTTGAACGGCTGGAAAAAATGGTTTTTGAAATGGCCAATATATTGACACAACGGACTGGGGATACATCGGCTTTCCAACTCCGTAGTAACGCTTTACCATCGCAATGAACCCTCTGAAGATTCTTATCTGGAATGTAAATGGCATTTCAGGTAAAGCCAGAGAAGTTGAACTCTTCGCTCACAACAACTGCGTTCTCCTCCTAAACGAGATCAGACTCAACAGATGGAACACAGTTAAGATACATGGGTATAGCTTTTATCCCGCATACAAACCTTCAAGACATAATCACGGAATGGGAGGAGCAGCAGTACTGGTGAGGGGTTCTCTTCGTCGTTTCCCGCAAAGAGTTATTAAAACGAGAACTATTCAGATGTCTTCAGTTAAGGTCTCCACCGGGCTGGGAGATATGGAATTTAGCGCGATATACTGTCCACCAACAAATAGAATTGAAGAAAGGCACTTCAGTGACATACTCAGACATACTTGTCTCTTGTGGCCAAAGGTATTTAGTTGGTGGGGACTAGAACGCCCGACATTGGCTGTGGGGTGATACGTACAATTCACCCAGGGGGCGAGAACTAGCAGAAGGCATTTCCGCCAGAAGCGCTTATATCCTTGCAACAGGTTCACCAACTAGATACCCACATGTGACCAGTCACACAGCTACCTGCATTGATTTTGCTGTGTATCATGGGATAAACTTAGGCAGAACAAGTATTTGCGAAAACTGGGATCTAGACTCCGATCATGTAGCCCTTGTTGCTACTCTACAAACAGAAGGTGCCTATGTTAGGCCATGCTCTCGGTTAATAAACAGATCGGCTGTCTTTTGGTTTTCAGACAACATGTGGAAAACTGTTTTCAGTTAAATACGGTTCTTAGCTCTAGGGAAGACATCGAGAACGCAGTAGACATTCTAATGCAAAATATACATAGAGCTGCTTCTGCTTCTACGCCGTCAGAGCCTGAGACATGCCCCAGAAGTTATGGTATTATACTTACAAGAGAGGCCAGAGAACTAATCAGAACTAAAAGACGTCTTCGAAGAAGAGCAATTCGAACTCAGGATCCATGGGACAGAATCTTGTGGAACCGAGCAGCAAAGCAACTCAAAATCATATTAAAGAAAAAAATTATCTTCCATGGACTACACCGTTGATGCAAACTATTCGCTGTGGAAGTGCACAAAAGCGCTTAAACGACAACCACTTCGATGGGTACCCGTACGTTGTCCAGGTGGGGAAACTGCAAAAACTGAAGTGGAACAGGCTAATGCATTCGGCTACCACCTAGAGGATCGCTTCACTCCTTATGACTTCGCCACGATAGAGGAAATAAGAGAGACTCACCAGTACCTACAAATGCCATTGCAGATGTCTTGGCCTATTAAGCCAATAAGGATAGAAGAAATATCCGAAATAATCAAAATAATACCGAAACATAAAGCTCCAGGTATTGACAAGATTTGCCATGCCACGCTAAAGGTTTTACCTATAAAAGCGATCACCTATATAGCACTAATCTTCAATGCTATTTTAAGGGTCCAAGTGTTCCCAAGACAGTGGAAACTGGCTGTTATTTTGATGATCCACAATCCTGGGAAACCAGAACTGATCTTGAGTCGTACCGGCATATAAGCCTCTTACCCTCCCTTTCTAAATTATGGGAGAGACTTATTGCCAATCGGATCAACGACATTATAAGACAAGGTAATATCTTGCCGGATCATCAATTCGGATTTCGAAAGGGACACGGCACTATGGAACAGGTCCACAGACTGGTGAAACACATATTACAGGCTTTTGACGACTGCGAGTACTCCAACGCTGTCTTTATAGATATGCAACAAGCCTTCAACAAAGTATGGCATGTTGGATTGTTATGCAAGATAAACCCTCTACTACCTGCGCCCTACTTCTGCATTTTAAAGGCATATCTGGAAGGACGAGAATTTAAAATCATGGTGAGAAATAACTACTCCTCTATATATCCAATGAGAGCTGGAGTCCCACAGGGCAGTGTTCTCGGACCGCTACTATACCCCTTGTACACTGCTGATATTCCTCGCCCGAGTTTCGAACACATGGAAGCACCGAACAAGGCTCTTATGGCAACCTATGCAGATGACATCGCAGTTGTATATAACTATAGGGACAGCAGAGAGGCAGCTAACGGACTACAAGAATATATTAATGCTCTGGCAGCCTGGTGTAAAAAGTGGAACCTAAAAATAAACCCACTGAAAACATCAAATCCATGCTTCACACTGAAAACGCTCATCCAGAACACCCCTCCAATCCGACTAGAAGGAGTTACCCTGAATCAGCCGCGGCAATCAACATATCTAGGTATCACCCTGGATAAACGTCTCACCTTTGGGGCGCATCTCAAAAACACAGTAAAGAAATGTGGTCACAGATCACAACAGCTGAGATGGCTTATGAATAGAAGGAGCACTCTTTCGCTGAGGTGCAAAAGAGCTGTGTATGCGCACTGTATCGTACCGATATGGTTATATGGGATCCAGATTTGGGGAATCGCAGCCAAATCTAATTATAAACGCATCCAGGTGATGCAAAATCGCGCACTACGACAAATAACCAACTGTCCCTGGTATATACGTAACTCCACACTTCATAAAGATCTCAATCTTCAAACTTGAGGAACAAATTGGAAGACACACAAGTCGATATAGCGACAGACTACTGAGGCATAGGAGTCTCCTTGCAAGACGTCTTATCCCCGCTCGACCTTTGAGACGACTCAAACGGCAAGGCTTCGCCAAGACAATTGGACAACAGTAAAAACTTTTCACTTATATTCCAACTTCACTTATGTTGATATAGTGTTTGGCAATTCTTAAGAATATTTCTGTACCCTGTGTATGTTAAGGTACAATATTTTGATTCTTCACTTAGATATATATAAAAAAAAAAAAAAACTTTTCTTATGTCTCCGCGACACCTGCAAACGAAGACAACGAGCGGCCAGTAACCCATAACCCAACGAACCTTCTTTTACCAACAAATCAAGAAAGAGCGCGCTCTTGCTCTCCCGCGCTTCTAGCTCCGACACAAGCACCGCTATCTGCAACAAAAACAACTGGAGCAATATCGACAGCCCGCTCTACTTCGCCATTGGCTGCACCCGCTCACGCTTTTACTGAGTCAGCGAATACAAAAACAAAAGCAACAAAACAAAAAAGTTGGGTCGGCCTCGCAGACTGGAATGGACCACTACATTAAATAAAGCGGAAGCTTAGCCCTAAAAATTCCGATACAGAAAACAAGCCGAAAAATATACGCGACAATACTACCTCGATCAACAATGAAGCGCCCGCAAATAACAACAGATTCGCTTTGCTGGCCGATACCAATGAGGACGTGCCACTGAAATCCGTAGATACCGAACCCAAGAAAATAAAGCCTCCCCCAATTTACATCCGCGAGAAGCGCAAAAACGGTTTGGTAAATTCTTAAATTGGCCTTATTGGAAAAGATAGCTTTTATATAATACCCCTCATAAGAGGTACTATTAATGAAATGAAACTTCAAACGAAAACGGAGGAAAACTACAGAAAAGTCACAAACCATCTTACTGCAAACAAAACATGCTTTTACACCTACCAGCTTAAAAGTAGCAAGGGTCTACAAGTAGTACTGAAGGGCATTAAGCCTGATGTATAGCCCAAAGAGATAGCTGAGGCGCTAAAGGAAAATGGATTTTGCGTCAAAAGCGTACACAATATCAAAAACAGAAACAGGCAGCCGCAACCACTCTTTAAGATTGAGCTGGAACCAGAAAACAAGCACCTAAAAAAAAACGAGGTTCATCCAATTTATAAACTCCAGCTCCTTCTGCACCGTAAGATTACAATAGAAGAGCCGCATAAACGTAACGCTCCTGTACAATGTATGAACTGCCAAGAATACGGCCATACGAGATCGTATTGCACACTTCGCCCAGTGTGTGTAGTCTGTGGAGATTTCCACGTCTCCACACACTGCCAATCTAATAAAGTAAATGCAACCGCGAAAAAGTGCGGTAACTGTGGGGGTAATCACACAGCAGACTACAGAGGCTGTCCAATCTACACAGAGCTGAAAACCCGTCTCCACAAAAGAATGAACACGGCACGGGTACACCAAGGAACAGCTACGCTGATACCATCGGAAACAAATCCAGAAGTACTTTTTTCGAAACCAACAAGTATTGCTCCCTGGAATATACCAAACACTAACAAGATAAGTTTTGCAAACGTTTTAAAATCAGGTATGACACCTCCAACCCAAAACTCCCAAAACTCACATGAAGAACACACAAAATTGGACACACAACAAAACTATAGGCCATCTGAGCAGCAAGAAACGAAAACAGAAGCTATGATGCAAGCCTTACAACAGAGCATGATGGAATTCATGACATTTATGCGAGCCATCATTCAAGACATGATGCGTAATCAAAACCTGTTGATACAAATGCTTGTCTACGTGCTAGCTACGTGGAACGCCAATGGCGTCTCACAGCGTAAACTTGAGCTAGCTCAACTCCTACATGAGAAGCATATCGACGTAGTGCTTCTTTCAGAAATTCATCTTATAAGCAAATACAATTTTCAAATAAAAGATTACAACTTCTATGGTACAAGTCACCCCGATGGTAGATCACACGGTGGGACTGGCATTCTAATTACGAACCGTATGAAGCACCACTTTTACAAAGAGTTTGATGAATTTCATCTACAGGCCACATCTATCAATATACAGCTGAAGGACAACACTCACCTCACACTAGCGGCCGTATACTGCCCCCCTCGTTTCACAATATTGGAAGACCAATTCCTGGATTTCTTCCATGCACTAGGACCACACTTCATTGCAGCAGGCGACTACAATGCTAAACATTTTCACTGGGGATCGCGCCTTGTGAATCCAAAAGGAAAAAAGCTTTATAAGGCTTTAATTAAAGCCACTAATAAACTTGATCATGTTTCCCCTAGGAGTCCCACATACTGGCCATCAGACCTCAATAAGCTGCCTGACTTGATTGACTTCGCAGTTACGAAAAATATTCCTCGCAGTTTTGTTAGAGCTGAATGTCTACCAGATCTGTCATCTGATCACTCGCCTGTGCTAATTAATCTCAGCCGGTATGCATAAAACGTAAAACCACACTACAGACTGACTTTGCACAAAACGAACAGGCTAAGGTACAAAAAATATATAAGTTCACACATTGAGCTAAACCCAAAACTCAATACTGAACCTGAATAGAGAGCTGCACAGAAACACTGGAATCCATTCTTACGGAAGCAGCTCGAAATGCAACACCTAAAACCACAAACGTTACAATTAATCCGAATAAGACTAACGCACAAATCGAGCAACTCGTCCACGCAAAACGACGCTTACGTAGAGAATGGCAATCCTCCAGATCACCATCTGCAAAACAAAAGCTAAAAATAGCCACACGGAAGCTGACCAACGCTCTGAAATAAGAGGAAGAATACGCTCAGAGCCGATATATAGAGCAACTTTCACCAACAGGTATAAAACAAAAGTCACTGTGGAGAGCCCACCCAACCCTTCGCCCACCGACTGAAACCGTTTTGCCCATAAGGAATTCCTCAGGCGGCTGGGCACGTAGTGATTCACCTACACCTACAAAATGTATTTACGCCAAACGAGGCTACTAGCACATTTGCGCTACCGACTTCAAACGAACACGGCATCCAGCAACACACCCCAATTTTGTTTCATCCAAAACAAATATCTAACATAATTAAAGAAA